>CM053573.1:90142482-90303008 GCA_028646485.1 Cryptoprocta ferox
CTGCCATTCCTTTCTGGCCTGCCAAGTTTCATTAGAAAGGTCTGTAACCACTCTGATAGGTTTCCCTTTGTATGTTAGGGCCCTTTTTTCCCTAGCTGCTTTCAGAATTCTCTCTTTGTCTTTATATTTTGCCAGTTTCACTATGATATGTCGTGCCGAAGGTCGATTCAAGTTACGTCTTAAGGGGGTTCTTTGGGCCCCTAAGAATAGGTTTAAAGTTTAAGGTTCTAAGAGTAGATTTTTAATATTTTATTTATGGGATATACTTGAAAAACATAAAGACACAGAAAGTTTTAACTTTATAAAGGGATAGAAAAATATAATCAACATTTTTCAAATACTAATTGAAAGAGGCTATTATAGGGTCCTGCGTGGCTCAATTGGTTAAGCATTTGACTGTGGCTCCGGTCATGATCTCATGGTTCATGAGCAAGAGCCCCACTTAAGGTAAACAGGAGCCCCAATTTGGTTGAGCCCCACTTCTCTCTCTATCTCTCTCTGCCTTTGCTCACTTGTGCCTTCTCTAAAAAAACAAAACCAGAAACAAAATGGCTATTTTAACCCCATTAATATCAGACAAAATAATTATAGGATAAAAACATGATTATTATAAATAAAAATGGTAATAGCATAATAATAAAAGGAAAAACTTACCAGGAATATATCATAATTCTGAACCTCTATACCCCAACATAGCCTCAAAATATATAAAGCAAAAATGCCAAATGGATAAAATTCCCAAATGTGAAAAACTAAATTTTAAAATTTTAGATCAATATATAAGATAAAGTTTTTATGACATCAGAATAAAAAGGATTTCTTATATCACACACACACACACACACACACACACAACACAGTAAGTCATAATTTAAAATATTTAATGACTACATTAAGGCATCTACGTGGCTCAGTCAGTTAGGCGTCCAACTTCCACTCAGGCCATGATCTAATGGTCTGTGGGTTCCAGCCCCACATCAATCGATGCAGAGCCTTCTTGGGATTCTCTCTCTCCCTCTTTCTCCCTGCCTCTCCCCTACTTGTCCATGTTCTCTCTATCTCAAAATAAATAAAACCTTTAAAAAAATAAAAAATATTTAATGACTACATTAAAATCAAAGACTTCTGTATAAGACTATTTAAAAAAAGAGAGAGATAAGCCACACACTCATTATAGCAGTGCATTATGAGCCACATATAAAATACTAGAATGCAGAGTAAATTTTAAAATAGATAACAAGACTAGCTCCCATAGCTCATTTCTTTTTTTTTTAAGAATTCTTAAAAATGGGGGCAAGTGGTTGGTACTGTTTTTTACAGGTCAACACTGCAGTTAAATATGCATGTATATGTGTGTTTTCTGCTATGTATTGCTCCTGACACATAGTGATGGTGATTGTACATGTGACTGAGGCAATTTCAATGTATAAGCTAAAATAAAATAAGTCAAACATTAACTGAATATAACTTTTATTGGAAATTTAAAATGATGTCCAACTATGCTCAGGATTTCCTTGAGAAAACTTATTGCTATTTTTGAGAAAAAAATATTGTTACTGAGAAGAGCTGCTAATGCTGGGCCACTTTCTGATCATGCTATTTCTTGTTTTCCATGAACCAAAACCTTGGACCATTATGTGCAGATTATGAGGGTCTCTGTAGAGAAGCAGTACTTGCTTTGTCTCTCAGGGAAGAGGCTCATCTCCCAACTAAGTGATTTTTTTTGGTTTTAGAACACAAGTGTTGTTTTAACCAAAAAACTTTTTTGAAGGACCCAGGCTGTGTTGAATAAAGGAAATCTAATCCCCATAGCTCCTTTTTTTTTTTTTGTAAAATATTCCTCCTCAGTGAGTTGCGTTATCCCAACTAAATTCTCTTTAATTTTTTTAAGTTTATTTATTTATTTTGAGGGAAAGGGTGCAAGGGGAAGGGGCAGAGAGAGATGGAGAAGTGGAGAGAGAGAATCCTAAGCAGGTTCACCCTATGGGAGGCTCTGGGCTAAAACTCAGAAACTGTAAGATCATGACCCGAGCTAAAATCAAGAGTCAGACACTTAACCCACGGAGCCACCCACGGTCTCCTAAATTATCTTTTAAAGCAAACTATTACATTCCTACCATCAGAAATGGTAGGAAACAGCACAGGAGGTCTACATTTCTTATATAATTTTAGCATCTTTTATTATAGGTTCTGAAAACCAAGCTTCATCAGAAATAAAAATCCCTTTTTAATTTTTAGGATTCTGTCACCAAAATAAGTGCATTAGATCTAAGTCTCTTTGACATCAGAATAAAAATAACTTAAAAAAAAAGAAAAGAAAGAAAGAAAGAAAAACCACAGACATAAAGAAGATATAACTAAGAAAAGATTAGTAGAAATCATGTGTATTTTAAAATTCCTACAAAATATAAGAAACAACCTAGTAGAAAATGGACAATGATATGAACAAGCAGTTCACAGAAACAGAAACTCATATGGTCAAAAACACATGAAAATACCTACTTAAATGAATAATTAGAGAAATACAAATTAGACCCATTGAAGCCATTTCAAATCTATCATGTAAGCGACAATTTTAAAGTCCAATAACACCAGGTGTTGGAGAGGGTGTGCAGAAACAAGAAGTCATCCATGTTGCTGGTAGAAGTACAATTTCTGCTACCACTTTAGAGAGCAATTTGGTAATACCTAGTCAAGTTAAAAGTCCCTCACCCACCTTAAACCCCAGCAACTCGAACCACATATGTGTAAAGAGATGTATACCACGAGGATATTTCACGGCAGCATTGTTAGTATTAGTGCTAAAAAGAGAGGCAACCAAACTGCCAGCATTAAGAGAATGAATACATAAACTAGTACATTCATACATGGACATATTGTACCTAAATTAAAATAGATTATCTAGACCAAGGGACAGATATATCTCAAAAATAAAAATTTGAGTAAAAAAGCTAGTTGACACTATTTTTAAATATTTTGGACACTTACAAAACAATAATCTGTATGGGTATAACTTAAGTGATTTTTTAAAAAGTTTTAAACATCCATAGGAATGATGCATATGGACTCTAGGATAGTGTGTCCCTCTATGGAGAAAAAGGGAAGAGATGAAATAGCGGGCCTTAGCCATTAACAGCTACCTTTTCTTTCTTTTCAGAAAGAGAGATCTAAAGCACAAATGTTAAAGAGAAGTGCTTCTGATAAGGCTGTCTATACTTTTGTATGTGGGTGAAATATTTTATAATTTATAGTAATCTTTTCATTTATTTATTTTCAAAATTTTGTTTCTCAAGGAGAGAGGCACCATGCCTGGCTGCCACATCAGAGCAAGATGGTGTCAGTGGGGTTGGGGGGATTATAGAAAAGTCTTCCTAACAATTCATATGAGAGTGGAGTTTTGGAAGGCACAGTCTCATGGAGACAGATGGGGATGGTAAGACCCTCAGGCACCCGAGGCAGGGTTCTTGAACACCTCGACAAGCCCATTCCTAATTGTGCTGGCTTGTTGGGAGACTTAAGATCCTGGCAGCGTCAACCACAGATGCTTCATAATAAGAGGAAGTTCTTCCTGCCAGTTACTACTAATCCCAATGAATGACTCAGCTGGGCCAAAGGAGTGGCAAAGACTGACCAGTCCTTCTGGCCTCTGAAATGGCAGTGGACCAAAAGGGTGTGGTTCCATCTGGTTGTTAATCACACATTGTGTGAGACTGGAATCTCACTTACTAATAAAACCAACCATAGTGTGGCCTCTGAAATTCAAGATAGAAAGAGCCAAAGAGGGAGAGGAAGAGAGAAAGAGATGTATGATAGCCTTTTAATCCATTTGTTTGTTTTTTAACTCAGGTATTAGAACTTGTAATCTTTTCAAAATCGATGCCATTTACTTAGAACATGGATTAATCAATGTTAATCAATGATTTAATCCCTTTCTTGAATAATGCAAGCTAGTGTGTGTTCAGGGATTAAAAAAAAGAGAGAGAGAGATTTGCCAGAGAAAACAAAAGGAACAAAAAATTACTCTGGGAATACTGCATGTCTTACATAAAAATAATTTCAAAACTTGTAATAGTAGGCATGTTAAAGTGACAGATTATAGGTCTTTTTCCTACTTTCTAAATTTTCTATAATGGTAGTTAATTATTACTTTTATAGCAACAATTTTTTTAAGACAAAGGGGTAGCTTTGCATTTCTGAAACCAATTCATTCTACTGATTTAAAAAAATAGCTCTTTTCTGCTATCCAGAAGACAATTTTACAGTTGCTCAAGGAATCGGTTTTAATAACAATCCACCTTTCCAAAGGAGGAAAGAATCACATTCTCTCTTCTCTCCCTGAACAAATTTAAAATTTGAAACAAGGAGCTCCTGAGTGGCTCAGTCGGTTGAGTGTCCAACTTCGGCTCAGGTCATGATCTCACAGTTCGTGGGTTCAAGCCTCGCATCGGGCTCTGTGCTGACAGCTAGCTCAGAGCCTGGAGGCTGTCTTCGGATTCTGTGTCTCCCTCTCTCTCTGACCCTCCCCTGCTCATGCTGCTCTCTCTCTGTCTCAAAAATTTAAAAAAAAAAAATTTGAAACAAGCCTTTGAAACTACTAATGTGCTATTTAAATGGGTCCTTTATCAGCATTAATACTGGCAACTGATAAGAAATATTAATTAGTAATTTTGTGAGGTGCAAGTTTAGAAGGCCCTGTCTTGGGTCATTTGTGAGTTTTATGAACCGGACTTTCATGCAGTTGAATTCCTGTATAAACCACCCAGGACAGTCACTTGACCTGGTAGCTACTAACAACAAAATCAACAGTTCACATCCTTCAGCTCAGCAGGGCCACACACAGGGGAAACTATTTATAACAGGAAGGAATTGCCACCCTCCTGTTTAAGGTGTAAGGAGAAGCTTAAACCAGCCATTCTTATACTATAACCTTATACTTACAGCCAACGAAAAAGCCCAGTCATTGAAATCCGACTTTGTAATTCTCCATTCAGAATGACCCTGTAGGAAAAGCATCATGTTTAACTCTGTCATTTGACATTTTTTATATGAGGTGGGTGTGTTTCCTATTTGAATTTCAGCCACACAGTCTTATTACTGAGCTACTCACATCTACCATGGTGATCTGAAAATAAAACTGGCTGTTTGCCCAGATGCCTCCATGTACAAAACACAGCAAGTTACAAGTAGACTGGGGATTTGGAACTTGAGAATTGTACATCTGAAAGGGATTCTAAGTAGTTAACCCCTCCCACTACTCTTTTTTCTAAATTGGGAATACCAAGGCTCAGAGAACTCCTGCCTGAATTAGGTTGTTGTAGTTTCCCATTGCCACTAACCACAGGACAGGGGGTCCTGAAGTGTCCTGTATTCTAGATACGTCTTTCTTACCTCCAGTGTGTGGTACCACCCAATTGCTCCTTGACAGTCAGGACCAATCAGCCCAGCCGAGAACTAACCCCCTTCTTTCCCTTTTGATTTAGAGGCATGAGTCTTGCCCAAATTACAAAACTATTCAATGGGAAAGAGAGGATTTGAATTCAGGGCTCTTGCCTCTCACTAGTTGGTAATAAACATTTACTGGTGCTTACAATCAGCTCTGCATTTTCTAAGCAAGTCTCATGGAGCATCTTTTTTAATCCTTACAATAATACTTACAGGGAAGATGCTATTCTTACCCCCGTCTTACAAAGGGAAGAACTCACACTGAGATGTGGAGAGTTAAAGTTACAAGGTCACACAGCTGGTCAGTGACAGAGCGGGATTTGAATGGCGGTAGTTGGATGCCAGATCTGCGCTCTTACACATTAGGTCATACACTCTCTTTCCACGTCTTCTAATCCAGTGACATTTCCACTACAGAGGCTAGAAGCAACTTAATATGAGCAGCCCGAGGACAGGGGCCTCCTCCCTTCATCTCCCGCCCATCACCCAGCATTGCACCTGACACAGAATCAGTGCTTGGTAAGAGTTCGGTAAATGGGATTGAATTCCAGGTAACAAACAAAATTAGGCAATTCCAGACACCTGTTCTTAAAATCAATATGGAATTACATAACTCAGGGAGAGTTACAAATGAAGGCTGATTGCAAACTTCCTGCCCTGAAACCATGATATTTTAAATAATAAAAAGGTTGGTTTGTGGATTTGTTTGGATTTGTTTCTCTAGCACTTTTAAGCCCTTCACAAACCTTGTTTCATATTAATTGTTCACAACAACTCTGTAAGACAGGTGCTGCTATCCCCCTCAATTTACACACGAGAAAACTCAAGCTTGGGGGGGCTGGTGTAACTTGCCCAAGACCGCACAGCTAGTAAATGGCAAAGACAGGCTCTTAATGCAGGACTGACTTATTCCAATGTGCGCATTTTACTCCTATAAATATAAGATCCGTGTAAGTCCAACGATTTTGAATTTTTTTCCAAAAATCTCTTTATCAGTTTGTAAATAGAAAGGTTCACATTGGACACTCCCACCCCCACTCCAGCTGCTCAGAGTGGTCCTTGGGGCCCAGCAGCTGGAAGGAGGAAGCCACAAGGACAGTGCCAAGCTCCCTCTACAGAGCGTGGTTCTGCCCTTTCCTCTGAGGTACAAACAGTAAGGATGTAGGCAATGCCCAGGCAGCAAGCACTTGCATTACTTATAACTGGCCCCAGCCCTCCTTAGCCACGCTTTCTGCCTTTACTGGGCTCAGCTCAGCCTGTCCGTCTCTGTTGATAGGGTGCCTACATCTCCTCACCTTGCTCCCTATGGACTCGGGCTGTTCTACAGCCCATGACTGCATGGCCTCTGCAAAAGTGGGCTCCACGTTCCAGAAGATAAGCTTACCAGTGAATGCCCATAATACATCCCATTATGAAGTCCAGGGTGGCCTAAACTTAGTAAGGGGAAACACCAATTCATCCCTGAAAACCACTTAACAGAATTGTGCTCCATAATCTACCTGGAAGTCACTGGAAAGAACAGCCAGCATGAACTCACAGGAAGCCTGACCCACCTCTCCAACTGATCAGGACTGAGAGACAGGGGAAAAGACAGGATTCCTTGAGGGACCAGAAAGACCTCATGAACACTATGTTTTTAAATGAGACTCCCATTTATCCATTTATTCCTCTGGGCTCTTATAGGATCTTCCTCTTGTTTTTCTCCTTAGTGCCTTAATGGTTTTAATTTTACCTTTGGTACAAAGGTTGGGATGGGAGTGGGAGAGAGCCTGGTAAGATATATTTCAGCCAGAATAATATAGATCTTGAAATTATTTACCTGAAATATCAATTACTTGGCTTCCTTTGGTGTGTCAGTGTCTGTCTATGGGGGGCAAAATCAATACCTAATTTCTCCGCATTATCTGGGGAGTGCTCAAATAAGCTGTGCGTCCGGATTCTGCTATTAAAAACATACATGTACAAAACAGGCTTAGATACTAACTCACCATTTACTGTGCTATTATTGAAAAAGAGGATTAATGCCTTCCCTGAAGAATAACCCTGGTATATCAAACTTTTGTGTCACTGTCCATAGCACATGATGCCCACATGATTTATTGAAATGTATATTACAATAATAGCTATGGCAATTAAAACCCACTATTACCGGGTATCTGGTGGCTCAGTCAGTTAAGCGGCCAGCTCATGATTTTGACTTGGGTCATGATCTCCCACTTCATAGGATCGAGTCCTGCTTTGGGCTCTGTGCTGACAGCCACAGAACTTGCTTAGGATTCTCTCTCTCCCTCTCTCTCTCTCTCTCTGCCCCTCCCCTGCTTGCTCCCTCTCTCTCTCTCTCAAAATAAATAAGCACTAAAAAAAAAAAATTAGTGGGATAATGTATGATAGTTTTCCTATCAACCTGCAAAGTAGGCATGATTAATAGCATTTACAGAAGAAGACCTGAAATCCAAAGAGGCTTAAACTACTTTGCCCAAGGTCACCCAAAAGAGAAATTGAATCCAGGACTAATGGAATACAAACACCATAAACCTCCCCAACTTGCCACATTCCCTCCCAACAGCTAGACCTGGTCCTTGTACAGGCTGTAAGCCATCCTGAGCCCCATGGGAAATCAGTGAGCCAGACAAGAAATGAGCTGTGATCACAACTATTTGTGAATATGATATCTTAGATATATGTTATTAGCTCAGGTCATTATTTGTACAAAAATGACAGACCGTCATTGGTAAAAGGTAACATAAGTCAATGCATCCATTTTAGAAATGAAGGAAACCCCTAAAGGAAACGGAGACCCAGGGAGGTGAACTGCCTTTTACTTCAACCAGCATTTATAGTGCACCTGCTCTGGACAGACCTTTGTGTCAGTTTACACACAATAGACACACATTTAGTAGGACAGATAAAAAAATATGCCCATTGTTAAAATAATGGAAGAAACATAAGGTGTCAACTTTTAGTTATCTCTTCTAAACAAACATGAACAATGTAATCCAAGACTTACATGCAACCAAATTCATTGTAGCACTGTTTATAATAACGATAAAATTTAATAGAAATCTAAATGTCTAACAATACCAACAATAAATGGATGATTAAATTATGGCACAGCTATATAATGGGACATTGAACAACGGTTCAAATCATATTCTATAAGAATGTTTGAGGGGCGCCTGGGTGGCTCAGTCGGTTGGGCATCCGACTTTGGCTCAGGTCACGATCTCGAGTTTGTTGGTTTGGGCCCCACATAGGGCTCTGTGCTGACAGCTAGCTCAGAGCCTGGAGCCTATCTTCGGATTCTGTGTCTCCCTCTCTCTCTGACCCTCCTCTGCTCATGCTGTCTCTCTCTGTGTCTCTCAAAAACAAATAAAACATTTAAAAAAATAAAAAAAAGAATGTTTGAATAATCTGAGCAAATGTCCATGACATAATAAGTAAAATCACAGGAATATGATATCGTATGTACAGTTTAAGTGTAATTTTGGAACATTTTGCACCAAAATGTTAACAGTGGCTAATTGTAGACAGTGAGATATGGGTGATTATTTGCTTCTTTACACTCTTTGCATTTCCCGAATTGTCTACAATGAGCATTATGAAAGCATAACTTTCACTATTAGCTAAACAAGCAATATATTTTTCAAAGGGTTTGGCAGCCTCTTCAGACATTACTTTCCAACTGGAGCCATCTGAGAGTAATAGAATATAAGACTGGGAAGGCAGACTAGGGCAAATAACCTACTAAGGGCATGCAGTTCATTCTTTTTGTGCTAGGGAATTGTTGAAGGTTTCTGAGCAGAGAGGTGATAACTAGGGCTGGGTTGGGGAGCAGTGTCTGTGCTGGGGCAGAGGATGGAGAGGGGCGAACTGAAAACAGAGGCCCGTCAGGCTATCAGAAGTGGTCAGGGTAGCCGTGGCGGCTGACATGAAGGGGGACTGTGGAAGAAAAGAGGGGGCTGTGTGAGAGACAATCCCCAGGCCTAGTGGAGCTGAAGGAGAAGCCCCCCGGCAAGGAGAAGGTAATGCTGAATATCAGTGAAGGTGCATTTTCAACATGGCACCTTGGACTTCATACTGAATGAATGAAACATAAACACAGAGGAGAATATGTTGAATTAGGGAACCCTTGCAAAAATCATTTCTCCTTAGTTTGAAAAGTGAGGAGCTGCCATCTGACTCATGGTTAATTTTGTTCTAGTCATTCTGAATTGCATTACTGATGTCAAGCCTGTGCAATGCAAGACATAATCGAATCAATATTCTACTCACTCCTAGCCATGCCCGGCATAGTCCCAGACAGAGAAAAGCTGACAAACTCATCAACATTTTTTGTTTACACTTTTCTTGATCTTGCCTTTTTTTTTCTTTTTTAGCTTGGAAATGTGCAATTTTCCCCAATGACTGACTATAAGAGTCACACTGAGGAGAAGTTAAAAATACTAGAGGGAGAAAACAGAATTATGTACACCAGAATATTCACAGTGCCATCTGTAGGCAATGGAATTCATGATGATAGATGTTGCTTCTTTTTATTTAGCCATATTTTTAAAGATTTTTTCCAAATAATGTGTATTAATTTGGGAAAGAAAAATAAAGAATAATCTGAAAATATTAAATCATGCCAGAAAAAATTGTTAACAGTTGCTTAGACAGGAGAGCTGGAGCAGGAAGATTGGTGTTCAAGGGGAATCTAGTGCCAATGTTTGCAAACAGGTCACTTAAACACAGCAGCTGCCACTTCGGACAAACTTATCCTTCCAACTGTTTCTTCGTGGCAACCCCTGCACTATGGCTCCTTTTAGATCCCCAGGGCCTCCTCATCTCTCCACAGCCTCTGCTCATCTTCCATCAGACATTTCCACTGTCCTTGAATAGTTTACATGGGGCATTGGGTTTTAAACTGCCTCTTTCCTTTATAATACAGAAAGGCTTTGCCCTGTTAGAGAATTTCTAGTATTTAAGAGACTTTCTGTTGTTGCTGCTGCTGATGATAAGGAGGAGGGAGAAAAAGAAGATGTTGATATTTTGAACAAGGAACTTCCTTCCCTATTCCGTGAGATTTCACATACAAACCCCTATCTATCTTCTCAAATAAAGGCATGTTCATTATATAAATATGGTCATAAATCTTTATGAGCTGCAAGGCTCATCAGTGTCTCAGGAGACCTAGAGCAATAAGAACTTATGGTAGTACTGAGGATTCATTCTTTCAATCAAAATTTACTGACCCCAGTGGTATGCCAAGCAGTGTGCTTGGCATTGAGATGGGGACAGAGATGCCAAGGTGAACAAGGTGGGGCACTTAGAGCCAGCAGCAGAAAGAGAATCCAGCTCTTGCATTTCAGAATGATAAATGCCAGAATGGAAGTCTCCCAAAGGCACTTTGGGAGCTCAAGGCAGGGAAGCAGCAGCTGGCGTGAAGACCCACAAGGTTTCCAGAGGAGCTGATGAAGCTGGTCCCAAAGGATGAATGTGATTTCCAAAGAGCTGTCTGTGTGCTCGATGGAGGGGCACTGTGTAGTGGCAAGGTCAGTTCCATAGGCCGGGTGGCATGCAGGATGAGGATTTAAAGGGTAATGGAGCTGATAGGCCATGTTGAAAAGCTTGAACTTCATCTCACAGGGCATAAGAGTCATTGAAAGTTTTTAAGCAAGGAATAACCTGGGAAGACTTGTATTTTAGCCATGTGGGAGATGGGCTGAAGAGGCAGAGCAAATAGGCTGAAGGGTGCAGAAGATAACTTTAAAGAAGTGGCTCTCAAAGATGGCATTACCTTCTGAGGGTTGTTCTAGACACTTATAAGACATTTTAATTGTCAAAAAGGTTGACATTTTGTTGATAGAGGCTAATAATGCTAGATGTACTGCAATGATCAGCATAGTCCCACACGAGGAAGAATTGCTTTGCCTCCCACATGACTTTCAAATATTCCACAAGACAATCATACAGGTAAAAATCTGTTAATAATTGTCTGAATCTGGGGGCACATGCGTGGCTCAGTCAGTTGAGCATCTGACTCTTGATTGCAGCTCAGATCATGATCCCAGGGTCGTGGATCGAGCCCCCCATCAGGCTCCACACTGAGCTTGGAGCCTGCTTAAGATTCTTTCTCTCCTTCTGCCTCTCTCCCCTGCTTGCTCTCTCTCCTCTCTCTAAAATAATTTTTTAATTGTCTGAATCCAGAACATAATTCCATTTTACATGTAAATGTGTGCAAATTTTATATATGCTATCGACATATAGATCAATAGAATAGAATTAAGAGTTCAGAAATAATAAACCTTTACATTTATGGACAACTGGTTTTGTTAAGGGCACCAAGGCAATTCAATTTTTAACAAATGGTGCTGGAGCAATTAGACATCCACATGCAAAAGAATGAAGCTGGACTCATCTCAGATAATACAAAATAATTAATACAGGATGGATCAAAAACCTAACTGTAAGAGTTAAAACTATAAAACTACATATATATATATACTATATATAAAACTATAAACTATATAGTTTATAAAACTATAAAACTCTTAGAAGAAAATATAAAACATAAGTATAAATCTTTATGACCTTGGATTAAGCAATAGTTTCTTAGATATGACACCAAAAGTATAAGCAATAAAAGAAAAAAATAGGTAAATTAGACTATATCAAAATCAAAAAACTTTTGAAATGCAAATGATACCATCAACAAAGCAAAAAGCCCACAGAATGAGAGAAAATATTTGCAAATTATATACCTGATAGGGGTCAAATATCCAGAATATATAAAGAGCTCTTATGGTTCAATAGTAAAAAGGCAAATGATCCAATTTTAAAAAAGAGCAAAAGATTTGGATAAACATTTCTCTAAAGGAGATATACAAATGGCCAACAAGCATGTGAAAAGATGCTCAGTAATTATTAGGGAAATGAAAATCTAAACCACGATGACATATCACTTCAACCCACTAGGATGGTTATAGTAAAAAACAAAAGATGGACATTAACAAGTGTTGATGAAGATGGAGAGAAATTGAAACCTTCAAATATTGCTGATGAGAACATAAAATGCTGTTGCTGCCTTGGAACACAATCTGGAAGTTCCTCAAAATGTTAAACATAAAAGCTGCCAAATGACCCAGAAATCCCACTCTTAGTATATACCCAACAGACTTAAAAACATATGCCCATCCAAAAATCTGTGCACAAATGCTCATAGCAACATCATTCATAACGGCCAAAAACTATAGATGACCCGAATGGCATCAACTAATGAATAGATACACAAAATGTGGTATATCAATGCAATGGATTTTTATCCAGCCATAAAAAGAAATGAAATTCTGATACATGATACAATATGGATGAACTCTGCAAACCTTATAAGTGAAAGAAGCCAGACACAAAAGACCACATATTATAACATTGCATTTGCATGAAATATTCAAAATAGGCAAATCCACTGAGACAGGAAGTAGATTAGTGTTTTCCAGGAGTTGGAGGAAGGGGAGTAACTACTAATGTATATGGGTTTCCTTTGGTGAGGGGGTGATAAAAATGTTCTGAAATTAGGTCATTGTGATGGTGGTACAATCCTGTGAATATACAAAAAAAAAAAAAAAGGCTGAGTTATTCCCTTTAAAAGGGATGCATTTTATGGTATGTGAATTTTACCCCAATGTTAAAATTTATATGTGCTGACTTTCTCAGAAAGGCAACTCACATACAAATCAAGGAAAGATGGCATTAGGTTTCATTTGGAATTTTACAAGAGTTGTTCACTATTTCACAAAATCACTTTGCACATAAGCGCTCATCAGCGGTATTTGAATCACGAACACTGCACAACTTTATCACGTGTGGCTGTTGAGCTCACAGTGACCCTAATGAATGGATGCAAGTTTGAGTACTTCTTTATATTGGGCTTGAGAATTTACAGTGTGAAGAGCATTTTTATTATAAACTAATTGCCTTCCACTTCATATTATGAGTGTACTATATTGATTTTTCTTAAGTAGTATCTGTGTGTTGACTATAATATCTATGAATCTCTTGTCAGGACACACATATGTGTAATGCTCCATCACATTCATAATGCAGTGTGGCCCACAGTAAATGGTGGCAGTGGGCTGAAAGAATTGAGGTCCATTGACCTATTTCCAAATCAACCCCTCATTAAATATGCTAGTCACATATTTACTTATAAGTAAATGTAATATCATTTACTTATAGCCCCAGGTCTTCCTCTTTCCGCCTCTGCACATAAAATCGTGTCAAGTAAAACCACAGAAAGCCCGTCTTTGGCATTTCCCTAGACTGAAGCTTCACCCATTTGGCTTCTGCCCCCACAATTATAAAGATTTCCTTTTAAGAACTTAAATTCCCTTGCTGTCTTCGCTCTCATTCAGACTCCCCATGCCTTCGTGGGTCTGAGGGGGAAGCTGATTTTTGCTGATTAGTCTATATATGCTTTATTCCCCTGCTCATGCTTTAAAAAGTATAGCGTGGAAGTGACCAGGGTAACCATTGTCTATTCTCAAAAGATGCAATCTTCATGTCACTGTTCAAACTAACTGCCTTTCCCTAGGATGTCAGGTGGGGATAACTGTTAATATTTTTAATTTCTGAAATTATAACAAATGTCACACTGGAGACACTTATACAAATGTCCTCCATGTGGGCTGAGTGTAAAAGCAGTAAGGAACAGCCTGGATAGGAAAAGAGGGGCTGGCCTGGTATTCAGAACGCCACTGGCCAGGTCTAACCCAAGCTGTGTCAACACTGAACGAGTCACTCTCTCTCTCCAAACTTTTGTCTTTTCATTTGTGAAATGGGGACATGCCTGCACTTCCTGCTTCACAGACTTATGACAATTGAATGTGAAAATATTTACAAAGTCTCTTATAAGGTATGTCTACTCATTTATTCATTCCTGCGTCCTGAGTGCCACCTACTTACCAGCAGGCCCTGAGCACCCAAAACAGACACACCTTTGCCTTCATGGACCTCAGAGACTAAAAGGGACACAGACTTTAATAAATAATGACACAATCCATGTGTTATATGGAGTGCTCCAAAGGACAAGCGTAGGGTGCTATAAAAGTTTATAGTGGGGGGATGGATAGATCAGAAGTGACACTCAGGGTGAGGCCTGGGGATCAGGAGGAACAACCTAACCAGCAGTTCCAATAGTCTGGCCTATGATTTTGCTTAAAACACTGATCCCTGGACCCCACTCCCAGAGATATGGATTCAGCAACTCCATGGAAAAGGCTGAGGAGCTGTGTTTCAGCTTTTTTTTTTCTAAGTTTCCTATGTGATTCTCTTGTACAGCCAGGTATGGGGACAACTGAGCTAGGCAAAGAAGGGGACGGGCAAACCAGGCAAAGGGAATAGCTATGCAAAAGCCCGGAGGTAGGATTGAGCCTTGCTGCAAGATGCAGACCAGCTGTACAGGTGCAGGCATCTTCTGAAAGCTTCTTAGAAATGCAGAATCTCGGGCCCCATCTCAGACTTACAGAGGCAGAAACTGTATTTTAACAAGATGGTCAGGTGCTATTTACATACATAAAGTACCCAGAAGCACTAGGGAAAAGAGCAGAACTCTGGCTCGTGTCTTGGTATTCTAACGCACCCGGCACATATTAGGCACTCTGTAAATGTGGCTGAAATCAAGTTTTACAGATGCAAATTTTTATTTTATGGGATCTATGCATTTCAGAGACTGTTAAGACTGATGGGAAGTGGGCACAGGCATGGTATCCTGAAGAGCATGTAAACTGGCACAATCTTTTGAGAGGACAATTTGGCAAAGGCACCAGAACATAAAAGATGCAAACCTATTAACTTGGTAACTTCATTTCTAGAAACTTAGAGTAAGGGTTTATATGAAAATGTCTGTGAAATATATGTCCACCGAGGCATTATTTATAAGAGCAACATAATGAGAAGAGCTTCAATTTCCATTTTAAAAGGTATCTCAATTTTGTAAAAGTGTGTGTGTATATTAAAAAGAAAAATACATCTAGAAAATATTCTAGCAAGTCATATACCGAAATAGAGTTCTTATCTCTAGTAGGAGGTAATGTGTGGTTTTAGTTTTCTTTTTTAGACCCCCCCCCCAAATTGTCTGAAATTATTTATAATAGGCATTGATTGTTTTGTTTATAAAGGATGGGAAATGTTTTTATGTCCATAAAAGAAAACAAAACCCCCACTTCAAAAAGTGGAAGGTACTCTATTTAGCCCATTGAGTCACTGCAGGAGATAGCGACGAGGAGGAGGAGAGGGGAACGGAGGAGGGAAGGGGGCTTCTGACAACCTGAGGCTGCTGGTTACCCTATCCGGTGTCTCAGCTCAGGCTGCACCCTAGGACCACCTGGGGAGCTCTCCAATATCACCCACGTCAGGTGCTCTCCTCAGACCAATTACAAATATAAAACTCTTGGAAGTGAGACTAGATATTGTTATGTTTAGAAGCTCCCCAGGTGACTCAAGTGGTTCTAAATGATTCTAAAGAGTTGAGAAATCTTGGGAGTCTAGCTTGAAAGACCAAGGAAATGTGTGCATCATCTACCTGCCTGTGATATTACACATGATGCTATGGCTCTCTCCAACAGTACTAGCTCAAGTCCAGCCTTTTGGGTGAAAAAAAAGATTGGATGAATGAAAACTGATCCCAATTGCCTTCTAGAGTCATCTGTCCATCTGTGTGAGGGAGGTCTGATTGCGTTCTAGCTGGATGCATCAGGAAACAGCACAGTTTGATGATGGGATTGCTCCAAGAAGGGGTTTGCAGGTCTACTTGGGAGCAGAAAGAGCTACTGGTTAAAACCACAGTGCTGGATGTCATATCTTGAGAAATTATAAAATGCCTTCTTATTTCTTTCTCTTCTGTCATATCACCATATGAACTCGTTCCCTCTAAATGAGTCAGTGGAAATGAGAACACTAGTTTACATTACTGTTCTGGATTTTTAAGTACCATCAGGTTGGCTGTACTGGCACAGCTCAATCATCATTTGAGATGCACCAAGTCCAGGGCATGTCACATGGGAATTAGAATCGTCAAGGAGACCCAAACACAGATGCCCTTTCTCCCCACTTTTATTATGTCCTAAAAGAGTCCTCCCTCCTCTGTCTCTTCTCAAGCTGCTTTCCAGTGGATTCCTACTTTCCAGGTCACTGGAAATACCGGTGTGCTCCTCTCTACCAGGAAACATTAGATTCTGCCTCCTTCTGTCTGGGAGTTGGGTGAGTCTTCGTCTCCAGATAAAACAGTGATCATGTCTTTGATCAGATTGGCAGGCTGCTATCTGACAAGTGACAGCATTTCTTCTCTTCTAAAGCCAAAAAGGATCGCCTGGGTGCTTTAAGCCTGAATGCGCCAGTATCTGAATTTGGTTTTTCTTTATTGAACAGAGTTCTGTTTTCTCTTTCCATGCCCAATGGTTAAGTGAGGTTTACTATTCAGATAACTCCCAAGTCACAAATGGAAGATTAAAAAAAGGCAAATCAGTGAAATGTTAATAGTTATTGAGAGATTACTGGGTACAAGACAATATACTTGGCTCACCATGGGTTAACAAAGATTGGCTTATTCAAAACCATGCCTAAGAGAAAGTGACAGTCTTCTAAGCAATAATGACTGTTTTTTTCTTTAATGATAATATTAGCCAACATGAACCTAAGTGGAAGAAGTTTTTTGGGGAATTGGGGGCAGTGGAATTTCAAATTAAATACCAAAGCTTGAGTCAGATAAAACTTTAGTACTTTTAACCGAAGGCTGTTTGATTATGCAGCATATATTTTGTTACCAATGATGGAAGAATTGAATTAGGGTAGGTTGGAGAGAAGAACAACCGAGAAGAAAGAGACAACAAAAGAATAGTTTGGGATAGGCCTTTAAGAATGTTAAGAATGAGTACACCGCTTACCACTGAGTTAAGCTATTCCGATTTGGCCAATTAAACTCTCCAGGGCCATGCCACATCCCCACACATGTTGCATGACGCTCTGCCACCACGTGCCACTGTTCTACTATTACTGCATTCATAATAGAGGAAGGGAAAAAGAGACTTTGATAAGGGTGAAGGAAGAAAGATAGGCTTTCAGATCCTATTTGGAAAGAGATGCAGAACTGGAGGCGGGGGTGCATCTCTGATGACCAGAGCATGTGGCGTTAGAGGCTGGCATCCCAGCTTTTCCACATTCTAGCTTCAGAGCCTTGGATAAATCCCCTGACCTTTTTGACACTCAGTGTCCTCTTCTATAAAGGATATCATCACCTTCCTGATGGTATTTTAGAAGTTATTAAGTGTGACCCTACAGGGATTGTCTAGTGTACTAGCCTCCAGTCACATGGGGCCATTTAAATTTAAATTAATTAAAATTAAGTAAAATTTAAACTTCATTCCTCCAGTTGCACTCGTCACATTCCAAGTGCCTGGTAGACACATGTGGCTGGTGACTGCTGTACCAGACAGCACAGGGAACACGTTCATCTTCCCAGAGCTCTACTGGGCAGTGACGCTTAAGGTGGCCCACTGCTCTGGAGCTGGCATTTGAAGCTCAGCTCTGCCACTTAGTAGCTGCATTCATTGCTCTGTGCCTCAGGTTCCTCATCTTTAATTTGGAGGTGGTTAAAAATATTAGTGAAAGTAGTGTTGTAAAAATTATATATATATATGTATGTGTGTATATATATATATGTGTATATATATATATATATATATATATATCAATTAACATCATGCCTGGTACAGCAGCACCTGTATGGCTCAGTTAGGTTGGTGTCTAACTTTAGTTCAAGTCATGATCTCATGGTTCATGGGTTCAAGTACCGCACCAGGCTCTGTGCTGACAGCTGGGAGCCTGGAGTCTACTTGTGATTCTGTGTCTCCCTCTGTCTCTCTGCGCCTTCCCAGCTTGTTCTCTTTCTTTCTCTCTCTCTCTCTCTCAAGAATAAATAAATAAACATTTTAAAAAATCATGCCTGCTACATAATAAACATCCTATAAGTGATGCTATTATTTAGGTAAGGGTCACCCAAGATAAGGCATGGGCAGTATCTGGGATATAGAAGGGGATGGCAAATATTTCTGTTTTTTAATGTTGATTAATTTTTGAGATGGGGGGCAGGAGAGCAAGGGGGAGGTCCAGAGAGGGAGAGGCACAGAAGATCTGAATGGGCTCTTCGCTATAACAACAGAGAGCCTGATGTGGGGCTAGAACTCACAAATAGTGAGTTCATGACCTGAGCCAGAGTTGGACACTTAACCAACTGAGCCACCCAGATGCCCCAATGGGCAAATATTTCTATCTCAGGTGTACAAACATAGAGGGCAGAGAAAGAAGACACTCTTATTTGAGTACTATGATTTGTTTTTTAGGTATATGTGGCCATTTAACCTCTTAGTTTCTAGCTTCATAATAAGAGACTCTTTTTTGCCTATCTTAGCTTTTATCTACTCAAAACAGAATGAGACCCAGAATTGAAAATAATAAGGCAGGTATTTCAAACCTTTCATGTGCCTAAGGGTAGTTCACCCCTTTATACTTGGAAATTCCTCACTAACTGAATGGATGGGGGTTCTGGTCAGACCCAAATGGCAGGTGGTAAGGACTTACATGCTCAGCACTTAACTATGGCAGTTGGAACCAATGAAGCATTCTAGATACCAGGCTCTGAATGCAGAGGCTCATTTGTTGGGATACTCTTCAGTTGTCAAAATATAAAACACAATTTGGCACATCTCTTTTCCCACCCCAACCCCCCTTGGTTCTGGAGAGAGTGTGCTTCTTACAGATAGAGGACCACGGGCTCATAAACCTCACTGATGCAAACATAGTGAAATGGGCTCTTCTTGGGCTGATTCTAAACAACAAGCATCTCTCTACAAAAGAAGGCAGACCTGGGCCAGTGTCTTCTGGGGGAAGGAAAGAGGTCAAAGACACCAGGGCAGCAGGTCCGCCAGCCTAGTTCGGCAAGGGGACTTTACACTTTCAATCTGAGCTTCAATCTCAGAGAGGGCAACAGCTTCAGACAGGTCAGCTCCAAGCATGCGGTCAAGGTGCAGAGCTGGCCACATAGTTCAGGTGGACCTGAAAGTTTGTAAACCATCTAATACTGTACCTCAAGGAATATTTTTATTCTTGTTCACATTTATCAAGCAAATTCTCCCATTTCTTTTTCATGTTGAATTAAAAGACATTTAGATAGTCCCTTTCCCCTTCAGAACCACTCTCAGCAAAGACATTCCAGACATCAAGGTACAATGGATTCTTGGTATTAACTCACACTGACTAATCCATGGTCACATCAGAATCCCATTCTGTGATTCCATGAATAGTAGGTACTGTATTAATAATTAAAAATGTACCAGCAGTAGGTATCATCTGGAGGATGTGTTTTTCCTTTTCAAATCCCATTGCACGGAGGAAGAAGAAAAAATCACAATAGCTTATTCCTAAAAGAATGATAGGAGGTCACGGTCCAGCTTGCATGTCACACACACACACACACACACACACACACACACACTTCATGCCTCTCACTGCTATAAGATGAAATCCAAATCTCTTCTTAGTGAAGAAATGAGAGTGTTTTGAGAAGGAGGACTTAACTGTGTTGAATGCCTCTAACAGGTCAGGTAAGAGAGATGAGGACTAAAATATGTTCATTGGATTTAGCATCATGGAAGCCACCCATGACCTCGGCAAAAGCAGTATTGGTGGCAAGAAAGATGTGGGTGGCAGAATGGAGAGGGTCCATGACTGACAAGATATAAAGAAGTGGAGATAGCCCTAGGACGATAGCATAAGTGTGGCAATAGCTAAAGAGAGCATAGTGTTTGGGGGAAGAGGAGTGTTTTTATTTGTTTGCTTTCTAAGATGAACCTACTGGAAATAGAATTCTTACAATAGTCCGTGACATTATTAGAATTAATTGCCTATGGGGGATGATCAACATGGAAAGAAAGAAAACCAAATGATGAGAAACCAAGGCATACGACTGAGGTGTTTGCTTTAGGGGCAGAGTCTATCTTCCCAGCAGGGAGGTTAGCCTGAGCTTTGTGTAGAAACTGGGAGAATCCCACTTTCAGGTTCCCTGTGATTCAAACCTGCTATGTAACCAAGTCTGATTCTGATTCTGTAACCAAGTCTGAGCTTTCCCTGAGCCTGAAAATTCTATCTCCAATGTGAAAAGAATGGTAATGATACTGGCTAATCTAATTTTATGGTTGGGGAAACAGATCCTAAAACAGTTTTCCATAATAAAGATGAATAAACACGTAACTACAAAAATCAAAGGTATATCTCCATGGCCAGGAATAAGAGCATGCTCTTATTATTCTGGGATCTTCTGTGTTCTGTTTTGGTTTTTAATTAAATATTTCTTCTCTGATTTTAAAGAGATACATGCTGCCCACCACAAAAATGGAGTAGAAATCACTCTTATAGAAATCATTCCTCCACCACCCTTAGTTCCATATTTTTAACATTCTAGTACACTGCCTTCAGAAAGACAGAATGAAACTAGATTGCCCTCAATACACAGTTCTATATCCTTTCTTTATAGTAGCTTTAATTTAATAGAGCCGGAGTAATTTTTGTATCATTAAATATTATTTTAGGATAATATTTTAATGTTTGCTTACTATTTATTCTTTGAATAGCTCATAATTGATTTAACTCCATCCCAAGTTTTGGGCATTTAGATTGTCTCCAGTTTTTACCACTATAAATAATATTGCAATAGAGGCCCTTGGAAAAAAATTTGCATCTGATTATTTCCGCATGATAAATTTACTTACCAAAACATTTAAGACAGATTACACTCCCATCACCAGTGAATGGAAGTATTGTTTCTTTGACCACCACCCACCGCTCACTCCCCCTACCATCAGCAATGAGTGCTTTTTTTAAAAACTTTGCCATGTTAATAAGTGAAAATAACTCCTTTTTTTTGGCATTTCTTTGAATACTTGTGATAACGGACATATTGTCTCATATTATTGAACATTTATATTTGCACTAACAGTTGCTCTTTACTGTGCTTTATGAGGAATACATTCAAACTAAAAAACTCACAGAATGGAAAAATTTTTTTGTTTTTATTTATTTTTGAGAGAGAGAGAGAGAGAGAGAGCATAAGCAGGGGAGGGTCAGAGAGAGAGGGAGACAGAATCCAAAGACAGGCTCCAGGCTCTGAGCTAGCTGTCAGCACAAAGCCTGACGCGGGGCTCGAACCCACGAACCCATGAGATCATGACCTGAGCCGAAGTCGGCCGCTTAACCGACTGAGCCACCCAGGCGCCCCTGGAAAATTTTTTAACTCAACAATTTGGAAGTAAGCACTTTTCAGTTGAATAGCTTGTAGGTTGGAAATTCATTTTATTTTTTTAATGTTTATTTAGAGAGAGGGCACACACGCACACGAGCACCCACAAGCAGAAGAGAAGCAGAGAGGGAGAATCCAAAGCAAGCTCCACTGTCTGCATGGAACCGGAGGTGGGGCTCGAACGCAGGAACTATGAGATCATGACCTGAGCCTAAATCAAGAGTTGGAAGCTTAACTTTCGGAGCCACCCAGTTGCCCCTGGAAATTCATTTTAAACTCCCTGAATGCTCCCTGAAGCATTTTTCTGTGATTTTGTGCTGTTGACATTGAAACATGCACTACCAGCTTTCAGATTTCCTAAGGAAGTGACAGATAATAGGAAAGGAATCTGCCTCCAAGAATTCTCTGGGCTGTGGATCCAGAATGCACCCTGAGGGCCTGCACACTAACCAACCCTACATGCGCATGCCATTCTCAAAAGAGGCTCAGAACTTAGAAATGAATAGTGCAGCCACAGGACAAAGCACATCTCCATTTTTCAAAAACATGTCAAATTCCCAGGCTATTAAAGTCTCAACTATTTTCCTCTCAGATGGAAAAAAAAAAAAAAAAGCAATGAAGCAAACTGAAAAATATACCTTATTTTCTATGGTTCATACTCTATGACTTAGGAGGCTTTTACTCTCTGGTTGGAGTCTACAAGCTGCTGCATGAAACATCTACATCTAAAAGTATAACTCTAACCTTAACTAGATTTTAATATTTTAATACTGTGTAGTTTTCATTCAGTCTTCTCTTGATTTAATGAATATGAAAAAATCAAAAATAGATAGAGATAATTTATTTATAATCAGACATACTTATTTTTAGATAATTTAGGTTCCCAAAGGGATTTGTGAAGGTATTCAACAAAAAGAACTTTCTCATTTGTAAAATCTGAGACTTGGACCAGTTGATTTCTCAGGTTTTGTATTCTGTGATTTTATGCACAAAGAGTAATTAACAAAGAAAGTCATCTTACATTCCAATAGATATCTCAAGATAGCAAGGGTTGTTACAAACTGCTATTGTAAATTATATCTTTTATAAAGAAATACTTTGTGCCCAACAGTCTTTTAAACACTGTGAAAGAATCTTCTTTCTACAAATATTTATTGATTACCTGCTATGTGCCAGTCCCTGATGTGGTCACTAGGTATTAAGCAAAGAACAAGATGGACAAAATCTCTACCTTCAAGGAGTTTACAGTCTAAAGGGAGAATACAGACAATGAAACTGTAAACAAATAAATATCCAATAGGGGTAAATTACTCAAAAGCAAATAAATAAATAGGTAAATAAATGGATAGATGGGTGAATAAATGGAAGAACATGAGGGAAAGAGTACAAAGACCGGGCTACTGGCTTTTTTATTATTTCCAGATCATTTTTTTAATCTATTTCATACATTACAGCAAAGTATAAAATTTTTAAAAAGTGTTTCTCTTTAAATCCCCACTTCCTAATTCAATATTGTTCCAAATTCAGTTTGTTTTTTGGTTTTTATTGTTGTTATTACTTTCACTTTAAATCCAAGTTAGTTAACATATAGTGTAATAATTATTTCAGGAATAGAATTTAGTAATTCATCACTTACATATAACACCCAGTGCTCATCCCAATAAGTGCCCTCCCTAATGCCCATCACCCATTTAGCCCATCCCCACCCAATACCCCTCCAGCAACCCTCAATTTGTTCTCTGTATTTAAGTCTCCTGTGGTTTGTCTCAAGACATGGCTACTTTTAACTCAGGTAGTTCGGGAGGGCCTCTCCCACAGAGTGACATTCCAGCTGAGACTGGAATCATGAGAAGGACGGAGCCATGCAAAGACTTGGGGCAAGGGATCCCAGGTAGAGGAAATAAGTGCAACCCTTGAAATAACAGGCATATTTACTGTGTTTCAAGAACAGAAAGAAGGACACCATGGCCGCACCAAGAAGGAGGCTGTCAGAAGATGTATTCAGGGCTGAAGTAGACACCAGATAGTATATGGCTCTGTAGACCATTGTAAGGAGTTTGGATTTCATTTCCTTTCAAAAAAAAAATTAGAGGATTTTAAGAAGATCCTAGCCCTCAAGTGTGTAACAATCTGTGCAAGCAATTGAAAACTACATGCTGACTTGGGGCTCTGCAGGAAATCAGAGAAGAGGAGGCCCAAGTGGTTAACACACATTTAATGGCAGATGGAGTATGAGCTCAGTTTCAGAATAACATGAAAATGTGGATGGCTGTAGGGGAAAGGTCAGAAAAACAGCAAATAGAAAGGTTAAGAAGTAAAATTATTATAATCAGTGGGGAGACATACCGTATTACAATAGGTGATCACTTCATGGTCAGGCTTATTTTCCTGGCCAACTCGGGAGCTCCTGGAAGAATGGGGCCACCTTCTTGCTCCTTCTGTCCCTGTGTCTTGCACACATGGTGCCCGACATTTGCTACATACTCTGAACCCATTAAAGCAGATGGTGTGTATTGAGAGCAGTACAAAGAAGAGTGGGGGCTGGGTGTGTGGAGTCAGGCTTTGTTAAGAGCTAAAAGTTCACAGAGCATGTAAAATGACCTACATCAATTAAAACAAAGATTCTGACCACTTGTCTGTTTATACCTGTATCACATATAAATGGCCATTATCAAAACTTGAAGGGTCCACTTGAAATTATCTGACTTAAAATGCAGAATCTTTAGAGTAGTAGAAATTCCCTTTAGGGGCAGAGGAAGGAATCTCAAAGAGACAGGTGACTGGCTTCCAGAATAACTGAATCCACAGTAGAAAAAGAGTCCTGGGTATTGGTTAAGACGCAGTGAATAGAAAAACAAAACTGTTTCATATATGAGCTGCACACCAGAGTCAGTTATCCAATTATTGATTTGTGTTTAGCCTTTCTGTGAGGAGTAGCTGCAGCGATGTACCTACTGAAGGATTTTCCTGAGTAACATCGAGGAAGCCAGCTAATCATGTGAATAATAGAATTTGGAAGACTCCTACAAGAGCCATGCTTCTCCAAACTAAATGAGGATTGCCCATTGAGGCCAAGTCACCAGGAAAAATTTTGAGATACATTAAACATTTTTGTCCATTCCCTTAGCTCCTAGAAAAGAGCTTTTCTTTTTGGCCATTCCTAAGTTTATTATAGGTTGTTAAGTACATTTAAAGAACATATTGAAAACCATTGATCCAGTCAATAGAACAATTTAGGGAGGGCATTGGTTCTCATATTTTAGATAATGTTAGCTGAAATAAAATGAATAACCACTAGTGCTTATTATAATTACATATTTCCCTACTTATCCTTAGTATTCATTTCTGTTATTTCTTTTTTTCATTTTATTTTTTGTTATTTATTTTTAATTTTTAATTTTAATTTTAATTTTCTTAATATAATTTATCATCAAGTTGGCTAACATACAGTGTATACAGTGTGCTCTTGGCTTTGGGAGTAGATTCCCATGATGGATCACTTACATACAACACCCAGTGCTCATCCCAAGAAGTGCCCTCCTCAATGCCCATCATCCATTTTCCCCCTCTTCCCTCCCCCCAAGAAAAATCCATTTTAAAGGAACATTACTACATAGAACATTACCACAAATGCCTAGTTTTCCTTTGGGGATCATCCCAAGCCTGACATGAGAGTGATGTCATTCAAAGAAAATGTAGGCATCTCCATTCACCTTCTTAAATATGGAACCGTAGGGAGGGCCCAGGGTGGAGGACAGGAGACCCACATTATCACATTACCTGGTGTGTAGCCTGGGATAAGTCACTTCAGTGCTCAGGCCCTGGAGCCACCTATCTGAAAGTAGCTGAATGAATTACTCTACCAAGGGTATTATTTAAGAATAAATGATGGGCAAATGTAGTTTGAGTTAAGTTTTTGTTGTAATTCGGAACTGAAAATTGGAAAGATGGTATGGAGAAAGACTGAGCCACGTATTTTCAGAAAAAGAAAGAGAGAGGTGGAAATTTGTCAAAGAGTGCAGGACTAGGAAGAGATATGTCCTTGAGGAGTATGAAAAAGGCATGCAGGCTGAAGAATAACCCCTCCAAAGATGGCCACATCCTAATCTCTAAAACCTGTCACTAAGTTCCTTTATATGATAAAGAGGATCTGGTGGGGTGATTAAATTAAGGATCTTGAGATGGGGATATTAATCCTGGATTAAATGAATGGGTTGATATAATCACAGGGGTCCTTACAAGAGGGAGTCTGGAGGACAGAGAGGAGAGAAGACACCATGCTGCTGGTTTTAAAGATAGATCCTGGGACCCCAATTCCTGATATTCTGTGTCTTGTAGTAATTTACGACCACGACAGCTACCATTGAGTTAAGCACAACTCATTAAATACTTTTAGCAATGATCAATTTAATGCAATTTCTTAAATCTTTTCTATTGGCATGGAAAAATTAACTAATTTTCTTGTGTGATTTTTCCCTTCTGAAAGAAGTGTTCCCCCCACTAAAATCTGATTAGTGCAGAGTTTTTCATTTCCTCTGGTTTTGCTCATATTGCCATATGGACAATGAATAACACAGAACACCACACAGAGACCCAAGACCCTGGACCTACGATCAATGGGAAGAAAGAGTGGAAGGTGACATCAGCCTGTGATATCCTCCCTGACTGGGTTGTTGGAGGAGAAATGTGGTATCTCAGTGCTGAATAATCAGATCTCTGAACAAGCTTTTCCTCAATTCTTCTGCTTAGTAGATGCCAGGTATTCCCTTGAGACTATTTCACAACACTTTCTGCCAAATACATACACAGATAATATTCTCAACCCCTGAAGGGTTAGCAAATAGGGAAGCAGAAGGGAAAAGGTTTTTAAGCAGAAATGTCCCAGACCAGGCAAAGATCAAATATCCTCATGAGGTATATATATATACATACATACATACATATATATATATATATATACACACACACACATACATACATATAATATATATATAACCCCCATATGTATGTATGTGTATATATATATTATGTATTTTTTTATTTCTAACAAATAAGGTTAGAATGACTTCTCATTGTTTTGTTGTGCTTGGTGTCACAAGGAGATAAATTTTGGATTCATACCACTATTCAAAGGAAATCAATATTCATACCTTTACAGAATTAATTGTGGAAGTACAGAAATGAAGTTCAGAGTCTCTTTCAGTTTATATATCAGATGCACAGACTTCTGCTCATTCCAGAAAAAGCAGCCTCAAAAACATCATAATACAATTGCTTTTCCTAATACATAGAAGGGATTCCATGAGATAAGTTATATTATTGTCACAGCTCTGCACATCCTCCTTTATAAGAGAAGTATGCAACCTCTTGCATACTTACCTGCCTTCAATGAAAGGACTATATATCCCACCCCGTTAACTTTGAGCTTGGCCATTTGCTTCACCTTAATAAATGGAAACCTGTAGAATTCCAGTTCCTACCAGAAGCAGAAGAGGAACTGCACATTTCCACCAGTCCCCTGTTCTTGGCCTGTGCCACAAGAGAACAGCATATGTCGGGTAGGGATTGTTCCTTTAGGCTGTCAGAATGAGAAGACATGTGAAGACTCACAGTCCACACTGAGGACAAAACCTGAAGCCAATCCATGGCCTGGAGTAGAGTCATAGCAAGAGATAAATGTCATTGTTGTAACATTGAAATTTGATGTTGTTTGTTACTGCAGCAAAAGCTGATTAATGCACTCGATACCATTACAGAAACAGAAAACAAAACAACAAGCTGAATTAGAAAGGAAGCTGAATTGGAACAGCCTCTTTTGCTTAGCTACTCAATTGCCAGGGATCCAAACTCCCCTTTAAAAACATTCCAAGCAAAACAAAGCCAGCTGTGCCTGAGTTTCTGCATATAATGTAAATGGGATAGCATATTGTTAAGTAATATGGTAAGTGATCAAAAAATACTTAAAGTGGGTTCCATCAATCAAACATTTAGCAAAGACATAACTGGGAAGATTAGCAATCTAAAAGTCAGGAATCCTAGTTTTGAAGTCAAGGGTACTTCTGAGTCAATTTGTCAGGCACCTGCATCATATAATTTAGGACACACACGTACATACACACACACACACACACACACACACACACAAACACAGCTAGACTGAGCAGCATGACTGCTTTGTCATGGTCTCAAAATGTCAACAATGATAAACTGCAGCCTGCCCAAGAAGTATAAATCAAAATGTGATTGATCTAGAAGCTGTACTATGCGAGACACTGCTGATCACTGAGGAAATTGAAGATGTTCAGTCTGGGGAAAATAAAACTCCAAGAGTTCTGTTAGTTGCCTTCAAACACATGAAGACTTTCCCTGTAAGGAGGTTAACCCTAATCTGCATAGATACAGAGAGCAAAACTGAGGATAACAGGAGAAAGTTACCAGGACACAGATCTCAGTTCCATTTACTAGGATGTTCTGTTAGGATGGAGCAGACCCTGGGACTCAGACACGTCTGCACCTGGCCACCCAGCATCAAGTTACCGTGATGGACAGGCAAGCACATCCACAGTCAGGGTGCAAACATAGAGCCACATCTGGCAAGCTTGGAAGGAACAGAAGAACAACAGAAGCAAGTACCTCAGCAGAAAATCCACCATCAAAGACTGGCTGAGTGAGCCACAGTAAGCGACAGGCATAGAGGTCAGAAGTGAAGCATGTTTTCAGGGATAGGGTGATGACTGTAAGTGAACCCACCATGTCCTAGGCACCTCACAGTGTTTGTACATCTTAGGGAAAAAAGTCAAGGGCATAAAAGAATGAGAGGAGGTGTAACATCCAAAGGCCCAAGCAAATCTGCTAAGAAACCTATTTCGATAATGAGACATAAAAGGAGGAAGCCATTCTCTTCAAGCACAAGAAAAATAAGAACAAATCCCTTGGAGGAAAAGTATCAGGACATAGTCTGCAGGCAGAAGGTACCCAAGGGAGTTTCAGCAGAGAAAAGCCCTGGGTGAGGACTGTGCAGCCGGCCAAGGGTCTTCTGAGAACTGTCTAAGGAGGTGGAGGCAGTGGGAGGGGGGTGTCAGCGGTAGGGGACAAAAGACCTGGTCAGGGAGCAGGGTGGTGTGAGCTAGTGTTCCCATGGCACCCACAGTGTGCCAGGCACTGTGCTAAAAGCTTCACACATATTAACTCCTTTGCTCCTCACCACAACCCTGTGAGCTACATACTGTTATTACCCCTTTTTTTGATGGCAAAACTGAAGCATAAAACGGCTTCATCCAAGGTCACTTAGCTAGTAAGGGCAGGGCCAGAATTCGAACCCAGAGAACTCTACTACTGAATTATGTCCTTTTTTAATTTTCTTTTCTTTTTATTTTAGAGAGAGAGCATGTGAGCCGAGGAGAGGAGCGGAAGGAGAGAGAGAGGGAGTGAGAGAATCTTAAGCTGGCTCCATGCTCAGCTCAAAGTCTCATGCAGGGCTCAATCCTATAACCCTGAGATCATGACCTGAGCCAAAATTAAGAGTCAGATGCTCAATTGACTGAGCCGCCTGGGCGCCCCCTGAATTATGTTCTTTCTTTAATGTTTTTTTTTTTTTTTTTGAGAGAGAGAGAGTGAGTAAGCAAGCAAGCAGGGAAAGGGCAGACAGAGGGAGAGAGAGAATCCCAAGCAGGCTGTATGCCCAGCATGGAGCCCGACATAGGGCTCCATCCCACGATTGTGAGATCATGACCTGAGTTGAAACAAAGGGTCGGAAGCTCAACGACTGAGCCACCCAGGTGCCCCTGAATTATGTTCTTAACCAGGAGCCAGAGCTCGGCCCAGAGGAGGAGAAAGGGCAGACTGGTGGGGAGGAGGAGGAGTGCCGGCCCCTGGGATATGGGGACGGGGGAGGGCCTCAGAAGACTCCTCCAGATCCCGAAGTCACCACGTGGGCCTCATCAAGCCAGGCACCTTTTGCTCTAATTGTAACCTCATTTTACCAAGGGACATCGATTAGAAGAATTCTGTAGCACCTGTAACTGTCCAACACCATGAAAGGGCTACTCCGATCAGCCCATGTTCCCCACTGCTCCAGATGTTCCAGCAAAGGCTGGACAACTATTTCTAGGGGATGTCGTGGAGGGATTTTTGTAATCCCTTGGTGTATTTGCAAAATCAAGCTGGGATGAGTTTTGGCTGTTTACTGTTTTGTTAGCCATCATTTCCTTCCTCTCCTCACCTCCAAAGGCAGGCTCCAACCTAATTCGATAATCCTACCTATTCAGTCAACTTCTAAGGCATGATTATTTTCATCCTGACACAAACCTGCTTTTATCGTCATTATTCTGGGAGTCCACTGAACCCTCAGCCACGCCAGCAAGCGCCACAATGATGAGTCTCTCCTCCCAGAGGCCCTGTAAGCCTTTCTTAGTTAGAGCTGTGAAGTATTTTGAGAAACTTGAATTAAAGTGCTAGAGAAAGCACAACACACATTTATTGCTCATCTTGGAAAGACAACAGCAAAGAGCTTCCAAAACTATCTTTGATTAACATAATCTGAGGGTAATGAATATGGATATTGTCAATAGTCACTTCGAAGCATGTTTTCTTGTACATTTTGTTCTCTCCAGTAAATTTCCAACCAAGAAAGAAAATGCCCCAAGTTCCAGTTTGCATCAATAAAGCAAACACTCAGAGGAATTACGCAGAGGGAATAGAGCCAGGAAGGAATGCTCACCACCCTTAACCTTTGTTCCAGTTTGTTCTCTATGTTTTCACCACGCTTCTAATGATCTATCAAATAAAAGCCCTCACCTCCCCAATAAGCCTGGTTATTTCTCAGTGTCCTTGTGACAGTTTCTGATGAAAGCAGATCAGAACTAGTGTCCCGGGTGTGTCTCTAGACAGTACAGCATCCGTAGTCACTGCTTGCAGAAGACAGATGCCAAGAGGCCCAGCTTCCTGCCCAAAAAGAGAAATAGAAAGTACCTGTCAGACTTGTGGCCTCCTGTGTGAAATGACTGTTAGTCAGGGTCCTCCAGAGAAACAGACCTAAGAGGAAATACACAGGTACATATGAGGGAATTTATGATAGGAATTGAGTCCCATGTTATGGAGGCCAAGAAGACCCATAGTCTGCTATCTTCAAGCTGGAGACCCAGAAAAGCAAGTGGTGTGATTCAGTCTGAGTCTGAAGGCCTGAGAATCAGGGTGGAGGCGCCAATAGCGGAAAGCCCAGTCTGCATCTAAAAGCTCAAGAACCAGGAGCACCAATGTCCAAGAACAGAAGATGGATGTCAGCTCCAGCAAAGACTGTGAATTAACTCTTCCTCTGCCTCTCTGTTCTATTCCGGCCCTCAACGGATCAGAAGGTGCCCACCCACATTAAGCAAGAAGCTCTTCTTCACTCAGTCTCCTGATTCAAATGCAAATCTCTTCCAGAAACACCCTCACAGACACAGCCAGAAATAATATTTCACCAGCTATCTGGGCATCCCTTTGCCCAAGTTGACACATAAAATTAATCATCACGGGAACTGTCTGGTTGTCCACACCCAGAGCTTTAGTCTTCCCTGGTGGCACAGAGCACTGGACCCAGGTGTGCCTCCTAGCACCACCTGGGGAGCCTTAAAGAATCCCTATATCTAGGCCACGCCTCAAACCGATTAAATTGGAATTTCTGGGGTGGGAGCCAGGCAGCCATGTTTCTGGAAGAACCCTGGGTAATTCCAGTGTGCAGCCAAGATGGAGAGCCACTGCAAAGGGATCAGGAGATCAGAAAACCCTTTTACCGTCCCTCAAAAAGCCGACATTAAGGCCACCTGCATTTACCACTGCTGTGCCCTGCCACAGGGCCACTTTCCTCATTTCTAACACGAGTGACCTAGGAAGAGCTCCCTGACCCTCTGACAGTTTGTCCCCAGCGCCCCCCCACCCCCACCCCGCCACCGTGTCCCTTGTCCTCATCCACAGGCTGCTGTGGAACTGCACTGGCTTTCTGTTTGCTAGTCTGTTCTGTCTCCTCAGCGACGGGACCACACCTCCCGCACCTTTTCACTCTATCCTGGAGGTAACTTATCATTAGGACGTGCTTCTTCAGTTAACTCCACAGCAGCTATAATGAGCTTTTAAAAACATAAATATCTGGGCGCCTGTGTGGCTCAGTCGATTAAGCGTCCAACTTCAGCTCAGGTCATGATCTCCAGATCTGGAAGTTTGAGCCCTGTATCTGGCTCTGTGCTGACAGCTCAGAGCCTGGAGCCTGCTTCAGATCCTGTGTCTCCCTCTCTCTCTGCTCCTCCCCCCACCTCTCAAAAATAAATCAATATTTTTAAAAAATAAAAACATAAATATTATATCACTCACCTGACTAAAACCCTCCAGTGACTTCTCACTGTGCTTACAGTAAACCTGAGCCCTCTTTTGGCTTGCAAGCCCTGTGCAGGCTGCCCCTGCCCACCTCAGGCAGGAGGGTGGGGTGTAAGGACGTGAACTCTGCAAGCAAGCACCTCAGGGCCAAGTGCTGGTGCCACGGCCCCTCCCCTCTGGAGAAGTTACTGGACCTCTCCGGACCTCATCTCTAAAGATGGATATATTGTAAGGATTATGTTAGCTGGCACACGGTCTACTAAGGCACTGGAATCCTCCTCCTCACCCTGTCCCAGCTTCACTTAATCCTGGGAACGGGCCACACCTGCTCTCCCTCTGGGAGGAACGATTTCCCCGTTGTCACTCAGGAACCAATGCCATGGCTGCACAGACCCTCCTCACCCCTTCGGCAGCCCGTTTTGTGTCCTTCATGACCCATGTTAGTTTGCTAAGCTGCTATAATAAAGCACCACAAACGAGGTGTCTAATGTTTATTTATTTTTGAGAGAGAGAGAGAGAGAGAAATCTGAAGCAGGCTCCAGGCTTCACACTGTCACCACAGAGCCCAACATGGGGCTCAAACTCACAAATCGCGAGAGCATAACCTGAGCCACAGGGGGATGCTTAACCGACTGAGCCACCCAGGCACCCCCCCAAACTAGGTGTCTTAAAAACAGAAACATACTGACTCCTAGTTCTGGAAGCTAGAAGTCTGCGATAAAGGGGCAGCAAGGCTGGTTCCTTCCGTGAGGAAGATGCACGTTCCGTGGCCTTCTCCCAGCTTCTTGTGGTTTGCCGGCAAACCCTTGGTGTTCCTTTGCTTTTTTTAGATGCACCACTCTGGCCTCTGCTTTCATCTTCACACCTCATTCTCTCTGTGTCCAAATTTCCTCTTTCTATAAGGACACCAGTCATAGTGCCCACCCTATTCCAGATGTCCTCATCTTAACTGATCACATCTATGACAACTATTTCCAAATAAAGGCACATTCTGAGACACTGGGGGTTAAGACGTCAACATACAAATTTTGGGGGAACACAATTCAGCACATAACATATCTATCTATTCCTCATCCCCGCCTGGAATGATCTGATTTTATTTGTCGTCCTGTGTGTTATATTATATTCTTTCTTCACTGAACATCATTGTTTATGTTGTCCAATTTTTCTGCAATAGGATAATACGGAAAATAATAAAAGATAGTCTTTTCAGAAAAGAAGCGAAAACAAACCTTATTCCTTGCATTGTGATTTAAGAGTTCATCACCTCCCATGCTGGACAGAAAGGTCTGTGGGAGCAGGAACCGTGTCTTTGTACCCACCACCCCCCAGCCTAAGACAATGCCTGGCACATAACAGATGCTTGGTACATGCTAACCGAGTTGAAAGTAAATAGATATGTACATTATGTTCCCACAAGAGTCAAGCGAAGCAATTGTTCTTTGCAGACTTGCTGGTATATATGTGACACATTTTCTCACAAATCTGGAAATCTTTAAAAAAGAAAAAAAGAACTGCTGACACTCCAGGCTTTGAGATGACTCTGCCATATACAATGGCACTATCCAACTGTAGTGATATTTAAGGTATGGTCAAGAATTAAAACACGGCATGAAGCAACATTGTCAAATCTGGGAGGAAATTAAACCAGGAGATCCATCACCCAATCCCCTTGAACCAAACTGCCACATTTCGCCTGATTCTTCTAATTAGGTTGTGTTTGCAAAGCCTTTAGAAGAAGACAAGTGTTACATTAAGTGCTAAGCAGTATTAATTAATCATATTGGTAGATTACATGGGCTGGTACTTCTCGTAAATGTAAATGTCCTACACTCGTCAGCACAGCCCTTGGAAGCAACGTTCAGCTGTGCTCTAGAAGTTCTTTATAGAATTGTATAAAGCTCCTGGCTTCCAAAGAAAGTAGTTTCATATCATCTTTGTATTCTCTAACTTGTCAAAACTTTGGAAATTGTCTAATACAATTGTTCTCAGCTCTATCAGGCCCAGTGCCTCTTTTCTGTAATAAAGATTTATTATACATCTCTTTAATATCCTGAAGCAAAATGCATGAAAACCCTGCCTATATGTAACATATTTTGGTATGTAAACACTCCAGCAAGCACACCTGGGACTGTCAGATGCTCTCCCTATATGAAGAATAGCTGTCAGGGTGCCAATTCCAAATGGCAGGCTGTTACAGGCGTGCATGTGAGATGCAGTCCCATGGGTGGTGCTGGAAGGTGGCCTTGAGTTTCTGAAGCCGTGAAGAACTTCTTTTTGGTTCCAAACTAAAGAATTTACAATCATCCTTCAATTTTACTCTATCGTTGCATTCCTGAAAAAGTCAATGTACTTGTATTTTAAAACCATCCCTGAAAACCCCCCATATGTTTATATATAAAAGAGAATTAAGTTCGGGGCACCTGGGTGGCTCAGTCAGTTGAGCGTCTGACTTCAGCTCAGGTCATGATCTCCCAGTTCTTGAGTTCCGGCCCCACATCAGGCTCACACTCGATGCTGTCAGTGCAGTGTCTGCTTCAATCACCTGTCCCCTACTCTCTGCTCCTCCCCTGCTTGTACTGTCTCAGAAAATAAATAAAACATTTTTAAAAATTAGATTTTAGGGTCAGATCCTCATAACCAGAATTTTCACCTACAGGAATGTCTGTGAGATCATTGAAAATTGGATGACACCATCCCACCCAGTTAGCATCTCTAGGGCTCACCCACCAAATGAAAGGAACATTTCCCCTTTCTCAATCTTTGAGAGCAAAAAAATGCTCAAAACATTTTCATTTCACGTGAGAGCTAAGTTTCAAAAGAACTCCACAGGGTGGGACTGTTCTTCTTAAGAGTCATAAATCTAATTTTACATACTTACATTTTAAAAAGTGAGGATATTATGTCCCCAGAGAATATGCCCCCAAATCACAGACCAAGTCTTGACAGAGTCAGGTAAGAAGCATTTAAGAATTTGGACAAGTGAGTATTTTCCATGTGGCAAGCATTGTCTTAAGCTCTGTTTAGACACTAATCTAATCTTCATGTCAACACTAGGCAGGAGGCTTTAGTATCCCCATTAAACAGTTGAAAGTGAAGCACAGAAATGTGAAGTAACTTATCCAAGGTCTTACAGCAGTAAGTGGCAGAGCCCTGACTCAGACCATCTTCTTCAGAATGACTTGGGGACACAGTGCAAATGACAGATCGTTATTTAGGCCTGGAGGAGACACAAAAGGGGAAATGCACCCCTCCTGCATTATGAGTATACAACATAGACCAGTTCAACCAGTTCAGTATATTACTGACCTCCAACCATGCCTCCGAAGATGATTTGTTCCTGCTTGGTCTCATCTTCTCCTTTCTTGTGTTTTTCCTGCAGACATTCATGCCTGGAAGAAGACTGCTTTGGGTCCCTCTGGACCTTTCCTAAAAAGAAGATCCCTATTCACTAGATGAGTTCCAGAAGCACCCACTAAGGCTTCCATAGCTCTCTTCCATCAGCTGACCTTCACCGTAACCCCTCTCACGCAGAATGAGTGGCTTCCTTGCCTCCCTGGACCCCCGGCGGGTGCAGTGGGGGGCTGCCTGGTATGCCATGCACTCCAGGATCCTGCGCACCAAACCAGTGGAGTCCATGCTGGAGGGAACTGGGGCCACCACAACCCACGGCACCAAGCTAGCCAAGGTGCTCACCACCATGGACCTCATCTCCCTTGGTGTTGGCAGCTGTGTGGGCACAGGGATGTACGTGGTGTCTGGTCTGGTGGCCAAGGAAATGGCAGGACCTGGTGTCATTGTGTCCTTCATCATTGCAGCCGTTGCATCCATATTATCAGGTAAGTGCCTCAGTACAGTGGGAGGCCGACGGAAAGCGCACTTGCCAGTCTGTTGCATCCCGCTCTTCTAGAACATTCAGTGGTGAGATGTATGAAGTGTCACCAAAGGAGTTATCAGACTTTTTGGCCTTGACTGCCAGGGATTCAATTGCAGTAGCTTCCTTTTCCTGTGGTTTTTCTATACAAAGAATTATTCTGGTGCCCAGCCTCCTCCCAACTTCTCTCTCCCTGTCAGGTCCTAATGGCTCCGTTTTTATTATAACCCTCCCTTTCAATGGAAGATAGGTCAATCCCTTGGTGGAGATGTGGATATAACTAGGATTATAAATAATGCATAAAGGATAGGCAGAGTAGCAAAATGACAGGTCACTAAATCTGATATGATTGGGATTTGATGAGACAAAAACTGGCATTGTGACCCCCAAGCAGGAGGAGAGCAAGTTAGGAAACGTAAAGCCATCGTGAGAATCACGAAGCACCATCTGCCACAAGCACTTCAACAGATTGTATTCTACAGAGATGGTTCAACGAACGCTATCTCTTCCCTTGAGAAAGGATCATAGGACTCATTTTTTAAATAAGGTGCCAGGACTTACATATTGATCATTTGTGAAATGGCTTTTTTCTTTTCCCTTTGCTCTTCCCTCATTGTCTCTTGAGCTGTGGTCCACAGTATCTTCCCAGGTAAACAGATAATTTGAAAAAGAAGGAAACAGAACACTTCCTGCTTTCTGATCATTATACTGTGAAAGCCCGAGGCTTTGCTGGGTTTTTGGTGGCAGATCATGTGGGTCAACTCACATCCTGGCAGGGAATGTCATGGTCTCTTCCAAAGCTTCAGAAGCAAGGATGCTAGGGTATATCAGGGTTTCTATGTACAAATAGCACACCATCACAAGAAAAGTTCTACATTCATATTGTATATCCAGACTAAATAGCCCTCATCCACGGGGTATGCACGGACCAGGAACACACAACCAGAAAGTACACCGGTTTATATTTGACATCTTTTTAACTTAATGACAGAAATGTTTCCATACTGATTTTATTTCTCTCCCATCATGGCTTACTTTCCTGTTGGTTTTACAACTATCCCTTTTCCTGAAGTTATTTTCTCAAATGCATGAATAGCCTAGTAATTGAGATTCCTTCAGAAAAGAGAATTTTTTTCTTATAGATGAAAATAAATTATTCACATGGATGAACTTTGCAGATATTTCAAATGCTATTAACCTGATTGTGATGATTTTCAAACATATTTGGCAAAGGAATTATTTGGAGGAAGATGCCAGATTCTTATTCACCATTAAATTTAGAGATCTAGAAGTATTTGCATATAGACCAAAACAGCGATAGTGGGACAAAAGACAGACATATAACCAGGGCTCCCACCGAAGGCACAGGGCAGGTAGCTAAGAGTCCTACCTAATTAATGCACACTGCCCTTTCTCCTCCTGATCCATCTTTTTATGGCCCCATCCCCAAAACCACAATGATTCCTGTTAACAAATCACCCACATCTCATCCTTCACAGCACTACATTACATTTAGAAGCCAGCACAAGGTTCAGTAGCATTCTGGGAAACGGCCCCCCTGCCAAGGTGCTCATGACGCTATATAACCCAGACTTTTCTGCTGCTCATTCGGAGGAGACCCGGCCAGCACTGTGCTGGAGCCAGTTTGCCCGGCCGCCAAGATCCCTAATTGTGCACACCTCTCCTCACCTTTGCATTCAGCAAGGTCATGTTGTTAACTTGGAATTGGCTATGCAGGAGTATTTACACCACAAAAATTGGCAAATGTTCCAGATAGAGTTTGTTTGCTTTGGTTGGTTGTTTTCAGAGAGTCCGTTGTTAAACACTTACTGGCACACCACCGGCCCAGTCCACTGAAGGCCCTGGAACTACCCAGTAACTGGTGCCTTCACCACTGCACCAGGCACCAAAAGAAAACCCTGCCTCTTCCCCAATGAGAGGACCCACACACACACACACATGTGGCTGCATCCGTAACACTTCTCTACACTTTGTGACTGAGGCCAGTCAGAATTCTCCTATAGCCCCCAGCTAGAGCCCGGGCCAAAATAACGTGCCAAAGTTAGCATTTTTATAACAGAAGTCTTCAGCCAGGCCTCTCATTCTGTGATCCTTTGTCACTAAACTCAAGGAAGTCCCCCTCTGCTGTCTTCTTTCCACTCCTGTGTCATCATCCTTGTATCGCCTCTCCCTTGGCCAAACTTGCCACCACTTCTCCACATCACGATAATCAAACTCCCCTCTACCTTTTTAACACATGCTTCTGACCTTAACCAAAATCTGACTCAACTTCTGAGAACACCGTTGAAAGCCTTGAGAAAGTGCGTGAGAAGGATAGACGTGTAGCCAAAGGGCGAGATGCTTGAAGGTGAGATTTCAGAAGTGATACAGTAATCAGTGATGTTAAGATTAGACTTGGAACCTGGCTCCGCCACTAACTGGCTGTCGGAACTTCAGCAAGTCCATAACTCCTCTGAGCCTCAGTTTCTCCACTTTGAAAATGGTCATCATGATACTTCCTTCAGAGTTGCTGTGAAGATTAGTGACATCCGTGAGCGCCAGCTGCAGTGTCTGGTACACGGCACTCGATACATCGTTCTTATCGTGTGTCAAACCCTGTATTCGGAATTTGCCATACATATCACATTTAAGAGGCAGCATACCTTTTCAAGGTAGGTTTTATTACTTTTATATACAAGAAAGCTGAAATTTAAATAACAAAACCTAGATTCAAATTTATTACACCAACAATATCTTTCAACACTATGAATTTAAATCACCTGGGGAACTTATTTTTTCAAATCACGGTTTGGTAGAGAAAGGTTATAATTACATACAGTAAAATTTATCCTTTTAAATATACAACTTGGGGCGCCTGGATGGCTCAGTCAGTTAAGCGTCGACTTCAGCTCAGGTCATGATCCCGCGGTTTGTGGGTTCGAGCCCCACATCGCAGGTTCTGTGCTGACAGCTCAGAGCCTGGAGCCTGTTTCAGAATCTGTGTCTCCCTCTCTCTTTGCCCCTCCCTTGTTCGCACTCTGTCTTTCTCTGTCTCAAAAATAAATAAACATAAAAAAATTTTTTAAAAAATACAACTCTATGAGTTTGACCAACAGATATAATTGTATAACCTCCACCACAATCAAGATACAGAAGCATCCCATCATCCCCAAATAATTCCTTCATGTTACCTCTTTGCAATGCTTCTCCCCTCCACCCCCAACCCCTGGCAACCACTAATCTGTTTTCTGTCCCTATCTTTTGCCTTTTCCAAGATGTCATATAAACAGAATCATTCAGTATGTAACACTTTGAGTTTGTTTTCTGTCACTTAGTATGATACATTTAAGATTTATTCAGATTGTATGTATCAGTGCGTCATTCCATTTTATTTTTGAGTAGCGTCCCATTGTATGGATATACTACAGTTTATTTGTCCATTTAGTAGTTGAACATTGAGTTGGGTGGTTTCCAGTCTGGGGCCATTATACATATAGCCATTATAAATATTTGTGTACAGGCTTTTGTGTGAACACAAGTTGTCAGTTCTTGGTAGGTGTAGTTAAACGTTTAACTTCATAATAAACTGCTAAACTCTTTTCCAAAGTGATTGTATTATTTTTCATTCCCACTAGCCATACCTTTGAATTCCAGTTGCTCCATTCCTGGCCAGCCCTCAGAATTGTAAGGTGTTGCTTTGTGTCATTGCTTGTTTGTTTGCCATTTTAAAAGGTGTATAATGATATCTCAATGTGGTTTTCATTTTCACTTCCCTAACTGCTAATATTTTGAACATGTTTGAATGTGCTTATTTGCCATCTATTTTCTTTGGTGAACTATTCAAATCGTTTGCCCATTCTTTCAGTTGGGTTCTTCATTTTCTTATTACTAACTTTAAAATTTTTCTAATATATTCTAGATACAAGTTCTTTATCAGATATGTGATTTTGTGAATATTTTCTCCCAGTTTGTAGATCGTCTTTTAGTTTTCTTTTAGTTTCCATTTATTTCTTTTTAAAAATGTCCAGGCTCCACCCTGAATGTCCATTCAGTTGGGCTGGGGTAGAACCTGGGGAATGGCATTTTTCTACAAGCCTCAGAGGATTCAAATGTGCAGCCATGCAGCCAGAGTGTCATAAGGACCAAACTTTAACTCCTGCTGCAGTTATGACCTACAAAAATAGAAAATATATGTTAAGATACCAGTTGGGGTGCCTGGGTGGCTCGTTCAGTTAAGCGTCCGACTTTGGGTCAGGTCATGAACTTGCAGTTCGTGAGTTCGAGCCCCGCACCGGACTCTGTGCTGACAGCTCAGAGCCTGGAACCTGCTTTGGATTCTGTGTCTCCCTCTCTCTGTGTTCCTTCCTCTCTCTCTCTCAAAAATAAATAAATAAACATTAAAAAATTAAAATAAAAAAGGTATAAGTTATTTGGCCAGCAGATTCTTAAGCGATTTTCATGGCCCTATGGCATCATTGCACATGCGATGCAAACCAGCTTATAACATGAAACAAATCTGACTAAGGGAGAAAGCCACTTCCTCTACAATTTAACAAGACCCAAAGTTACAATAACCTCCCGAGGTCCTCCTATGGTCATGCCCCAACACCATAACCGCCCACAGCCCTATCACAGGTGGATGGAGACTTATCAGAGGAAGCAGCTTGCGCTGTAACCTGCACCCTTTGTCCATAGGGTCTTATCTACTCTTTAATAGTTCAGCAGGCCCCATGCCCATACTAGACCTAAAAAACCCTTTGAATACACCAGATTAAATCAACCAGATAGAAGGAGAAATAGTTTTTCTTTATGATTCCCACCTACAACCTTATTGAGAGAGTGAGGGATGGAAGCAGAATGGCTTACACAGGTTCTCTAATGCAGTTGACTTAGGAGGAATACAAATACAAAACAAAGCCACCATGCCAGTGATATCTGGCCACTCGAAGTCCTAAGAGCCTCCTATGAACTTGAGTGAGGATGCCTGCTTTGGCTTTTTTCCCTAAGTTTATTTCCAGTTCTCTTTTAATATTATTAAAATTGAACCTTAAATAGAATGTAGGTCTGAATGACTCCTAGGCTCATGTGGATCCTACAATAACCCTTCAGGCCCATATCTCAACTGGTTTTGTTAGGGATTAAGTGACAGTGTGCATACACCACATCAGTCCCCAGTCTGATGCAAGATACCAGTAATTTTTATCATCTACTCCTAAGAAATAGTTGACAAAAATCTAATAAGACGGGGTTCAGTACAGATGTATTGTGTACCCACCATCTACCAGTTCTGAGGCAGTACCAAAAACAAATAAGAAATTGTTTCCACTCTAAAGGACTCATTGTTTATTGATGGAAATGAACACCCAATCTGATGATAACCATGGCAATAATAGTAGTAATAATAGAAATAATAGCAGCAGAGGTGCCTGGGTGGTTCAGTCGTTTGAGCATCCGACTTTCAGTCAGGTCATGATCTCACAGTTTGTGAGTTTGAGCCCCATGTCGGGCTCTGTGCTGACAGCTCAGAGCTTGGAGCCTGCTTCAGATTCTGTATCTCCCTCTCTCTCTGCTCCTCCCCTGCTCATACTCTGTCTCTCTCTCTCAAAAGTAAATGAACATAAAAAATATTTTTAAAAAATAAAAGAAATAATAGCACTACCATTTATTGAGCACTTTATACCAAAAGAGTTCTAAGTGCTTAACACCTTATGCTGCAGATGAGAAAACAGAGCCTTGTGAAAAGTTTGGTAGCTTGCTTAAGGCACCTGATTAAGAGATGACAGAGCAAAGAAATAGAGTGAAAGCAGCCTGACTCCAGAGCCCACATCTGATTGCTAATTGGCTACTGCATTAGCAGATAAGGGTCAGATTCCATCACATACAAAAGAAAACTAAAAGTGAGAGACAATTTCACTTCTTTCCTGTGTAGAAGGAATCTGGGGGGAAGCTGCTATTGAGAGTTTACAGTCATGGGGACTCAGCCTCCTTCATCTTTGACTCTACCAATGAGGATGCTTGCCTTCCATCCTCAAGGGGACTTCAAGACCCAAGATGGCTGCTAGGGCTCCAGTTGGTACATGTGAGTTCCAGAAGTCAGGAATGAGAACAGACAGTTGAGGCAGATCATCTCCCAAATTTCTGTCCCCTGCTTTTTTTAAATGTTTAATGTTTATTTATTTTTGAGAGAGAGTGTGTGTGTGAAAGCAGGGGAGGGGCAGAGAGAAAGGGAGGCACAGACTCCAAAGCAGGCTCCAGGCTGAAATGTCGGCTCAGAGCCCAAAGTGAGGCTCAAACCCATGAACTGTGGGATGATGACCTGAGCAGAAGTGCTTAAACAACTGAGCCACCCAGGTACTCCTCTGTCCCCCTGTTAAGACACTTCTTCATAAATCCTTCTCTATAACTTACATTGGCTGAAACTTCGACACTTGGCCACAACAAGTAAGGCTGAGAAGTGTAGTGTTCTGACTGGGTGTATTGTCAATCCCAGTATTACAGGGGCTGTACTGATGAGTAAGAAAAGAAAAACTGACTGTCACTGCCACATCTATAGTGGATGCATAACCTCTAAGCCCTCCAGCTTGCTAAGGTCCAGTTGTTCTGAAATATTTAAGTAAAATTGGTTCTAACTCCCATAATGTACAGCTGGGAAATCTAGAGCTCCCCTCAATAAACTTAGGGAGTTGCAAGGCTTACTTTTTCCTAGTTCTGCCGACCCTGAATCTCTACTCTCATGGAGTCTCTGTCCCCATTCTGCATTTCATTTGCTTCTGCCCATTTTCTTTACCTCATCATGCAACCAGATGCCACTCCAATCCTTCCACTCCCCAAATATCAGCAAGGCAAGAAAGTTTGGGCCAGAGATGGGATAAAGAAGCCCATCCCAGCAGACTTCTAATTGAATATAGGACTCCAATTCTCCCTGCCTTAAGGAAGTCTAATTGAATATAGGACTCCAATTCTCCCTGCCTTTAAGGAAGTCCAGCTCTCTTTTCTTCTTGGGGCCAGCCTCCAGCACCATTGATGGGCAGCTTTTCTCCTTCAACCTCACCTTCTTTTCCCTTGCTGCTCCCTGTCAAGCCCTAAAACTCTTGTCCATATCTTGTCCATAGCCATCTACTGCCTCTCTATATCTCTACAAGTTCATCCCCGCCATTCTCCAAAGACTATTGTCCCCTAACCAAAATGGCCCATTACGATAATTCATTAAACAAAGTGGGTTCTGGGGTGCCTGGGTGGCTCAGTCAGTTAAGCCTCCAACTTTGGCTCAGGTCATGATCTCACGTTCATGGGTTCGAGCCCCGCATCGGGCTCTGTGCTAACAGCTCAGGGCCTGGAGCCTGCTTAGGATTCTGTGTCTCCCTCTCTCTCTGCCCCTCCCCCTCTCATGCTCTGTCTCTCTCTGTCTCAAAAATAAATAAAACATTAAAAAAATAATAAATAAATTTAAAAAAGGTGGTTCTTAGGGGAGAGACTTGGGGGCCAAGCAGGAAGGTTAGAGATCACTCCTTCGGCAGAGAAGTTGAGCAACATGACCAGATCTGTAATGTAGTAACACGGTGGGGAGAGAGTAGAGATAAAGAAACTTGCCATGCCGTTGTACAAAACAGGCAAGAGACTATGAGTGGAGATCAGAAGGAAGCTTCAGATGGAGAGGATGTGGGCATGGATGGGCGAGAGAGGATGTGGGAGAGGGATAAATGCTCTTGTAGCTGAGAAAAGATGTAACAAATGAGAATGTTTTTTAAATAATGTCATTAGAATAATGGATTTACAGCGCAGTTCTGGTGACAAAAAGTGAGAGTAGAAGCAGAAAACCCGAGGAAAGGGAACCCCTGCAGAATGCCACCAGGACGGTGAACGAATGCATGTGTGCAGAACACTGCGGGCAGAGCTCCCATGCGGCGCTCCTTCCCATCCTCACAGACATAGTGGAGAGAAGAGTGACTTATCTCTTCCCTCAGCTGGAGGAGCCAGACAGTCAGAAATTAAAGTCACTTCCTGAGAGGCAGGCAGATAATTAGCGGCAGGGCCAGAACTCCAGCCTCAGCCTGCAGGACTCCAGAACTCCAGAACTCGTAGTCTTCCATTCAGCAAGCACCTCTGAGGTCTCTGAAGCCAACCATCTAAAAGGCAATACCGGAGGCATCTGGGTGGCTCAGTCAGTTAAGCATCCGACTTTGGCTCAGGTCATGATCTCGTAGTTTGTGAGTTCAAGCCCTGCAGGCTCTGTGCTAGAGCTCAGAGCCTGGAGTCGGCTTCAGATTCTGTGTTTCCCTCTCTCTCTGCCCCTCCCCCACTCGTTCTCTCTCTCTCTCTCTCTCTCTCTCTCTCTCTCTCTCTCTCAAATAAATAAACATTGAAAAAAAATTTAAAGACAATACAGGCCAACACACTGAGTAGTACTTTTCTTGGCATTCTTAGTTTATGGTTTAGCACTAGGGTTTATCATTTGTATTTCCTGCCATCCATCTTCATTCGCTCTTTGGCATCTTCTACTCCGTCATCAGGTGAGAGTGTGGGAACGGAATCCCTGGGAAGGTGGTAAGGGGTGCAGAGCTCCATCAAGCACATGCCTTCCCCGCCCCCTGGGCTGGACCTTTGCCTGGCTTCAAGCATCTCAGGTTGGATTTTCATGACCAAGGAAGATTTCTAAAGATTCAGAGTCTATATAGATAGTCTGCTCAGTTCCCTTGTTTTGTTTTTCAGAAAAAACCATTTTCCCCTCCTCAAACTGAAGCCAGACCAGAGAGGTGAACACAGAAGGGTGGGTCGTTCTCACGTTCTCACGTTCTCACGTTCTCACTGGTCGTTCTCAGTGATCTAGGATCACTCATTCATTTCACAAGCTCATCAATGTGTTTGCCCAAACATACCTGAGCACTGCTCTCAACCACCCTGGGTGGGGGAGAGGTAGAAATCCTGAAAGAGTAGAGAGGAAATGCAAAGATGAACAGATGCCTGCCAGTCTCCAAGCTTCTGGAAAACTAGCTCTCCAAAATATTGTCCCAACACACAGCTCTATGTCAAAATCTTCATAATGATAGCAGCTCCCCGATGTTTGTAAAGTCTCTAAGACAGCTTAGTAAGCACATGATACATGTTAGTAAGTATTATTATTACTATTATTTTTATTGTTATTAATCAAATACTGTGCCCCAGGCACTGTGCATCTATTACCTCATTTAAGGCTATCAACCTTCCTACTGAGTAACTATTAGTGTCCCCATTTTATGGCTAAGCACAACAGCTAAAGCACTGGGGACTTAATGTGCATGGCATTAGCTGCACACAGCTGAATAATCCTCCCAACAAATCCTATAAAATAAGTGACACCGTGTACGTATTCCGCAGACGATAAAACTGAGGCTCAGAGAGGTATGGTGACTTATCCAGGCCCATAAGGCCATCAGTGGCAAAAGCTGAATCTAAAGTTGATTCTACCTGGCTCCATGGGCTATTACCCCTAACCTGCTTCCTGCAGACACATCCCCCCAGATTTAAAAACTCACCAAAGGGAATCAAGTGAATCAAGGAAATTCTCACTCTTACTGAGGTTTCAAAAAAGCCTGTAGCTCACTCTGTTCTATTGATTAGTTTAGCACTTTTCTAGATCATGACTTCTGTAACCCAGGTCATGAAAACGCTTTCTAAACTCAACACCTCTGTGTCACCTGTCAGCAGTGAGAAGGGTGTTGTGAAGTTCATGTAACTCTTCTCTACAGAGCTGGATTGACAGTCCTGTAGGAAGGATGTCAGTTACCAGTTCAGAGAAGGTGAGCACATTTTAATAAAAAGTTACAAGGCTCTCAACTTGCTGATTGTGAAATGAGCTTCCTCCAGCAAACCGAGAAGAACCAGGCTTCTTTTACATCTTGTACAGCACCTGGTAGAGTGGACAGTGCAGACCAAGAGCCGCTAGCATGGCCAGCAGGGACTGGCCACCCGCTCTGGGCTCAGCACAGCCGCTGGGCTGCAGAACACAAGAAAGAGCCCAGAGACAAAGCGCTCGACATCCATGAGAAGAAACAAGACAGGCCCGCATGAAATCATCATGAGTGCTGCAAGAGGCCACAGGACCCAGGACAGAAGTGGGGACATCTGCGTCCTAGTTCCAGCTCTGTTTCCCAGCAGCTCGGGACGCTTAGGCAAGTTGTTCACCTCTTGACTTCAGTTCCTTCCTCTACAAAATGAACAGCTCAGATTAGATTGCCTGTGTGAGGACAACAAAAGAACCCAGGGAGGGGAAAGATCTGTAAAGAAAGGCACAACATCACAACTTTCCACACACACTTTCCAACCCCATGGAGCAGCCAGGCGCCAGATGCAATTAGTCCCTGGAATTGATCTCCCTCACTTCAAGTCACTTACAACTTGTGTGACTTGGGAAATGTACCTAACCTAGACCTTCCCAAACAGGTTGCCCAAAGTTACAGGTAGGGCACGGTCTTGACCCCTCGGCCCTCAGCACAGCTGGCATGTGACAGAGACCCCAGGCTATCACCCGTACCTGTGAGAAGCCTCGCCCTTGTGCCTACTGACCTCCTTCTCACGTCTGCACAGTAGCCCATTTATATCTTAAATCCGTCATCTCTGACTGGAAATAAGAATAGTTTCTCCTTGGAAAGATTGTGTATGTAAAGTGCTTAGTGGAGCTGGCGCACGTAGTAAATGCTCAGTAACATTTGCTCAGATTATTACTACTGCCGCTGCCGATATCATTAGCCAGATCTCCACCCTAACAAGGCTAAGTTTGTTCTTAGTGCAAATGAGCACCCATCTTTCGGATTCTGAAGCCCCTTGGTGCACACCCAGCAAAATACCCAGCAGCCCTGCCTCCTACTCCCTCTTTCTCCAGATGAACCTTCCACAAAGAACATTCTTTTGCATCTGAAGGTATTTTCCCAAGAGGAATTCTCATCAGCTAGCAGGGTTATCCTGGTTATCCTTTGGAGAAGTTTCTTCTCCAAAATGGACCCTTAGGCTGTGCCTCAGAAAACAAGTAAATGGATACATTTAACTACATTGTGGCAAGTACCTCAAGGAAATTAAACAGGGTCCTGGCAAAGTACTCTTTCTGAACAAAAGGTATTGAAGTGGCCTCAACTCTGCAAACTGAACTAGGTGCTAGAACTGAGTAAGGCATGACTGCATGAGATAACAAATGCGCAGAGATGCCCTTGGACGCCTAGGACACAGCAGACTTTGTGCACAGCAGCTCAGAAGCTCTGCATGTGCCAGGCACTGGCTCTGCACACTCGGTGCCCCTCCTCACATTGCTAGGCCTCCTCAATCCCGAGTCGCTGGCCCTGCTCTGCCCTCCCTGCATACTAGCCCTGTTTGGGGAAAGTGGAGATGGCACCCCTTTTCTTTTTTTGGCACCCTTTTTCTTAAATGAAGGGTGCCTCATGTCTCTGGGAAGGTCCTCTACAGAGAACAGATCCAGGCCCATGAGAGACTCAGCGTGTCTCAGGCTCTGAGGCATCTGCTGAGAATGCAGCCCATCCCAGGGGAACCTGGTCCCACCTGCTCGTCAGCTGGGCCAAGGAGCCACACAAGGGCTCCAGGGTGCTCTCCTAGAGCTCAGCTTTGACCCCCACCTACTAAATACTCAAGGCAGGGAATGATGGCCTGGTCCCCTCACAGAGCATCTTATGTCTGTCATCCTTGTTGGCGCTACTGTCATCTGCTTTGGAAATGGGGGCACTGCCTATTCTTGGGGAGTGGTGAGCCGAGAAATACCTGGGCGCACAAGAATTGCTGGCTGTCGCTTGACACCTGTTCTCTCCTTTCTGTACAAAGCCTTTCTAGCCTGTTTATCAGAGTCATCTGAACAAGGGGCCAGAGGCCTCACGAAGAAAGGTTGAGCAAGAAAACAGGAAATTTCTCTCCACCCTCACAATGTCTAACGGGACTTGCAGAAGAGAACATATGCTTACAGATTAAAGATTTAAAACCTAAGAAGGAACTTTTTCAGGTTCTGATTTAGAAATGAATTGGGGAGGGGGGAGAACCAAAACATCCATCTAGAAGTGAATTGGGCACACGTAGGGCTTGGTCTAGACTCCTGATGATTTCTGATATCCCTGCCAGCACTGACTCTCTAAAACCATCAGCCAACTATCCTTGCTTCCAACCTCTTCTTCTTATTTTTCAATGTTGTTTATTTATTTGGGGGGCAGAGGGGCAGAGAGAGGGAGACACAGAATCTGAAGCAGGCTCTAGGCGCTGAGCTGTCAGCACAGAGCCTGTCGCGGGGTTCGAACCCACAAACTGCGAGATCATGACCTGAGCCGAAGTCGAACACTCAGGTGACTGGGCCACCCATGTGCTCTGCTTCCAACCTCTTCTATCCCATCCCCTGAGCAACGGCTCTTACAGAAACACTCAGGAGACTACTGTTAAGAAAACCCATGCGACTCCCTGTCCTCCTCAGTAATAATTGCCATTGCTCTGCCACTGGGGGAGTGCCCACCACGCTCCAGAATGCATGTTCCTTTGCAGGCCCACAGCAACCCCACAGCAGGGAGCACCAGCGCCGCTGTCCAGATCGGGAAACTAACGCCCAGTGACTTGGGTGCCTTACTCAAGGCCACAGTTACTAATAACTTTAGTTGCCATTTATTAAACACTTACTGTGTGCCAGGCACTGGGGAAATGGCCTGTGTGCATTATCTTATTTAGCTGTCAAAACCACTCTCTAGATGCTGTGTGGCTCCTGTGACACTCACTGCTTCTCCGAAAGCAGAGACGGGCTGCTGATGGTGACCTTGGCATTCGCTCACGGCTTACCTGGGCATCAGATGAAAAACTGTGTACAGTGGGCCTGGCACAGGTAGATGCCAAAAAACAGCTGCCCTTCTCTTTTGTAACATCTTTTTCCCTCCAAGGTTGCCTTTGACATTACCCTGAGGTCACCTACAGGAAAATGTTAGGGGCAGAGAAAAGGGCTGCTCCAGTCCACCTGCCACCTCAGCATTGAAGAGGGGCCAATCTGGGTCAGAAGGCGGGCTCAGGGAACAGCTAACCCTGTGGGTCATTTAGTTGAAAGCAACCACATGAGTGTTATGATCGTTACCATCTTCATCATTTGACAAAGCAACAAAATAAACTAGTGCACACTAATGATGATAATTAACAATAGCATGGTCACACAATACTCTAATTCATCATGCTATGGAAACTGTACCTCTGACAACCTTTAATGTAGTTTTACAGAAGGAGATCCAGAGAAGAGAGTACACAGAGAGTCTGGTCACATTTAATCAGTGAATTATGACACTTCCCGACCTGTCTCAGAGGTCACTTCTTGGACTAGGAGAACGGCTTCTTTCCTTCCTGTGTAGGTGTTGATACTTTGGTGTTCTGGTTTAGGGAACCTGCGAGCCCTCTGTTCCCTAACCCAACTTTAATTGGAGCCCTGTCAGGTTCAGTAATGAATAGTGTCACACACGCCCTGATTGAAGATGCTACCCACCCTCTGAACACAGGCTCCTACTGTCCACCTGGGACCCTGCTTTGGCAGAAAAATGGTAAGTCTCTTCTTAGACGCAAAGGAATAGGCATTCCCAGACAAACTGCTTTTCTTCCAGACGCATTTGTTAGAACTGCCTGGGCTTCCGTGACAGGTGACGGAGTGACCAAGCTTCCTCGGGTGGATGAGACAGGAGCAGGGAGGTGAGAGGAAGAGACAGCCTGATGGATTTCTCCTGGGAAAAGAAATGCACAGTTTTCTTGGCTAATCAAGGGCATTGGAAAGGGGACATGGGTACAGGGATCACAGCGCCCCACCTGCCACGGGGCTGAAAAGATAGATGTTTCTGAGAATCCCGCAGCCGGCTTCTCAAGGGGAACAGCAATGATGGCGATACTTGAATACTCGCCGTGTGGTAGCCGGTGTCACAAAGGAAACAAATGTTTCCAAGAGAATTCACACTCCATTTTTCTCTGAGGTCCTGTGATTTCTCGCGATAGCCCGCTCCCAATCTACATTTATGCAGTGCCATCACCCTCAGCGATATGGTCGTGTCTTAGCCCTGCTGTGAATTTATAAACAAAACAAAGATGTCTTAAGAAAACTAAGAAAAGGAAAAGGAAATGACTAACAACCATCTCAGCAAAAATACTGTCTTTGGTGAGGACTTGTTTGGGCCTAAATGGGGCGGTGCACCTGTTCATCCAATGGCTGATTCCATCCTGTGTCTGGGAGAGGGCAGATGACTGGCACTCGGGAGGAACTGACTTCATGAATGAGAATCACTGAGAGAGGCATGTTCAAAATAACCGCTCAGGCTTGATATCTGTGACCTAGGGCTGGTCACCCAAGACAGCCTGATTGACCTTCTGAGCAACACTCCTGATGTTACTGATCCCAGAGGCCTGAATGAAGCTGCAGTGATGGCTCCGCCCCCTCCTTCTCATGTCTCCTGATATCTCTTTCCCTAGAGACAGTCCTTCTGGCTGTCCATAGACCTTACTTCAGAATTCAGCTTTGCAGTTCTTTAAAACAGCTCATGCATTTTCCTCCCCACTTCCCCCCGCAACTAATAGCTCCTTTCTTATGTTATTATAATTTGTTGGTTTTCTTGTCTGTCTTCTCCACTAGACTATAAGACCCACAACAAAGGAACTGTATTCTTCCTATTCACCTTTAAATCTCTAAAATCTAACATAGAGGCATAGAGATAGAACCTTATAGGGCTGGTTTAGTGGTGATGAATTCTTTAAATTTTTGTTTATTTGGGAAAACCTTTATCTGTCCTATTCTGAATGACAGTCTTGCTGGATAAAGGATTCTTGGCTGCATATTTTTTCTGTTCATCACAATGAAGATTTCCTGCCGTTCCTTTCTGGCCTGCCAAGTTTCAGTAGATAGGTCTGCAACTACTCTGATAGGTCTCCCTTTGTACATTAGGGCCCTTTTATCCCTAGCTGCTTTCAGAATTCTCTCTTTATCCTTATATTTTGCTAGTTTCACTATGATATGTCATGCAGAAGATCGATTCAAGTTACGACTGAGGGGCAATCCGTGTGCTAGATAGCACCTTATAAATGTTGTGGATGAATGAATGAGCTGGAAAGCTCCTAAAACTGCATATCAGTAGGCTTCAGTTCTAGCCATGGCTCTATCACTAATCAAAGGCACAATGTCGGGTCTGGGGCTCAACTGCATCAATCACCAAGGAAACAGCTCCGATTAGCAGCTGACACCCGTCCCCACACGGTACTCAGCGCGGCCCCGTGAGTCCACAGAGGAGGGTTGGCACTTTGGGGAGGTATGGGATGAGGGGGGTCCTGAGCAGACCAGCCTCAGGCCTCCCACCCCCTCCTCAAACAACGCCACCTTGTTTTTACTGATTTATGTATGAGACTCTCAAATAACACTTGTGTGCGAAGAGGTTTTTACAACCAAGACAAAGCTTTTAAACAAACAAGTAGATGATTGGGCAGTTTTTTTCAGCTAGATTCCCCCAGTCTGTTAAAAAAAGTCCCACTCCTTCAATCACTTGATCCCCAGTTCACCTCTACACACTCATCCTCCTCAATCCACAAAGCGGCCCCCTCATGTGTCATTCCAGCTACCCCCTTCCACCTGCTTGAGATCACCCTTTTCCATTTGATTCTGCCTGGAAAAGCCCAGTTCACCCTTCAATGTGCAGCTCAGAAGCCTCCCCTTCATCCCTACTTCCCCAGAAACCAAGGACCGTGTTCTCTAAGACCCACTCACCCCACTGGGCTCCCAGAGCAGCTCATAAATACTGTATATTACTAAATACTGTTTACTAAACTCATTCCTGATTGGAATATAGATGCTTCAAGATCAGGAGATCTATGTCTCTGGTATTCACTTCAGTGCCTGACACAGTCGGCACTTAACAATGTGTATCACTTAAAAGAAAGAAATTAGGAAGTCAGAAGTTATTGTAGGAAATTGGTAAGTTAGTTGATAACATAGGTTAAGGAATTAGTCAATAAGTTAAACTACATGTTAATGGAAAAAACTCTCTTTATCTGAGTAGAGTAACTGGCATTCAAGTGTGAATAACTTCTAGATTTAATTTTTCCAGGTGAAAGTACTTTTAAAAAGTACTTACGTAGACAATGGCTTTTTTTTGTGGAATGTGGAGGGAATATATGTCTCGAGTGGAGAAATCCTTATCTATATTTCACCTACTCCCAACTGGATCTTTCTCTTTTACACCCTCTTAAGATGGAAGAGAATCTTTGTTTCCTGGTTCTAGAGTGATGGGAAGCACATATAGTGATTATCTTGACGATTGGCAGCCCCGTATTAGGCAATTTGGAAAGTTCAACATCCTATGTAGGCTCTCTGGGAGTATTTCATGTAAGGCCGGCTGATTATATCTATATGTGATAGAACCACAGACTGTCTGAGTTGGAAAAACTTCACTTCAAAAAGGATGAAATTTCTCTGAATTCCAAACCATACATCATTTATAGGGTACACAAGAGATCAACAGAGAATATTTCAAATATAGAATTCCCTTGGTGTCTTATCCCAACCCTCTTTTCAATGTATAAGTCCTAAGTTTGACTGCTATTCAGGCTGGCAGTTTGTCAATTTAACAAAAAATAGTTCTGGGTATAGAAATAAAACAAAACACTAGGGATATGACAAAATGATAAGGGCATGTTTACAATATACTTAAAGAGTTGATAATTTGAAAAGGATATCTGAGTTGCAGGCTACGAAAAATCACTTTATTCCCTCTTGTGCTGCTCAAATGAATCCCCTATATTTCTCAAGGACCTGGACTTGCTATTGGGAAACTTTCACCCAGTGGTCTGCAGCATCTGTACCCTGACATTTTACTTTATAATGATTTTCTCCAGCTACACAGTTATACTTTTGAAATCAATATGTCTCTCCCTCTCCAATCACTTGATGGTTAGCCAAGGAATGAATGCAGAATCCCTTTGATAATAGCATAAGGCAAATATGAGTAGGAAGATAACCCCAGGGCAAGAAATTTTTTAATGCATTACTAAATTGAGTAGATTTAGATACTATACTATTCAGATAAATGTTTTTCTCATTTAGAATAGTGATTCTCCACCTTAATACAAAATCAACTTTAGGTAATAAATACTTTGAAATTCTTCCTTTGCTAACCTAAAATAGTTCTAGAAATAAACTAGAGATAATGTTATCTTCCTACACACTTATCTTTTTCATAGTGATTAAAATTATGTTTTTGTTTTTTAAGTTTTTATTTAAATCCAGTTAACAAGAGCACCTGAGTGGCTCAGTCTGTTAAGCGTCTAACTTCGGCTCAGGTCAGGTCTCAAGGTTCATGGGTTGAAGCCCCGAGTCAGGCTCTGTGCTGACAGCTCGGAGCCTGGAGCCTGCTTCAGATTCTGTTATCTCCTTCTCTGCCCCTCCCCCGCTTGCGCGCGCACGCGCGCGCTCTCTCTCTCTTTCTCTCTCTCTCTCTCTCAAAAATAAATAAACACTAAAAAAATATTAAATTCCAGTTAACATACAGCATAATATTAGTTTCAGGTATACAATTTAGTGATTCAACACTTCTATACAACATCTGCTTCTTATCACAACAAGTGCACTCCTTAATCCCTATCACCTATTTAACCCGTATCCCCACCCACCTCCCCTCTGGTAACCATCAGTTTGTTCTCCATAGGTAAGAGTCTGTTTCTTGGTTTGACTCCCTCTCTCCTTTTTCCCCTCTTTGTTCCTTTGTTTTGTTTCTTAAATTCCACATATGAGTGAAATCATACGGTATTTGTCTTTCTCTGACTGACTTGTTTTGCTACCATTAATACTCTCTAGCTCCATCCATGTTGTTACAAATCGCAAGATTTCATTCTTTTTTATGGCTTAGTAATATTCCACTATATATATATACATACATATATACTACATCTTTATCCATCAGTTAATGGGCATTTGGGCTGTTTCCATAATTCGGCTATTAGAGATAATGCTGCTATAGATATTGGGATGCATGCATCCCTTTGAATTTGTGTTTTTGTATTCTTTGGGTAAACACTTTGTAATGCAATTGCTGGATAATAAGTTAGTTCTATTTTTAACTCTTTGAGAAATCCATACTGTTTTCCAGGGTCACATACTTAATTTAAAAAATAAAAATAAAACAATAGCCCTGAGTATGGAAGGTAAATGAAAGAAAAGTCACTTCTAGTAAAAATAATATTTCAATGTGTGCTGGAGCATAAGAATAGGAGACAAAATGAAGTCATCAGATGTCTGCTGTCAATTGTAGAACAACTGTGAACGCAAACTCACACAGGTGTGCTGTTTGGTATTCAGGGACCATGAGTTCTGTTGCTGTTGATGATATGGTTTTCCAAAATAATGACCAACTCTTGGCAAATTCCAAACAAAACAAATTACAACTGTCCCTCAATTTACACAGTTGTTGCAGCCCTGGAAAATTCAATGTATATAAAATCATGAAAAAAATACTTTGTGTTAATATGTGAAATGGAGATACGGGCACCTGGGTGGCTCAGTCAGTTAAGTGTCCCACTCTTGGTTTCGTCTCAGGTCATGATCTCATAGTTCATGAAATCGAGCCCCACATCAAGCTCTGTGATGACAGCACAGAGCCTGCTTGGGATTCTCTGTCTCCTTCTCTCTCTGCCCCTCTCCACAGCTTGGGCTCGCTCGCTCTCTCTCTCTCTCTCCCGCCCTCTCTCTCTCTCAAAATAGATAAATAAATTTTTTAAAAAGTATTAAAATGGAGATAGATTTGGGCTCAGAAATTGTAAAGAGGTTTTTATAATTTATAAACCTGTTTTCATAAACAGGTCCTTTGGGACCCTCAGAAGTTATGTAAGACACAGGAAAATGCTTACTTCTGTGGGACAGTCCCACACTGCAGAATGTCTAATGGCTCCTACCCATTTAATGCCTCAAGTGCCCCCACAATCATTATGAAAACCATGGACACCCCCACAAGTTTCCAAAATCCCCCCTAGGTGGCAGTACTACTTTTGCTGAGAGCTACTAGTTTCCAGTATTTTCTCCAGAGCTGCCCCCACTGACTCAAATGTTTGAAAGGTGATTCTAGCTGTGAAACCAAAGAATGGTAACACTAGAAGGGACCCTAAAGTTTATCTATCTGGCCCCCTCACTTTACCCATGTTAGGTAAGTAACTTACCCTTTGACACTCAGTTATTACATAATAACTGATAAGATAATATAAAAACCACGGTTTCCCTTTCTTTGGTTTTTATTTCTTATTAAAATTAGAAAGATACCTTTAAATATGTCTCTCCTACACACCATATATTTGAAAAAAGTGGAATGAGTGACAATATTTTCCAGGTCTTTTTCAGGACATTTGGGGTTGAGATCACTTACTCCTCACCACTGAGGTTCAGTGCCAGGCTGGATACTCCCTAATGCCCATTAAAAGCCTGGATTCTTGCATACAAATAAATCAGAAAGATGCAAAAATAAAATCCTTTACAATGCATCCAAAAGAATGGTCTCTAGAAGCAGAAATTGTCTTACCTAGTTAGTGTCTAATTTATTGTCCTTCCCAAACTCCAGCTATCAGAATCCAAGCTGGACCTTGGGAAATAAATGACTGATTTGATAGGCTCCTACCCTGTGCACAGCTCAGGGCCTCTTCCTCTGCCTCCAGACAGCAATGCACTGGCTCCTTCAAAGGCCTAAGTGAGACTTGGCTATTTACTAATTACCCTTGGCAAGAGGGTTCTGATGGTGAATTGGGTATTTTCACACCTACTTTGGCAGATCAAATATTAAGGAGAGAACCACTGATTGCCCAAACTTCAAAATATTGGCTCTCCAAATTAAATTTACAATCAAATGAATGCCGGTTTCAAAAGCATTGGTTGAGAAATTTCTATTTATAAGCTATGTGCAGTATCAGGGGTTAAGAGGGTGAAGAGATGAGCTCACAAGATGTAAGAATTATTGGATAAAGCTCTGGATCCTATACCAAAGAGCAGTTTTAGGATTGCCTCCTAATCCCATCCTCACACTGCCCTAAAAGGGTTACCTAATGTGTATCCACAAACCCGACTCTCTTCAGGAGAGAAACACTATCAGGTCCTCATCCTCAGTGCTTATACACTCTACACTCTCCTCATGGAAAACTTCTCCAGCCCTTCCTTCAGGGACCTCTTCCTCTTAGTTTTAGATGCACTCTAACAATTTAAACATCAGGTGTTGGAAGTGACAATTTAGAAAAGGAGGTGGTCTGCCTGTTCAAGGTAATCCCTGTGACAGCAACAAAAAGAAACAACTTACAGACTGACCTCCAGAAAGGAGGTGAAAAACTGTTTTACAAAGATGGGCAGGGGGGAGGGCCAACATAGGAACTCAAAACAAACGGTGGCTTAGGTCATTCAGTGCAGGGATGGATGACTTTGCTAGCCCCGAGAATGTCTCCATATGTAGAACAATATAGTAATTGATATAAGAGAAAAGTGAGCCATGCTCAATATGTTTTGCAGCAAAATCCATAAAATTCAGTGTAACAGGTAGAATCCTAGAGTGTCAGAGTAGGGAGGCCCTTAAGAGAGCATCCCTGGGGCGCCTGGGTGGCTCAGTCGGTTGAGCGTCCGGCTTCGGCTCAGGTCATGATCTCACAGTTCGTGGGTTCGAGCCCTGCATCAGGCTCTATGCTGACAGCTAACTCAGAGCCTGTCGCCTGTCTTCAGATTCTGTGTCTCCCTCTCTCTGACCCTCCCCTGCTCACACTGTCTCTGTCTCTCAAAAAAAATAAAACATTAAAAAATTTTAAAAAATAAAGCATCCCTGTCTAATTTCTTTATTTTACAAAGAAGGAAACTGAATATAAAGGGATGAACAGGTTCAAGGCAGAGTTGAGACAAGAGCACAGCCTGCCTGGTCCAGGACTCCTTTCACATGGACGCCCTGAGAGCCAGCACCACTAAGGGGTAGGAAAAGAGAAAGTGCACCACATTTAACCATTCATTGTGCCATGGCTTCTGACATCTCTGTTTGTGCCTCCTTGCACTGATTTCACTCCCTTCAAAGGAGAAGAAATCTGCTCTCTTTATTCATAAAAGAGTGAACTATTATTCCCTGATTTATGATGAGAGAACCTCAGGGTTGGCCCTTAACAAAATTGGGACTGGAGGTAAAGTTTACTTTGAGATCCCTCCTATGACCTGGTGTGTTTCCTGTAAGCTGTCCTAGGTTTGTCCTCCAACTTGGTATCCCACCCACTGGCCTCAATTCAGAGACCCTAGCATAATGTAGGAAACTCTCCCAGCTCCCAGAAGTTTGGTGTATTCCCAGTCTCTTTCTAATTTAATTTATAATTCCATCAAAGAAAGGCAATAGGGACACTGGGTGGCTCAGTCAGTTAAGTGTCCACTCTTGATTTTAGCTCAGGTCATGATCTCATGGTTGTGAGATCAAGCCCCACATCGGGCTCCACACTGGCTGTGGAGCCTGCTTAAGATTCTTTCCCTCTCTCTCTCTCTCTCTACCCCTCTCCCATTGGCATTCACACACTCTCTCTCTCTCAAAAAAAAAAAAAAAAACAACTAGTCGCTTACTTATATTTGCATTTTCTGTCAACCCTGCCTCCCGTACATAGCACAGAGTCTTCACAGATCGCTTGAACTATCATTCTCAAATGAGGAGGACCTCTGTAATATGCAAAAATGAAACAGAAGAATGTTATGCATAATGTAAACCTAGTGTCATCAAGCATGGAGGGTCATAATGAACTAGATCCGTTCATTCTGACATAAAGACACCTAAAGAACATGACAGAGACACATACAACAAATAGGACTTTTTCTAAATAAAGAGCAGTTTCCAATAGTTCATGAAAATTAGTTCTGATTCTCTTCCCAAGCATTCAGGTTAATAGCTTTTCAGAACTGACGTTGAAAGACGTTAGATTTGGCCTTGAATTTATTCATATATATAAAATTTTGTGTATTTGTTCTAAGATCCCAGAGATTCCCAGTATTTTGTACCCAAGATGGTTAACCACCAAGAGGTTAGCTCATCTCCTAAAGTCCACCACCCATATGTGCTTCTGTCACACAGGTGTCTGCTATGCAGAGTTTGGAGTCCGTGTTCCCAAGACAACGGGGTCAGCCTACACCTACAGCTATGTCACTGTCGGGGAATTCGTGGCATTTTTCATTGGCTGGAACCTGATCCTGGAGTACCTGATTGGCACTGCAGCCGGCGCCAGTGCTCTGAGCAGCATGTTTGACTCGTTGGCAAACCACACCATCAGCCGCTGGATGGTAGAGAGCGTGGGAACCCTCAACGGCCTAGGTGAGGCTGCCATATCCTCTTACCCCAGTATGCAGAATTATACCCAACCAACAAATGGGTTCCTCCTTCAGGATTCAATTTGGCAAAATGTATCAAAACCCTTAAGTATGTCTCTCTGTTTCTCTTTTTTTTTTTTGTGAAAGTAATTCTTCTGTGAATCTATCCTAAGGAAATCATTCTTATTTCCAAAAAAAAAAGCTTTATATGAAAAGATATTCATCACAGCCTTATTTATATTAAAGATTAGAAACCGCCTAAATATTCTACAGTAGAGCAAACGATTAAGTAAATTGTGGAAGCATACTATGTAGCAATGAAAAGGATGATTAGGAGGACTGTTGTAATAATATGGAATACATTTTTGATGCAATGTCATGCGACAAAGGATACAAATGGTATATGCATCATGTTAATAACTATATAAAAATAAAACCTATGCAGGAAAATAACCTCTCTAATGGTTCCAGCAGATTTTTTTAATTTTCATAAATAAGCACGTATTAATCTTTAAATGAGAAAATATACTTTTAAATGGGAAAAATGGATTCCAGTCTAGCAGAGGTCAAGGAAGGGGTAATAGAACTGTGTGAACACTGAACAATCAGAAGCTCATGAAATAAGTACCATGCACTCTATCCATCGCTTGCCCCGCTTTCCATCTTAATGTCTGACTTTAACCTCTCATATTCATGGGAAGCCAAACAATAGTTGGGGAAGCTTGAAGGTCTTGCCCCGGAACTTCCAGGTATAGATTCTGTGGCTGTGTGCTAGTCATGTGACTTTGGTGTCCCTATCTCAGAAGAATTGACAAAAATGCTGAGCAAGCCAATACCATAAGAAGGTAAAAAGTATGAAGACCACATCTCCACAATATGCTGATTTCATGGAATGTTTAGACTTGTCCAAACTCTTCATTTTACAGATGAGGTCCAGGGAACTGAGGTATTTGCCTAAGGCCACACAGCAGGTCATGGGCAAAAGTACAGCTAAAATTCAGGAGCCTGACAGCTGAGGCAGTGCATTTTCCATTCTATAGAGGGCACGAGTCCACTGGCCAACAGACAAGTTGGGTGTGTTCACTGTTTATTTTCTCTGCAAACACATACATATAAATGCAAAAAACACCCTCCTCCAATAGTGTTCAAAGATACACATTTTCAAACTTTCTAAAAATGAAAACATTACTAGGATGGAAAATTTATGGACTATAAAGTGAACAACAGTGAAAATAAACCAGTTTTCAAATGGCATATTAAACCCATGTTATACACCACCAATATGTCAGGACAGGTCTGACTTCAAATGTTCTGGGCCATGGCTCCCTAGGCTGTGTTGTCACTGTCATATCATGTATCCCAATTTTTGGTCCAGGATATCAGGTCATCTTACCTGTATTTCAAAGCCTTCCCATTTGCAAATAGACCCTTGTAGACCACAGTGTAGGCACAGGCACTCACACATACAGACACTTGCACACAAGCCTCTCCTCCCTCCATGATAACCTGATCACCCTTGTCAGAGCTGAGTGCAAATGTTCTTAGGGGGTGCTGGGAGTTTGCATGGCCCTTTCTCCCCTCTGAATGATATTAACACAGGTCTTTCCCCTCTAGGGAAAGGTGAGGAATCATACCCTGACCTTCTGGCTCTGGTGATTGCTGTCATTGTCACCGTCATTGTTGCGCTGGGGGTGAAGAATTCCGTGGGCTTCAACAACGTCCTCAACGTGCTGAATCTGGCCGTGTGGGTGTTCATCATGATTGCAGGCCTCTTCTTCATCAACGGGAAATACTGGGCTGAGGGCCAGTTTTTGCCCCACGGCTGGTCAGGGGTGAGTTCATTTCTAAAGCCTCACATGGCTATTGCACACTCTGCCTTCCATCTTGTGGCTAGTCTGAGACATATTTTTAAGAAAATGTTGTCCTGTAATCTTCATGGCATCCTTTTCATTACTTTTTATCTGAATTTAATTGGAATGCTCTGAAAAAGTGGTTCCTATGTAATTTTTTAATTTGTTTCACAAACATTTATTGAGATCCTATTTCATACAAATAACAATGAAAGATTGGATGTTTTGGCCATGTGAAATATGCCTAATCCTATGCTAAGTGTGCTGCATGTAATATTTAAGTGTCCTAATAACCTTGCTAGGAAGATATTTACATTCTGGTCTTACAGATGAAAAACTTATACTTGGAGAGGTCAGTGTGCGCTCATTATCAAGCACACAATGTCAAGATCCAAAGGCAGGACGATCTGACTCCAAAGCCTGTACAGTTTGGTCCTATAGAATCTCTCAAGAATATTTTCAGAGAGACAGACAGTCCTAAATAGACAAGGCAGTAAAGGAGCCAGGAGAGTGGGTGGGTAGGTAAGGGATGAGTGTTGCCTGGGTACAGAACTAGAGAAAGAACAGTTTTTAAGTGTAATCCCAACTTTTGGCCCAATATGGAGAGCCCCCACTGAAGTCCAAGTGCAGCTGGACCAGCCCAGTGAGGGCCGCTTATAAATCCCATTCCAGTGGCATGGCTCACGGCAGAGAAGTCCACCTGGAGTGGTCTGGAGTTGACCAGAGAGGAAGCTGAACCAAAAGGACATTTTCCGATCTCATCCCCATGATCTGGGTGGTGAGGTTTATGCTCAAGAAAAATGGGAAGGTCAGAGTGGCAAATTCTTTATACTGACAAGTAGTTTTAAATTATGCCTGCATCCTTTTTCTTTTTTTTTCTTTTCTTTTCTTTCCTTTTTTTAAATTTTTTTATTGTTTATTGTCAAGTTGGTTTCCATATAACACCCAGTGCTCATCCCAACAAGTGCCCTCCTCCATGCTCCTCACCTATTTTCTTCTCTCCCCCACCCCCATCAACCCTCAGTGGATCCTTTTTCTAATATGACTAAAAATGCCTACTTTATAAATTCATTGGTAAAATTCACCCACCTATCCCTTTTTTTTAACAATAAAACATAAATCAGAGAATTTTGAGCTGGGAGAGATCTTAGAAATCACCTGGTCTTATCCCCTCACCTAGTAGGTGAAGAAACAGAGGCCAAGAGAGGCACGCCTGCCTAGCACTGGCAGACAGCAAGATCAGGTCTCTACCAGATTTGCTTTTGTAGCTTTTGCTTAGACTGGTTTTCCTCCAAGATGTCCAGGGACCAGAAATCTCTCTTGGAGAACACTCAAAATAACTCCTATTTATTCTGAACCGTGCCACACTGTTCAATGCCGAGAAATAAGCAAAGGAAGAATTTAAGCCAGGATTTCTAGTCTTCTGCTTATCTGTAAGAATTCCACAGTACCGCAAAGTTCATCCCTCCTCCTTGAAGTGAATAAATTCTGCAACTAGTTAAAACCAGAAGAGACAAAGAAACACTGTTGACCCCATTCTGGATCCCTGAGTCTATATTTTCTTACAATACAAATCGTTCCTTTCCTATCAAATAAGAGAAACAATATATTACAAGAGTGGCAAAGAAAAACATGTTTTTCCAGAACTCAACTGCATTTCCATTATAACACACAAAGACGTTCCCACCATTTTTTCCACTATCTAAGAAATTTGTGGGTCATAGGCTTACTGTAAAGACTTTGACCAACAGCTAAGTTCTGTGCTCTCAGGTTTTCTCATCCACCAAATGGGAAAACTAATTGCATCAAATGTTTGCCAAAAAGAATAACATGTTGGATAGTTTTTTAGTACACATTGTGTAGTTAGCAATAGTGATAATTACAGGAGGAAGGAGCTAGAGTTTATTGACTACCTGTGAGGTGCCTAGCATTGGGCTCTATGGATGTTATTTCACTCTTATAACAAAACTTTAAAGCAGGTGCTGTTGTCCCCAACTTAACAGGTGGAGAATCCAAGGCTTAGAGAGGCTAGGGAGCTTACCTGAGGTCACTTAGCTAGTCAATGCCAGAACTGAAATTCCTAGTTGGGTCTATGTGGCTACAGCATGCTTTCTACTGCATGGACTACCTTGTCCATGATCACCCCCTTCCTTCTGAGCCTTCTTTAAAAAAAAAACATAATAAGGCAATTCATCCAACATGTTACACTTTCATTTCCTTTAACCTTTTACAAAGTCATAAAGTCTTAGAGCTAGGAGGAGCATTAAGACATGGTCTAGCTGCTTTTATTACCTTCAGTTGGGAGTATAAACAAACCTAGGCCAAAGGGCATTGTTTACTAAGACAACATAGCAAAACAATTTGAAAACCTTTCCTAGTTACTCAGTTGATGTCTACTTTTCAAACCCCTCCTTAGAGTTCACCTAAATGGCATACATTATAGTCTAGGCCCCATGTAAAGACTAGAAGCAATTAATCTCTTCTGTGCCCATGCCAAAAAAGATGAACAAATCTTTTACCCTTCCCCCTGTGCTTTGTGCTGAGGTATTTCTTCTCTTTGGGGTCTCCTCCTCCCACTCAAGGGCTCCATATCCCTCCTCAGAATAGTCAGGAATCCACCTCATCAAGGAAGGAACTAAATCAAGCCAGCCTTAGGGACCCCATTTATACATATCCCAGGTTGTCACTAGCTTTTGTGGCAAGAAAAGAAGATGCGAAGTCAGGCATAAAAAAAGAAAGGAAGAATACCATTCCTAACATAACCATTTTCTTTGTGATGCACTCTTTCATGGACACTTTTAATTTAATCTTCACAGCAGCCTTACAAAATAAGAGCAATGATCTCTACTCTTACATCAAAATACCTTAAATTGAGAAAAGTTAAGGCTACAGATCTAGATCATAATGGAGCTGAAATTCAATCCCAGTCCTGCTTGAGTCAAAGCCCTAACCTGGGTTTGGACATATGGGACCAATTGTCTCTCTTTGCACCTTTGGCCTTACTAACCTCAGGGCAACCCAACCCTACCATGTTGAGTAGGCTTGTCATTGTCCACCAAAAAGGTCTGGCTGGGATTTTGTATTTTTCACTGCAAATCCATTATCCCTGCAGGAAATTCAAATATGTGTTGTAGTGGCTGTGACTAAAAGCATCAGCTGAGCACAAAGGACAGCCCAGTTTGAGGATGTTGCTGACTCATCCTCTTTTCTATCTGCCTGGCCTTGGATTTCTGCATAGTACATTTCCTCCCTAGCAAACTGGCCTGGACCTGTTCTTTCTCAACTTTGTTTTCTGGTCACTTTTCCAGTTCATCAAGGCCACTTTGTTTCTTGTGGGGTTTTTTTTTTGAGTTTTTTTTCTTTTTTTTTCTTTCTTTCTTTCTTTTTTTTTAAAGTAAGCTCTTCACCCAATGTGGGGCTTGAACTCATGACCTCAAGATCAAGAGTTTTATGCTCTACTGATTGAGCCAGCCAGGTGCCCCTACACAAGGCCATTTTGAATATGGATCCTAACTTTTAAGGTCTGAAACCCTCTCATGGACATGTCATCCACCAAGTTAATAAACATACTCCCTCTTCTGTTACAATTGTCAACAAAAGTGAGTTGACTAGTTGGCAGCTGCATGGACTTCTCCGTAGAGGAAACCTGAGCCTATCCCCAACAAAGGGCCAAGTCCAGAGTTCCAATCCACTTTACTCTTCAATCACTTCTAATAGGATGAGCTGGAGAAGATCATTGTGTTGTATAGGAGATGATTTATAAGGATACCAGTACATGACTTGACACACAAGTACTCTGAAAGCGTTAATAATGGACAATCTGTCCTCTGGCCATGGACCCCTCACAAGCCTACTCTTTCCCTGCTCCAACCATATCCTTCCAAAGAAAATAGCTTAAGGAATGGTTTACTCACTTACAGGTTCTGGGTCAAATGCTGCTTTGGTCTTGAAGAGCTGAAGAACAACAAACATTTTTCTCTAGATCAAGTAACTGCTGGCCCTCCGCTGAACCCTTCCTTCCATCTGCAGTTCCTCAGCCCCTGAACATTGTTGGATGTGTATTGCCTGTATGTTATTTGTTCTTGATGTTATCTTATGGTTTTTTCTTGAACCAAATATGACACTCTACCGCACAAATAGCTCCAAGGAAAATGGTCCTTAGCAAGTATTTGTGGGGAATGCGGACAGCCTCCAAACAAAGGAAAAGTTGGTTTTCATGTTCTCCACATTTTAATTCATTTGCTGGAACCTATTAACACATTCCACCATCACTGTGGACAGGCTGCTAATAGATCCGGAGCTTGAGAGTGGTAGAAAATGCTATTAAAGTTGGAGTTTTGTCTTGTTACCATGGGAGTGAATTATATAAAGGTGCCCAATTATCTCCTAGACATCTGGCAGACTGGCCAAGGCAGAATATGGAGAGCTGCCTCATTCCTATGCCTCTTGAATATCAGCAAGACACAGGGGGCCAGCTTTTAGGGACCGCACACACTGAATAGCGTGCCGCTAATCACATTGCTTTCGACAACCAAGTAAGCAGCAGCCCTCCAGCAACTGAGGCACGTGCTACTTCCCCACAGAAGCTCTGTAGAGGGATGGGCTGCTCTGAATCGCCTGGCTGAGCAGCTACACCAGCTTTCCTGTGGAGAACTTTCCGCGTATGTCGTCAAATTAAAAAGTCAATGCTACTTTTGTTTACGCAAAATATTTTTTTAAAGTTAGGAGAAAGTATCAACGAACCCAGAAACATGCATATACACACACTTCAGCCACCAATTTCATTCACAGATGCTCACTTCTAAGTACACACACATTCTTTCATGCATGGAAGCTTCTGGAACCCTAATCACAAATACCAATGGCCGGATCTGAGGTCTGGATAGAGTGAATAGTTTTAGTGGTTATTTGGGTAGAGACACACCTATATACAGTTTCATTTTCTGGCTCTTTTGTATTCATCAGTCAGGGATCATTTGCTTGTGAGGAAGAAAAATTCATTCAAACTACCTTAAGTAAAAAGGTGACCTCATTTGCTAACTTTATTATCTTCTCTTTGATAATCTGTTTATTTAATCTATATCTTGTTAGGCCAGGATCTGTTTGATCTTGACAGGTATGCTGGTTTTTTTCTATTTGCCCTCCCTCCCCAGATCCATTATCCATCCTTCATACTCTGTTCTGTGCTCCAGAAGGCCCCTTGCTGATTGTTCCCTCTTGGACTTAGCCAATGAGCTTTCACTGAAATCATTTCATTTAAACCATCTGAGTTAAATCCTGTTTCTTGCCTAATGCAGTAGAACCTCCAAATGTCCTACCTTTGATCTATCCAGCCTTCCTTCAACTATCATGACTTTTTGGTTTTACATAGCAAATTCAGGCTAACAGGCATTCTCTTTGCAAACTAATTCTCTCTATTCCGAACTTGACCATAGTCAATATTCTGGTATCTCATCATTTTCAGTAGTTGCCATCTATTCTTTCCATTATTTGGAGAACAGTAGAATTTGTGTTTCTTTTTTTAAAAAAAAAATTTATATCTTTATTTTATTTTGAGAGACAGAGACAGAGAGCAAGCAGAGAGGGACAGAGAGCAAGCAGGGAGGGGCAGAGAGAGAGAGAGGGAGAGACAGAATCCAAAGCAGGCTCCAGGCTCTGAGCTGTCAGCAGAGTCCGATGAGGGGCTCAAACACATGGACTGTGAGATCATGACCTCAGTGGAAGTCGGATGCTCAACCGACTGAGCCACACAAGCGCCCCAAGAATTTGTGTTTCATAAATAATATAGACCCTTATTAATCTCATTCATTTATTACCATAGTCAAGATTGTATTTTTAGGTCTTGCAGTATCTTCTAGACTCCAAGCCGCAGGAGGTTAAGCTCAGAGTACTTTTGCTCATGACTGTATCCACATCCCCAAGCACAGTTTCTGGTACATGGCAGCAGTTAATAAAATATAAGCCTAGTTCTTAAAAAAAACAAGGAGGAGGAGGGATTTGTTTATACCTTTGGGTTTCATGTGTTCTAGAAATTTTACAATAGTAATAAAAAATACTGCTGGTAAGAGCTAGTATTTATTAAGTACCTACTGTAGTCTATGACTTCAGTTCACCATATTATCTCATTTAATCCTTGTAGCAAGTAGCAAGCCACTGGGGCACGTGGGTGGCTCACTTGGTTAAGCATCCAACTTCAGCTCAGGTAATGATCTCATGGTTTGTGGGTTCGAGCCTAGCATCAGGCTCTGTGCTGACAGCTCAGAACCTAGAGCCTGTATTGGATTCTGTGTCTCCCTCTCTCTCTGCCCCTCCCCTGCTCTTGCTCTGTCTCTCTCTCTCTCAAAAGTAAATAAATGTTAAAAAAAAAAAAAAGAATTTAGAATAGATAAACAGCTCTTAGATTATTTTGTGCCATGGATTCCTTGGCAGTCTGATGAAGCCTATGGACCCCTTCTGAGAATCGTATTTATAAATGAATAACCTAATTACATAGGAACTCAAAAGAAAGCAAATATATTAAAATATAGTTATAAAATATTTTAATTGTGATATAATAACAATGTGCTTATTTATTAGTGTTTTAAATATTAATATCTATGTCTAATAGCTATCATAATTTGGAAGTAGCAACAAGCACACACAATATTTCAAGATCTCTGCAACCACCTAATATTATAGAAAAAATATCTGATTGCTATTGGTGACAAAGTCACAGGTACTATTATTCATTATGTATGTAAGCATTCATAATGACAAGAAATGCTTATGTTCAATCAGAAATTAATAACAATAAAGATGTAATATTTTCCTAGAAAAGTTCATAACCCCCACCCCCACCCTGAGTTGAATGGATCCCAGGATAAAAATGCCCAGTTAAGAAATTGGAACTTTAGAATACTAGTGGGAAAGACCACAGAAATGACCAAGTCATGTTACAGGTGAGCTTCTGAGGTCTGAGAAGATCTTCAGTTTGTCATGTACTTGGTAAATACCAGGACTTAGTATTTTATCTTTTACTTATTGAGAAGCCAGTGGGGAAGGTAAGAGTGAAAATTTGGGCACAGGTATCTGCTTGGCACATGTTTTGAATTTCATCATTTATAAGCTGTATGTGGAGAAAAGGGGGGAAATGGTCCATTCTACGATGAATCTCACCCCTGGACCCCCAGCTAGAGCTTGCATGTTGCCAAGGCCCCTCACCCATACACACAAGTCTAGAAAAAGCTCTCTCACCCTCCCCTAAAAGGACATTCCCCAAGCATTCAGAGAGGCACACTTTTTACTTTCAGCTGATAAGGAGAATGCTAAGGTGGGAAAACTTCATTTAAAGTTTAGTCAATTCTTTGGAAGAAAGTAACACACTCCTCAAGGGAAGATTCGCACTGACATCTTGACTTATCAAGTCCCAACCACCCTTGCAGCCATGCAGTCTCCAGTCTGACAGACATCCAGCAGATGTCACTGGATACCTCCCCAGCCTTACACTGACTCTCCCTGCATATCTTCTCCAGCCTTATAACCCAACTAGGTCACTCAAGCCCCCAAAGAAAATCAAACTGTCTCTACCTGTTGCCCCATGGAAGACAATCAGATATCTGAAGATCTGAAAATCTTTTCTATCATTTCAGATCTAGAAGGTACCACAGAGATGATCTATGAGAAACACCGATGGTAATTTAGACAGGACAATTCTTTGTACAGAAGCATTTGAGTCCTGTACACTAAATGCTGAAAGCACACCCCATGTCTCTGTGACAGTCACAAGGAGCTCCTCACATTTCCAAACATCCTCTAAGGGAAGTCATACAGCCCCTGGTTGTGGTTGAGAACCACTGAAAGAAAATAAAGCACAAAGAGGTTAGTTAATGAGTTTCCCCAAGACTTAGGGATAGCCAATTTATTGATTTATTTATAACCCCCTTATTTCCCAAAATGATTTGAATATGTTGAACAACCCAGTTTTTATTTGGCCATAACTCTTTTTCTCTCCATTTTACACATGAGGGAATTGCCCGGGATCACACAGCTAGAAAGTACAGGAGATTAGAACTCAAGTGATGAGCACGAGTTCCACCATGTTATTCCCTCTGCTGCTCAGTAATGTGGCTGAGTGCTGGGCAGTTGTTGGCACCACATGTTAGGCCCTGCTGTTGCCCTGACACTCTGAGTCTGAAAAATGCCATTGTCCCACCAGGTGCTGCAAGGAGCAGCCACGTGCTTCTATGCTTTCATTGGCTTTGACATCATTGCCACCACCGGAGAGGAAGCTAAGAATCCCAACACGTCCATCCCTTATGCCATCACCGCCTCTCTGGTCATCTGCCTGACAGCATATGTATCTGTAAGTACTACATCCTTTCGGGACCATCTTGATGGCCTTTTCATATCCGACCTTAAGAAGTAGCTCTGGGACTGCATCACCTTCTGTCAGGAAGTGGTTCCTTCCTTGTGTTTTCTTGGTGTCTGTATGTATATGTCCATGCACCCTATATCCCCACCCACCAATGACAAGAAGAAAATCAGACTTCAACTGGAGATGAGAGCACTCTTGGCCTCCAAGTTTCCATCCCTGCTCCTCCCCACACACAGGCTCTGGGTGTCGGCTACTGCCCAGGGGATGGTGTACAGGGAGTGGGCTGCTGTCCAAGGAGCTCAGATCATAGGCTGGCAGTAACGGGTGGGTGTGCAAGCAGAGGCATTGTGGACCTCTGTGCACCCTCCTCAATGCTCTTCTGTCTTCTGGGAGCTTCCCGGCAGTGAGAGGCAAGGCTCCCCCAGAGTGGGGAGAGAGTGCATCATCCTCTAGAGACATTCTTCCCCTTACATCTCAGGGGAAATGCAATTTCTTTCTGCTGTTGCTCCCTTTTTATACCAGTCCAAGCTCATTTTTCAAGTTTTTCTGCCAAAGAGAATCCGTAGAAGGAAGCCTTCAGTTTGTCCTCTCAGGATCAGATGTTCCTCAAACTTGTGATGTGTCATTTCTCTGTTCCCATCCCAGAATCTCTATCACAGAAATAGTTCACCCACAGCCAACATCCTCCTCAGCCCCTGGCAATGGAGAGAACCAACCAATAAGCCATAGGTGTGTGGTCCCAGAAACATCGCAGGTCCTGAGGGTCCCACTTACTTCACTTACCACAAATAGGAAAGAGCCAGCAGCTGGAGATGCGCCCTATCAGCCCTGCCACCCCTGCCACATAACATAAGAAAAGCACCTCCTGCCCCAAAAACAAAGTAAAAACAGCTTTAGCAACTACCTGAGGAAGCCAGACCAGTGGTTGGCTTGGTCATTAGGGCAAGCTGCAAAATAAGATTGTCCTGGACACCAGAGGAAAACCCAAGAGTGGCCTTGGATGTGGTTTATAGGAATTCACTTGCCCCTTGCAATTGTTTTATGGGTGGGCCAATTATCACCTCCCCCTATACACACACAGGAAAGCGGCTTCATTCTCTGATGATCCCTGCAGACAGTGTTCAGGACGTGGGGGTGGGGTGGGGCAGAGCATCTCAAGGCAGAGATACTCTGCCTTTCATTTCCCCTCTTGTTCCACCCTCATATACCTCCCCCTCCTCCAGGGGTCAACCTCTGCAGCACACATAATAAATTTGATCGCAACAATTCCTTTCTTAGAATAGTGTTTTATTGACTACAGAGGACTTCTATGCATCTGCCTACTTGTTGCCCACCTGGATCGAACATGAGCAGCAGACTCAGTGCAAATTGCTGTAGGAATCAATCCCACTGTCCTCCGGCCCATCCTAAAGGGGATGTTGCAAGTGGTGGAGTTGCTGGGAAACACTCTCTTCTAGGACACATGGCCCTTACCCAGGCCTCAGGGGCTGTTTGGTCTTGCACTGGGCAGCCGGCTGCCATTCCGCCATCAGGAGAAGAGACAGATTGCTGGGCTGTGGTGATCCATCCTGCTGTCCTCCCTAGCAGCCCATGGCTTCACTGGAGGGTGTTGGCTCCTGAAGAATATGCAAAGAAGTGGCCTGGAAATGCCCCACCCTCTCCTGTTCAGGCTCTGAGCTCCCTTCTTGATGCCAACATTGGCCTCTGAAGGCCAGGGGGAGCCTGGAGCTATGGCTGGTGGTTTCATTGCCTGGGGCCATGAAGGGAGGGATGTTATGGCAGATTTATGACATAGGAAGGAAGATAGGTCCTAGGAGCCAAGTGGTTCCTGGATAAGCAAAGCTACGGTAGTCTTACAACCCCAGAGGAGGACTGGGTTCCTTCCTGGTGCCTTAATTTGTGGGCTGCCTGGCTCTTGGCACTGAGCTACAGAGAGGAAATAGAAATATAGTCCTTATATGGGTCCCCTCTGTTAACTGGCTATGGACCTCCGATCACTTATCTTTGGAGTTTTTGTCTCTGATCTTCAGAGTGAACAGGAGAATACAGTTAAGACCATATAGGACCCTGAAAGTATAAAAGATATGAGAGTCCTGCCCATGTGGGCGGGGTGCTCATGGCCACCACCAGGCACTGGGTCCAGTGCCTTTGGCTCCAATTCCTTCCACATGGCAATATCTACCCTTCATTGAACTTTCAATGTAGTTCTGCTGTTGTGGGGCTTAGATACCTGCATACTTATTTCTCAGATATGAAAGAGCCTGAGAGAGATATTGAGGACCATCTGGTCAAGTCCACTAAGTTCTAATGTGGGGAGAAAATACTGAGACGAAGAGCTCCAGAGGCCAAATGACTGGTCTAAATTAAGGGCGCATGCCAAGCAGTGGCAAATCCAAAGTCCAGGCCTCCTTGCTCTCCTATGGGACATCCATCCATGCTGTCAGTCCTCTTCACCTCCAGCCATGTTTTCTCTTGTTTCAACAGGTGAGCATAATCTTAACTCTGATGGTGCCATTCTATGCCATCGACACGGAATCCCCACTCATGGAGATGTTTGTGGCTCATGGGTTCTATGCTGCAAAATTCGTAGTAGCCATTGGGTCAGTGGCAGGACTGACAGTCAGTTTGCTGGGCTCTCTCTTCCCAATGCCAAGGGTCATTTATGCCATGGCTGGTGATGGGCTCCTTTTCAGGTAAGGACTATGCTTTATGAAATTTATTCTGCTCTGCCATGCCTCTCCAGGGAGAATGTCACCCACCGTCAGTCTGACTATAATTTTGATGTGAGTGTATGTCACATAGACGATGGAACTTGTCACATGCCCTAATAAAGAGTTTGAGTGAAAAGAATGTAATCCCCATAACAGCCCCTCAGTTTGACTCTGGGTCTCCCAATCTAGCACAAACTGATATACTCCTCCCCTCCTGTTTGACACTGTGTGTTGCTTTGTGAAGATTGTGGATGTCAAACTGCTGCACTGGGTGGCTTCAAGAAGGAAGAACCCATCACAGGGACATCTTAGGCCTGTCCTCACATTGAGACCCTGTAGTGCCCATCTCTCCACAGCCCCTCTGAAGCTGAAAACATTCAAAGCTACTATTACAAGGGGTATAAGGTCATCTGAACAGAACCTAATAACAGTAGCAACAATAACTACCATTTATTGAACATTTGTGTATCCTTGGTGCTTTGTATACAGATCCCATGTAGTTGTCACAATAACCCTGTTTTGCAGATAAGTATATTCAGAAAGGTGAAAAAACTTGCCCCAATTGCCCCAGCTGCTGAGGGGAGGCCAGGATTTGAACCCATGACTGTCTGATTCCAAAGACAGGATTTTTAAACACTCCAATATATTGCCTTCCAGCCCCCTACATTGGCCATGAAGTGGTCAATCTGCCCAAAGGGAATGTGGCCCATCTCTCAGTTCCCAGTGTCCACTGTATGAGGGCCTTGCAGTGAAGGCATTCTTCAAGTGCACAAAGCAAGGTGTAAAGCATGGAGGTTAAGGAGCTCTCAGGAGTACGGAGGGATCCAGCTCAGGGACTTTCTCTCTGCCGTCAGCTGTCATCTTATGCTCCATTTCCCCTGCATACCCCCTGAAGTCATCACCAGGTCAGAGCTGCCATGTCTGGGGAGGTGGACAGAGGAAGAAGAGGTTGAGTGTGGTGGAGATGTTACAACTTCACGCATCCAAAAAATTTTTCTGCTGTTAAAGAGGAAAGATGCTGGAGCCCCAAAGACAGCTGATAGTCATGTGTGAAAGATGAAAATAAAGGAGAAATGGAAGAGGTGGGAGGAGGGAAGATTAGGAGGAGAGTGAGGAGGAGAGCAGGAACCTGCTTAAGGCCCACAGGAACTGCTAAACAAGCACCTGCCATTCATTCACTTGTCGGTCTTCTCCAGTTGGTAAGTGGCTGGATTTGGCCTGCATTTATGAGCACATGTTCTGAATTATTGTGCTATTTTGCCAACTAAACCTCTGCACTTCTGTTGTAGAGCAGTGCTTCTCTACAAGCTTTGGTAAAAATCAGAGTCTTCTGGGAGTTTTTTAAAGCATAGTTTGCTAGGCCCCATGCCCAGAGATTCTGATGTAGGAGGTCTCTGGTGAAACCTGAAAATATGTGTTTCTCATAAGCTCCAAGATGATACTAATGCTGCTGACCCATGGACTGATCACATTTTAGGTAACACAGGTTTAGGGGACCCCAAGCCGATATATGAATGCTCCATCTATCACTCCTTCCCAGCAAAGCTTGCACTTCAATTCAGGTTTCTAACATGCTTCCTAAATTCAGCCAACCCTTCACATCATATAATGAAGTAGGAACTTTAATAAAGAAGTTTGCCTCACAACCAAGGCATTAAAGTAAATTCTTTTTAAATTATATTCCAGGAACCAAATCCTGCGGTAGGAATACCTGTATTAAAAGCAGCGAATCCAGAAGTAAATTGGAGGAGCAAGACCAGGAGGAGTTAAGCCATGTTAGAGTCAGTCACTATCTGTCGCTCACTGTTAACCCTCTGCTTGCCCCTCCCTCCAGGTTCCTAGCTCATGTAAGCACCTATACAGAGACACCAGTGGTGGCCTGCATTGTATCGGGGTTCCTAGCAGCTCTCCTCTCGTTATTAGTCAGTCTGAAAGACCTAATAGAGATGATGTCTATCGGCACGCTCCTTGCCTACACATTGGTCTCTGTCTGCGTCTTGCTCCTTCGATACCAACCAGAGAGTGACATTGATGGTTTTGTCAAGTTCTTGTCCCAGGAGCACACAAAGAAGAAGGAGGGCATTCTGGCTGATGGTGAGAAGGAAGTTTGTTCTCCTGTGAGTGAAGGGGAAGAGTTTTCTGGCCCAGCCACCAACACATGCGGGGCCAAGAACCTACCATCCCTGGGAGACAATGAGATGCTCATAGGCAAATCAGACAAGTCAACCTACAATGTGAACCATCCTAACTATGGCACTGTGGACATGACCACAGGCATAGAAGCTGACGAATCTGAAAACATTTATCTCATCAAGTTAAAGAAGCTGATTGGTCCCCGTTACTACACCATGAGGATCCGGCTGGGCCTTCCAGGCAAAATGGACCGGCCCACAGCAGCTACAGGGCACACGGTGACCATCTGCGTGCTCCTGCTCTTCATCCTCATGTTCATATTCTGCTCCTTCATCATCTTTGGTTCCGACTACATCTCAGAGCAGAGCTGGTGGGCCATCCTTCTGGTTGTTCTGATGGTGCTGCTGATCAGCGCCCTGGTGTTCGTGATCCTGCAGCAGCCAGAGAACCCCAAAAAGCTACCCTACATGGCTCCCTGCCTCCCCTTCGTGCCTGCCTTTGCCATGCTGGTGAACATTTATCTCATGCTAAAGCTCTCCACCATCACTTGGATCCGGTTTGCAGTCTGGTGCTTTGTGGGTAAGCAATTTCCTTGGGAGCCTTGAGAATTCCCTCTCAAGGCCTTAAACAGGCTTATCCCAAAATTACCTCCTAGCTGGACTAGGCATCTCCATTGCAAGAGAAATCTGGCTAGTTCTATGGACACTTGCTTTCTGCATTAGAGTCAATAAAGCCAGCTGTGTCCTTTCTGCCTATGATGGTCTTGGTTGTTGGTTCTGAAGAATGATGCTAATCAATCCATTACTTCATTGAATACTATTACTGGACATTCTTTTTATGGATATTTAATTCCATAAAAAGTCATTAATTAAAAATATAAATAAATTTTATAGAAACATAAACTATAAAAAGTCATTCATTAAAATGAATCCACATACTAAAGGGACAAAAATAACACAGTAAAACTTAGAGTGAAAAAGGTTGACTGAAATTCTATTTTAGAAACTAAAAATTATGAAACTAAAAGTTATGGAAAAATTATTTGTCTTACATTTGACAAATTAAATTAAAATGCCAATCATGCCCTAATTTTTAAAAGGAACAAAGTATAAATTAAGTGTGGATTTTTGGCATAATTTTTCTGACTACATTATACGACTTACCATCCCTCACTTTATATTGACTTTTATAAAATATTCAAGAATTTTTCATTTCTTCCCAAGATTCTTTTGTCATCCTTTGATATTCCAATCATTCTCTTGGGAAGCACTCATCATGCCATCAGTCTTACTGATTTTCTCTTCGTCTGTTGACAACTGATATGACTCTGCGAGGTCCTCAACTGTCCACAACTTTGGGTGTAAATAAGAGGTACTCTCTCTAAAGTCACTTTTATTGCCTTCAAAAAGTCCTGCCTCTTTCCCAAGATTTTTCATTTTCCTTTGTGGTTGATGTATATTATATTCACATCACATGTTTGTCATATCCAACAAGCACTGATGTTCATGAGACGGTTGGAGATCGGTGCTCATGGTAACTTGAGAGGGATGTTTAAGTGAAGACTGATTTTAAAGTTCCTTAGTCACTATCTTTATCTCCCTAAACAAATTGATAGCCCTGAATTCCCATCCACTCCTTGATATTGGAATACAGGTGTTTAGCACTGTGTCCTCTGTGCCTGGCACACAGCCTGTGCTTAATAAATACTTCTCTATGACTATGCTTCAGATGAGAAAAAAAAGGGTAGCTGGAAAGAACTTGAGGAGGTGGAATTTGAACTATAAGCCTAGGGATGCTTGGGTGTCTCAGGTGCTTGAGCGTCCAAATCTTGATTTCGGCTCAGGTCATGGTCCCAAGGCCATAGGATCAAGCCCCATATTGGGCTCTGCACTGAGCATTCTCTCTTTTTCTCTCTGCCCCTCTCCCCTGCTCATGTTCTCTCTTTCTCTCTCTCTCTCTCTCTAAAATTATAAATAGGGGCGCCTGGGTGGCTCAGTAGGTTAAGCCTCCAACTTCGGCTCAGGTCATGATCTCACATTCGTGGGTTCGAGCCCCGCATTGGGCTCTGTGCTGACAGCTCAGAGCCTGGAGCCTGACTCAGATTCTGTGTCTCCCTCTCTCTCTGCCCCCGCCCCATCATGCTCTGTCTCTCTGTCTCAAAAATAAATAAAACATTAAAAGAAAATTTTTTTAAAAAATAAATAAATAAAAAATAAAATTATAAACAAACACACAGAAACTGTAAGCCTATAAAATAATATTTGCATAAAAGAAGTGGGGCGAAAACAGTACCGAAAGGAAAGAGTCTAGGTTTTCTCAGATTCCTCACCTCTCAAGGCCATCCTGTGCCTTCTTATAGGCATCCTGTCCCAATTTTTCACACCTCTAGGATGACCTTTGTTAGACTTTAGGGGGAGTTCTTGAGAGAACCCCACTAACCCCTCAAAGTTTAAACTACTTACATGATTTATTCACAATATTTCTTCTCCTTTTAAACATTTTCCCACTGGAACATGTAGCCAAACAATGGAAAGATTCTACAGTGGGTAGAAGTGACTGAAGAGGGTAGAAATATTTCAGTCATATATTTGTCAAATGACTGAAGACATAGACACAAAGTCACATGCATTTATTCATTCATTCCTAGAATATTAAAGCTGGAAGAGACCTTAAATATTTAGCACAATGTTACCCAAGGTTGGTGACCATTCCATCAGTAATTTTTGGACTGATTTTAGAGAGAATCTGAATGGACTTTTTTTGAATTTTTAAAAGTATTATATAGCTATTATATATTTTCACATATACTTTTAAAATATACATATTCACATGAATCTGGTGATTATTTTTAAATTTAAAAAGTGAGTCAAATTAAAGAAAAAACATTAGTACTAGTGCAGGTGCCATGATACATAGTAATAATTAACACTTAATATAGCCCTTATCACATTATTATTCAAGGGCTTTCCTCACATTAACTTATGTATTCCTCACAGCAATCTTCATTTTACAGATGAGGAAGTGGAGGCACTTGACTGAAGTCACATAACTAGAATTTAGTGGAACCAAATTAGAAGTCAGGTAATGTGGGTCCATGACCATGGCCATGATACCAAATATGTGGTAATAGAAATAACCAAAGTTTGAGAAACACTGACATCATCTACCCTTGCCCACTTTTCCCTCTCTCCATGTCACAGATAGATGACTAACCTAACCCTCCAAAAGTTTAGATAACATACTCAAGGCCAACAGGAATAACTGGAGGTTATTCACAGAGCTATTATTAAAAACCCAGTATCTCCATGCCCAGATCTGCAGCCTGTGCCTCCCCACCAGGGTACCTCTGAGCATCCTTCTTATTGGATCAGGATGTTTGATACATAGTTTGCACCGATTAACACCTAACATCAGGGCTGGCTCCACAGGGCCCCACGTTTGACCTAATGTTCTGCTGCTGCTTTCTTGAATTCTTAACAATTTCTTTTTTTCTTAACAACTTTTTAACAAGGGGTTTAATGGTTTCATTTCACACTGGGGCCCGCAAATTACATCATAAGTTCTGCCTTAAATCTATGGTTTCTGAAACACCAGAGGCACTTTGCAAAAGTAGTAAGGTGGCAGGGACCCTTGCCTTTGAAGTCAAACTGCCCAGGTTCAAATCACAGCTCTGCCACCTCTGTGTCTTGTAGCCTTGGGAAGTTCACTTTAGCTCCTTTGGGTCTCAGTTTACTCGTCTGTAAAAATACAGATAAATCTACTAGTCATGATCTGGTTGCTGTTTGGGGCTCAAATAAATGGGGCTTAATAAGAAACTATTGGGGAAAGTAATAAGGATTATTTCTTTCCTGCCTTTCTTTTTAAAATCTAAAATGATTCATTGTTGCCCAGACTTGCTATCACGTGCCAAAGTACAGCATGAACCTGTTCTGACTCAGGCTGCCCTCCCAGTTATCAGGCAGAAGAAAACTCCCAGAGAGGCTTTTGTAATCTTGCTGATAGCATAAACTTGAAACTTGCTCCAGAAATTGATACTCCATGACGTGGGAGGGTGCCACCACACAGCCTGGGGCACAGAGGACAGAGGACACAGGAGCTCACAGCTAGCATCCAGCTGCTAGCTACTAACCACTTTAGCATCGTGGCCTTTGAGGACTGGTCTGTGAGTAAGTTCTGTCTAGAACATTTTCAATCCTGACTACACATCAGAATAGCCTGAGCTGCTTCTGAAATATTCTATGCCCAGGACCCTCCCGTTTCAGAGATTTTCTGATTTAATTGTCTGGTGCAACCAAGCATTGGGTTTTTTTCTTTTAAGCTCCCCAGGGAATTTTAATGTGCAGGCAGGTTTACAATGATCTAGAACAGTGGTTCTCCGAGTGTGGTCCCAGACCAGCAGCATCAATACATGAAACAAGTTTGAAATAAGATTTTGAATCCCATTCCAGACCTGCTAAGTCAACCTCACAGATTGGTCCGATACCTGCTCAGATGTGACAGGTCTGTTCTAGAGAGAAAAATAAGAAGATATTAGTAAGCAAGGCAGATAATTTAATTACAAAAACTCCCTGTTCTTCAAAAACAGATTTTTGCACATATAAAATATATCCATCCCACAACCCCAAATTGACTTATACAATCTTCAATGATCTCATAGAATAAATATTCCATCTCTAAACTTCTGAGTCTCCAAAATGTCAGGTTTTTATTTCATGATTCATAGTATAACTTTCCTGGGGAGAACAGTAGAGATATTTTTAAACGGAGCTTCTTATGAAACATTAGCTACTTTTTAAAAAGAAGATTTACATGGTTAAGCTGAGTCATAACTTGATCATCTTTTTAGGTATATCTTTTTAACCAGCCTTCTCTAAATGAATCTTAATTATAGCATTTTCCTAACAATGTTTTGCTAAGCTTTTAACCTTCAGATGAGCACGACTCATAGAGTAAAATAAGGCACAAGTCCTAACAAGATTACTCAGCACTTGTTTCTTTTCCTTCAGACAGGAGAAATAAAACACACAGCAAATGTTGGATAATCCCCAGCAAAATGAGCACAGGGCAGACTTCCTTTTCCTCTTCTCTCAGCTGATGCGGTTTCGTAAAAGAACACCTCAAAGGGCTGGGCAGATTCTCAGGGAGCCTGAAACTAGCAGTTACCAGTGATGACACTATACAGTGGTACTTTCCAGGTCTACTGTTCCCTGTGAGACCGGAGTATAAAATAATCATCGGGTAGACCAGCTCGTGGGCGCCCTCACCCCGAGGGCTGCTAAGTTCTTACCTGGAATTTTTTCAGCCCCTCAGAGAAAATCCAAATTCTCTTCTATAGATTTAGAGAACAGACGGAAATTTGGCAATGAACTTCATAAATCCTGTACTAAAACATGACTTCCAAAGAGAAGACACACCTGAGCTATCATTTGAAAATCCTGTTGGAAATGGACTCAAAACAGCCATTGTCATACAGGGAGGAGGAGGGAAAGAAGGAGGCCATGAATTGGGAGCAGAGAGGGAGCCAAGGTAAAGCAATTCCTGAGGATATGTCCCATAAATAAGCTTGAAATTCTCCTTGTAGGTAGAAGAGAAAACAAGTGGCAACTTCAACAAATAAATTTTGCTCAAAAGGGCAAAAGAAAACTCATGAAGGCCAAGGCGAGGATGGCAAGGGGCAGTGCAATTGCAAGAAGGAGGGAGTGTGGAGGGGGGGTCCCGCTACAAGCCAGGCTGCCTGCTGGCAGAGGAGCTGTGCAGGGCAGGGCTATGCATGGAGAAAAGGGCCAGGTGATACCATGGTCCTGCACCCAGCGGCAGCCACAGTATCACTGTCCTTTGAAACAAAGAAGGAAGGGAGAAATGGCCATGGCAGAGATGAAGGGCCCCCGAGCAGCTGTGTACGGGACCCCTGGAACACACTTAGAGCCATGAAAGAGTGGGCACTGGGTATCTTTCCCTCGGCATTATATTTCTAACGTTCATCCATGTTGTTGCTTGTGGTTTTAGTTTGTTCATTCTCCTTGCCTGGCAGGCCCTCCACTGTGACAATTATATACCACAATGTATTGACCCATTCTAGTGCCCGTGGACATTTAGCTTGCTTCCAATCTGGGGCTGTTACAGACAGAGCTGCTATGAACATTCTTGTACGTGTGTTTGGCGGACACATGGACATATTTCCCTTGGGGTTCTGCTGAGTTCGAAGTGGCATTGCTGGCTTGGATTACTGGATTTTTTAAATATTCTTTAACAAGACTACATTCTGTCTCATGGCCATTATACCCCTCAAATAAAATAAGTCCCCAGTTCCATTTTGCAGGTGGGAAACTGAGGCATAAAGTAATGTGATTTTGTATTTGATGAGTTGCAGAGCCAGGAAGAGAATCTTCACCACTCCCCAACCCCCCATTCAATCCAAGCTTGCTCTTCCTGGCCACACCATATTAAACAGACCTTTTTGTTATTATAATCAACAGAGGTTGTGGTGTTTTGTTTTGTTTTGAGGTGGGGGAAGAGAGAGAGAGAAAAAGAGAGAGCAGGAGAGAGTCAAAGGGAGAGGGAAAGATAGAATCTTAAGTAGGCTCCATTCCCAGCGCAGCGCCTGACATGAGGCTTGATCTCACAACTATGAGATCATGACCTAAGCCAAAATCAGGAGTCAGACACTTAACCAACTGAGCCGCCCAGGCACCCCCTATGGTGGTATTTTAAAAACTAACCAGCAAAACAGGAGTTGGTAGGGATTGCAGTGGGAGGGGAAGATACCTCATTACCATCCAGTTTTAATTTCTGCATTGGCAATGTCTGTTTTGGGAAGCTGATCCCAGAGTAGTAAAAATAAAGAAGCCTCTGGGCATAACAAAGTGCCTCAGTTATCTGCAGCAGGCAGGGCTTCCTGCTGGAAAGTGCACCCCAGGAAGAGATAGCCCCACCCAGCCTGAGGTCAGGTGGCCCACCTCTGGCCCTGAGCCCTGTGGCTGCCTACAGAGGACAGGAAGCTCCCAGGGGACTCTAGAGATCCAGCATCTGCTCCTCAGCCAGACTTTGTGCCCGTAAGGTTAGAAATCTGCTCCTACTGTCTATCTCCAGGTCACCCAGTCTCTTTTCAGAGTTGAGTTTTCGTTCTAGGTTTTCCCCCATATGATCCAGAGACACCCCCCTCCTGCCCACCCCTCTCACTTGTAGGTTTGGCATCATTTGCTTAGTTTGCACGAATGGAGCAACACAAGTAGAGTAAGTTGTTGTTTTCCCTGCAGGTGTCCCAACATCTGAAGGGAGGCTTGGCATTTCTAAACCTTCCCTGCAGGTGCCTGGGTGGGATGGAACAGCCATCAGTTCAGACTCAATAGATGAAAGTTCCAGTGCCATTTCAATCACTGACTTATTAACCAGTTCTTAACCTCTCAGGGATGATAGATGAGGAAGTACTTTTCTACAAAGGGCTTTATGATCACAAAATATTTTACTACATAAAAAAAGCCCATTCAATTGCTGAAGGAGGGATTCTTCCTCTTGTCTAGTGTGAACCTCTCCTGGGCACATTCTCCACCGGAGAATTTCTGTTCGGAAGAAAAGCCAATGCCTCCTTTTGAATAGTTTCCTTCGCTGCAAACAGCCTTTTGCGGGACTCATGGCCCTTACCTTTGACCAGGACTGGCATTCAGCCCGTGGGCCCCAGTACAGCCATGTCTGTTTTTAAAATACTGAAACTCTTCTGTGCCTACTATCTATCAACTAGCTATCTAGTTGCTGCCCTGAGTGTCTCCTCTCCCTAGGATCCATCAACTAAAAAAATAACTCCAGCCCACCAGGGGGACCTCCAAGACCCTGCTGCAACAGGAAAGCTAACCCCCCTCTGATGTTTAACATCACACCGGCCTCTCATTTATTACACATATAAGAGGTGTAACGACAAAGCAATGCATCTAAGTTTTTAAGAAACAGCAGAATTAAATACGCAAATATCAATTAGCCATCTCATTCTTTAGGGTTGGCTCCAAATGACTTCTGGCTTATGCCAAAAGCAAATCCTCTCTCAAAAGATAAAATTTTGCCATCTGTAAGGGTTTACAAAAGAATATGATGCCAGCCCCAGTGACAACTTCAATAGCAGTGCCCCAAAATTCTATCAAGCAGTAATAGCATCATTGAAGTAAGTCTATAGCCTCATACGGTGAAGAGTTTTTCCCCACATGCATAATAATTCAGAGAAATTTTAATACTTCTGCATAACAGATGATATTAGGGAATTACTATTAGTTTTTAGATGTGATAATGATACTAAGTTAAGTATTTTTTTTTAAAGTCTATTTTAGGGATGCCTGGGTGGCTCAGTCAGTTGAGCATCCAACTCTTGATTTTGGCTCAGGTCATGATCTCATGATCTCAATCTTGTGGGATCTAACCCTGCATTGGGCTCCATGCTGAATGTGGAGCCTGCTTGGGATTCTCTCTCTCCTTCTCCCCTGCTTGCACTCTCCCAAAACAAATAAATAAACATTTAAAAAAGAAGGCTATTTTAAAGATACACACTTATTTATTTACAGGTGAAGCATAGGATAGAAGGGATTAGTTTCAAAATAATCTAAAGAGAAGAGAGCAGTGGGTGGGTGTCAGAAGGGGTAGCAATAAGTATATGGGCTTCTTTATACTATTCTCTCATATACCACTTTGATATATGTTTGAAATTCTTCAACCTAAAAAGTTATGCAAGATTGATTGCAATCACTCTATAGCCCCTGGTGGGTGAGAGAAATAACAGATAGAAACACCCCAGATCCAGGACACCCCGGATCAGAGAGACCCTGAAGGATTCACAGTCCAGCCACTAACCGTGTTGCTGTGGAAAATCTCTTATTTTGTCCTGTGCCCCAGTTTCCTGTTTGTGAGACACACATAATCATAACCTTCCCACTCCCGGCCATACACACTCGCTCACACACATGCACATGCTCACACACATACACACACATACTCCCAAATAGGGGAGGAGGGATCTAACCAGAATAACATATGTATAACATTTTGAGCTCCTTGGGGAAAAGGTGCAACATAACTAATGCATCATTAGGGCCTCAGCACCTGGAGGTGTTGTGTGAAGTTCATTTTAGATGATTCAGAATTCCCAGAATCCCCACAGATTTTTCAGAAACTACCTCATGCTTCGTTTTCTAAGCCAGCTGAGGAAAGGAGCAGAAACAAAACACCCTGCTTCTACACAGGAGGCTTTTAGCAGCTCTGTTTACTCCTCCAACACAAAGCCTTTGTTTATGTGTGACAGATGGTTGGACATGCTTCTCTCCTCTCTCTACCTCCCTTTTACCCACACCCTCCCTCCCTCACTTCATTTGCTCCCGTCTGTTTCTTTGTCCTGCTCTATTTTTCCTTTTCTTCAATCCTCAGTGCTTCACATTACTTTTTTTTTTAAATTATTTTTTAGAGAGACAGAGAGAGAGCCCACACAAGCAGGGAAGGGGCAGAAAGAGAGGGAGAGAGAGAATCCCAAGCAGGCTCCACACTCAGTGTAGAGCCTGACCCAGGGCTCAATCCCATGACCTCGGTATCATGACCTGAGCCAAAATCAAAAGTCAGACACTCAACTGACTGAGCCACCCAGGCGTCTTTCACATCACTTTTCTTGAATTTACTCAAGGGCCAGCAAGAAAGGCAGACAGAACACCAGACCTTTGCCCAGGTTGACCATTTATTCCATCAGGCTACATGCACAAGTCACTTCTTGGTTCAGAGCACTCATATTTGAAATACATTTTTGAAGACAAAGTAATACACCTTTGAAATTGTAGGGCAAATATTAAAAGGCCCATAAATATTTACATGGCAGATTTCCATGGGTTGCTTTCTCAAAGTAATCATAGTCAATGCATTCATGCACTCGCGGGCACACAGTCCTTCAGCCTCAGCCATTCCCAAAGAACAAATGTAGACATAACCTCTTACTGTATATGTTCTGTGATATGCATAGTCTATACACCAGCCTGCGGAGGGGAGGTGTGAAGGGCCGAGTATGCAAGAGTCTTCTCTTTATCCATATAGAATGCTGGTTCTGCCCTCAGCCTGTTTCTTTTTCTGTGAAATGAAGGTACTGCATTCATTCACAGACTCTTTCCTAGCTCTATATAGCTACAATTCTATGAGGCTCTTAAAGAATTTCCATAAATTCTGGTGGGGGCAGGGGAAGATCTGTCAGAATAGACGTCAAACAAGTGCTTGAATGATGAGCTGTGTAAGGGCACAGCAGAATACTTAGGGGCAAAGGGAAAAGGGGAAAATGGTATTAAGTGCAGTAGGGAAATAATTCACTCATAAATAGGGTCTGAGAAGGGGATCAGAGATGGAAAGAATTGATATAATAGATACAAAGCAGAAATAGGAGGCAAGATTTGACACCTGCCTTGATGTTTAAGACAAAAGACAACAAAAAAGTAAAATTGGCCAAAAAAAAAAAAAAAAAAAAAAAAGGTGTGCACCTATTGATCCCACCTAGTTTCCTGAAATTTACTCTCAGATCTCAAACATGCTTCCAAAAGAGGCATTTTCCAAGATGCAGCATACTGGCTGTTTTAGAGGAGGCCTGTGCCCTGCCCTATGCAAGGATAATAGATATCCCTCGTGGCCACCCCCCACCCCCAGACAAGAAAGAGTACAGAGCCGTGCTCAGAGAATGAAGTTGCTATTTGAGAATAGCTACATCTGCAAATGATTAACTCCAGGATTTATTACCAATTAGGACTATAAATCTCTGCTTACTTTGGCTCCTGGAAAGTTGATTTCACTGGGGGATGGGGAAGGGATGAGGAGAAAGTCATTTGAGACAAGGAGGGAGAAATCCAAGCTTAAAAAGACACACTTCAAATTCAAAAGCGTGCAGGATTTCCCAAGCACCAAGGAGGAAAGCGGACTTGACCTTGTGGTTCCATGCAAATAGCTCTGCAGTTGCCTGCAGTGTTAGCAAAGTCAAAGGAGCTAGTGCCACTCAGAAGAGGGAGTCTGGGGTCTGGAAGGGAGTTGCGTAACAGAGTGGCATCCAGTAGCCAAGCCATAATATGGCCAGAGGTGGCAATGGAGTATGCACATCGGGAGCTTTATACTCCTGAGCTAAGGGATTCCCAGCCTTGGCTGACCACTGGACTCACCTGTGAAACCTTAAAACATACGCATGTTTCAATCATATTATAGGCCAATTAAATCAGAATTTCCAGGGGGTGGGGCTTGGGTATGAGAGTGGTTCAAAATCTCCAGGTGACCCTCCCAGTGAAGCAAGGGCTGAAAGCCACTGCTTATCTCATTTCATCCCCATGACAACCCCAAGTTATAAGTATCTATCTTATCATGGTTTTCTAGAAGGGAAAACTGAGGCACCAAAATGCTAAGTAACTTACACAGCTAAGAGTGATGGAGGCAGGATTTGAACCCATGGCTCACAGTCTTAATCATCATGCCCTATGACCCCCAAAGGTTACGGTTCTCAGCTATTCCAGGCCCTGACCCTTCATGAACTTTTCAAGGTAGGAAATGGGGGTTCTCAACCTATTTTATGTTATTTCAAAAAAATTATAATAGAAATGAAACATCAGCCCTTATTAATGCTACATATTAATGAGGAAGACAAGTTTCTTTCCTTTGCTAGGAATGACATCAAAATAAGGAGGTTGCACTGGCAATTCCATGCTCATCAGGAGTTCTCATTCATTCATTCAACACACATTCTGCGCCAGTTTTCTGCAAAGTCTATAAAATGGAACCACCCTGTGCAGATAATCACACAACGGATGTTCTCAGGGCTGTAACAGTGGCATACTCCAGACACTCTGAGAGCCCACAGAAGAAAGTGAAGAGCTCTGAGTGGCAGTAATATAATAATACTCCTTTGGTGAGTGAAAAATGGCAAGGTAAACCATAGGGCAATATATGCACATTGCTCAGTGGTAAGATGAAAGATGGAACCCTGAGTGGAGGCATGGGATAATAAACTACTAGAAGAGGGCCAGGGACATACTGTGGGTGACCCATAAATATTTAAGCCAGGGTGGAAAATGCAAATTCCTGGTTGGCGCCTACATGAGTGTAGTGAGCTGGATGTCAACAGGGAGGTGGAGACAGAGGTGACTAGAGAGCTCACATTCTATCCAAAGAGGCAGCTCTTCTCACCTCCAGCTGAACCTGTCATATAGGAGTATGGGGACAGCGTTGTCAGACCTTCCGAGTTTTTTAGGGGAAGGTGTAAATAAGGGTTGCTTAATGCAAGATATCCCACTTGAAGTCTTTTCCAGACACTGTGTAGACCAAAGAAAACACATCCACCCCCAGCTCTGCTTTCACCATTGAGTGATCTCCCTGATAGTCGAATGGATCCCAAAACAACTGCTTATTCACCTGTGCCTTTCCCTCCCTGCAGGTATGCTCATTTATTTTGGGTACGGCATCTGGAACAGCACCCTGGAAATCAGTGCTCGAGAAGAAGCCTTACACCAAAGCACCTATCAGCGCTACGACGTAGATGACCCTTTCTCGGTGGAGGAGGGTTTCTCCTACGCCACCGAAGGCGAGAGCCAGGAGAACTGGGGTGGGCCGGCCGAGGACAAAGGCTTCTATTACCAACAGATGTCAGATGCTAAGGCAAACACCCGGACAAGTAGCAAAGCGAAGAGCAAAAGCAAACACAAACAGAACTCAGAGGCCCTGATTGCAAATGATGAGTTAGATTACTCTCCAGAGTAGGAGTAAACATACGAGAAATGTGTAGAAACGATGGTGATTTCTTTTCAGTAACTTAACCTGTGGGCTAGAGGGTGAAAACATTTTTTGGCTCTCATTTCAAAAATCCAGCCTTCCCCCAGAGTCAGTCCCCAGAGTCATAGCCTGTCATTTGCTCCTTTTGCTCCTCAGAATAGTTTTGTTGAAGGGTTTAACCTGGGTTTCATCACTGATCCCCTTGTGGAAAAAAACAAAACAAAACAAAACAAGAGGCTACAAGAAATTCGATCTTAGGTGCAACCATCAGAGCGGATGGCAGCAAATGTTTCCTAGCCCTTTGCTTTGCTGGCTGAATCCTTCTGCTTCTTACTGAGACCCCAGAAGCAAGGGGCTAACTTCTTGGGCCACACCGAGGCCGCAGCTCCTCCTGGAGATGTGCCAAAGCAGGTGGGTGTGGGCACAGGGCAGCTTTTCAGCCACCGGGATCACAAGGGCAAAGATCCTCTCAGCACTGGCCGACTGTGAGCTGCTCCCCAGGGGGCGGGCAGGTGGACACTGGCACTTTCTCAGTCAGCAACACTTTGTCCTCAGATCTCACAAAAATTAATTCATGGGAGAAGACACATGCTTCTTTTTATTCCCCAAGGTTCTCACAGTCTCCAAACTTCAGGAACCGGCAAAGGTTAGGGACTCTGAGACCATTTCTCCAGAGGTTCAGATTTACCATAAAGCAGTCATGCAGACCCGACCACATGGTAAGAAGCCCCATCAAAGGCCTACTTACATGCCCAGGAAAAAATTAGATAAGCATCTCCTGCAGCGAAGGCCAGAAGGGCATTTCTTTTACCAGCCTCTAAGCTCCTGCTGATTTAATGAAAGAGGGAAACATTGGAGCATGATTTCATGGCACTAATATGCCTTGAAGAAGTAGGCCGTTTGTTTTATAATCGGATAAAAATCTTTACAAGGAGAAGTGACCCAGCCACTGAGATCACATTGCAAATTCTACTTCAGATTTCCAAAATTATAAATTGTGCAGTTTGTGGAGATTTGCAACCAGTTGATTGGTGGGGGCTTCTCTGAAAACAGAGATGTGGAAACACAGCTACTTAGGTAATCGCATGCCGAGAGATCACATTTCACTTCTGAACCTTATTCCCCTGGAGAAACTCCCTTTTAGACACGTATTTTGTCTGCTGTTTCCCAGAGCAGGATTCACTGAAGCCCAGAGAAACACCTACCCTAAGGTCTAAATTGGGCCATGACAGGGGCTCCTAAAGGAATTTTCTCAGAAATAACCTAGATGAGAGAACGTGCCGCACGAAAAAGCACATGGCCTGTAATCTCTACTCTTGGGTTCCAGAGATTCCCGAGGCTGCACTGAGATGTGCACGCAGGAACAAGAAGGCATGGTTTCAGTCAAGCTAAAATCTTTGTGGGAGTTTCCTGAAAGGGGAGAAAGTAGCAAATTTCGTGCCCTCTTGCCCCCAGGTCTAGCATTATGCCAAGAGTTTTCCAGAATACATCAACTAATGTGAGGTCTATTCTTTCTTCAATGTTGAGGTTCCTGCCATCTTGACATGCTTTAGGATTCTGGAGAAGAGGCAAATTCCATTTTTTCACTCACTGAACACTGATTGAAAAACTACCAAGGGCTCAGTGATGAGAAGGGAAAGAAGTGTAACACTGTGCCCTTGGGGCTCCCAGTTCAGGGAACGCGCAGCTCTGGCTCCTGACAAATGCAGATGAAACGACCAAGCCTGACGCATCCTCATGGATGCCGCACTGGGCTTAAAATAAAAGGTCAATTGAAACTAGTTTTTTTTAACATGCTTTTAAGTCAATTGCATATCACATCCATAGCCAATGTATGCCAGTAAATTCGAGCAACTCTTATTTTCTAGATCTTCTTTTTCATTCCTCTGTATTAATTGTTCAGAATTCTGGTTTCCTGAGGTCATTCTGTCATTTTAACATCATGCACGGTAATGCCATGTCTTCTCTCCCCTACACTTAACCATAAAGATAGAGTACCTGGTCCGTGAAATATAGTCTTGGAGATAAACTGTAAACTAATTATCAGGCATTTTTTGTGAATACCAAGTTTTGAACTAGTTTTGAGACTCAACAAATCTGCCTAAATCAAATAATAACGTGTTAAGCCTGAGCTATCCAGATAGATGGGATGGGGCTGTATTCATTAAAAATGTCCAAAAAGAAATATGAATGCAAAATAACAAAATCTTAACGTGGGTGAAAGAACTTCCATTTACTATGAAGGTTAAGTATTAAGGTTACAACAGTTTGGTGGCAGATGTATGAAATTTCTGTAGCATGAGGGGAGAGAACACACGCTTTGGTAAACACCACTGGTATATGGATTTTGTGACGATCCTATGAGCTGCTTTTTCTTCTGGAGCCATTTCTCCCACATAGTAGCTCCTTCTTTTTTTAATCTTGGCCTCTTCATTTCCCTAAAGTTAGTCATCTCCCTAGCAATCTTGGTTTAAAAAAAATTAGTCAAAAAAATAAGTCAATATGATAGAATGAGATTTTTAAGGTAAATTGACGTGTTTTATTCATGTTTCCCAGCCTCGTGCAATGGTCCCAGATTTCACAATGCAGTTTCAAATGCCATCAATTACTAGAATGATTATATGAGTGTTTCCTAACAATTTCCTCAAGACGACTTTGTGGGATCGTGTTAAAAGTAAGATCACCTCATAATTACTGAAGAAACTTAGCCCTCTTGAATGGAGTCCAAGGAAGACCTACATTTTATTGAATTCTTCTTATTGCAAGAGTTTTTCCAGGGAGGTTTCACTGTGTGAATTAGTTGGAACCAATTACTTGATTTTTTTTTTTTGTAACTGTATTCTATTTATTGGTACCTTGCTTCATTTAAAACGACTTTGAGGTGGCTATTAAAATACATATAATACGAAAAAAAGTGAGGATCTTGAGTAAGTAAAAATTGAAGTAGAAGGGGATAAGACAAATCTAGAAGTGTGTATAGTGCACAAATGCAAAATCTTTATATGCATTGCTAGATTAGCCAATGAGGGGGCAACTTGAAAAATAATGGAATTGTTAGTAATGACAAGAATAAATACTCCTGCATGATAAGAACAAATCTTTCCCCATGATGGCAGAGAATAGCATAAATCATTGAAATACAGGCTTCAGACTTAGATTTTGCCAGAAACATATGCCTGGCATATAGTGAATGCCCAATAAATATCTGATGATCATATGGATGGATGAATAGAAAGATGAAAGGAAAATGAAATGTCATTTATTCAATAATTTTTTGTGGTATCCTTACTCTGTGCTTTGGCATAAGAAATAAGGGAAATAGGATATATAAGATATATAAATAAAAACTATAGTGAAGGTTACAGGTGAGATGAGGGAATTACAACGCAAAAAGGGAGTTCAAGTATGGAAAAGACCTCCTTCCACTGGGAAAAAAAATGATAGAGAATGCAGCCCTTGTGTTGAGCCTTGTGCAATGGGCAGAATTCTGCCAGGTAGAAATGGGGGGAAATGCTAAGTGGAGAAGCAGCATGAGTAAGGTGTAGACTGGCTAGCAGCTGTCCCTGACTAATAATTTGTACTATGCCTCCTTCAAGGGAAAGCGAAAAGCTAGTTTGACAGGAGTTTATGCTGTCCGCATGATTTATATATGGAACAGTAGGCAATAACGCTGCGAAGGTGGTCAGGGCTTATTCACTGATAGACTGGAACAGCGAACTAAGCTGGCTGGCTCTCCCTGGGGGAGACACTAGGGAAATGAGGAAGGTCTGAGTCAGGGAAGGTTGGGCAGTGGCTTCATCCGCCTGTGTAAAGAGCTAACAGATCACATACACATTTCAAATTGATTTAATATATTAAAGGGAAAAAATATTCAAACTAAAGCAATGTATGATTCATTCTTCTTTTGAATCCTGATTTCGTTATTAACCTAGGAGTATAGTCATTTAATGTGTAGACAGACAATACGAAGTAATTCACAGCCACTTTATAATTTTCAACAATAAGTTGAAACAACCGAACCTAACAACTTTTAGTATCTAAACAGTAAAACCTCAGCTCCAGATTTTACCCGCTTGAGTGCAAGGCCACTCTGAACTGGAGAAAGGAACTGGAGAATTAGGTTAAGGGACACCTGGGTGGCTCAGTAGGTTAAGCGTCTGACTCTTGGTGTCAGCTCAGGTCATGATCTCACCTTTTGTGGGTTTGAGACCCGTGTCGGGCTCTGTGCTGGCAACAGAGCCTGCTTGGTATTCTCTCTTTCTCTCTCTCTGCCCCTCCTGTACTGGCACTCTGTCTCTCTCAAAAATAAATAAATAAATAAACGTTAAAAAAAACAATTAGGTTAAGTATCCAATTCTACTTCTTAGTACCAAATTAACAGCTAATCAGATGTCTACAAAATGGTCATGATGAGCCTGTTAGATAAACAGGAGGAAAAAGTTGTTAAATTTAACGATCCATTTGTCTAGACATAAAGCTAGCAATTATTGGGAAACAAAACATGAACTCCTTCAAAGAAATGTCTTTCCCCTATTCTCCTGAAAAGAATTGATCAACTTGACCTCCTTCACATCACACTTGTTGGAAGTCTACAAGGGGCTACCTTTTCTCTGTATTTTAAATAGAGGCTATAGGAGTTTGAGAATCAGCCTAAAAGACTAAAGGAAGTGGCTTTCCCCTCACCCCAGCTTTCACCAGGGGCCAAGATGTCCGTGGAAGCCCATGGAGGGTCAGCCACAGGTTGATCTAATTTTATATCTCAGAGTGGAGAAGTCAGAAGTCAGGAAGCATGTCTGAAGCCAGGGATGGGATCAGTTCACTGAATCCAGGCGATGTTAATGGCCCCTGTTGGATGTAAACTTCCAGGTTAGTGAACAATCCAGAGATGGGGAGCAAATGAAACACACACTCCAAAGTTTCCCATGAGGGCTGCATGGCAGCACTACATTTTTATGCCATTTGAAACAAGACTAGTCAAAGAAGGTGTTTCCAACCAAAATTTCCATGGAGCCTCCATTTCTTCTGTATGCTTGCACCTCCCTGACACTGAGGACTCGTTTGTCTTCAAGGGCCCTTTGAGGTTCCCAAGAGAGAGAGTTACCAACTGGTAACCACTGAGGCCTGGCCGTGAAAAGAGCCAATATTTGTAATTAAACAGCAGGCAAACGCAGAAACAGCATCCCAAACCACAGGCCCCACAGCAGACAGGAACTCGGATGTTGTTTCATCAAAGAGCTGACTTGGTATTTCTCAGTTAGAATGGTGATGGGTAGCAAAAAGCCCCTTTCATGCATATAACCATTAGCCCTGTGTCTATTTTTTTATCTAAGACTTCAGAGGAGAAGCTATTGTAATTTCCTTTCCTCTTCAGGAGTTACTTCTTTCTAAAATACTTTCCTTTTCTTGCTCAGCTCAAGTTAACACGTGCATCATTCTGAAATACTTGGGCCATTGTCTTTTGTCCAAGTTATTTCTCTAAAAAAAATGTTCTTTTTTTCTTTTAGGACTTAAAGGGATTAGTGAGAGTTTTGAAGTCCATCAAAAGTGAACATATATTCTGCAGTATCAGCTAAAATAGTGTTAGAGGGGCACCTGGGTGGTTCAGTTGGTTGAACGTCCAACACTTGATCTGGGCTCGTGTCATGATGTCACAGGTTCATGGGATCAAGCCCTAAGTCGGGCTCTGCCCTGTGAGCCTGCTTGGGATTCTCTCCCTCTCCTTTTGCCCCTCTCCTGCTCACACTTGCACACTCTCATTCTCTCTCTCTCTCTCTCTCTCTCAAAAATAAATAAACGTTTAAAAATAAATAATAAAATAAAATAGTGTTTGAAATCATTAAACAGTATTCTACATGCATGGCATTACCAGATTCATATAGGACTTCCACAAAGTCAGCTTTGGGCCTGAAGTCCTCTGACAGCAGGTAGCTGTAATTTTTTACCCCAGGAGAACATTCAGTACATTTTGGTACAACAAGGAGAGGAAATTACTCTGTATTAGAATTAGAAAATAAGAATTTTCTAATTTTTTTGTATGCTTGCATTAAAAAAATCCCTGGATTTTTTTTTCATTAGGGACTCGTCCTGTGCTTTCTTTTTTTTCTTTTTTCTATTACGCTTTCCTAACATTGGTGACATTGGCTAAAGAGAATTGTGGGTCTTGTAAATTTCCCAGGAAGTGCGGACTTTGAAGGATTGTGGTCATTCCAATACCGAGACGAGGAGATGGCTCCTTGCACATCTCCGACTGATTGGTATTGGCAGTTGCCAGATCACTGGTCTCGCTCACTCATGCTCCCAAAGGTGAGAATCTACAGCAGAAATCATACGTTCCCACTTTCCAAAGCAAAGACATGCTGTTAGTGCTATGATAGCACATAAATACCTCAACTGTCTGGGCTGATAGAGGGGCTGCAGGTTTTTAAGAGAGCAGCTATTGTCGTCATCCCGTGTAGTTACACCATCTAAGGACAGAACTCACCATTCTAGCTTTCCTCACTGTGGAAAAGAAACATTACTGTTTAATCCGTATCCAAAGTTATAAATACAGCTTGTAAATCTTACTAACTTGTTTCATTTTTGTTTGGTCTTTGAGAAGTACAACTTGCTTTTTGCCGATGGTAATTTCTAGTGTCTTTTCTCTGCTATTTTTTTGGTATGAAATTGCTGTATTTGCTGAAGTTTGTTCGTTTTGTGGTTTTTAATTCCCATTGGTGCACTGTACAATGGGGTGTTGTAGTGTATCATGAAGAAAGAAATAATTTGCAGATATGTTATGGGGTGTGTTTTATTTTCAAATGACTGTGGTGTTGACAATATATTGGTTTATCAAGATGCTAAGGGAAAATTCTAAATTTACCAAAATGTGTATATTTTAATAAATGCATAAAGCTTTATTGTGTGCCTTTAAATTTCAATGTGGGTTATAAAGAAAGTCAGAAACAAAAGTGTCTTACTATAAAATATCCATAGTAATGTAAAGCTTTTACACAGAAGACTACCAAAAGAAAAAAGAAAAGAAAAGAAAAAGGAGCTTTTCCCTATTTTGTTCACCTTAATCAGTACCTGAAGTCTGATACTTTCTTTCCATTCTAAAATGGAGATGAATAAGTGAATCTTGCCTTAAATGTTTCAATTGTCCTTTGTAGAAAAGCCAGATAAATGAGCTCATTTTTTTTTTTTGGAACTAATTGCATTATTGTGGAAAATTCATTTTCAGAATAAAAATATTTTAAAAATTACAGCTAATCGACTATTAAAATCTAAACTCGAAGAAAGTCAGTGCCATCCTACCTTTTCAAATTCACTTTATTTCCATGAAGAGAACTAGACGTTCTTCTTCAGTGGACTCGGAAGAACAGCAAATGACCCAATCTCCCTCTGATCATTTTCTTTGAACAGGGTACCAGGCTCTGTCTGGGACCACCCCCCACCCTGCCTTCTGAGTTACTCCACCCCCAGTACCAACTGCTAGCCACAGCCACACCCCTGCCCTCCACCCTCAGCACCAAAGAGCATTCCAATTCATTGCCTGCATTCATTTTAGGGACAAACTGAAGGACCATTACCTGCCTACAAACAGCATTTCTAGTGGTTTAATTTATTTTTACTGTTTGACAGTACAGTAGCGACATCTGGAGAAAAGGTAAAGTGGTGTAGTAGGATCACTTAAGGTCACATGCAAAAAACCTGCCATGTTTTTATTTTCTGCAACGCATTGCTCTCCCTTGCCAAGGTCTACCTGCCTGGGTAGCAGGGAGAGAAAAATAAATTTTAAATGTATTCATTTGCAGAATCACAGCTGTCTTCTAGTTTAGTCTCTTTTTCGATGATTGAGTCTCTTTGGGAGACATGCTCACTCTTTTGGATTTCTTCCCCTCCCCCTTGCTTCTCTCCAAAATGACATCTGGGAACAGAACCTATAGGATCTCACAGGAGTTGGGCGGGGGCGGGGGGAGGAGTCTAGGGGAGCAGATGTGAACTGAGGTGTTCTGGACCCTCTGCTGCTGCAGAATGGCTACCTGGACTGCTTCCTGCACAGGTGACCATGGATGAAGAGCTGGCCCATCTAGCCATCCAGGTTTCCTGATGACATTCACTTCCAAAATCCACAAGTTTGGCATTTAATCCCAGTTGTGAAGTTCCTGCACAAAGATGCTCCTTTGTATGAGTCCAGGCCTCTGCTGGTCCACCAAGCCCTCAGCACTGCCACTTTAGAACCCACTGTGTCCCTCTGAGACCTGGGGCAGGACCACCACTTCGGGCGAAAGTATCCAGCCACTTCCTTCACTAATGATACACTATGATTTCTGGGCTCTGCTCCTTGATGCTTACAGCCCATGATCGAAGCTTCCAGCCTGTGGTGTGCTGCAGCCTGGTCATGAGGACAATTGTTCACTTTCCATAACTTTTGTGAGTCAGTTGCTAAAGATAAATATTATTATAACTTAACTTCCCAGACGCCTGGGTGGTGCAGTCAGTTAAGCATCTGACTTCTGCTCAGGTCATGATCTCACGGCCTGCGGGTTCGAACCCTGCATTGGCCCTGTGCTGACAACTCAGAGCCTGGAGCCTGCTTCAGGTTCTGTGTCTCCTTCCCTCTCTTCCCCTCCCCTGCTCATGCTCTGTCTGTCTCTCTCTCTCAAAAAATAAATACATTTTAATAAAAAATTTTTTTAACTTAACTTCTATAAACTTAAAACCAATTATATTGAAAACAAAGGTAATAAATACTCAAAACTAATTACTACATTTAACTGTTATCTATGTTTTTGAGGTTATTTACAAGCATTATATCTGTCTGGGGAACATTATATAATCATGTGCTATTGCCCATCTTTTCCCAACTTCGTGCACAGTGAGTTCACGCTGGTAGCTTGAAATCAGCTGTCATGGGGATATTTACACCATGCAAACTGGCAAATGCTACAAAATCAAGGCCTGTTTGTTCGTTTCCAGAGAACTGTCTGTTAGCCATTGATAAGCACACCACCGCTTATATCCCTGCCAGCTAAGTATACCACTAATCCATCCAGTGTTTCAGACGTTATCACTCCTAACACAACCTGCCCATAGAGGGGGGAAAAGGCTAGACAAGTATTTTTCCCGCCCCATCCTACCTCTATTTCTCTTCTTCTCCCCACCATCTGGCAGGCCCAGCAAGGGTTGGCTTTCCACTCTTCTCCCAGGCTGAAGAGGATTTTCCCTACATACTACCTCCCTCCTGAGGCCTAAATGCTTTGTAATTCAGTCTTACTGGTGGAAAGAGTTGCCCATTTGCCTATTTATAAATAGTAGCCAAGGAGAGTCACAGGACAACCTGGAACCGGGGATCACCAGGATCAAAGGTAATTGGATACATTTTCCAAAATACACCCTCATTACATGGGTCTTAATGTTGAAAGGTTATTTAATACCAAGTGTTAGTGAAGATGTGGAGAAGTTGGATCCTTTCTACACTACTGGTGGGAAAGTGAAATGATGCAACAGCTGTGGAAAACAGTGTGGCTATTTCTCAAAACAATAAAAATAGAATTACCATATGATCCAAAAATTTCACTTCTGGATATATATCCCAAAGAATTGAAAGCAGGGTCTCGAAGGTATTTGTTCACAACAGCATTACTCACAGTGGCTAAAACAGGAAAGCAACCCAAGTGTCCAACAATGACTGAATGGATGAAGAAAATGTGGTATATATATATATTGCATATATACAATGGAATATTATTCAACCTTAAAAGGAAGGAAATCGTGGGCATCTAGATGGCTCAGTTGGTTAAGCGTCCAACTCTTGATTTCAGCTCAGGTCATGATCTCATGGTCCTTGAGATCAAGCCCTGTGTCAGGCTCCATGCTGGGTGTGGAGCCTGCTTAAGATTCTCTCTCTCCCTCTCCCTCTTCCCTTCTCCTGCTCACTTTCTCTCTCTCTCAAAAAAAAAAGTAAATAAATAAAAATAAAAATGGAAGGAAGGAAATCCTGACATATGCTACCTCATGGATGAACTTTGAGGACGTCATGCTAAGTAAGGAGTACTTCTACTTATATGGGGTACCTGGAGTAGTTCAGATCATAGACGCAGTAAGAAGGGCGATGGTTGCCAAGGGCTGGGGGGAGGGGAAGACAGGGACTTACTGTTTAATGCGTGCAGAGTTTCAGTTTCACAGATGAAAGAGTTCACGAGAGGATGCAGTGATGGGTGTGCAACAATACGAATGTGGTTAGTCCCACTGAACTGCACACTCAAAACCAGCTAAGAGGATATGTGTCAGGTTATATACATTTTCCACAGTTTTTATAAGTGAAAAAGATTCAAAAGTTTTTCAGAGTATCAAAGCTGCTTTTTAGGCATTTTCTCCTTAGGCCATAACTCAAAATCTTTTTTTTTTAATTTAAATTTCAGTTAGTTAACATACAGTGTAGTCAGTTTCAGGAGTAGAACTCAGCGATTCATCTTTTACATTATACCCAGTGCCCATTCCTAAATGTGCCCTCCTTAATACCCATGACCCATTTAACCCACCCCCCACCCACCTCCCCTCCAGCAGCCCTCAGTTTGTTCAATGTATTTAAGAGTCTCTTTATGGTTTGCCTCCCTCTCTGTTTTTATCTTATTTTTCCTTCCCTTCTCCTATATCAAAACAGTTTTAAAAATTAAATGCCCCATTGGAAATTTAAGGACCCCCATATCCCAAACATTAATTTTATTTCCAACTATTAGCAGCTCAGTCCCTGGCAGTGAGAGTCCTTACTGTGTCAAGGTCCCTTCCTCTCTTTTGCCCACATGCATCTCTTCCCCTACCTGAGGATAGGTTTTTTTCCATTCTCACACTGGCCTGAATCAAATCAAGAAAAACTCTAAGCTATGAAGCTCAGAAAGAAAACAACACACATCCCATTTCTATGACCTAGAAAATTTGAATTCTCCAAGCTTTTATTACATATATGTGTAATCCTGATGCTTACCCATCAGATCCATTTAGAGTGTTTTCAGGAAAGGATAAGCCTCTATAAGTCAATTAACTAGCTGAGATAAGTGCAGTGGCAGGCTTCCCTTCAGAGGAGAAAAATACAAATGATTTGTGACTCTAATTAACTTCAAACACAGCAACAGGAATACAATTTGGCACAAAATCCAAAGAGGAAATAGTCCATATAAATTCAATTCTGGTGGCTAGAAGACCGTAATTGAATTTCCTTCCTAACAGAGACACTCCTCACAGGGCAGGGTGGGGAGGAGGAAGGGGGTTTCCTAACAATAGGGTTTCCCTGTTCAATGAAGCTCGGTGTCCAAAGCAACTCTTTTAATGTACTGGAAATAGTTCAAGGTGTGGATACAATGTCCTCAACTTTCTCACCCAGCCTTGTCAATCTTGTAAGAGAAGGTGGAGGAGACTGGGCTGATCAACCCACTGGAAAGGGCATGGGAAGGAGGTAGGCTGTGAGCCTTGAACACCAGAAGAGGGAGGACACTTCTGCCCTATCTGCTCCCTGATGCCCAAATGCCTCCATTGGAAACAAAGTCTGGCATTCCTCAATAAGAAAGAGATCTTTAAATGCCTTCACAGTTAACTCCCCTTGGAAGAAGGAACACAGTGTCTTAATTCAATCATGTTGAGATATGAATGACTGATATTAGTCCCTTCTCAGAAAGTTTTCACTGGTCATGGGAACAGATTATGAGGGCCCTGGGTGCCTGACAGGGGGTTGGGAGACTCCCAGAGGTGAAATGGCACAGAGGGAGAGGCCAGGGTCCCAAAGTCACACTTAGCCCCATTCACTTCACAATCCTGCTGACAGCTAGATCTCAACACAGCAAGGACAGAAGATACCATAAGCCTGCCTTGAACTGATGCCCCCAAGATCACTCTTAGTGGAAAGATGGTGGGTGAGATGCAAAGAGGCTTGGGCTGCCAGAGAGAGATGGTACTCCAGTTCTGGCTCTCCAGAGCTGGCTCTGTAAACCTTGTTTCCTCATCTATAAACAATAAGTTGACCTGTGATTTCTAACTTTCCAGATTGCTGTCACGAGGGCAGTGAACACACCTCTCTTCCTTCCTGCTGCACTTGGCACCTAGTGCAGAGCCTGGGATGCAGGAGGCCTTCAAAGAATATTTGTTAAAGGAATGAATGAATACAAGTTGAGTTTTCCTTCACCATCCAGAGGCCCTCCCTCCACTTTTGCCAAAGTGGAGAACAATTTCAATCATGCTATTAAATATTGGGCAGTTCACCTCTCTGACAGATTTCAGACCCTTTAACTCAACTTTTTAGAAATTGATCCTAAGAAAATAAACGATCAGAGATATGGTCAAAGGTTTATGCCAAAGAATATATCTATGATTACAGGGGGAAAAATACCAAAACATTGAAGTCAACCTAATGTCCCAAACAAGAGTTTGTTTAAATAAATTACAGTGTAACTGTAGAACTCAGTACTGTACAGCCAACTAAAAATGTCCTCAGGGGGCACCTGGGTGGCTCAGTCAGTTGAGCGTCTGACTTCAGCTCAGGTCATGATCTTGCAGTTTGTGAGTTCAAGCCCCACATCAAGCTCTCTGCTGTCAGCCTGTCAGCTCAGAGCCTGCTTCGGATCCTCTGTCATCTTCTCTCTGCCCCTCCCCTACTTGTGTTTTCCCAAAAATAAATAAATATTTTTTAAAGTCTTCAGAATACCTCATGACATGAGAATCTTCATTAATTGTTTAATTTTAAAAGTGGGATGCAAAGGTTACATATAGTATGTGTTTAGTTCCAAAAATACATGTATTTTATACATGCATAGAAAAAGAGCAAGGAGACCATATAACATGTTAACCATTGTTACCTCTGAGAAGTCTGATTCGGAGTAATTTCATATTTGCTTCTTTATACTTTTCTGTTTTTTCCAATTGTTATTTAAAAATATTTTACTTTTATTTTCAAAAATAACTTTTATTTCCTTTGAGTGCTTTTTCCAGTATTTGCCGTGTCCTAAATGGCAAACCAAGAGAGCAGCTCTCCCCAAGCAATGACACAAATAATAGAAGCTATCTTCTTAAAGCCATGCCATAAGCATTTGTCTCTCTGCATTGGCACATATAAATTAAGAATGCTTACATTCTTTCAGCAGAGGGGAACCATACTCAAGTAGAGTTCATTAGCTTGGATACATGACTCACATATAAATTGTGAAGAATCGAACACTAGTGCTAATTTGTGCCAGATGTCAAGAATATTAAAAGACCTCACAATTTTGAAGGAAAAATGCAGATATTTGTGCATTTAGTTGTAAATATTCATTTTTAGCCTTTTACCATGTAAAATGTGTGCCAAAAGAACTTTGTGTTGCCTTGGGGATACTTCCTGTCACACAGAAAATGATCAATAATTATTTTTTAAATTCGATTGAACAGAATTTCATCCACAGCTGCCAAATATATAATTATTTTCTAAATGTACATGTTGTTCATGATTTATAAACGAAATATATCCTTCTCAGAGGTCATTCCTCTACTTAAAATCTCTGCTGGCTCCTGTTTGCCAATAGAATGCAGCCCTCCATAGCCTATATCCCACCCATATCTCCAGTCTCATGTCTAACCCTCCCACAAGGTTCCTGTATTCTGACCCCAAAAGACTCCTGAATGTGTTCTAAGCACATTCTCTTGCCCTCTTCTTGAATGTCCTTCACCTCTCATCCACCCAACAAACCCCATTCATCCTTCAAGTTCCTCTGAAATGTATTCCTTCTCTGAATTTCTGGAATTTAACCTCTGCCCAACCACATATTCCTGTAGCATTCTTTTTTTTTCTTAATGTATCTAGCATTTTACATGTTGAGTACAGTTACTTGTTTATATGTCTCTTTCCTCCTCTAGATCAGATGTATCCAAAAACATATGAAAAAGAAAATACTAGAACTATTTTTCCAAAATTTAAAATTTTAAAAATAAGAACAAAATTAACCCTTATATCCAATATATTAATATTATATAATATTAACATATAAAATATGTTTATTATAATACATTAGCATATACTATAATATACTTATTATAATCTGTATTAATATGCAATAACAATATATTCAATGTATAAAGTATAAAGCTTCATTTTATTTGTGTTATATTGTATCAAGTAGCTTACTATAGATTATTCGGAGCCACATATTCATCAGACCATCCCTCTGAGGATCTAATGGTCAATTGGATCCCTAAGAGTTTCTGAGAACTGAGGAGGGATAAAGAGCACCACCCTCACCATGTCATTCAAGTTACAATATTTTGTATATTACAAATACCCATTTAGGTGGATTTATAGATTGTATTCTCTGTTTTTATTACACTGACCCCACAAAAAGAGCTAGTCATTTACAAAGTTTCCTACAAAGGAAACATAAAATAGCCAATTGCGGCAGAAACAAGTGAAGCCAGAAGTACAAAAATTTGTTATCTAAGAATTTAAAAACAAACATTATTAATCTGTGATCTTATAACAATTCATGAAAAACAATTGCTTTTGGCAGTTCCTGGGTGGCTCAATTGGTTAAGCGTCCAACTCTTGATTTCAGCTCAGGTCATGATCTCACAGCTTCTGAGATTCAGTACCCCCACTTCCGGAGTCAGAGTCACACTCCAATGCTGGCACCTCGATGCCTGCTTGGGATTCTCTCTCTGCCCCTCCCGCTGTGCACTCCTCTCTCTCTCTCTCAAAATAAACAAACATTTTAGGGGCCCCTGGGTGGCTCAGTCTGTTAAGCGTCCGACTTCGCTCAGGTCATGGACTTGCGGTTCAGTGGGTTCTAGCCCCGCGTTGGGCTCTGTGCGGACAGCTCAGAGCCTGGAGCCTGCTTCAGATTCTGTGTCTCACTCTCTCTCTGCCCCTCCCCCACTCATGCTCTGTTTCTCTTTGTCTCAATAATAAACATTAAAACAAAATTTTTTAAAATAAACATTTTAAATAATTGCTTTTGTGGGGCCCCTGGATGGCTCAGTTGCTTAAGCTCTGACTTCAGCTCAGGTCATGATCTTACAGTTCATGAGTTCTAGCCAGCATAGTGCTCTCTGCTAACAGCTCAGAGCCTGGAGCCTGCTTCAGTTTCTGTGTCTCCCTCTTTCTCTGTCCCTCCCCCACTTGCACTCTGTCTCTTTCTCTCAAAAAATAAACATTAAAAATTTTTAATAAAAATAAAAAATAAAATTAATAAAAAGTTGCTTTTGAAAGAAATCAGTGCAATGGAGAGACCATTTTGAAAAAAGATATTTGGACTTGGATGTGATTTTATCACTGAAAATAATATGTATCAATTATAAAAACAATGCTACTGTACATATAGACAACTTAAAATTTTTAAATCTGATTAAGAATCTTACAAATAAAGAACCATTATGGGATTTCAAGCAATTTTTTAGAAATATAGAAATGCACGTATCTAATTAGTTTGAAAAAACAACTAAAATGCATCAAGGAAGATGGAAAACTGCCAAATTTTAATATAAATCTTTGCAAAATCAATGCCGGAGGATGACAGTAGAGTATAATGATTGAGGATGACAGTCAAGGATGTGCTTTTCCTATATTATGCTGTCTTCATACGAGGTATAGTTTTTAGCCAAAGCAGCTATTAAAACCAAACAGTAAAATTAACTGATCTAAGAATCAGTCTTTTGAATATTTTTATCCTGGTATTAAATAATGAAGTAGGTTCCACACATTGCTCTCAATAAATCATTATTACTAATTTGAAGAGAAGAAAAAGAGCTTGTATCATTAATAAATAATAGGAAATAATATTCAAATCTTATTTCATTTTTCCCATTCTTTTAATATTTTTGTGTACCTTTTATACTGTATGTAATACCTTAATACAATTATTCACTTAGAATAAATAAATGTGTACATCTAGAAACAAGGAGATAATTAATAAATTTTGTAGAATGAAAACCTTATAAGATTTAATAGCAGGATATAAAAAGTGTCCATGAATGTTGTGCATAAAATGTGAAGAAATACTCTTAGGTAAGCCAGTCTATTTTGTAATAATCAAAGGGACAGAAATCTCCTCTAAAAATTTTGCTGTCCTAGAATTTAAGCTATACCACTGAGTAAAAGATAATAATGTGAAATTACATCTCCAGCTAAGAAAATGTATTGGAGAGGAATTAAATATTGAAGTTTAGTAGCATTTTCTGGTAAATTCTCAAGATCTAATCATTAAATTCACTTGACCAAAGGCACATTCTAATATCTTTCCTTAGAACACACTAATTTGAGTTCACGAATATGATGAAATTCTCCTGTTTCTAGAAAATGCCCAGCCAGTTAGTGAAAAGAACACAGAAATCAGAGGCATTTTTATCACTTACCGTTATAGAGCAATATAGGGCTTTTGAAAACAAGATTGAAACATGTTGAGTTTTCTTCTCTCAAATTCTGGGAAGCTTTTGTTTCCACTTAACAGATAAGAACATGGATGCATTTGAAGCTAATCACTTGTTGCTCTGCCCAGATCTTCAACTGCTGCAGAATGCTTACCAACCTTGTTGTGTAAAACTTGCATCTCAAAAGCTGGTCCTTCTCAGGTGCTGAAATCACTTTACTGAACATTGAGATGAGGTGAACAGACTAGGTAGCACCCATTGGACTACCATATTGATGAGACAAAGCAACCAGCTTACACAAGATCGTTTGAAGACAAATACAAAGAATTATTACTCTCCCCATGGTGGCAAACATATGGAACACGTTAACTCTAAGTGACAGTGCTAGCTGAGGCAGAAATGGGTTCAAGGAAGCTTCAGATACATTCATGAAAATTAACTCTCTAAAGGGTTATTAAATGAAAGTTAGGTGTGCTCAGGGAAAACTCCAGGCTTTGGAGACAGACTCAAGGAGAACATGAATCCCATCCCTCTCCTTCAGGAGCACAGCAGCTACCCCAGCCTGACATACAGCCAGATTCTTTTGTCCTTATCATGACATCAGAAGTAAATTCCACTGAGCGTGGATGGCTCAGTCAGTTAAGCATCCAACTTCAGCTCAGGTCATAATCTCATGGTTTATGGGTTCAAGCCCTGAGTCAGGCTCTGTGCTGACAGCTCAGAGCCTGGAGCCTGCTTCAGATCCTATGTCTCCCTCTCTCTTCCCCATTCCCACTCACACTCTGTCTCTCTCTGTCTCTAAAAAATAAATAAAATGTTAAAAAAATACCTTTTTAATAAAAAAATTTTTTTAAAGAAATAAATTCCAAATCCTAACACACAGAGGGAGCGTGTTAGGAGGTTTGATAACCTCCTGGTCTTGGCACTGCCCACCCTCCTTGGGCTAGGAGAAGTACAGGAGTAAAGAATCAGAACCCTGGCCCTCTCTGACATCTTGAGGCCAATTTTTAACAAAAGCGAGGCCCTACTTCCCTTTTAGGGGTCTTGCTGGATTGAAAGCAACTCAGAAAGTCCTCCTGACCTAGAGTGCTCTCTTCTTTTATTTTCAAATTTTAAACACACACTGGTTAACTTCAAGAGGGCTCTGTACAAAAATCTTATTGTTTTCCTAAGGAGGTCTTATTGAGTGATTGATATTTTGAGGGCTTTCCAGCACAATGATTTCTTTGCTAAAAACAGAGTGTACTCACTCATTTTGGTATTTGTTTGCAAACCAAACCCATAATCTGAACACCATCCATATTCCCTTCCCCCACGCTCCACCCCTCTCCCATCCCCCTGCTAACAAGTGGTGGCCCATTCCTAGCACACAGATTATGATCTGTCATTCATTAGGACTTCAAAGCCTACAAAAGAGTGTACTCCCTTCAGTAGCTAATTGCCCTTATTTCCTGAAAATCCATTTGTGGGCTGGTGGAGAATATGAGTCTACCTTTCCTCTTTCCAGAGATACAAATACCCAATAGCTCCTATGCCATAGAGAAGCTTGAGTTCCCTTTATTTTCCAATTAACTACAGATAAATGATCCCTTTCCAAGAATATTTGTTTTGAACATAGATCCAGAATTTAACTCTATTCTTAAACTAACATTTTTAATAAGGAGAGTATTTATGTTAAACAGTCTTATACTAATTTTGTATCTGTCCTTTTATTAAATGGCTTTCCATAGTAATTCGCTCCACTTTCTTGGGAGGTAAATTCCATTTGAAGGCTAGAGTAGTGTTTAATACTTCAGGCTTTACAGTCAGAATGCAAAGGTTATAATCTTGGCTATGGAACCTATAATTTACTTAACTTCTCTGTGCCTCTCTTTTCTCATCTGTAAAAATGAATATGTGATAGCCTTTAACTCATGAAATGGTTGTAAAAATTAAATGAACAAAACATGTATGGTGAGCTCTATTACAATTTTAAGTAAGATTAATATTTCTCTTTAATGTCTTAAGAGAAAGATACATATTCTTGACATTTTAATTCTGCTCTATTTTGTTAAACATAATTTAATGTCATTTCATAAACTCCAAGTATGCTGTAGCAGCATCAGAACTGGCCTTAGCTTTACAACACGTGGGTTCAAGGCTTTTATTTTTAGAGAGAGAGAGTGCAAGCAGGAGAGAGGGGCAGAGGGAGAGAGAGAGAATCTTTAAGCAGGCTTCATACTCAGCACGGAGCCTGATGTGGTGCTCAATCCCACGACTTTGGGATCATGACCTGAGCTGAAATCAAGAGTTGGACTCTCACCCAACTGAACCACCCAAGCGCCTCTAAGTCTTGATACTTCCTAGCTCTGTAGCCTTGGTTCATTATCCCATCCCCCTGAGCCCTGGTTTCTTCACATGGGAAAAATGGGTGATACTAATAGTTGAATAGACTGAATGTTTGTGTGACCCTCAAATTCATATGTTGAAACCTTAATTCCCAAAGTGATGGTGTTTCGAGGGGCTGCCTTTCAGAGGTAATTAGATTTAGACAAGGTCATGACAGGGGAGCCCCATGATGGAATTTGTGTTCCTACAAAAAGGAAGTCTAGCGGCGCCTGAGTGGCTCAGTCAGTTAAGTGTCCTACTTCACGCCAGTCATGATCTTGAAGTTTGTGGGTTCGAGCCCTGCATCGGGCTCTGTGCTGATGACTCAGAGCCTGAAGCCTGCTTCAGATTCTGTGTCTCCCTCTCTCTCTGCCCCTCCTCCACTCGTGCTCTGTTTCTCTTGAAAAATGAATAAACATAACAACAAAAAAAAGAAAGTCTAGAGCTCTCACTTGCTTTCTCTTCCTACCCCGTGAGGACACAGCAAGAAGGCAGCCATCTGCAAATCAGGAAAAGAGTCCTCACCAGATACTAGATCTGCTGGCATCTTAATCTTAGACTTCCCAGCCTCCAGAACAGTGAGAAATTAATGTTTATTATTTAAGCCACCGAGTCTATGGTATTTTGTTACAGAAGTCTGTACTAAGACAGATATCCTTCTCATAAAATTAGAAGATACGACATAAGTTTCCCTCAAAATCCATTCTCTTCTTACACACTTAATCTAGGGGCACCTGGGTGGCTTAGTCGGTTAAGTGTCTGACTCTTGATCTCAGCTCAGGTCATGATCTCACAGTTCATGAGATCGAGCCCTGCATTGAGCTCTGCACTGCCAACTCAGAGCCTGCTTGGGATTCTTCTCTCTCTCTCTCTCTCTCTCTCTCTCTCTCTCTCTTTCTTTCTTTCTCTCTCTCTCTCTCTCTCTCTCTTTCTTTCTTTCTCTCTCTCTCTCTCTCTCTCTCTCTCTCTCTCTCCCCTGCTCACTCTCTCTCAAAATAAGTAAATACACATTAAAAAATTAATCAAAAACTTAGCTGGGTGCATAGCCAGCTAGGACAAAGGCCAGGGCAAATTTCATGGACACATGACCTGTGTAGTCTCACTGAAAGAAGGGGGCCCTGTACTTGGTTTAATTCTCTGCTGTTGCCATCTTGAAATTCTTGATAATTTTACCACTGACCTTGTGTTTTGTAAGGAAGTCTAATAGGACAATGAGGCATGCATATGAATAGAGAATATATGTGCAGTATGTGTTTCCACCATTTCTTGCCACTGTATTTTCATATAGCATTCACAATGCCCCATGAGCACAGAATTCCAGTGGATCCATGATGTATGGGAGTTCAGCAAGATTCAAAGCAAGCTCAAAAGTAAGAGTGTGTTACACCTATAACTGAGTGTCATGGTCTAAATGTTTGAGTACCTCCAAAATTCATATGTTGAAATCCTAGGCCCCACAAGTGATGATATTAGGAGGTGGATCTTTTCGGAGGTGCTTAGGTACTTGGGGGGTGGAGCTCTCATGGGATTAATGCTTTGATAAAAGAGGCCTCCGGGAGCTCCCTCACCCCTTCCACCACATGAGATAAGGTGAGAGGGCACTGGCTGTGAACCAGGAGGAGGGACCTTACCAGAACGCCACCATGCTGGTGCCTTAATCTTGGGCTTCCAGCCTCTCAAACTGTGACAAATAAATTTCTGTTGTTTATAAGCCACCCAGTCCGTGGAGTTTTGTTATAGCAGCCGGAACAGACTAAGACACTGAGTAAGCAGATGCACTGACAGTCTCCAGAGGCCATACCTACCATTCAAACCACAACTCACTTCAAATAGAAAGAAGGCAATGGAGTTCTAAGAAACACGAATGACCAAGGAACCCTATCATATCCTTGTGTTAATTCCCTGTGTTCACCAACTACTTTACACTGAAAAGGATGACAGAGAAGGAAATGGAAAAATAAGGCAACTTATATTTTCTTTTTATTTCAACCTTTCCTTACTCATCAGGAAGCTGAAGGTAGAGAGTATTGGTAGACTGCATGTCAAGAAGTAAAATAAAAACCAATTGAGTTAGCTTTGTGCACCATTTCCACAGTTCTAATAATAATTAAATATTACTATATATATATGAGTAGCTCACATACAAATTGTGGAATTTTTAAGTTTCTGCCTAAAAGTAAACGTTCTTATATTTGCGTTTAAAGCAGACATTCCAGGGGCACCTGGGCAGCCTAGTGGGTTAAGTGCCCAACTGTTGATTTCATCTCAGGTCATGATCTCACAGTTTTTGAGTTCGAACCCCACATCAGACTTTGCTAACAGTGCAGAGCCTGCTTAGGATTCTCTCTCTCTCTGCTCCTCCCCCATGCTTGCTCTCTCTCTCTCTCGCTCTCCCTCTCAAAAATAAATAAATAGGAGGAGGGCACTTGTTGGGATGAACACTGGGTGTTATATAGAAACCAACTTGACAATAAACTAAAAAATAAATAAATAAATAAATAAATAATAAAACAAACACTCTGCAATATAAAGAATAGTAAAATTCATGCTAGTAATTTAAAATTTAATTTTTCCTTACCTAGAACAACATTAAATAGCAAACAAAACAAAACAAAACAAAAGATCATGACAAGTCAGAAGAGAGACCACAGAAAAAGGAAAAAACTTTACATTTTCAGCTCCCCATTTTCATTCTACACTGGGCACTGCAGATTACATAGCCAAACCTAATGAAGATTGTATTTCCCAGCCTCTCCTTCAGGTAAATGTGGCCATGAGACTTACTACAATCAGATTCCCATGACAGCTTCAGGGAACCATCCTAGGACATAGGGGCATGGGCCTTTGCCTCTTTTCTTTGATTCTTTTTCCACCTGTAACGTAGATGCTGCCATCTTGGACCATGAGTTCAAGAACCACCTCTAGGATTGATGAAGCAGGGTGTTGGAAAGAGCCAGGCCTCTGAGGGCTTTGTGAAGAAGAACCACCACACAAGAATATGGATTGTCAAATTTTACAGTTTGTGAAATGCATTTCATGAAATGACTCATGTGGTAGCATAGTGTCTACATTACTCATTCGATAGATGCCTAGATTTTTATGAGGTTTTTCTTTTTTTAATCGACTATGAAAAGAATCATGATTCTCTGTATTTTGGGAGGAGGAATAGTTCAGCAGCCTCAGACCACCTACAGTTTCCAGCATAAAGGTCACCATCTCTACTGTACTGTGACCATTGAACTTGGCCGTGTTTTTAATGCATGTGTCAGTGCCAGGTGATAAGCACAACAAAAACTGAGTCCCAACACCTGGAGAGAAAGTTTTTAAATCATTCAGAAAAGAAAAGATTGACACCTTCCACTAAATTCTAGCCCTAAGCAGAAGCACTATGTTCCTCTGCAGGTCTCAACAGGACATTGTGCAAAAGCCTGGGGAAGGCACTTTCTGCCAATTTCTCACTGTTCTGCTCATAATTCAATCAATAGGCTTTCTGTAGCTTAGGGATTGGCTGACTTTCAGCATCCATAAAAGAGGTGCAAGGTTGAGAGATGACCTAGTCACTATGCCTTTATAGATCAGATATTCTGTAAACTCCTATCTTAAATCTGCACTAATGTGCTTCTGTTGGCATTTTATTTTCCCCTCTCAGTCAGGGTGTAACTTTCCAATGTAGATTACGGATGACAATGATAAGAAGATAACAGCATCCTTATTCATGATGTGCCTGACTATGCCACTAGCCTGTGCATTATCTGAGGGCTGTCTTTCTGCTTATTTTTATACCTGGTGGCTAATGCATGGCTGCCACATAGCAAGCTCTCATTAAATGTCTGCTTAATCAATTAACTAATCAAATGAATCAATGAGTGAATAAATAAATAATTTTAGCAGATGCTCTTTAAATCTATTTTATTTTATTTTATTTTATTTTATTTTATTTTATTTTATTTAACTCAAGTTAGTTAACATGCAGTGTAGTCTTGGCTTCAGGAGTAGAACCCAGTGAGTCATCTCCTACATATGACACCCCGTGCTCATCCCGACAAGTGCCCTCCTTAATGCCCATCCCCCATTTAACCCCTCTCGCCTCCACCCCCACCCCAGCACTCCTCAGTTTGTTCAATCTATTTTAAATGACCAAAATTCTATGAGCTTGTGAATTTTTAAATAATAAGCAGGATTTCAAATCTTAATGTCAATAAGCTCTAAGGAAGCCCAGACCTAAACACATGTGAATTATGTAGCTGGCACCATACCCTGAAGGCCAGCTTATTCAGAATTCTGTTCTATTTTGAGAAAAATTGAGGGAAATATTTTAATTAATAATAGCTTTTTAAATTTACAGAAAATATAAATAGCTCTAGGGAATAAGTTTAAATTTTATAATAATTAATCCTCCAGGAGATTGTTCTTATAAAATGTCCCTCCTTTGGTGGTGATTGATTCTTTCCAAAACACTCTCTAGATGAGAACATGGGGCAATAAGTCAGGGCAGGCCAATGCAAAAGAAGATTATTGATTGAATTAAACTTTCAGATATTGGTAAGTGTAATGGACATATATTATTTTGGATCCTCTCAGCATGAATGTGCCCTTTTCTGGTAAAAGCACCTTAACTTCCATTGGGGAAACCATGCTCTTTCTCACCCCGCAGGAAAAGAAATTTACATGGAGCATAGACCCGGGCCTGCCCCAATTTCCCTCACTTCAGTACCTAGCTCATGACAAAAGACTAAACATAATTGTTGTTCCTTCATCTTAGCAATAGAGCCCTTGCAAAATTGTCCTGCACTTGCCCTTCTCAGAGTTTGGTTTTCCTGAAAAATTGTTTTATTCTCCAAAAATCCTTTCTCCTCCCCATCCTTTTTTGTTTGTTTATTTCATCTAGCCAGAGTGTTTCTCTAACTCATAGTCAAAGACCTTCATCCAAATTTTTTTAATAAGGACCAGGTATCTTAGGGGCATATTGTGAGCCTTACGTGCTAAGCTAAGGCATTTGCACTTCATCTAATGGACAAAGGGAACACATCAAAGAATGTCAAGCCAGAGAAACACATGTTGTTGAGATTTGTGTATGGATGTGAAGCAGAAGATGGACAGAAGGAAGAGAGGGAAGAGTCATCCAGGAAGGAGATGATGTAGTCTTGAGCTGATAAGGAGACAATGAGAATGCACAGGTGAAAGAGCCAAAGTACATCTGGGGTACAACCAAAGTAACATCAATTGGAAAGGAAGTGGTCCAGAACACAAGTTCTGGTTTTGGTTCTAGGGAACACAGTAAGAGAAGCAATTTCATCTCTAAATCTGAGTGGTAGAACTGCAGGACATTCTGAGCACTATCAAAAGCATCGCTGGTTCGAGTGGGGAGGGTAGATTTAGGAATCAGTTTTGAATCTATATTTTAAACAAGCCTAGAAGTACCTATCTGTGAGGCACTTACAGGCAACCTCTCAGAGAATGCCTACCCACCTACCCCCTGCACTCCTTCTGCCCTCAGCAGCTTCCAGATTTTGAGGCTTCCTAATCCTTGGACCTGCTCTGCCACTGTCAGACTTCAGTGCCCATGTGCTCTGGGAACAATTTCCTGCCCTTCTCTTACTCTTCCTTCTACATTTCCCAGGCTCCCTTGACCTCTGCTGACTCTGGCAAGCTCTGCCAGAGAGGCACTGTCAGAAGACTGGAGAGTAGGAGAGGGTGAGACACCAGGGTATTTCTTTCTTCCACTCTGCTTTGGTGGCTTCTTGAGCAGGGGTCTCCTCCATAGTTCCAGATCCCACAGGACAGCCTCTCTCTCTGTGGTCTCAGCCCTTACCAGATACCCACCATGGTCCCAGCCTTGAACAGACGGCCCCAGCTGCTGGGTCCTGGTCACATGCCCTGCTCCCACTGCTTCTCCATCCCCTGCTAGTGGCTTCCTGCTACTGCCGACTCGATGTTACCTCATCATCCTGTTCCCTACCTGGAACCAATCCCCTATACTAAAATTTGTTTGTAACCCTAAGTTGGTTCCTGTTTTCCGGAAATATGAGTTAAGCAGCTAGTATATGGAGGGCAGCAGGGGGACAGTTGTGGCTGTCAGGAGGGTGTCTGTGGGTTTCAGTTAGGATCAACACTAGTGATGAAACCCCAGCCCTCCGCCCTGCATAAACATACCACAGCAGCAGACTGCCTCAGACACTGGGTCTAAGTCAAACCAGTCGCAGGGCCCTCTACTAGAGAGGACTTTTTTGATTACAAGTGACAGCACCCCAGCTCAGATTTGCTTTAAGCACAAATGATGGTGCTGGCTCCCAGGTCACCTGGAACTAGAAATCTGAATATTGTTGGGCTCTCTGCCCTCCATCTCCAGTTTCTTCTCTTTCCCTCCATTTGTACAGATAAGCTGCTTCGCAAAGTTGATGCACGCCATGGAGACTGGAAACTCTCCTCACTGGAGAAGAAAGGTCACTTCTTTTAAAAATTTCAGGACAGAATGTGATTGGCCTGACTTGGGTCACACATCCATCTTCTGGACCTTTCATCATGGCAAAGGAGGAGGGTCACAGTCCCACTCAGATCATGCAGTTCGTGAAAAAATGCACAACGCCCAGAGGAAGAGGAGAAGACCGGCATGGACAGGGTAGGAACTGTGCCTACACAGTAAAGTGTAGGCTGTATTTACGTACAGCCTCTTCCTAGTCAGAATTCTTTTGACTGCAACAGACAGAATTCAATTAAGAAAAGTAAAGGGGTGAATGGAGGTGCTGGTTTGTGTAACCAAAGAGCGTTTGTAAAGCTGGCCTCAGAAATGATGGAACCAGGCCCCCTTATACTCTCTGCTCTCTTATCTCTACTTCCCTCTGCATTTGGCCTCATATGCCCCAGGGTCCCTTTTTCCACAAGGCCATAAGTGCAGCTCCAGGAACTTCCAATCTCACATCTTCCCGGTCTGGCTCTCAGAGAAGAATGGGCTCCATGCACAGCTCCAGTACAGGATGGGCTCCAGTTTGGGATGGGCCACCCCTGTCCTCTCAGGGCAGTGAGGGACTGTGTCTGGCAGAGCTTGAGTCAGGTGCTTGCTCCAAGACCAGGGAGGAAGGGTCAGGTAAGACAAGGGAAGTCCTCATTTGGATGGAATGGCTAGTTCAAAGAAGCAGCAGGTCCCCCAAACTATGAACTTATCATTTTACAGTCCTAGGAAATGAGAAATGACTCCCATTAGAATATGGCCTTGGCAAATCACCAGCCTTTCTGGCTTCTAGTTTCTTCATCCGACCAGATAGTCTTTCTGTAGTGTTCTCTTCCAGTGGCTTCCTGCTACTGCCGACTCGATGTTACATTCATTGAAACTTTTTCAATGGTTCTCAAACTTTGGGGTGCATCAAAATCACCTGAGGAGCCATTTAAAATGCAGATTCCCAGGCTCCACTGTCCCTGTAGGTCTGGGGCAGGACCCACAAATCTGCATTTACTGAATGAGTTTTAGGTTGGTGACCTCCCGTGCCATCCTCTAGAAATAATGAATGGAATGGTTTGAGATCCTTGCTTAGACAGTCTGTGACAGAGGCACATAGGAGCTGTGTTCTGGTTCAGGAAAGGTCAAGATGCGGGAGGGAGGGTTTGCTGTAGCCCTGAATCGAAGGGAAGAGCAGTACCCCCAGGTCAGCATGTGGGCTGGAGTGCATGAGTGAGGTCTCCTAATTGGGTGCTGAGAAGGTCCTGTTCTGCTCATGGGAACCAAAGCAGGACCCAGGGAAACACCCAAAGGTCCCTGGCTGCCCTCATCCCCAACAGTCCTGGGCCTTTTCATGCCTCCAGAAGCTCTCCTTTATGTGAATTTTTTTCTGACCCTTTGTTGAAACAGAAACAAAAGCAGTCAGCAAGAGAAACCAGGTAAATTCTCTTTCCAGCATATGCACAGGATTAACATTTAGAAGGTTTGGGGCAAGGACAAGTGACTCATTTTTACCATACTTTGTTTTTATCTCATGTTTAATAAATTATTGGGGGGAGAGGCAAATAAATCAAGAATGATTCAGCTAGTAACGCTCACAGGGCTTTCCACTCATAACCAGGGCTATTGGGATCAGAGTGTTCCCAGCACAAGGTCTCCTGGAGAGAAATGCTTATGTTTGGATCCCCTATAGACCAAAGTCAACTGAAGCAGAATTGTAATGTAGAGCAGGCTGAACTTCAGACCCCCGCCTCCCCTCTCCACACCTTTTCTCCTATTGTAAATACTTTTGGAATTTTCCATTGACTATTTATTACAAGTATTGATTTTATATAATTCCCTATCAACACAACTGAAATTTTAAATATTTCAAATAATTTGTTTAAAACAGCATGTTAGGGGCGCCTGGGTGGCTCAGTTGGTTGAGTGTATGATTTTTTATTTTAGCTCAGGTCATGATCCCAGGGTCATGGAATCAAGCCCCAAGTTGGGCTCTGTGCTTAGCATGGAGCCTGCTTAAAATTTCTCTCTCTCTCTCTCTCTCTCTCTCTCTCTCTCTCTGCCTCCTCCCAATAAAAAAATTAAAAAATTAAAAATGTGAAAAACATCATATTACATTGATACACTGTATCCTACTGGGGGAAGCTAAGCACCCCCTTATCAAAGAAATAAACTGCTCTTAAAACACTGTCTGGAATATGTGACCCAGCAGTTCTTTTCTAGGAATTTACCTTAAAGGAATCATCATGCATATGAGCAACACTTACCTTTGAGGATGTTCATGGCAAAATTAATTAGAAGATATTAGAAAGGAACTAAGATAACCCAGATATTCTTGGGAACTCCTTGAGTAACTTATGGTACAAACAATGAAAGATTATGGAAATATTAAAATTTTTGTTTTAGAATAACACCTAATGATAAAAGAAAATGTTCTCCACGTATAAAGGTTTTTTTAGATAGATTACAAACTATATGTATAGTATATTAGAAGTTTTTGTTTTACAAAAGAAATTGCTCTAGTGATGAAATGATGGGTAAGTTTTTATTGTCTTATTTCAATTTTCTACAGTGTTCAAATTTTTTTCAATGAGTATATATTACTCTAGGTGTGAATCTATACCAACAGCATCAGCATCTTCTGAGAGCTTGTTAGAAATTCAGAATGCACCCCCAAGCCCATAATCTGTATGCACATTATACTTTGAAAAGCAAAGCTGTATAAAACTCAACATAAGAGAAGTAACTGTTGTTGTTGTCATTGTTGTTGTTTTAAATAGGCTTCACACCCAGCATGGAGCCCAACGCAGGGCTTGAACTCACAACCTTGAAATCAAGACACTAAGTTCAAGACCTGAGCTGAAATCAAAAATAGGACGCTTAACCGACTAAGCCACCCAACCAGTCCTAGAAATAACAGTTTTAAATAAAGAAAGCCCCAGGCTGTGACAACTAGGTGCCCTTTACTATTTGGAAGGTCATTTCTAATGTAAAGCATAAGCAATTCTTACCGTCCAAAATCCCAAGTCCTCTAGAAATGGCTTAATATTTCCACATTTTTCATTTCAACAATGGGGCATGGAGCAGTGACAAGTCCCTCCATCTCCATTCCCTCCCCCGGCCACAGGGCCACAAAGCCTGAGCTCTGAATGCTGCGTGAGGTACAGAAATATAGATTCCTCAAGAGCTGCTATTCAAGCCATTAAGCAGCATGTGCCAATGTTCCACCCACAATTCTGGTTCAGTCTCCATTAAGCTGCACATCTGGCCGTCACACACTCTTTTGTAGGGACATCTCAATGGCCGCACTGATGCTGCCTCTCCCCACGGCCAGCCCTACAGTGGCCTCCCTGTCCTCCCAGCATGTGATGTCATGAGCATGAATGTCCTGCCAAACATTTAAGATGCTGCAGTTCACATTGTGTACATTGTATAGAGAAACACTGACAGGCAGATTTGAAATTTAAAAAAACCACACACACACAGGGCGAGATACAACCAAACCTTGTTCTATTGTTATTCCAAACCACCAATTCAGCACAAATATGTAACTTGTATTTTTTAAGTACACAATCTTCTCCTCTTTGTTGCTGTTGTTCTAACTAGCATCCATAGATTCAGAGATTTCCTTGAAACATTCTTCCTCTAATTTGGTTGCTATCAAATTCTTGGAAAGCATGAACACAACTGGTTCATTTCAAACCAAAGATCCCCTGCATGGGGTCTCTTCCAAAATGGCTGAAAGAGGGAAAGCTGGATGTTAAGTCTCAAAGTCATCTCGCCCTCAAGGACCATCAAGAGGGATGGGGGGTGGTTAGCTGCGCTACAGAAAGACATGAGAAAGAGGCTCTTCCCTTCACCATTTCTCAAAGTGTGGCATGGGGACCATCTCATCAAAATCACCGGGGTGTGCAATGAAAATGCAGATTCCTGGGTACAGGCCCAGAACTACTGAGTGGTCTCTGGGGGTGCGGAGAACGAATCTGCATTTTACCTGACTACCCAGCAGTGATTCATATATGAGAGTGCGAGGGCTTTAAAATTAGATAGACTCAAATCCAATTTTTCTCCTGTATAGTGGCTATCTGTCCTTGACAAATAACCTCAACTCTCTATCTCATTTTCCTCTCTATACACTGGAGACTGTGGGGAGGATTAAAATGTGAAGTTCCTGACAGTAACAGGTCCCAAGAGCGTGAATTTCCCTGTTATTCAGGTAGAGCACTTTGGGTCTATTTTACTTGTGATTGGAAGGGGGGGCCGGGGGGTGGGGGGGTGTCACTGTTTTCTCCTGGGTAACAATCATTGTCACTGTGTTGCCAGGTTCCAATGGAGCTCTAATGAGACAAAATCATCAAGGCTGAATCCCACTTGATGATTACTGAAGTAGAACCTGTAGTTCTATAGCTGGGTTGTCCCATCCAATAGCCAACAGCCCATGTGGCCATTGAGTACTTAAGGTGTGACTAGTACAAATGGAGACATGTTATAAGTGTAAAATATACACTGGAATCCAAAAACTTAATACAAAAAGGACATAAAATATCCCATTAATAATTAACTACATACTGAAATAATAATATTTTGGATATGTTAGATTAAATAGAATATATTAAAATTAATTTCACTTATTTTTAGCTTTTTAATGTGACTTTTAGAAAATGTTAAATCACATATCTGGCTATATTATATTTCTACTGGACAGTGCTGTTCTGTAGGAACAGCTACCCCTCCCTCCCTCCCTCTCTAGCACTGAAAATAAAACCCAATCCTGTAATTATGACAAATACAAAATGGGATTTCCGGGGCACCTGGATGCTCAGTTGGTTAAGCGTCCAACTTTGGCTCAGGTCATGATCTCACAGTTGATGGGTTCGAGCCCCATGTTGGGTTCTGTGCTGACAGCTCAGAGCCTGGAGCCTGCTTCAGATTCTGTAGCTCCCTCTCTGTCTCTGCCCCTCCCCTGTTCATGCGTGTGCACGCGCTCTCGCTCTCTCTCTCTCTCTCTCTCTTTCTCTCAAAATAAACATTCAAAAAAATAATAATAATAATAAGTAAAATTTCAAAATGGGATTTCCTAACTAGACAGGCAAAGATCAGCTAGGAGAAATTTGGCGTGTCTCTTCTCCCACTGCAGGGAAAAGTGGGCTCATGTAGCATGCCCTCTCATGTGAGAAAGCAAGCAGAAATGTCAGGGAAGGAGGTGGCTGAGTAAGGACATCAATCCTTAAAAAGAGGGAAGAACCACTTGAAACACTTTGGATTCAAGCCAGCAGTGCTGAGAGGGTATGTGGGGGCCTTAGTTGTCCCGGCCCCCTGGATGCCTTTGCTCCGTTCATGCTCACAGTCATTACACCTGACAAGTTTTATTAGTTAAAGAGAGTCTTCCAACATAATTACATGACTTGTGTCCTTACAAAATCTGTATCATAACTAAGCAAATATTTTGGTCAACAGGAAGACTGCCTCTTCTGCACAAGTAATTTAGAAATAGGTATTATCTCCTAATATACACAGATATCTATCAAAATGACTAGCCCAAATGGATATTTCCAAAGAGGAAATGTTTGCTTACTATATTATCAGCTAGTGAAATTAGTATTTGTGGAAAAATACTGCCAAAATAAATTGTAATCTGTATCTTTTAGAGCAGATTCAAAACGACACAGTTTCTGGAAAACAAATAAAAATCAACTCAATGCGTCTGTCTTTGTCCAAAATTTCAAAATTTCAAAAAAATTTTGAAAAAAATGCATATGAGATACTATTGCCAAAATACCCAATATTGTGTTTGTTTTATACTTCCCTTTATACCTAGCCAATTTCTTTACTCAGTGTTCAAAGTAGATAAAGGAGTTTAACTGTATAATGCTTGGAACTTGGCTTCTGATTGCTGACCATTTATATATGACTTAAAGATGTTATAACATCATTCCACCAAAGAAACCTACAGAGCATCTAGGTTACATTTTTATGACCACACAGGACCACCATGATACAGTGAATAGAACAGAACATCTTAATTATTCAGGGCCATGCATAATAACTTGTTATTGAATCACTGACCAGGTTCCCTATAAATTACTAGTATAGATTAATGACATTTTTTGAAAATTTTTTGAAAATTTTTGAAAATAAGAGAATATTAAAGGCCACTTTTGCAGACAGTCTGTTATTTTATTGCACAGATTTCACTTAAAGAACAAAATGCACCATCAATGTTTGGAGAGTTTGGGGTCTCAGATACTGATACACTATCAGTGTTTACACCCATAAAGCCAAATTCAACAGCACAATTTATGTTAAACAATATCCCTTGAAGATGGCTAACAAAATGAAAATAGAGAATGGGGGAAAAGCTTTAAAAATGTGTTAATTTGAAGCACACACAAGTGTAGGATTAAAAACTACATCATCCAAACCTGGAAACCAAAAATGTTTTGTGGAATGTCAGTCACAGTTATATTTACTTGTACTGTTATTTATCACATAATTAAAGTCTATTCGGTTCATTTCCTTCATACTGATGAATTGAGAATTTCAGGAAAACCATGGTTATAAAAATGATCAAACTTACTTGAAAAAGTATGTACAGATAAATGTAAAATCATAAACTAAAAAATATCCCCACCCTTGCCCTCGACTTACAAAAGGGAAAGTTTCCCATGGAGGGAAAGTTCCACAATCCCCTCCCTCCCCATCCCATGTCCCCAGTTCTATTTTTTTTTCTATCGCTTATAACTAAACGACCTTGGAGCTGAAGAGGAGGGAGCCAACAGAGAGGCATCTTTATGAAGCTCCCATTGTCATCTGTAACAGTTTGAAAAGTGTCTTTTATTTCTCTCCCCACACCCACCTCAGCAATGTTTGCAAGATATTTAAAATTTAAAGAGAGAGGAAAATACATATACATATACATATATGTATACATACTGGTAAACAACAAAGTAATGCCCAAGAAAAGAGCTAATAGTGGGCAAAACTGCGAGAAAAGTGTGTGGGCATTTTCTGAGCTAAAGATTTCTTTTAAGGCAATAAATGGGGAGGAGGGTGTTAAGACTAAAAAATGCCAGACAGGATGCTTTTCTGGACCTTTGGCTTTGGAGCCTGGCAGCGGAGTGGGCTTCCCCTGCCTGTGGCAAGCAAACTGAGGGCGGTGGACCCAGTATCTGCAGCACCTCCGTGGGCAGGCTAGCAGCCCTCTTATACGTGAGCACTCTTGGCATGGGTTGGGGAGCTGGAGCCCGAAGAATAGTAGAAACGGTTTTCACCAAACGCCTGGGCATCTCCAGCGCAGCAGACGATGACACAGCCACCCACGAGGCACAGCACAGCACCGATCCAGCCTGCATACAGGGAGTAGCCGAAGCTCACGATGGTGGTCTCGCGGTGGGCACACACAGGAAACCAGATGGTGGCGACCATGGCACAGAGAGCTGGAAAGACACGAGAGGACTATGACTGAGCACACCCATCACATCCCCGACAGCGACAGGCTTCCCTTAGCTCCACATGCACACTCCTCTGGCCTCCAACCAACTCTAGAAAGCTCGAGACACACGGCTCTGAGCCTAAAAGTTTGCATCTGTAGAATCAACTGATCAAAAGCTGTGCCAAACTGCTAGGTCCTTGTTTTTTCAACTGGTGGCAGAGACAAAAGAACTCGAATGTAAAAGCCCAGAAATAAATCATTTAAGCAAAAAAATTTGTGTGTTTGTATTTACTTATATATCTTCACTTTGTATATCTATACTTCTAATTCTATTATTACGCTTACCTAATTGTATTATAATTATCTCTTTACACGTCTATTTCCCATTCCAAGTTCTGGGTTCCTTGAAGGCAGTGGCATGTCCTACTTATGTCTGTAAAGTCATTGTGTAACTCACTGTGAGGCACATCATATGTGCTTGGCGTACACCAGCTGAATGACTCCATGGCCCGGGGTATTCAGAAATGAGAAACAAAATGGTGCCCATTCCATTTTTCCACTCTATTGTTTCAATTTGGTCAATTCACATTACAAAGACCTGAAGAAGCTTTGAGAATTCTCTTGCTGTGATGAATGTTGCTAGACATCAGTGGAGTATGGGTTAAGAGCCTGAGTCTGTGTTACACAGGTCACAATTTCAAAATCTCAACATACAATAAACAGCACTCAGGGTAAAAGAATTTACCCATCCAAGGATTTTATGGTGTAGGTTGTGATGGGTCACAATGGTAGAATTTTATGGCCTTCTATCAACCAACCTAACTTTCATACTTGGTGTAGATTTGAAAGAATAAACTAAGAAATAGCTTCTGTATCATTTAGTTCTTCTCCTCCTTAGCAAAGTAGCTAAACAAAGGTAGGCAGGAGCCCATAAGAATGCTAAAAAAAAAAAAAAAAAATTTAAACCTCTACACCAGCACTGCCAAATAGGGCACTCACTAGCTACATAGGCTTTTAAAAATTTTTCATGAGGCTAATGAGATCAAAAAATAGAGTTTTGAATTTTAATTAATTAAAAGTTAAATAATCATATGTGTCTAGTGGCTCATGTGTCGAACAGCACAACTCTAGACAAAGTAACTCCATAACCTCCTTTGGTATCATCTGATTTCTCACAACGACAAGCAGGACAGAAATTTTCGTTGAAGATTTAAATTGGGAAGACACATTAAAGTTGGCAGATCAAGAAAATAATAACAATGAGGTTTCCAATCATAAACCATAAAGCCTTCAATAAATTCAAGGCAGGGCACTGCAATGTTTGCTGCTTAGAGTATCCTCGTTACTTTCAACTCAGCAAGTGTTTTTGATTTCTACTCACACCAAGTGATTTTCTGATTTACCTCTATGTCCAAATAGAAGAAATATAATTTTTCTTTTCACTCAATTCTAACAGCCTCATACATTAGTTCTAAACTGAAATAAAGATTGAAGCCTTACCCATTTTGAAAGACCTCTTAAACTATCTCACTGCATTTGTATAACTTGTAACATAAGCTCACTCCCCCACACTGGGTATAGAAACACATACATAGATGTGATTCCTATCATTAAAAAGTATAGATCCCAAGTGGAAGTCAGAGGGAAGAAAGTTAATTTGGGGGCTTTGAGTTGCTCAAATTGGCTTTCTAACAGCCTAAATTCACTCCATTAATGGTGTACTATTCACATTTTTAAGGAGTTTTTATAGATCATCTAAGAAGCTAAAATCTGTCCGTATATTAATGTCTTTGCTTTTTTCTTTTTTCTTTTTTTTAACATTTTTTAACATTTATTTATTTTTGAGAGATAAAGACAGATCATGAGCAGGGGATGGGCAGAGAGAGAGGGACACGGAGAATCAGAAGCAGGCTCCAGGCTCTGAGCTGTCAGCACAGACAGCTCGAGACGCAGGGCTCCAACCCACGAACTGTGAGATCATAACCTGAGCCGAAGTCAGATGCTCAACTGACTAAGGCCACCCAGGCGCCCCTTCGCTTTTTTCTTAAAAGAGTAAAAACAATCATGCCAGCTTCTGCAATATGTTTGTATGAAATACCATGAAAAGATGTATTTTCCTTCTGTGAATAAAATGTTCTCAAAATGCCCAGTGTTGGGCTCCTGGGTAGCTCAGGTGGTTAAGCATCCAACTCTTGATTTTGGCTCAGGTCATGATCTCACAGTTTGTGAGATGGAGCCCCGCATCAGGCTCTGCACTGACACCACTGAACCTGCTTGGGATTCGCTGTCTCCCACTTTCTCTGCTCTTCCCCCACTCATGCTCTTTTTCAAAATAAATAGATAAACTTAATAAAATAAAATAAAACTTAATTTAATTTAATTTAAAAAGAAGACCAGTGTTACTTGTATCTTCCCTTTCCAGCTCAGGACCTCAAACACCTGAGATAGAGGGGGGAAAGTCTTTTTCTCTCTTCCTCTAGCCGCACATTCCAAGTGTGCCACTCATGGAGAACAGTTTGGCTATTGTTTCCAGCAAGGCACAGAGAAAGAGAGAAGTCTTCTTCTCTGTCAGGACAAGAAACAGAAACTCTTCTAGAACATTTCAGCCATAGAGAACTGCTCTAGATTCTTCATGTCAATACATAATCCAGCTACACACCCCTAGCCCCCCAAAGTGGGCACTCATTCTGCTTGAGAAAAACAGCAATGTAGCAAGTGCTTCCAAACACCCAAGCTCGATTAGAGGGAAAAGATGGGGAGTGAAAAGCTGAATATTCCACAGGAAAAAAAATATTTGATTCCCAAACAACTAATTTAATTCAATTCAACCGATCTTTCCTATAAACAATTAGCTGGTTTCAAAACAGCTTATGGTTCAAATTAGGTATAATATTTTTCAACTCTTCATATTTATACATACAACACACACACACAAACACATACACACACACATACACGCACACGCACATTCACTCACAAGTATTCCCCACACTTCATGTAAACCTAACTCCAATGTAGATTTGGTATAGATTTTATAGAATAAGAGAAGAAATTACCTCTAATTTCATTTAGTGCTTCCCCCTTTCCTAAGCAAAATAATAAGAGTATCTTCACATGGGGAAAGAATCAGGCTCAATATTCCAAAAATAACCATCAGTCTTGATTTTGATTGTTTTAGGGATTTTGTTAGATTTTATTCCAATGTTATTCACCAGAAAAAGGAAAAATCAGGAGGATGTCTAAACATTTAAAGAATGAGCCTCTAAGGACTGGATGAGTGAATGGGTGGGTGGATGGATGAGAGGTAGTCTCATTTCAAGTCTACTTTCCACTTCAAACACATCAAAACTGACTTCCAAAATCATAAAACCTTAATGTGACTTTAACACACTTAAAGTTACAAGCTCATGATTTATCTCATTAAAGATTTCCTCCTCTTATAATCCATTCAAAACAAGGCAAACGAGTGCCACCAGAGTCTTTATTTGTTAGTAATACATGAACTCTGGTGGAATTCCTGTGGCTCTCAGAGACGAACCACATCAAAACCACTGAAAGATGACAGACCGCCACACAACACGAAGGGAAATGAGAGGTTCAATACAGTGACCTTCAACTGAACTCAGAATGAAGAATGTTTAGAAACTAAAAAAGAATTTACTCAATTTGATCATCCTTAGAAGGGAAAGGGGAATGTTTTAATCAGTAAAGTTAAAATGCAAGTCAAATCATTATTTAATCAAAAGATGTGAAATATTTAGAAAACTGGCAATAATTCTGGGCTGTCTTAATGACACAGAAGACCTGCTGGATTTATTTCTGTATTGCACACGTGCACACACACACACACACAGAATTTATAATGGTTCTCCCAATTATTTGGAGAAACGAAAGAAAATACTTTTCTAAAAAAGTCACAGTTACCCATAAGGTAAAGAAAATTGAAGCAAGATAAAGAGAATTTTCATTGCTTTTCTTTTCATTTCATCAGAATGTATTTTTAAAGTCTCTAACAGAAGAATTTTAACACTTAGATTTTTCAATCTGTTTCTCCTCTTCTACCTTCAAAAGATGCAATAGTTAACTGCACAAGGTGGGGGCAGGAATAAGTCATTTGGGAGGGAGCAGAAAGTGAAAATTGGGGATATACTTAGCCAAAATAATTTTTTTTTTAAAAAAGGAGTTGGCCGGGTTGGGGGCGGGGGGGAGTAGAGGAGGAGGAGAGCAAGGGAGAAGAAAGCTTCACTGTGTAGCTATAGATTCAGCAGGACTTGGTCCTGCTCTTTGTAGAATAAATTGTTTGCCTCTTTTGGTAAGTTTCAAATAATGTAATACAATGTGTTCTTTAGTTGATAGAATACAACCTTATTAAAAGTTAACCATGATCTTGATGAAGCCAAACACAGAAAATAGTTGGAAAGGCAATTTTAGAGCAATGAAATGTAAACACAGCTTTTAATTTCTTTAGGGATTAGATAACACATGGTAATATATGAAGTTAAATAAATGTGATGAAGTTAAATAAAATTAGTACATGTGTGTTTGACTTTGAAGGTAACAATTTAGAGAGAGAGAGAAAGACTGACAAAGAGGCCCAAAAAGGCAGAAGGGCACCAGACTCATTTCCTCCTTCCTCCAGTGAATGTCTCTGTTTTCAGATTTTGTCACATTCAGAACTAAGAACTGACAGTACTTTTAAGAGCACTATTTCTAGCACTAAGCAATATTTCCATTAAAATCGCATAATTTACTCTGAATGATGTAATACTGGAAAAATTCTTCCTTGACATTATATCTGAGATTTGCTTCAAAAAAAAAATCTGGGGACTAGAAGAAAAGAAGTACATAGATGAAGCAGATTGGCCATGGGTTCGTGGTGGTTCATTATACTATTTTTTCTGCTTTTGTGTATGTATGAAATTTTCCACAATAAAAACTATTTCTTAAATCTCCCTCCATTTAAACATTTTATAACGCACTGAATGCTGCCTTCTATAATTGATGCTGTTATAACATATGATCTAAATAGCAACAAACTTTCGCTTTGTACCAGTTAACTCAAGGCAAAAAGTAATGAGATTTCTAAGAAGCTATTGGTTGACATCATATTTATTTGTTGTTTCCTTATAATTTGAATCTAGAAAATTTTTACTTTTTCTTTTTATCATTTGTTATTCTCTAAATTTTGACTTAGAAAACATAGTTGCCAAAAGACATACTCCTCTTACACAATGACTTTTATGAAGATCTAATATTTAAAACAATCAAGTCAACGGAATATTTGACTACCTTATTTTCCTGGCTTGCTTTCATTTTTTTCCTTTTATTTCTATTTCACACATCATTATCTTTTTTTTCCCCGTAACCTTTTTTAAAAGCCAGTCTCATGGTTATTTGTTAATTTTTTTAATCACAGAATTTAGAGATAGGAGAGATCTCAGAAACCAGTTAGCTCCTCCAATTTTACCAGTAAGGTCATTTTAAGCCACAATGGAAATAAAGAAAGATACCACAACCTTCCCACTACCCATATAAAATTTTACGGGCTTGTTTGTAGAAAGCTAATGAGTTTAGAGGAAGACTTTTTCCACCAATTCTCTTAAGACCCGGAATTAAGAGCATCACTGTTTATTCCACACCCAAGGGTAACCTTTCCTAGGACATCTGATTCTGTGTGCATGACAAACTCAACCTGTCCCACATCTGCACATACCTTTTATTTTACAGGAATTCCATTATTAACCGTAAGTTTCAAGTTAAAACAACTTTTTTTGCATTACAATTAGGATTCCTGGGGCCATATTTTTAAAAAGGAGAGAAGATGGGAGAGTCCCGCTTAGGGAGGAATATACACTTCCTTTGCATCCATTCCCTACCTCGTCTTCCCAAGAAACACTCAAATCAAGTACTTTACAAGTTACAGTGAGGTGAGAATGAGACCAGATCAGAACTAAGCTTGAGCATTTTCAGTTGGGCAGCTTAACATGGCTTCTTACAATGGAATAAGCCGAAAACTCTATTTATTGATCCCTACACTCCAGTTTCTACAAAGTAAACAATGGAAATGTCTCCATTAGATGAGGAGGCAACCTAGTATTTCCAGGAACAGCTCACTGTCTCTCTTGACCAGTGCCATGGGTGGAGATAACCCAACAGAAATGAGACATCAACAAAAGAATACCCAACTGCCCTCTGGCTTAGCTCTCTATTTCCTCTAACCAACAACAGCAATGATAATAACAACCATTTGTTGAGCACTTATTATGTGTCAGACACCAGGCTAAATAACTTGCATACCTCCTTTCACTATTCTTACCAATCTCAGATGAAAGCATTATTGTCTCATTCTATAGAAAAGCTCAGAGACATTAAGTAACGGCCCCAGTTCACACAGCTGGAAAATGGTAGATCTGAGATTCAGTACCATTGTTCTGACTCCCAGTGAAGAGATAAAGCAGCTCAGGGCACAGGCACCTCCTGCCTTGGCTCTTGAAAAGCCACAGATTAGATGCACCTCGATCCATCCTAGATCTGAGGAGCCTACTGCATCAGGCTCCCATGCCTTCCCCCAAAGCAGGGCTGAATCCTCACACCATTAAACTTAAGATGGTTCAGAAGATAAAGCTACTGTACAACAGACATGTAATTTTTTTAAGCTTTTGGAAAAATAAAAAGTGTCAGAGTCAGGAAGAACTGATTTTAATTAATAGTGCTTACAGTCTCCATACCAAGATTAGCTTTGGTATTGTTTCCAGTTCCCAGGCCCCCAAACCCCAGTGCTGCCTAGTCCCCTTTGGGCAGCGACCACACCTCAGCGGGAGCACCACTGGTGACCTCTAGGATCCAGCAGGAGCCCAGCACTGGCTTCTCCAGGGAGAGAGCATCAAATGCCAATCTAGAGCCACACAAAGGGAGCCTTCACTCCCTCTAGCTCCCCCCCCCCCCCCGCCCACTGCCAACAGGGCACCCGAAGCACTGGGCTCCAGAGAAGACCCAGGGGAGAGCAGCCGGTGCCACAGCTGAGACCAAGAGCTACCTTGCTCCGGTCAAAACAACATCCAACCTGAAGGCAAATGGCCACCCACTGAGAGATAAATCAGACAGGAGCCATCAAGGAGGGGCAGGTGACACTGGAAATTAAAAGATACAAGAGGGCACAGGGAGGCATCCTCACCCCAACCTAATAGCGAGTGGCTGGAAAGGTGCAGCAGCCCTGAGAGGGTCAGATCACTCAACTCCCCTTCATCTTTTCACTCCGGCAGGAATCAGGGACTGAGGGAGCACACCACTCCCCGCCCCACCTCACGCTCCTCTTTGATTCCGTGCACGTGCACCAACCAACCCACTTGATAAACATAAAGAAAAGTTTTAATTCAGCTAGGAAGTCTCAAACAACTGGTTGCCTTTGGTTTTTTCATAACCCTTGTTATTCAACTGGACGATTCAGTTGTCTTTAGAGTTGTTTTAAATACCAATTTGTCTATAGGTACTTGGTTTTATACATTTATTTTCCAACAGGGTTGGGTTTTGTTTGTTTGATTGTTTTTAGTGTATTCTATTAGTGGATATTCTGTGACTCTCAGATGGAAGGCCAGAATTTCTAAAAATGAACACCTAACAGGACAGGCCCACCTCTTGGCTCTGGCACCCTCGGAGACAGAGAGAGCCCCGTGGAGCTGCTGTAAGAATGTGTGGAAAGTAACAATGGTGCCTGCCTAGGATGAGAAGAGTTTCCACCTGGATTTCGCAAACCAATTTCCCTGTAAATCTTTGGTCTAACTGTTGGAAAAGGAATTCGAATGTAAAGACCTGACCTCCAAAAAGCCCTGTAAAGAGGACCTTGTGAGTTAGATGAGTCACATGATACTGATTGCGTGTTCCATGTGGCACTCCCACACAAATTCTTTGTGGCTGGAACCAAAATGTCCGTACCCAGATTCTTCTCTGGAAAGGGCAGTGGCCCTCTGGTCTTTTGGCTCCTGTTACCCACCTGACCCCCATACACACACACACACAAGCCCCTCCTCTGAATTCTCTGTGGCTTCACAAGCCCCTGAAAACCTCCATCCCTTTGCAATCTTGGGAAAGGGCATCCCTACCTCTCATGTCCCCTTACCTCACCAATATCACTGTGTGTGACCGTTACTAAGTGGCAATGACCCGCATAGAACCCTGACCCTTACCTTTAAGCACAAGGTCTGATACCGGTTTGGGGATGGGAAGTCCTTGTCTCAGGAAAACCTGACTTTACGTATAACCACATGCAGACCAGTTGCCGCTCACCTATATATCAGTGCCCTCTGCAACAGAGCTGCTCTTCTGAAAATTCACGTCCTCTATTAGGATTTAGAATGTGCTGATGGAATTGGCATTCAAGAGAAAAGTAGAGAGAAATGAAGTCACTGAAGAGGGCAGAGCTAGAAGGATCCTCCCTAGGTTGTTAAATCAAGCCCTCTGTGTGTAGGCACAACAAGGAAAACTGAAGGAGCACATGCCATTTCCTTGGCCTGGGCTGTCCCCCCTCCTCATTGACCTCCACCCCTGCAATCTATGATCTGACCACCTTCTCTTCAACTCTCGTTCGTCACTGGGACCCTCTGCTCTGGGAAACTCCCCCAGTCTTGCTTAGGTTCCTTCCTATGTGTGTGCACAACCTGGGCACCCTTCTTTAGATGAGCACATGCCACACTCTCTGGAAATATCCAAGTGCACTCCAAGCCGAGACTACCTTTTCCCCAGGGGCCCCAATGTCGACGGTGATGCCTGGCACTCAGCAGATGCCCAGTGATTCTTCACTGAATAAAAGCCTGAATCATCACTAGTGACCTACCACCCTCAACATCTTGCTTTTCCCTTGCCCTCCTCTTTCTCTACTCTCTTTGGTTAACTGAAGTTCTCAATTGTGGCTACAAATAAGAATCACCTGGAAGCTTTCCAAAACTATCTTTGCTTGGTCTGATGCCCAGTAATTCCGACTCAGTTGGGATCCGGGCAGAGGTATTCCTAAAGAAGAGAGTCCACTGTGTTACTCTCCTCTGTCCCCTGCTCTCTCTCTCTTAAGAATACCCTCAAAATCCTTTTTTCCTTTTGCTTTTAAATTTCTTTTCATGTCCAGTGACCCCCCCCCCCCACAGACATTACTCATCCCTCTGTGTAAATAACCCATGAAACATAAAGGGATACACATTATGGGGATCTTCCCCTGGGCAGATTCACTTGGCTTCCTTTTACATGCTCTTGAACTCAATGAAGCAGCAGCAAGATCTGAGATTTATCAGATTCACTCAGAGTTGGGGTGCTATATAGAAAGCTGTCTTACCTAGCAGAATGAGCATAACGCCAGCCAGCTGGGCCCGTCTGTACTTGGCCACACCAGGCTCATGGCCCATTCGGATGCAGGGGAGAACCGTCAGCAGCAGGAGAATGGCCGGCAGACCCAGGACTGAAGCTGCAATCATCAGGGCTCGGCAAGCCTGCACATAGCCTAGACACAAGAGAGCACACAGAGGCATTAGACCATGGGTGTCCCTGGATCCTGAACCCTGGCTGGGATCCTGAGCCCAGCACCAGCTGCCTTCCTCTTGTCCCATTCCAGGACTTAGAATGTGGTAAATGTTATCTAAGATCGCTTCGCATGTTTAACTTTTAAAGTGACTCCATGACAAAAAAGGGAGGTTGGAGGCTGGAGATACTGGCTGGAGAGCTCTGGGTTAGACCACCTGTCTAAGCTTTCAGGATGAGGAGGCCAAGAGTCCAACTACACTATTGCATCACCTTATGAAAAATTCAGATTAAACCTCAAATCTTCCAAGATGCCTTCTGTGAAGGTCTAGGTTGACTCCAGCCTGCCACTGAGATACTCCACCTGTGTGACTTTGGGCAGGTTACTGAACTGTTATGTCTTGACACTCTCCACATCTATAAAGTAAAAATATAATAGTACCTATCTCTCTCTAAAAAAACTCAACTAAGATTAAGTTAGTTAATTCATACAGCACTTAGAACAGTGCCTAGCACATACTAAGTATTCCAAAAGATTAGCTATTATTACCAGTGTTATTACTCTGTGTTAGTGCAATCATTTTATACTAGGTATACTAGGTGATTTTGTCCTAATCATGTGCTTTTAATTCACGTTGCATATAGTGCATGGCCCTAACCAGACTAAACTAAGACTCAGGCTTCCACTCTTGACATCTCCCCAGAGACTGTTGTGCTCATGAATCTTGACCCCTCTTGTTGGTCAGACTCCATCCCCTGCCTCACCACAGTCTCCTGGGCATGCTTCCACAACAGTCTGGTATCTGCTTTAAAGGCATTTCTCTGGCCCCAAGGATTCCTAGAGGACATACACCTGCTTTGGTCTTCATGGAGTTAATACAGCGCCCACAGCAGATGCCGTAAACATACAATTATGAATTAAGGAATAAGAAGTTGAATGACAGGGGCGCCTGGGTGGCTCAGTAGGTTAAGCGTCCGACTTCAACTCAGGTCATGATCTTGCGGTTCAAGAGTCTGAACCCCTCCCCCCGCTGTCAGGCTCTGTGCTGACAGCTCAGAGCCTGGAGCCTGCTTTGGATTCTGGGTCTCCCTCTCTCTACCCCTCCCCTACTCATGTTTCTTCTCTCTCTCTCCCTCTCTCTTTTCTCTCTTTCTCTGTCTCTCAAAAATAAAAATAAATCTTAAAAAATTTTTTAAAAAGAAGCTGAATGGTAAGAGTGGAGCAAAAGCCAATTGAACTTTATGCTGTCAAATAAAATGCCGGGTAACAATTTCATTAAGAAACAGATTATAATATGTGCAAATTTATGTAAAATACATCTAACAAGATACTAGCAGAATATGGCAGACCTAAATGTATTGTTTCTCATTAAAATACTCTCCCTCCTCTAAAAATAAAGGAGAGGGTCGTACTTATTACTCTCCCTTTTTTACTCAGAGGGAATTAGTGCTAGTGGCGGGGGTCAGGGGGTAGAGTTAAAGGCAAAGCAAAAATGAACCCCTATTTCTGCCTCCACACACCAAGATTCTCATACCAAAAGACTCTCATATCAAGACACAACTGCAACACTATCTCTTAGCAAGATCTGTTTTGCCAGGATTCAGACTCCACAGGGGTACTCTTCCAGCCATTACCCATCTCAGCTTCTTCAAAATTAGGGGTAAACAATCAATCAACTGCCTATTGACTTTATTGACTTGAAGACCCCTCCAGAGAGGAGTCACAGGATTCTGAGGCAGGACCTCTGACACAAGTCCTGTGCCCCTGCAGCTTGTAGGAGAGCCAGGGTGGACACAACGGAGACAGTCAACTAGCCACTGAGGTTCTGAAATTCATAGTGCAAGGCTGTCCATGTGTTAGAGGCTAAGGCCATGTCTAAAACACCAAAGATGGACACTGAGATCTGTTCCTGTCCCCACCCAGGTGTGAGGGAGGGGGACAGCAGAAGGATTAGGCCCTCCATAAAATGTACTCCATCTGTAGGATGGAACATTGTCTGTTCCCTGAAAAGAAACCACTTGGCTCTGAATGCTCAGTAAACTTAATTTCAGGGGAAGGAAGGAGAAAGTAATTTTATGCTTCAGTCAAATTCCTACAAATACCATGCCCAGCTTTTTGAAAAACTTATAGCTACAATTTATGAAGCCTATACTACATCAAAAGAGGTTTACATTTCTCATCTCATTTAATCCCCTAAACAACTCTGAAAGATAGGTGATTGATTTGATTTTACTTTTTAAAGAAAGACAATTGGGATTCACAGACATTAGTGAATTGTCCTAAACTATCCAGGTTATGAGCACTGTATCCCAAGAGTCTGACCCAGGCCTACCAAGGCCACCATTAACTGAAAGTGAGTGCAGATCTGAATTCCCCCCACCTCTGTCTTCTGGAAGTTTAAAATGGAGAAGAAGAAAGTACATTGTGTGCACCAGCCCTGTTCCCCAGCAATGTCTGATGCGGGAGAGGATGGAAAGAGAGTAGGAGGCCATCTTTATCTTTGAGGAATTTAAAATGTGGTAAAAAGCTTGACTCAACAATGAACAAAAATGTTGAAATGTGCCCTGATGCGAATAAGAGTCAAATACCAAGGGCAGCAAGAAGGAAGGGGGGATTGATTCCAAAAAGAGGACTGGGAAATAGGCACTTTGGGGTAGATTTAAAGGGGAGAGCAGAGTGTCCAGGGAGCTAAAGGCTTACCCAGGAGATGGCACAAAGCCAAAGGCTCCCAGACCGGTCTTGGGACCAAGTTACTCGGCTGGTTAAGATGGGCCTTTAAATGCGCACCATCCTCAAAGGCTAGCGGGGACAGAAGGCAATCCTTTAAAGGCTAAATCCGCGGGCAGGGCAGAGATAAGGTGCAAAAACCTTAAGGGGAGCCCACGACCTCGCCAATCTCCCAACTGGCTCGAGGTTCACATCTGAATTGAAACGGTTGCCCAGAATTTTTCACTGCCCACCCCCTCCCCGGCTGGCGTCGGAGGAGTTGGAGGCTGTAATTCTTCCTCTTCTTTCTCGGTTCCGAGAGGCAGCTGGAGGGGAGTGAGCGACCCGTGGCTGCACGCCTTCTCGAAGAGTGAGCGGGCCCTCCTGGGGGCGACAGCTCTTCCCTATTGGACCTGAGAGGTGCACAGGCAGGAAGGGGAATCACCGCAGGCCCGCGGACCGACGTCCCCACTCCGGGGCAAGGGGTGGGGGAAGTAACACAGGCCCCGGGACCTACGGGAACCGACCTGGCAGAACTAGGAGGGCCCTAACTTGGCCGCACTCGTCGCCAGTCCCACAAAGATGGAAGATCGGGTAACTCGGCCTGCTCCTGTTGGGGTCGCTGGAATGCTAGGGTTTCTCTCCTCCTCGCCTCTGCGGGTGGAGTCTAACGCCTGAGGGAGGAGGCCCCGGAGGGGGGGGGGGGCGACGAGTGGAGGGAAATACAGTACTTCTGAACCACCAACGGTGGGAGCCTGAGGCAGATGGGGTGGCCGTCAGTCATTAACATGGACAGAGTTCCAACGATGTGTCTACGTCTCAGTTTATTAACTTCTCGGGGTGACTCGGCCAGTGGCTACCACTATCATCCCAAATTCCAGATAAGAAAACTGAGGCTGAGAGAGGTTAAGTTCAGGACTGCCTAATGCCTCTACAAGGTGGGGCTGAAGGTATCAAAAATGTGCCCTAAGGTCTTCAAGGCCTCGCAACGTTTCTGTGAACGTCATCTAATGCGCCCATTCCGGGTCTGCCCCGACGATAAGGTCTCGGAGCAGCCACTCGAGAGGTGGGGTCCTTACCCGGCAGGATGAGGATGTCCACCAGGGGCTTGCAGTGGTACAGCCCCGTGGCCATGACGCAGTCTGCCCACAGCCCCTTGGAGCCCAGTTCGTCCAGCTTGCGGCAGGTGGGGATGGTGTAGCCGCAGGTCACCACCCAGTCATTGGTGGACGTGGTGACGATGATGCCGATCCAACCCACGAAGCTCGTGACGAAGCCCACTACCTGCAGGCACGTGGCCACCATGGTGGCCACCTTGGCGTCCCTGGGCCTCGCCCCTCACCAGCTGTGCCTGCGCCTGGGACTGGACGGCGCCTGCCGCGGTCCTCCCTCGCGCCTTCGCGCGCGCTCGAGAGCCGCTGACCCGCGACGGGCGGACGTGGGACGCTGGAAGCGGCGGCAGGCCAAGAGAGGCTGCGAGCCCAGCTCCGACGGCGCGACGGGCTCACCGCAAGGACAGCGGCGCAGCTGGGCAGTGCGCCCCCGCCCCCCTCTTTAAACCCCGTAGACTCGGCCGACGAGCGCCAATCGGCGACGGCCCGGGTGGAGCCAGCCAATCGCGGGGCGGGGCCCGGGGGGTGGGTGGAGGGGAGCAGGGTAAGGGAGGGGGCGATGTGGCTTCTGCGCCCAGCCCGGCGTCGCGTGGTCCAGGTTAGAAAGTAAAATAATTCGTTCCAGGTCCAAGAAGTGGAGAGCGATGAGAGGGCCCGCGTCAGGCTCCAGTTCTGTTTTGCTGCAAAGTATTTCTCTTCTTGCTGCCCCTCTGTCATCTCTGTCTCTGGGTCTCCGCTTCGCTCCATCCCTCCTCATTCTCCCCAGTCGCTCTATCTTCCCACAGGAGAGCTGGGACAGTTCCTCCACCGCCCGGGATAGTAACGAAGGATGAGCGGAGAACTGCCCTGAGGAACAGAGGCGAAGCATCCAGCATACCACAGTTACTAGTGGAAAGAAAATGATCCTTTCCGGGGGTTGAAAATCATCAGAGGTGGACATGGCCCTATTAATGGTGACAATAGCAATAGCAACTCACATTATCCAACTGTACTGTCATGTACTATGTGCATGCATTTGTATCTATGTATTATTCAATTCTTATAACAACCCTCTGTGATAGGAATCATTGCTTAGGTGTAATAAGCAAGAAGAAACAGCATGAGAGGTTAAATTGCCCAAGGTCACACAGCTAGGTAGGAGGAGAGTCCGTGGGCTCATTAACCATTCCTGGGAACCTCTCCTGATGATCACTCTCTAAAAATTCCTAAAGGACTCGGGCTCCCTGTTTTGACACATTAAAAGCTAGGCTGACTGCTCTGGCCCTCGCTAGACTAATATCTGTACTCCAATGAGAACTCTGGGTAGCCTAAAATGAGTACTCCACATGTGCACACTATCATCATCATCATCATTAAGCCTTCTTCTCTGTTTGCATTCAAATAAGACCCACTAGAGGCGCCTGGGTGGCTCAGTCGGTTGAGCGTCGGATTCGACTTCGGCTCAGGTCATGATCTCACGATTCCTAGGTAGGACTCTGTGCTGACAGCTAGCTCAGAGCCTGGAGCCTGCTTCAGATTCTGTGTCTCTTTCTCTCTCTGCCCCTCCCCTGTTCACATTTTGTCTCTCTCTGTCTCTCAAAAATAAATAAATGTAAAAAAAAAGTTTTTAATTCAAATAAGACCCATTATATGCACTTTTTTTTATCAAGTAGAGAAGTCCTCCTTGGGCTCTATTTACATTAAACAGTTTCAATTCCCTCTGATACCTTTGGCTTACCTTATTATATCCTTCTATCAACAACCATGAGATTTAAAGATGAGGATTTGAGCAAACACAAAACATCCTATTCAATACTCTAAATCTAAATCTAAGATATGGATCATAAATCACAGCTACTAAGCCTTCCATGTCTATGCTGGGTGTCAGGGCAAATTGCCGTATCTTCTAGGGAAGACTAGGCTTGAGGAAACCCCAAAGAAATCAAGTGCACAGACAGAAAAAGCTCTACAAATAGATGACAGTGTCAAGGACAAGAGCCCACAACAGTCACTGAGAGAGCCCAGTGGTTAACACTGCACGTCTGGCTGCCTGATTTCAAATCCTGGCTCCACCACTTAATAGCTTGGGACCAAGCTGCTTCATCTCTCTGGGCCTCAGTTTTCTTATTTATAAAATGGGGATGAAAATAGTGCCTATTTCATAGGTTTCTTGATTGTTACATGAGTTAATATACATATAGAGCTTAAAACAATATCTGATACAAAGTAAGTGCTCAATAAACCTGAATAATGGTTCAGAGCTTCAGCTTTTCACTCTTATGTCCTCCCTGCATTCATACAAGTTTGGTTTGTAGAAACTGCTGTAGGAATGTGTCCCTTTTGTGAAGGAGCCGTTGTGTTTGGGGGTATTTCGTCACCAGGATCTCTTGACCTAGATGTTTTCAGATATATCCTCATAACATTTTTTTTTAAAAAAAGAGCTTTTGTATTAAGTACAATATAGACTATAAAACCTGGGTTGCCTGGCTGGCTCAGTCAGTAGAGCATGTGACTCTTGATCTCAGGGTCATGAGTTCAAGACCCACCTTGGGTACAGAGCCTACTTAAAATAAAAATGAAAACATATATGTAAATATATATATATATTAAAAACTATAAAACCCATGCAACACCAATTCATTGACAAAGCAATTGTGAAATCTGCATTCTTGTGACTACATTAGCATTCGGCATTCCAACAATAAAAACTCAACCAATATGAATTCAGCAATGCTCAGGTCACCCACAGGTCGCGCACATGGAAGTATCTGTAAAGCCAGATTTTAGAACTCAGACACTAAATGGTAGAAAGGTTGTCAGCTTGTTAAGATCTTGGAATGGAACCTTCTGAGGTTATATTCCAACTTTATCACTTGGACTGTCTCTTAACCTATGTAACTCTCAATTTCTTGATCTATAAAGTGAGAATTATAGATGCCCCAGAGGGTTATTGTTTGGGTTAAGTGAGATAATGTATGCAAAGTTAAATATTTCTATATATGCTTTATTTACATATACATACACACATATATCTTATAAATGGGCACTCACAAATGTTAGCTACCGTTAGTATTATCCATAGGCAAAGTGGATCAATTGAAAATATGAGTTGCTTTTGATAGAGACTAAAGCTAAAATAATTAGGTTATACAGAAGAGAAATCTTAAGATGAATATCGAAATAATCACAACACAGCTGTACAAAAAAGGCAACTGGAGGAAGATCTGCAAACTGTAACCTGTTTGAGTAAATTCGCCATAAATGGAGAGGGAGAACATGGAAAGGAAGGAAAGGAAAGGAAGTTGGGCAGCTATGGAAGCACACAGGGAACTGGGAGCCAAGAGGCCATAAGAATCCTCTGCTATCCACAGGAGATGGTGTAGTGACCCACCAACACCAAGAACATTGTCCCTTTAGCAAGTTTCCCTGTATCATGGGGAAATACCTGAAGCTATTTTAGCTGAGAGACCTATCCTAAAATCACCCACATTCCCATGGTAACTCTACTCCCCAGTGTTTCCTTGTGATTAGAAAATGACTTCCCACATGGCGTAACTTAATAAACTGACATTCCAGGTCGACCACAGTCCCGGGTACCCTTTTAGTTGTGAAAGGCAGTTTCTCAGGATCCAGTCACCCCAGTCAACCATGGGTTCCCAGTCCTCTCAGACAAGATCTCTCCAGTTCATTTTCTCTCAGAAAACATTGCCTTGCCATCTCTTTGCATTTCTGCAGTATCTAACAGGACAAGTAAGGTAAAGCTGAAATCTGATTCCAGCTCTTCCAACCCTAAGTCCAAAATTCTTTCCATGATGAAAAATGTAAGGTCTTTCCTTCCTTAATCTTATTCCAAAATGTGTAAAGGAGAGCATTAGAAAGACAGTTGATGACCTAAACCCCAGATATGTACTGAACAAAGGAGTCGGTGTGGTTAACTGTTCTTCTACCATTTACACTGAAATAATGTCAGTCACAGCCGGTGATTCAGTTAGAACACTAATATGCATGAGGCACTGACAAGTGTGTTTGCTGACAAGCAGCAAAAGCCCACATAGAAAGCAAAACTTGGGCCAAAGGAGTGGGATTACAGCGACTACTAATGGTTGTCTTTTATCATTGCATAGCTGGTGAAAACATTTTCTGTGTAAAGTGTCCTATGACTTGCAGAGAAACATGATTAACAGCAACTTCCCACATTGTAAATGTGTGATCATTAGCCCCAAATGGAATATCCACTTCTCTGTAGAAAGCCTTCCTCATGGGGGCTCGTGTGCACTTGACTCCTGATCTCAGGGTTGTAAGTTTATCCCACGTTGGATATAGAGATTACTTAAAAATAAAATCTTAATAAAAAAGCTTTTCTCATATATTAAGAAACATGCATTTCTTTGGAAAATGTGAAAACATAGGACATATATGATACTACTTAGGTGAGATTATTCACTTAAAAATTAAAATACTTTGGGGGTTCCTGGCAGGCTCAGTCAGTATAGCATGGGACTCTTGTTCTCGGGTAGTGAGTTCAAGCCCTGCATAGAGCTTACTTTAAAAAATAATTAAAATACTTTTAATAAGACCTCTTTTAAAGGATAAATTCCTCTTGTGGATTTTAATATTTGGTGATACAAAATTCCAAATACACATATATATTTAGAAATATTGTAGTATAGGGGGACCTGAGTGGCTCAGTTGGTTAAGCGTCTGACTTCAGCTCAGATCATGATCTCACAGCTCGTGGGTTCAAGCCCCACATCAGACTCTGCGCTGACAGCTCAGAGCCTGGAGACTGCTTAGGATTCTGTTTCCCTCTCTCTCTGCACCTCCATCCCTCACACTCTGACCCTCTCTCTCAAGAATAAATAAACATTAAAAAAAAAAGAAAAGAAATATTGTAGTATAAATTCATAGTGCAAGCAAATGTTAAATTCCCTGTGAGTTTGGGGGGTTTGTCTATTTTATTTATCGCTGGAATCTGAGTGTGGCACAGTGTCTGGCAGACATTAAGGCACTCTGTACCTATCTGTTGAATGGAAATGTTCCCCCCAAAAAGAGAGACTGCATTTGCAAGCCTCCAAGTTTCACTAGGATGCTGTCTCAGTCTATCTGGGCTGCTAAGGAGAATGCCATAGACTGGGTTGTTTATATAGGACAGAAACTGACTTCTACATACAGTTCTGGAGGTTAGAAGTATAAGATCGAGGAACCGACTAGCAGATTCTTTGTCTGCTGAGAATCCTCCTCTAGGTTCATAGACAGCAGTCTTTTTGTTGTGTCCTGACATGATAGAAATGATAAGGGCATTCCCTGGGATCTCTCTTTCTTTTTTAAAAAAAAATGTCTATTTTTGAGAGAGAGAGAGAGAGAGAGAGACTGTGAGTAGAGGAGGGTCAGAGAGAGGGAGACACAGAATCCCAAGCAGGCTCCAGGTTCTGAACTGTCAGCACAGAGCCCGATGCAAGACTCGAACTCTTGGCTCGAACTCTTGGACCATGAGATCATGACCTGAGCTGAAGTCAGACGCTTAACCGACTGAGTCACCCAGGCACCCCTGGGGTCTCTTTTATAAGGGCACCAATTTCATGAATGAGGCCTACACTCTCATGACCTAATCACCTCCCAAAGGTTTAGGTTTCAACCAGTGATTGTGGGAGGACACAAATATTTAGTTCATAGCAGATGGGAATCTGAAGAAGAAGAGATTAGGAGGTAGGGATTAGAACTGGTCTGGGAGCAGGCAAGAAGCAGTAATGAAGGCCCTCTGTGGTCTCTGTACCCACCTGCTGTCCTTGGTAAGGAAGAGCCTTCTCCAATAAGGAATGTGTGCTGCTGAGATCTCAAGCAGGAAAGTCTCTGATTACCTAGAGATACTGGCCTCAGTCAAGGTATCTCCAAAGAGAACAAAGTAGCACTTTCACAAATTACTTCCATCTAGAATTTTGACTTCAGCTGGTGGGGGAAAAACTACCTTTTCAGGGTCCCATTTCTTGGCCTGCATGATGGGGCACCTGGGTGGCTCAGTCAGTTAAGTGTCGGACTCTTGATTTCAGCTCGGTTCTTGATCTCACAGTTTATAAGTTCAAGCCCCATATCTTCGCTGACAAAGAGGAGCCTGCTTGGGATTCTCTGTCTCCCTCTCTCTGTCTCCCCCTCCCCTGCTCACTGTCTTTCTCTCTCTCTCAAAATAAGTAAATAAACATTTTTTTAAAAGTCCTTCAGGGGTACCTGGGTGGCTCAGTTGGTTGAGTGTCTGACTTCAGCTCAGGTCATGAATTCATAGTGAGTTCAAGCCCTGCCTCAGGCTCTGTGCCATTAACTCGGAGACTGCTTCAGATCCTCTCTGCCCCTCACACACATGCACTCACACTCTCTCTCAAAAATAAATAAACATTTGGGGTGCCTGGGTGACTCAGTCAGTTAAGCGTCCGGCTTCGGCTCAGGTCATGATCTTATGGTTTGTGGGTTCGGGCCCGGCGTCAGGCTCTGTGCTGACAGCTAGCTCAGAGCCTGGAGCCTGTCCCCCTCTCTCTGACCCTCCCCTGTTCGCGCTTTCTGTCTCTCAAAAATAAATAAAAAACATTAAAAAAAATTTTTTTAAATAAAAAAACATTTAAAAAAACCTTCCTTCAGGAGCCACTTTATTCCAATTTCTCTGCATTCCTGTTGGTAATAAAGCAATATAATAAAAAGCCATACCTGGATTGTTAGGTTTGAGTCCCTTACAGAATGTTTTCTCCTCTACCTTCAAATAGCCATTTATCTTCTTCTCTACCAGAAGTCTCAGAATACATTAGATAATAGGCCTAATTCAACCTGTAAGATCATACATCCTAGGGGCACCTGGGTAGCGCAGTCGGTTAAGCATCCAGCTCATGATCATGGCTTAGGTCATGATCTCACGGTTCATGAGTTCTGGCCCTGCACTGGGCTTTGTGCTGATGGTGCAGCGTCTGCTTGGGATTCTGTCTCTCCTTCTCTCTGCCCCTCTCCAACATGTGTGTGTGCTGTCGCTCTCTCTCTCTCTCAAAATAAATAAACATAAAAATAAATAAAAATTAAAAAAAAGATCATACATCCTGAAGAACAGTAGAAGTCCTTATTTTTAGTTCAAACTGGAGATCACATTTTCTACAAATATAATAGTAGCAAAGCATGTAAGTACTGAAAGGAAAATAAGACAATTAACTAGAAACTATCAAAACTATCATGTGTCCTCTTGTTATTCATTCAACACATGATATAAAATCATAAATTATGTTATCAACACTATACTGTTCCCAAAGAATTACTAGAAGAAAAGCCTATGTCTCACCTGTACCAATTGTTTTCTTTGTTCATTCATTTGTTACATAAATAAAGATTGTACTTTATGAATTGTCCTGAATGAGAACATTCTTGGACACCAAGATCCAAAGGAGACATTAGAGCAGGTGGTTAAGAGCACTGGGTTGGAATCCTAGCTCCATCACTTATGATTTATGTGACTGTGGGCAAGTTATTTAACCTTTCTGTTAAGTTACTCTATTTAGTAATGAGCATTCTATTTCCTGCCAGTAAAAAGGTATTGAAAATAGTAATTATGTTATAATAGCTATGAGAATTAAATGCATTACCATATGTAAAATGCTTGGAGCAGTGCCTGACACATATAAGCACCCAAAAAACATTAGCTTTTATAAGTAATCAGTTGGTTTTAAACCTGTTTGAAACCAGCATAATCTTCACATTACATAGCAGTGAAATTCAAAACATTTCATAATCTGGTAGCAGATGAACAAGAATTTGAAAAGAAAGCAAATGGCATCTCTTCCCTAACTAAAGGATAAGTCCTTTTTAACAGCCAAGATATTTCTAGCACTTTCCTCTTTTTGCCATTAAGATTCAGCAATTAGATACAGTTCCTGTTTAATTCCACTCATGATAATATTTTTGCAGAAATTAGCTTGGCCACTGGAGGGCTCTCACAGCCTCTCATTAACCCTATATAAAAGTGATTCATTAAAAATAACCAACACAAAGAATGAACATTACAAAATGCCAATAACACAAATGATGTACCCTTTTTCAAAATAATTCAGCAGTATATAAAGGACTTATATGTATATTCTTTGATCCAGTTTCTAACAGTTCTACCTAAAGAAATCATTATAAAAGTATTGAATTAAGTTTTTCAATTTACATTTCAATTAAATGTTCAATTATGAAGCAAAGATGTTGGGGCACCTGCCTAGCTCAGTCAGCAGAGTATGCGACTCTTGATGTTGGAGTCATGAGAGTATGTGTTGGCTGGATGGTTGGTAGAGGCACTAGGAGGGGAAGGAAGTTAGACAAAACTCTTCTCGAAAGAAAGGGGATGTTGGGCACCTAGGTGGTTCAGTTGGTTAAGCATCCAACTCTTGATTTTTGATCAGGTCACAATCTCATGATTTGTGGGATCGAGGCCCACATCGGGCTCCAAGCTAGCAATGCAGAGTCTGCTTGGGATTCTCTCTGTCTCTCTCTCTCTCTCTCTCTCTCTCTCTCTCCCCCGACCCCCTCCCCTGCTTGTCCTCTCTCTCTCTCTCTCTCTCTCAAAATAAATAAAACTTCAAAAAAATTTTTAAAAAGATTCTTTCTCCTTCTGCCTCTCCCCCTGCTCTCACGCTTTCACTCTCTCTTAAAAAAACAAATAAATAAAAATAAAATGAATCTTAAGGAAAAAATCAAAGCACAGAGAACACTTCCTAAGTCATTCTGTGAGGCCAGGATTATCCTAACACTAGGACCAATGACACTACAGAAAACAAAAAACAAAAAACAAAAAAACGCTATAGATCAATATCATTTATGAGTATTGATGCAAAAGCCCTCAACAAATGCTCGCAAACTGAATTCAACGTATTAAAAAATGAATAAATGTATAAAATTAACATTGTGTACACCTTAAATTTACACATTGTATGTCAAATATATTTCACTTAAATAAATAAATAACAGCATATTGGAAGGATTACTCAACATGTGCAATGGAATTTATTCTTGGAATGCAAAAGATATTTCAACTGACAAAAACCAAGTAATGTAATATATCACAAAAATAGAAGGGGAGAAAAAAACACAAGATCATCTCAAGTGTTCCAGAAAAAGCATTTGACAAAATTCAACACCTTTTCATGATAAAAACACTCAATAAGCTAGATAAAGATGGAATTTTTTCACATAAGTATATGAAAAATCCACAGCGGACATTACACATAATGATGAAAGACTAAAAGCTTTCCCTCCAAGATCAAGACTAAACAAGGATGCCTGCTTTCACCACTTCTATTCAACATAATATTAGAGGCTCTAGCTAGAATAATTAGGCAAAATAAATAAATAAATAAAATGCATCCAAATTAAAAAGGAAGAAGTAAAATTATTTGTTTGCAAATGATGTGCTCTTCTTACATGTTAAAAATTCCACATGTGATAAAATTGTTAAAGCTAATAAATAAATTCAGCAAAGTTCCAGGATACAAAATTAACAAACAAAAACTAATTGCATTTTCTACAAACTAGCAATGAACAACTTTAATGGAAATTAAGAAAATCCCATTTACAATGCATCAAAAAGAACAAAATATATAAGAATAAATCTGAGGGGGAAATCTTGTACATTGAAAACTATAAAACATTGCTGAAAGAAATTAAAGACCTAAGTAAATGCAAAGATATCCCATGGTCATAGACTGGAAGACCTAAGATCATTAAGATGACAATACCATCTCAAATAATCCAGATTCTGTGGTGCCTGGGTGGCTCAGTCGGTTCGAGTGCTGGACTTCAGCTCAGGTCATGATCTCACGGTTTGTGAGCTCAGGCTCCTTGTCGGACTCTGTGCTGACAGCTCAGAGCCTGGAGCCTGCTTCAAATTCTGTGTCTCCTCTCTCTCTGCCCCTCCCCCACTCCTCTCTCAAAAATAAATAAAACATTAAAGTGATCCAAATTCCATAAAATCCCTAACAAAATTTCAATGGTGTTTTTTGTAAAACTAGAAAAACCCACCCTAAAATTCACATGGAATATCAAGGGACCCCAAATAGGCAAAACAATCTTGAAAAAGAACAAATTTGGAAAACTCACACTTTCTCATTTCAAAACTTACTACAAAGCTACAGTAATCAAAATAGTGTGGTACTGGTGTAAGGACAGATACATAGACCAATGGAATGAAACAGAGAGCCCAGAAATAAACCTTCACACATATGGTCAATGATTTTGGACAAAAGTGTCAAAACCATTTAAGAGGAAGGACAGTTTTCAATAAATGATGCTGTGAACTGGATACCCATGTGCAAAAGAATAAAACTGAACTCTTACCTTACATCATATACAAAAGTAACGTAATGTGGATCAAAGACCTAAATGTAAAAGCTAAAACAATATAAAGCTCTTAGAAGAACACATAGGGGGGAAGCTTCATGACATTGGATTTGGCAATGATTTCTTGGATAGGATACCAAAAGCACAAACAACAAAAGAAAAGTAGGTAAATTAGACTTTATCAAAATTTAAAATGTTTGTGCATCAAAGGACATTAAGAGTGAAAAGACCACCTACAGAATGGGAGAAAATATTTGCAAATCATATATCTGATAAAAGATTAAAGTACAGAATATATAAAGAACTACAACTCAACAACAAAAACAAACGACCCAAATTAAAAGTGGGCAAAGGACCGAAGTGTACATTTCTCCAAAGATATATAAATGGCCAATAAACACATGAAAAGTTGCTTAACATCTTAGCCACTAGGGAAGTGAAAATCAAACCACAATGAAATAACACTTCATATCCATTTGGACGGCTATTATCAATAAAATGGAAAATAATAAGTGTTGGTGAGGATATGAAAAATTTGGAACCCTTGTGCATTCCTGGTGGGAACGCAAAATGATGCAGCTGCTAGGAAAAAGTTTGGCGGATTCTCAAAAACTTAAATGTAGAATTACCAAGTGATCCAGCAATTCCACTTCTGGGTGTATACCCAAAAGACTCAAGAGCAGAGGCTTGCAACCCAATGTTCATAGCAGAATTATTAACAATAGCTAAAATGTGGAAACAACGCAAATGTCCATCATCAGATGAATGCATAAACAGAATATGATAAATATATGTATATATACACATATATACACAATATTCAGCCAGAAAAAGGAATGAAATTCCAATACATGCTACAACATGGATATACTTTGAAAACATTTTGCTACGTGAAGTCAGACACAAAAGGACAAATATTTTATTTTATGATTCCACTTATACAAGATACCTACAATAGGTAAATTCATAGAGACAGAAAGTAGAATAGAGGATATCAAGAGCTGGGAGGGGTGGGAAAAGGGAGTTACTGTTTAATAGGTACAGTTTCTCTTTGGGATAATGAAAAAGTCTGAATATAGTGGTGATAGTTGAACATTGTGAACGTACCTATTGCCATTGAATTATACTCTTAAAAAATAGTCAAAATGGTAAGTTTTAGGTTGTGTATATTTTGCCACAAAAAATTTGGGAGATTATGGTAATCAGATTCTAGAGTGGTGCTCATTAATCCCTGCCTCCTGGTATTCCATACCCTCATGTAATCTCCTCCAATTGCATATGGGCTGGACTTGTGACTCACTTAGAGTCTAACTAACAAAAGAAATGCATCATTCTTATTCTCCTTTGGATCATTCATTTGTGGGAAGCCATCTACCATGTTGTGGAAAGCTCCCTGGACAGATCCATATAGTAGGGAACTGAACACTTGTGAATAGCCATGTATATGAACTTGAAAGCAGATCCTCCAGCTGTCAAGCTCCCAGATGACTTCAGCCCTATGTAACATAGTAACTGCACACTTCAAGGAGGTCCTGAACCATCACACCCCGCTAACCTGCCTTTAGCTTTCTGACTCTCAGATACTGTGTAAAATGTTATTTTCAGCAGCTAAATTTGGGAGTTATTTGTTATGCTGTCATAAATCACTAATACCAGAGGTGGGGATAGAGGAATAAGGGAAAGATGTGAAAGCAAGAGAACATATCATGGAAGAAAATAATCACAAAATGCTGGTATGTTCTGCACCTGAAATATTACATAAAATGTCTTATTTTAGGGGCACCTGGGTGGCTCAGTCAATTAAGCATCCAACTTTGGCTCAGGTCATGATCTCACCATCTCACTGCTCATGAGTTCAGGCCCCAGGTCAGACTCTGTGCTGACTGCTCAGAGCCTGGAGCCTGCTTCGGATTGCGTGTGCGTGTGTTTCTTTCTCTGCCCCGCCCCTGCGTTCCTCTCTCAAAAATAAACACTTAAAAAAATTTAAATGTCTTATAATTTTAAAAAGATTTCTCAATTGTTTAGTGTATCACAAATAATAGACTTTAAAGGAACAAAAGGGTTGAAAATGCCAATCTTAAGGGACAAGAAAGTTGAGCTCACACAGGATATTAAAATGGCTTGAATCAGTTTCATTGGCATTAAAAGTTTTTATTCAGAATTTAATCCACAATCTATACAAGTTATTTACAGGGCATGAAAATGGAAAACAGCACAAAATACGATTGAGGTATAAGCTGAGAGCACAGTATGTCATGTTTCAATAAATATAATTCAAAATTTGTAAACTAAGTGACCAGATAGATGAGTCTTGTTTATAGTAAAACCATATAAAATATTTATTTCACGTGAGGTAGAGGACAGTTTTTGTGTCATGTGATGCAACCAACCACAGCAATTTTAACCATAAAACTGTACATCATTGGCAAAATTTTAAATTGAATTATGGTCAGTATAGTCAACAACTTGTTTCAATAGTTGAAAAACAGGTATTTTATTTACTGCCTTCACAGGTTAGAAATTCAGAAATAATTTAAGACTACTGTGTTGGCTTAAAATCATCAGGATAAGCAAATACTTCTAATGGGATGGTTAAACGCAAGTGTATTTTATGTTTCCCAAACTATAACTCCCCCCAAAGTTGTCCTAGATTAAGCAATTCTTTTCGCAGGACGTTTTTACTAGAACTACTTTAAGTATGCTGTGCTTTATTTTCAAGTGAGGTATCTATATTGAAGAAAAAATCTTACAAATTTCTTTTACATTCAACTAACTTAATACACTATTTTGTTTTCTGGGCTTAATTTTTAAATTTCAGTTTTTACATTTGATCACTTTCTAATTCAAAAACAGTAGCGCTATATAAGACATTTAAGTCTGTTACTAAAGAAACAGGCTCCAGGTTGCATTATGCAGTTTAGAAGCCATCTAAAATGGAAAGATTTTACAAAAAAAATTTTTAAAGGAAAGAAAACAAACTGTCCTTTTAAAAAGACGCAATACAGAATACCATACAAATTTCTTCCAATAATGGAAATGCTTCAGTATCCTATAATAGAAAAAAAAATTTAAGCTGTTTATTCAATCCCACAATGTATAATACAGCAGTAATGTGTCTCTTATTGCTGACAGCTTCAATAAAAATTAACAAGTAGTTCTAAGCACAGAAATAGATGTACAGTATGAGCACAACTTTTCATTATATGATTTTTAATGTCCTGTCGTGCAGATTAAATGCATAAGAGCAAATGAAAATGTGGATTTTCCCCCATACTATCAAAATATAAGTCATTGAGAAGAAATTTTAGAAGCTGATCAAAAACCTTCAGCATGAGCTTTACGATTAATTTTAGGGAAATATCTTGAACACACTTCCTATTACTCGAGTTTCCTTACCATTCTACTTTCCTTCAAACAGAAGCCATACATGTGCAAAGAAATTTGTTGTTGTGTCATGACTTCTGAAACATATGGATAACCTGTGGAAATCACTGTACTCAGTCTATTTCATTTACTTTTGCAACTGGTTTTTAATTCAATATGTACAAATGTTTTATATCTCAATTGGTAATATATTAAATGTTATAAAATTAGTTCAAGAAGCAAAAAACATCCTGACTCTCATGGAAACAGAAATTCAAGCAAAAGAATATACTTTACAAAACTAAAGCACAAGCCAAACTTAAGTGGTTGGTCAAATCTTTTGATAGTGTTACAAGTTGCATTTGTGAAATCAGGGTTGTTTAGAGCTTCCTCAATGACAGCAGGTTTTACATTTACTACCTTTATAGATTTGGTACCTTTTACTCATTACGTTTAAAGTATAGAAATTATCATCACCCAAATTAAACATCATCCATCACCCAGTACGCTAATATTCTATCTTTTCTTCCTTCTTAAGATCTCTAGCACTTTCGCTAGGCCGTTCCTTTAATGCAGCTTTTTAAAGTAAATATTTTTATAATTTTCCTAAAAAGAATAATATTACAAAGTCTGAGGAAAAATCTGCTTGCCTAATGAATTGGCACACAAAAACTAACACCAAAACAAACTTTAAGCTAGCAACCAACACACAAAATGAGCATGCAAAGTATAGAAGAATAAGTTTATATGGATAAGGTATTTCAGCAGAGGCCACTTTTAAAGTATTACAAAATCTCTCTATTCCCAAGCTATGTGGTGCAGTTTAACTTAAAATTACTTTGAACTAGATAGGTTTAATATTTACAGTTGACTAATAAGCCCTATTTTCAAGGAAGTTAGACATAAAACTATGGCACATCAATGTATCTTCTGGAAAATGAAGACTATACAATTTCATGTGGCAAGTTTTCCTTACGCAAAGGACTAGAAAAAATATTCCTTTAGTCAATGCTAAATCAAGAGTTTATGATAATTTAAAGGTGTTTAAGCATTGCTTAGAATTTTAAAATAAAGTATTTCAAATCACAATTTATTTTAGAAGTTTTGGGTTAAAGCTTAAGTAAGCTTGTCATTTATTAAGTAACATAAGCACAAAGATTTTTAGTATATTAGAAAAATGAAATTATAGGGGCTTGAGTTCATCTCCCAAAAAGCTTAACTGTGACACACTGAAATGAACTTTATCATAAAATGTCTTCATGATTTTTCTTTCTCCAGATCCAAATAAAAGGTATTAGGAGGTTATATTCATTTTTAAGATTTGCTTCTGTATGTCATTTTAACATTTGTTCCTCCTTGAGGAGACTCCAAGAATCAACAAATTAAATTGCAGGGTTAATATAGTAAAATTTAAATGGAAAATAGAAAATACACATTTAGATCACACTCTAGTAAAGAAACTATACTTTGAGAAGTACAAAAATTCCTTTAGGATATGTAAGTACCATTAAGCAAAATATGAAAATAACTGGCTGAATGATAACCTACTGATTTTGAAGTTCTATACCAGTAGAGAATCTATCATCTATACTGGGAATAGTATATAACCTTAACTCTAGCGGATTTATTTTAAAAATAAATTTAGCTCTCAAGTAATTTCATACAGTACCCTACATGAGAACATAAACATAAAATTCTTGGAATAATAATGTCAGTAAGTGGTAGCTTCAGGAATCTTCCTTCAAAAAATGCATACTAAGAATTTTACCTAGTATTTTTTTAAGCCAAGAATTAAATATGAAATTTGCCATTAAAGAATGACAGACTTTTCTGTGCAAAAAAAAGTGCAGAAGATTTGCCCTTCCCCCAAACTATGGAATTTCTTTGACTTCTAAAAATTATCTAAAAACCTTTTAGTAGCAGGTAACTAAACTTCCCTATATTAACCTATCATACACTATCAGATGACTGTAAATTCCTGATTCTGATATTAAGTAGTAATTGAAAATGGTCCATTCGTGCAAATATTGATAAGACTTAACATTTAAACATACAAAAATCCAAAATAACCTTCAAGGTATTTAATATTTTACAATTTAAGGAAAAACGAACCCACTAAGGAAAACAAATCTATTATATAAATTTCAGTAAGACCCATAACTACATATAAAAACTGTACAGGAGGATTATGGATTGTACACAAACTGATATACATCAATGGTATCAGTTTTTCTCAAGAACATTAATATTTTCACACTTCTATTAACAACATAAACAAAAGTTCAAAAATTATTACATTTTATTCCCTCTTGTTCTAAAGTTGCTACATAAAAAAATTCTAAATACAACCACATTTAACCAAAAACAAAAAACAACAATTTACAACCACTTCTTGTGTTTTAACAGCAGCATATAACAAAGTATTTATCTTTCCTCATTATGTCTATGGGGTGTGCTATAACCTGATCAATGAAATTCCTCTTTTGACAACATGTCTCTTAAGAGACATCAAAAAGAACCGCTGAAAATTCATTAATATGAACCAAATAAAAGCAAATTTTATATATAATAATGAGTAAACTATATCAATTTAGAAAGGATATTGTGTTAATGAAAAAAATGGAGATTCAACTCCTTCATATATTTGAAATGTGAAGCCACCAATGTATGTAAAATTGAGTGTGAAATATGGATAACAAAACTGACCACAGCTATCCATCACACAATGCAGCTTTTAAAAAGTGTACAACTGCTAAATTTGCAATAGAAATCTAGGCAGATTATCTAATAATTGAAACCATGTACTACTGTTACTAAGCTGATTGAAAAAAAATGTACAAAGAAACATACATCTTCATTCATTTGGAAAATGTAAAAATTTATGTACTAATATATAATCTCTTCACTTTGATCTACAAATGGATAGAATGCCTAGTTACCTTCATGCAGACAAGTTATTCAGAATTCAATAACCAAAGCAAACAAACAAACAAAAAAATAAACCCTGTTGGGAATACACAGATGAATCTCTTTAAAGGTTTCTATTCTTTAGCAGTCTTTGATGATTTCAAAATTTGCAGCTTCAGCTCTTTTATCATCATCTCTAACTTCTGTCTTGCCTCCCGTTCCTGTCTGAGTTCATCTTGGAGTTCTTGCCTATCAGCCTCAGCGTGGTCCAGCCTCTGTCTCAGTTCTGCCAACTGTGGGATTTAAAAGACTGTGTCAGTCTTCATTCAGTTTTGCTTTTCCATTTAATCCTCACATCATGGCAAAGACCTACTTTCAATCTACTTTTTACAAAATGAACTCTTTCATGCATATTACAATCTCTTGAATAATACTATTTGTCTGACTTTGACATGACATTGAATTGAAAGAAAAACAAAGGGTCAAGAGAACTAACACCTAGAGCACTTTCATTATGCCCTACACTGTGGTATATCTCTCACACAGCCTGCTCATGTTAAGGGTTATTTGTTCATCTTCCCCAGTGAGCTACTATTCACTTTTGTTCGAGTGCTTTTGAACATAGTGGGCAACAGATTAACATGTCTGTTAATCTGTTGATGTGAAAGCCCATATTCTACATTAAGATAATATAACATTTGATATTTAGAGAGCTAGAGACCAGCAATTTGGGCAACTAAATTACAGAAACCTAATGAAAGTTTAATAAAGCAATCAAAATAGAAAAATCAACTTGGATGATACAGCTTAAACTTGTGTTTAACATAATTACCTATTTTTAAATCTTTCCCAATGAAATGCGTTTGACAAAAAGTAATTTCTTTAATAGAGAAGGTAACAACTTCAATTTCCACACTGAAAGGGCAACATTATACAAACTGAGTAATTCTTACCTGTGCTGCATATTCAGCCTCTTTGTCTTTTTCTAAATTTGAATCACAGGTACATTTTTGCTTCATTACCTGCTCTAATTTTTTCTCTAAGTCTTTCTGTTCAATATAAAATTCTTCCATTCTCTGAGCATGTTCATTCTGCAAAGATTCAAGCTCTTTCTGTAAATTCTGCTGTTCTTCAGTGAGTTCCTTCATAGCTTTTGAACTACTCAACATTTCAACTTCCTATAATAAAAAGAATTATAATACAATTTTTATTTTATTTCCACCATGCTAAAAATTTCATTTCGGGAAAAAAATAGGTCAGAAAACATCTAAAATTCCACTGTCACATCAGTTTTATATAGAAGTAATTATCTTGAAAAACGCTCTAAAAATGTAAAAGAAAATTGCTTATGAGTATAAAACTCTAAACAATCTTAAACACATTTACAATATCTCTTTTTTCTTAAAGATATGCAAAAGTATCTTTTCATAATAGACTATCATTTAGATTTTACCATCTGAAGTTGTTGCTTCTTTTGCAAAATTGAGTTCAGTTTTTCCTGTTGTTTTACGTAAGTTCTCATTACTTCTTCCATGATTTTTCCCTTATCATCCTCACAAATGATGTCTTTGACAAAAAGTGGAGATGAAGCTGCAATATCATGGTCAGTTCCTGCCTTGCTTGTGTCTCTGATGAAATTGCAATTGGTAGACTCGGGTTTCTTTTTACTTGTTGAATTATTTGAGACTGATGGATCTTTGAGAGGGAAAAATGAAGTAACAAAACATGAGCATCACTGTTAAAAAGTCACTAGAACAACCCACAAATGAAAAAAAATTTTTCACTTACAAGTAAAATAAAAAATAATAAAATACTTAATAAATTTAAGAAAAGTAGTACAAGACTTGAACAATGAAAACTATACAATAAAACATTATTGAAAGAAATTGAAGACCTAAATAAATGAAAAGGTATCCCATGTTCATGGATTATAAGACTTAACACAGTTAAGATGGGGTCATGAACTAAATGTCAGTGACCACAAAATTCATATGTTGAAATACTAATGCCCAACGATGGTATTAGGAGGTGGGGGCTTTGGGAGATAATTAGGTCACAAGAACTATGATGGAATCTATGCCCTTATAAAAGAGACTCCAGAGACCTCTCCTGCCTTTTCCATCATGTGAGGACTTCCATCATGTGTCTGAGGAGAACACAGACATTTATGAACCAGGAAGCAGGCCCCTGCCAGACACCAAATCTGCTGATGCCCTTATCTTAGACTTCCCAGCCTCCAGAACTGTAAAAAATAAATGTTTGTGGTGTAAGCCACCCAGTCTATGGTATTTTTGTTATAGCAGCCTGAAAAGATGGTAATACTCCCCAAAGGATCTACTTTTTCAATGCAATTCCTATCAAAATCTCACCTGACTTTGTGGCAGAAATTGATAAGCTGATTCAGAAACTCATAGAAAATGCAAGGAATCCAAAATAGTCAAAACAATCTTGAAAAAGAATAACAAATGTGTAGGACTCACAATGCCCAATTTCAAAGCTTATTACAAAGCTACAGAAAGCAAGACTGTGTGTAGTACTGGCATAAACATTGAATCCAGAAATAAACCCATACTTTTATGGGCCACTGGTATTTGACAAGGGCACCAAAACAATCCAATCAGGAGAGAATAGTCTTTTCAACAAATAGTGTTGGGACAGTTGTATTCATATACAAGGAGTGAGGTTGAACCTCACACTGTATGTAAAGCTTAACTCAAAATGGATTGAAGACCTAAATGTAAGAGCTAAAATTTTTATATGCACATCTTTGTGACCTTGAATTCAGCAATGGTTTCTTAGACATAATATCTACATAAGCAATCAAAGAAAAAATAAATTGGACTTCATCAGAACTTAAAACTCTTTGCTTCAAAAAACACCAACAATAAAATGAAAAGACAACTGACAGAATGGGAAGTCATAGATCTGATATAAGTCTACTATCCAGAATATGTAAAGAACACTTACAAGTCAATAGTAAAGAGACAAATAAGTAAAAATAGGCAAAGGATCTAAAGAGATTCAATAAAACATGGAAAGGCACTCAATATCATTAGTCATTGTAGAATTGCAAATCAAAACCAAGATATACCACTTTACAATCACTAGGATGGCTATAATCAAAAGACAACAATAACAAGTGTTGACAAAGATGTGCAGAAAATGGAACACTCATAAGCTGCTGGTAAGAAGGAAAATGGTACAGCTGCTTTGAAAAACAGTTTGGCAGTCCCTCAAGATGTTAAATATGATCCAGTAATTTCACTCCTAAATATATACCCAAGAGAAATGAAAAAACGTGTCTACATTAAAATGTGTGCATAAGCGTTCACAGCAGCATTATTCATTACAGCCAAAAAGTGAACACAATTTGGGGTGCCTGGCAGGCTCACTCAGTAGGGCATGTGACTCTTAATCTCAGGGTCATCAATTCAAGCCCCATGTTGGGCATGGAGCCTACCTTAAAAAAAAAAAAAAGTGGACACAATTCAATGTCCATCAACTGATGAGTAGACAAACAAAATTTGGTATATTTATCTATACAACAGATTACTAAACCATAAAAAGATAACAAGTACCAAATATCCTACAACAACTGAGAAAGTATTATACCAAGTGAAAAGCCAGACAATAAAAAGTCACATATTATATGATCTCTTTTATATGACATGTCCAGAATAGGCAAATCTATAAAAACAGAAAATAAATAGAGGCTGGAGAAAGAGGAAAATGGGGGATAACTTCTAATGGATTACACAGTTTCCTTTTGGGGTGAGAAAAATCTCCTGAAATTAAATAGTTGTATTGTTGAACAACTTTATGAATTTACTGAAAGTCACAAAACTGTACACTTTAAAAGGGTATATTTTATGGTATATGAACTATACCCCAACAATTTTTTAAAAGTCATTAGAATTAATTTGGGAAATATAATGCAAATAGGACTTAATAGTATGTTACTGATTATTATTTACCCCACTTAAATCCAAAGAAAGTTGAATTTTTAAAATCTCAAAATTAAAGTATAGGACCTCCCCTGCCCCCAAGAATCTTCAAGTATTCCAAGAAAGCTGCAACAATTACCACACTTGCCTAAGCTACAAGCAAAGCTCTGCTGCTAATAAAGAAGGTAAAAGAGGCAGCGTGTGTGCAGATATGTCTTGTTTGGTCCACAGTACTTTATTTTTTTTTTTTAATATTTATTTTTGAGAGAAAGACAGACAGTGTGTGAGTGGAGGAAGGGGAAGAGAGAGAGGAAAACAACAGAATCTGAAGCAGGATCCAGGATCTGAGCTGTCAGCGCAGAGCCTGATGTGGGGCTCCAACTCACAAACTGAAATCAGGACCTGAGCCAAAGTCAGACACTTAACTGACTGAGCCACCCTGGTGCCCTGGTCCACAGTACTTTAAAAGCCACTGGAACTCGGCAGCTTTTCTATTTTTTCAGATGTCCAGCCAGCATTCTGCTTTTATGCCATCTGCTTGGCTCTCACTCACTCACAGCCATGAGTTTTCACTCCTTGCTTATCCCATGACAAAGTTTCCCTGAGTCCTATACCTCACTACTCTTACATACTGCTTAGCATTAGTAAATGGTTTCTCAGTTCACAGCACTTCTAAAAAGGACCTTCTGAAGAAAACTGACAGAAAAAAAAAAAAGCAGGAAAGGAAAATAAATAGTCCTACAAAAGTCACCTGCAGTATGAAACCATGCAGCCTACATGCCTGTATCATTAGCCGCTATAGCTATCATTGTGCTAAAAAAAACATAGCAATGGAGGTTCTAAGTCGTCACTCAGAGTTTGGAAACGTGCCCTTTTTTTTTTAAAGATAAAAGCTTCAATTATCTAGAACATTCTCTTAAATAGAAATCTTCTTTGAAAATGCTGAATAGGGGCACCTGGGTGGCTCAGCTCAGTCGGTTAAGCGTCCGACTTCAGCTCAGGTCATGATCTCACGGTCTGTGAGTTCGAGCCCTGCATCGGGCTCTGGGCTGACCACTCGGAGCCTGGAGCCTGCTTCAGATTCTGTGTCTCCCTCTCTCTCTCAAAAATAAATCAACGTTAAAAAAAAGTTAAAAAAAGAAAAAAGAAAAAAAAGAAAATGCTGAATAAAAATGTTTACTAGATATTTGATTTTAAAAAATAATTTCTGAATACTTACCTACACGGCTACATAATTCTCTACTTGTTTTCAAATCCATTTTCTCCTGTTCCTCTAGTGAGACATCTGGATAAGATACCACTTTTTGATGTTTCCCACTACTATGAGGCTTCTCTGATGGTCTTGGTATGGACCTACTGGTCTCTGTCTTTGTGACCTCTTTAGACTGGGATCCAGCAGAAGTAAGTGACACATTTGGTGCAACCACTTTATCACACATGTATAAGTAGTAGCTAAAAACAAAGAAAGGCAAAATAAGACACATACCACCCTTGGGTAAAAAAGCAAAATACATTAAATTTATTTCTCTCATTAAAAATTCTTACAATAAAACAGACAACATAACTCAGAAAATAAGGGTCACAGAAAAGAATTCTTTAAAAAATTCAGTACTTTAGGCAGTAAGTGCAAAATTATGAGTAATTTTTGTTATTTTGCAAAAAGTAATTTCTAGGCATAAAGAGGTACTTACAGGGAAAGAAAATCAGTCTCATCTCTTTCCCTCAAAACCACCTGAGAATTAAAGGCATCAAGCACTTTAGAGCTGTTTAATAGTCCTGAATAGGTAAGGCTTATGCTAGAAAGAAAACAGACCATACCTATGCTACTTGGAGAACCATTTTCTTGCCTGCCACCTGTCCAAAGCAAGGAATCCTTGCTCTTTGTTACAGAGAAGCTGATTCAGTTCCACACTATAAGGCTAGGGCCTGATTTATCACAGGCCCAATCAGGATCCTGGTCCCAGGGCCCTTCTTCTACAGACGTCTGAATACTGCCCAGCTACTGGGCAACAAGTCCTACTTGTTTCAAACCCCATAGAGCAATCTTCCTAAAATATTTTAGTACTTCCTATTTTGATAAATATTAAATAGTAAGTTGTACAAAACTAAGATTGAAGGGATAACTACCAATTTTGCTCAAAGCTTACATAAATTTTTTCAGCAGATTATCTGAGAGACCTATGGAACAAATTTGTGCTAGAAATTGAAGTACCATATAATTAACTATAACCTGCACAATCTTTAGCCAAAAGATGCAACCATTTAACTGATACTTCATGCCCTAAACCCTAATGATGATCTCCTCTTATATGAGATTTTCTTTACACAGTAATCTATATTGTTCCTCTTTACCAATCACATGAATTCTGCAGATGAACACTCAGTATTCTGCTAAGAAAATGGACAGGTTTAATAATATCCAAAGAATGACTTCAACACAATAGGAATGGTAGGAACTGTGCAAATGTAAGTAAGACTGAGATTCTTCATCACCATGCTTGGTGGGGGGTCAGGGGGTATATATATTTACAGCAGTAAAAATCTAGGAATCAACAAATAAAAAGTGTACATTATAAGGTGGATTTTTATAAAAATATGAAAATGGGATTTTGAGGGATGTGGTTACTATGAAAACTTATAAATTTCAAAAAATTTCTTTGTAAAATATCAAAGTTGCATACCAAACTCTTGAAGAGTTGGTTTACCTCTTAAAGGGAAGGAAATTAAAGGAAATTTTTCAATGTTTACTTCAGGGTGAAAAGGAAATGATAAATTCCTAGAAAGAACATAAACACCAAGAAAAGGTTATCTCAAATATTCAACACAATTTACAATTCATTTCAGTAACAAGACCAAAACTAAATAATGAATTGACAGAGTCTAGAACAGTACCTGACATACAGATGCTGAATGAAAGAAGTAAAGAACGAACGAACGAACAAATGAGTCAATACCCACTCACCTGGGGTGTAAAAATGAATGTGTCTGAGAAACACGGTCACCTTCCTGCTTTATAACAGGGTACCATGACTGTAATTCCATTCCTGATGATGTATCTATCTGTGGAAAAATGTAGAAAAGGAAAAGTTCACTAAGGGAAGATGTGATGGTTAATTTTATGTGTCAACCAGACAGGGCCATCAGATGTCTCTGGAGAACCCTGACTAATAAGAGTTACATTATTTATGGGTGCCTGGGTGACTCAGTCGGTAGAGCGTCCGGCTTCAGCTCAGGTCATGATCTTGTGGTTCGTGAGTTCGAGCCCTGCATCAGGCTCTGTGCTGACAGCTAGTCCAGAGCCTAGAGTCTGTCTTCGGATTCTGTGTCTCCCTCTCTCTCTGACCCTCCCCTGCTCCTCTGACAGCTGTCTCTCTCTCTCTCTCTAAAATAAATAAAACATTTAAAAAAAATTTTTTTAAGTTACATTATTTAAGAGTCCTCTTCTAACAAGGTAGTCTTTCCTTGAAGTACCAAATCTACCCACTCAAAATAACATCAACTATCCCATCACAGAAAGTTTCAGTATGCATGTTTAACATGGATTATCAGAAATGATTTCATAAAATTTCATACTTATAGAATCTATATTTTTAATGTTTTTTTAATTTTTAATATTTATTTTTTGAGGAAGAGTGCGAGTAGGGGAAGGGCAAAGAGAAAGGGAAACACAGGATCTGAAGCAGGATCCAGGCTCTGAGCTGTCAGCAGAGAGCCTGACGCAAGTCTCAAACACACAAACCATACGATCATGACCTGAGCCGAAGCTGAATGCTTAAGCAACTGAGCCATGTAGGCACCCCTATTTTTTTTAATGTTTATTTGAGAGAGAGCAAGAGAGCATGCAAACGATGGAGGGGCAGAAGGAGAGGAAAGAGAATCCTAAGCAGACTCCCTCACAGTCGTGAGATCATGACCTGAGTTGAAATCAAGAGTCGGAGGCTTAACCTACTGAGCCATCCAGGTGCCCCTGGAATCTATTTTTTAAATCCATTTTAGGGGGCACCTGGGTGGCTCAGTCGGTTAAGCGTCTGACTTCCCGCTCAGGTCATGATCTTACAGTTCGTGGGTTCAAGCCCCGCGTCAGGCTCTGTGCTGACAGCTAGCTCAGAGCCTGGAGCCTGTCTTCAGATTCTGTGTCTCCCTCTCTCTCTGACCCTCCCCTGCTCACGCCATCTCTCTCTCTCTCTCTCTCTCTCTCTCTCTCTCTCTCTCAAAAATAAATAAAAACATTAAAAAAATTTTTTAAATCCATTTTAAATAGCACCTGGTAAATGTACAGCATTGGTAAGTTCTGTGATTCTTGTTGCTGCTACAATCAGCTAGAATATACCCCTTCCCTACAGTATTTGTTAATGGATTAGATAACATACTATAGAAATAAACATTTTGCCAGGGGAGTGATGTCCCTAAGATGGCAACATAGGTTGCTCCTGACTTTGCCCCCCGCAAGAAAAACAACTATCATCTATTTAAGAACAAGATACCACTGAGAAAATGCTGTAAGACAGGGGATGGGGGTGGTGAGGCTAAAGCACCCCACTGCACCTCAGGACCAAGACAGACTACGTTATAAGGATGAATGTTAGCTGAATCTACTGTGGTTATCACTTCACAATATATGTAAATCAAACTATCATGCTGTATGCCTTACACTTAGTGATGTACATCAATTATTTCTCAATTAAACTGGAGGGAGGAAAAGGTGGATTGATGGAGGGATGAATACGTAGATATATAATAAAAGAAGTACAGTGAAATGTTAAAAAAAAATTTTTTTTAAAGACAAGGGAACCCAGGCAGAGCCTCACAGAGTAACCTGAGTGGAGGAGTAGAATGTCCAAAGACCAAGGCAAATCAAGTCTGCAAGACAGAGAAAGGTGCCCAGAGAGAACTCTACAGATCTGTGGAGGGTTTACCTCAAGAATTCGGCATAGTACCTGAGCAGCACATGCTTGTGAGGAAACTTCTCAAAGCCGGGTCGTGCCTTTCTTTGGGCAGCTAATATGGTGACTGACGTCAGGGAGGTAGGAGTACAAAGAAGCATCCATTTTATCCTAATATGGCACAACTCAGATGGGCATATTCACTCCATAGCTCCCTGCCAACTTGGCTGAAACACTGATGGGACTGCACTGCACATTTTTACCTTCCCTCTACCCAGTCTTCCTCCCACTCCCTTCCTTTCACAAGCAACTGATCTCTAATAAATATCACAACAAACAAACAACACCACAAATTTGTGTTGGCTACACTACTTTGCCTAACACTTATCAGTAAACCATATTTCCTCATAAACTGTACCTGTAAATAAAGGAAAGGGAGAAGGTAACTGGCTTTAATCAGCATCTACGTGATAAGAACTTTATTCATCCTACTTAATTCTAACAATAACTTATATTAAGCAGGTAGCATGATCTCCATTTTACAGATTAGAAAAGTGAGGTTCAGAAACTGAGAAAGATGGGGTACCTGGGTGGCTTGGTTGGTTAAGCATCCGACTTTGGCTCAGGTGATGATCTTAGGGTTCATGGGTTTGAGCTCTGAGTCGGGCTCTGTGCTGACAGCTCAGAGCCTGGAGCCTGCTTTGGATTCTGTGTGTGTCTCTCTCTCTACCCTCCCCTGCTCACACTCTGTCTCTCTCTCTCAAAAATAAACATTAAAATTTTTTTTAATCTGCAAAAATAAAAATATGGTAACTTCTATTTGTGGGAGGTCAACATTTTGGTTAAAAATAAACAAGGAGGGCACCTGCAGGACTCAGTCAGTTGAGGCCCTCTTGACTTCAGCTCACGCATGATCTCATGGTTCATGAGATCAAGCCTCACTTAGGTCATGATCTCACAGTTAGTGAGTTCAAGCCCCGCTGGCAGCACAGAGCTGACTGGCATTCTCTAGCCTTCTGTGCTCTCTGCCCCTCCCCTGCTTGCAAGAGCCCAAACGTGCCCTCTCTCTCAAAATAATAAACTTTAAAAAAAAAAAGAATGAACAAGTAATTTGAAAAACTGACAAGACCACAAGATTAAGGGAAATAAAAATATTTTCAAAGGATTTAAGAGTTGAGTATTCAGTGAGGGTCCCTAGGCTCTATATAAGAGTACACTTAAAAAATAAAACAAAAAAAAAACTCACAATCTTGATCAATTCTAAAGTTCAGAATCTGCAAAATCAAATGCTTATTTATAAAATAAGCCAATCATTTGTTAATATAGTTTCTCAGCCTATAATTTAGTTCTACAAGTAAATTAAAAGGATATTGCTGGTAATAATAATACTAAATAATAGATGCCAGGTGACAAGTGACAGCCGAAGGAGAGGACAATTACAAGATGCAAACACAAAAACTGATTCAAAAAGCAAAACAATCTGAGGACTTTATCACAGACCAGGGCAAATAATTTAATATGTCTCACTTGTCTCCTACCTTCACCACAACAGAGTACAGAAACTGATGTTTAAGAAGTCTTGAGTTAACATGACATAGTTAAATTATATTCTATAACATACCAGACATGAATAGTACACTGTTAACATACATACCTACCACTTAGAAAGACTGAAAACTATTCAAGACATTTTAGAATTCAGGGAAAAGGTTAAAGTTTAAAAAAAAAAAGTGCTGAAAAGAGTAGCTTCATCATCCAGAAAACTCACTTAGAACATTTTTCATCCAAACACTGTATGACAAGGGGTGTTAATAAGCATGGATAAGCTCACTGTAACAAATCAATGAAATATAAGATCAGCTACGGTGCCTGGGTGACTCAGTCGGTTAAGTGTCCAACTCGATTTCAGCTCACATATGATCTCATGGTTGTGAGATCGAGCCTGATATCAGGCTCTGTGCTGAGTGTGGAGCCTGCTTAGGATTCTCTCTTGCTCTTGCACTCTCTCTCACTTTCTCTGCCCCACACCTACTTGTGCATGAGTATCCTTCCTCTCTCTCAAAATAAATAAATGTTAAAAAAAAAATAGATCAGCTTGAATTAAATTGGAATTTCTTTTCTAGAAGTCATTTGTTAAACTCATTATTTAGAAAATAAAGACAGCTCCACTTTAAATCAGTTGTATATCCCAAACAATTCTGGATGTACTGCCCAAGATATCAATTGCTTCAATTTTTTTAATTAAAATGACCAAAATTGAGACATTTTAAAAAGTTTTCTCTTGAAAAATTTTTTAATGTTTATTCATTTTTGAGACAGAGAGAGAGAGAGAGAGAGAGAGAGCGTGAGCAGGGGTAGAGCAGAGAGAGGGAGACACAGAATCTGAAGCAGGCTCCAGGCTCTGAGTTGTCAGCACAGAGCCTGATGCGGGGCTCAAACTCACAGACCATGAGATCATGACCTGAGCCAAAGTCAGGCGCTTAACCAACTGACCCACCGAGGTGCCCCCCAAATTTTTTTTATTATAGATATCTGGAATCTCCAATCTGCAGAATAGCAAGTTCAAAACTTCTTATCTTGACTTGAAAACTGACTCAATTTTGATCAAGTTCATTTCAAAACTCTACAGCTTGATCTGTATAAGTTTTACTAGTGTATTCATGATCCAAAGACAGTGCATATTTCTAGATCTCTAAACTTCAGATGCCGCCATAAAGAATTGGTGACATTTTAAATATCCATCTCTCTCTCTAATGTCTGTCCTTTATTTTCTAGCCTCACACAATCCAACTAACAGAATCACAGGCCAACAAACACATGAAACGATGCTCAGCATCACTCATCATCAGAGAAATACAAATCAAAACCACACTGAAATACCACCTCATGCCAGTCAGAGTGGCTAAAATGAACAACTCAGGAGTCTACAGATGCTGGCGAGGATGTGGAGAAACGGGCACCCTCCTACACTGTTGGTGGGAATGTAAACTGGTACAGCCGCTCTGGAAAACAGTGTGGAGGTTCCTCAAAAAACTATCAATAAAACTCCCCTATGACCCAGCAATAGCACTGCTGGGGATTTACCCAAGGGATACAGAAATGCTG
>CM053573.1:90303508-90321571 GCA_028646485.1 Cryptoprocta ferox
AAAACAAACTGAGGGCGGAAGGGGGAGGGGGAGAGGGGAAGGGGAGTGATGGTCATGGTGGAGGTCACTTGTGGGGAAGAGCACTGGGTGTTATATGGAAACCAACCTGACAATAAACTATAAAGTTAAAAAAAAGAATTAAAAAGAAAAGAATCACAGTCTAGGGATTTTAAAGAAACCTTTAGATCGCCTAGTGCAGTCCCCTAGCCAAGGTCTGAATTCCCTATTCAAAATCCCTGACAAGTGGCTATCCAGCCTCTGCAGGTACAGCAGCTTTAGGTCAAGGGCCATTTTCCTTACTTTTGTTTATTTTCAGTACCTAGCACCATGCCTGGCATGTAGAAGGAACTAACAAATATTTGTTGAATGACTCCTGAATGACAGCTTAGTTCATTAATTCCCAGGGTGGCCTTTTATCAGGTTACTCTGCTACCATGAAACTGAGAAAGAAGATAGTCTCTTTCACATTCAATATCCTTCTACCCCATGAAGTACCAAAGAAGCCCAACAGTCTCTGGGGAGTATTTTTAAAAATCAGATCTACAAATTAAATAATATAAACGATGGGGAAATGTACAACACTCACCATGATAAAATGTTGGGATTTAATTGTATCTAACATGTGGTAAGCCATAAACACATTTATAACAACTTATCCTAACTGTGTGTTAAAAACAATTAAGAAAAGCACATATTATACAACAGAACATTCACAGGCATGCCAGATTTTCTCATCTATTCTGCATTTGTGTCAACATACAAATTAGGTCCTCAAAAAAAGAACAATATAATTAAATGGCACAGCAGTATTGCTACTACTGATCAGGAATAAAAATTAGATGCCAAGATATGAGCATCTATTGCCTCTTATCTTACTTTTCAAGGTGGGAATAATTTATTTACTTTGTGTTTTTAAACATTAGAATAGAATTCATTACTTTACTTGGCAAAGGAGAGAAGTAGATTACTTAGTATCTTAAGTTAGAGCCTTAAACATTTTTAAATGCTTTTATTGCCAACTTCCCCACCATTATCTACCAGAAAATGAACAGATGGCATCCTCATCTGAAACACAGGAAAATTTTCAGACATATTATTTCATTCTTTCTCTAAGTCATAAAACAACAAATAACATCTACAAAAGCAAAATTAAACAATCCCAAAATGTACAGAAGAGTAATCTTTAAGTAAGTAAAAATTAGCAAATGTTTTATAAAAATTTCTCTAAATTTCAACTTACTGTGTTATATACACATGATCCTTTAATAATCAGATTTCCTAATAAAGAACTACTGAGTTTTGGTAGTATAATGCTTTTTAGTCTCACAATGACAAATAATTAAGAGAACTTGATTTCATTTACAAAAAAAAAACCAATAGACATCTTAGTCACCACTTTCTGGATACAAAAGCAATCCTACCCACTCGGCACTGTTCATATATAAACATTCCAATTTGTACTTAAAAAAAAAAGAAAACACCCTTTATAATTCCTAGACTTATCTCCAATAATAAACTTCGATTTTTAGGTGACACTCTAGTTTTTAATTATAGTATCAGATTAATATTATGACCTTTAATTAAATTTGAATGACAAATATTGACGAACTAAAGAAATCCAGTTAATACCTCAACATATATTGGTAGGATTTCCAAAATCTCTCCAGAAATTAGATTTAAATTGTTTTAAATATGTGGAAAAATTATTTTTAAAAACGGAATTTAGAAAGAGGTATAAAAGGTAAATTTTTACATTGTGGTATTTATTCCTAAAACAGTATGCATACAAAGGACTAGCAGATTGGTAAATTTAACAGACTATCCTAATGCCATGCTCACACAAGAAATAAAAGATAATGTATATTAAATACACATTACTTTGTACAAGCCCAACATAAATCATTAGCAATCTTACTAAACACGTAACTGAATACAGAGCTAAGCAATAACTCCTTAGGAATAAAGCGAATATACCTGTCAGGGTCTTTTTGCTGTGTTATTATAATACTAAGGCATCCTAGTGGTCAATAAATGATTTCAGAAGGACACAAAGACGCCCTACCACACAGCTGCCAACAACTCTTACTGAAAGAAACTGAATCTCTCACTGAAGGATCAAGTTTCCTCAGTACTTCCAACATGTTGTGAATGAGTGTTTCAACAACTGAAAGAGGAATAGTGTTACAAGGTAGCAAATAGCTACTTACGAGATTTTAAGGCTTAATCTTGTGCCTCACTTCATTGTAATTATTAGAATTAATCAACCTAAAGCAAAACTGAAACATTATGATCTAAGCACGTCCACTAAATTAGCAGAATCAGATAGATCTTCTGGAGTTAGAACAGGTCTCCTGCTCCCCAACACTGAAAGATCCACCTAGTCCACTAAATTAGCAGAATCAGATAGATCTTCTGGAGTTAGAACAGGTCTCCTGCTCCCCCACACTGAAAGATCCACCTATTTCACAAAGCCAATTTTAAGTTTAAAGTGCTTGAAGATGCTCACAGGAAAAGCAAAGGCTCACATTTTTATAATGTGCAACTATTATCTTAAATCCCTTAAGAAATAAAGCCATGTGAAGTCAGTAGTATGGTATCACTCCCTTCACAATGTGAAGGAAAAGGAGCAAACTGGTATAAATCCTGTTAAATTCCTCGTACTTTTAAAAATAAAAAAAAATTGAGGACATCCAGATGGTCAACAAACACATGAAACGATGCTCAGCATCACTCATCATCAGGGAAATACAAATCAAAACCACACTGAGATACCACCTCATGCCAGTCAGAGTGGCTAAAATGAACAACTCAAGAGTCTATAGATGCTGGCGAGGATGTGGAGAAACGGGCACCCTCCTACACTGCTGGTGGGAATGTAAACTGGTACAGCCGCTCTGGAAAACGGTGTGGAGGTTCCTCAAAAAACTATCAATAAAACTCCCCTATGACCCAGCAATAGCACTGCTGGGGATTTACCCAAGGGATACAGAAGTGCTGATGCACAGGGGCACATGTACCCCAATGTTCATAGCAGCACTTTCAACAATAGCCAAATCATGGAAAGAGCCTAAATGTCCATCAACTGATGAATGGATTAGGAAGATGTGGTTCATCTATACAATGGAATAATACTACATGGCACTGAGAAAGAATGAAATCTGGCCATTCGTAGCAAAGTGGGTGGACCTCGAGGGTGTCATGCTAAGTGAAATAAGTCAGACGGAGAAAGACAGATACCATATGTTTTCACTCATAGGTCTAACAGGAGAAACCTAACAGAGGACCATGGGGAGGGGGAGGAGGGAAAAGAGTTAGGGAGAGGGAGGGAGACAAAGCACGAGAGACTCTTGAATACTGAAAAACTGAGGGCGGAAGAGGGAGGGGGAAAGGGAAAGGGGGGTGATAGTCATGGTGGAGGACACTTGTAGGGAAGGGCACTGGGTGTTATATGGAAACCAACTTGACAATAAATTATAAATTTATATGATTAATTAAATTTATTTATTTAAGTAATGTAATCTCTACACGCAATGTGGGGTGTGAACCCACGATTCTGAGATCAAGAGTCACATGTTCCTCTGATTTGAGCTAGCCAGGCACCCCTAAAAATAAAAGTTTTTATTCTTTTATTCTACTGTAGTTTTATTCTACAGTGTCCAATCCATTTAGTATTACAATAACAGCAATCTCCATGTCACACACATCTTTTCACTAAAATATCTGTATAAATCTAAGGTTTTGCTTTTCTAGCCCATTTCAACATATATGCTTTTTAAGAAAAATGTTTTTGAGAGAGAGAGAGAGAGAGAGAGAGAGAGAGAGAGAGAGAGAATGAGTGGGGGAGGGGCAGAGAAAGAAGGAGACTGAGGATCCTAAGGCAGGCTCCATGCTGACAACAGAGAGCCCAATGCAGGGCTTGAAGAATTCACAAAGAATGAAATCATGACCTAAGCAGAAGTCGAATGCTCAACCTACTGAGCCACCCAGATGCCCCCCAGCATACATGCTTTTTAAAAAAATTATGATAGGGCACCTGGGTGGCTTGGTTGGTTAAGCATCTAACTTTGGCTCAGGTCATGATCTCAGGGTTCATGGGTTCGAGCATAGGGTTCTGTGTGCTGACAGCTCAGAGCCCGGAGCCTGCTTCAGATTCTGTGTCTCCCTCTCTCTCTGCTCTTCCCCCACTCACGCTGTCTCTCTGTCACTCAAAAGTAAACAAACACTAAAAAAAATTTTTTTTAATTATGATCTCTGGGGTGCCTGGGTGTCTCAGTTGGTTAAGCGTCTGACTTTGGCTCAGGTCATGATCTCACAGTTCATGGGTTCCAGCCTGGCGTCAGGCTCTGTGCTACAGATTCTGTCTCCCTCTCTCTGCCTCTCCCTCACTCTGTGCCTCTTTCTCTCTCAAAAATAAACACTAAAAAAATAAAAATAAAAAATTATTATCTCAGATTATTTTGGCCTTCAATTAATGTATATTGACAATATCAAAATGATTAATTTTTTAATATAGAATTACTTTTACTATACGCAATGTAGTCTATTTTTTATTTTACTCTATTTCATTTTTTTAATGCTGGTGACCCACTAAATTGATTTTGTAACCCTCCTCCTGGCCCTTCTCCACTGGGGTTCTCAAGAGACAAGCCCAAATGCCCCAAGGCATCCACTGTATGCAATGAATTAACATCACTCCAGAGCATTTAGAATGGTAGTATATGCCATCTTTGGGAGAAGTGATGAAACCATCACTCGGATGGTCTTCTATAGGACTTTAATCTCCTCTCGTAGAACCCCAGATGAAAAGGGCTGCATGAGTGACAAATTGCAATCTGAAAAACCTTGCTCTAAGTGAACCACCCTAAAATTGGTCCAAACGTACTATTTCAACAAGTAGTCTTGTATTAATAACACTTGTGCATTGTGCAGATACTTGTGCACAGATTTACAAAGCATTACATGTGTAAAAGAATAAACTCCAGTGGTAATTATCACTATGTAACAAATACGAAATTATGAATTATGAAATTTTGTTTTCTTCTTTGCACTTGCTTAGGATCTACTACAATGGGCCTATATTGCTTTTATAATCACACCCAACCAAAAAACCAAAAACGTTTTTAACACAGAATAAAGCCCTAGTGTTGATCTTTAGTGAGTTTCCTCAACTTTCATATTCATATTCTTTGTCCCCATTAGATAAACAAAATACATACTTTTAGTGCTATTTGAAATCTCAAAACAAATTCAATACCACAAATAAAAACAAAATGCTGCTTGCTTTGCTTTAAAAGTAAGCTTGTTTTTCTCCTCAAAAATCACTGGTAACTACAGGGCTAGTAAGACTTTTCATTCAGTTACTCAAACCTTTATTAAACATCTAGACATTCTAGATTCATAAACTAGAAGATAAAGTCCTGCTCTAAGGGGCCTCCATTTAGTCTTTATATACATATTTCTGTGACCCACTTCTAAGTCTAGAAATCAAATCAGTTTTAAAATAATTTATATCTTTCCTATTCATTCCTTTTTCTGCCTAGCTTGGTACTGTAATACTTTAATTAGTGAATGAAGCAAGCCTCACCTTAAGAAAAGGCTTAGTGTTTAATTATATATCTTTTTGATTTTCATAGTCTAATAAAATCCTTAAATTATTTTAAGTATATGAACCCTCATTAGACCAAAATTTCTGCATGTGGACAAAATACAGGTTCCAGTCATTACTAAAGCTATTCCCAAACTAGTTCTACCTCTTTACTTGAACAAAATGAGTTTTGCTCTACACTTTCCTCTCCCAGAATACTAAAGGGATTGAAATTAACCCAATTCTTGATTACTTCCTTGTCCCTATTCCAGTGGCATAAATTATAATGTATGCATAGCTATGAGAACACTACTGGCTGCCTATACACTGATTCAGGTGTACCCTTTTTCTTCTTCCTTGAAGTTTCTTAATTTTTCCCATTTCTTAGACCAAAAAGAATAAACTTGTAAGTTTTTTTTTATCACCAGCCTTTTTAAAAATGTTAACATTTATAAATGTTTTACCTTTTTTTCATGGTAAAAACCAATATACGCTCTGTATGTCCTAAACCATAAGGGGGCACTATTCCCAAAGCCATTCTAAAGATTTCATTGAAACGTCCTTATGACATAATTCTTATAATAGACCTGTTTTGTACTTTCTTCTTGCATATTTCATTTTAATAATTAAATATCCAACTAGTATAATAACTGTGTACAAATAACTAAGAGTGGGATATATTTGAACACATTACTCAGTTATCTTATTTGTGTTAGAGATGTCTTCACATAATTCCAGATAAGTTAAGATGTTTGGGGAAAGGAAAAGTCCCCAAATACATATTAGTAAATATTTCAATAATAGTTTGAAGTACCATCCTACATTTCTAGACCCTTATCTTCCAAAATGCTTTCACTTCCATTCTCTCATTTGATCAGTTATCTCATTTAACAGTTTATTTGCAAATTACATTGTTTATTTACAGATTAAACCATTATTTTTCCAAAAACCTCCCAAGTATCCTAAAATATAATACAGTGTGTTGTTCTTCAAAAATGTATTCAGTTTTAAAAAAAGATTTCACTGATTGCCTCTGATGTGCCAAGCATTAAACTACATTTTGGGAAAATAGGAAAAAGAATCTCTAAACTCATGAAGTCAATTATTAATTTTAAAAAATTAGACAAAAATAGTTATCCTAGTTGCGCATATGAGCACAAATACTTCATCTGATTCTAACCTTATCCCCACTTCATCAAAATTTATGTTTATCACAAAATGCAAATGATACCACTGATGTAACAAATTACCACCAAACTGGCCACAACTATTACTGAAACACATTTTGTCTCAATGCTACTCTATGTAATTGCCCATTTTCTGTAGGGTATTTCCTCACCTTATTTAGGTTTGGACTAAGAAATGCACTTCCTAAACAGAAAAAAACAGTTTACAAGATGGGAGAATTTTTTTTGTACTATTATTATTCCAGAAATGATGAACTGGAAGGAAAATGCAAAACTAAAAAGAGTAAATGTTTAATAGGCTTTTTAAAAAAGTTTAAATTGATATCTTTAGGTCATTTATGTGCATCATAGATAATCTATTTTTTTCCTAAGCAAAGTAAATACCATATTATTTTACTTACCTAAGAGTAGTCAAATCTGAATGTTAGAAATCTAAATTTTAATTTTTTTAAAAAAATATAAGGGCATACCCATCTTTAACTTAAAGATTTTCTGCCACATATTATAATAGTAAAGAACCACTTATGACTACAAGCAGGCTTTTCTAATGTGCTTGAAAATAATCTTAAATATCATGCTTCAAGTTTTATTTACAAATGATCAATTTGCTTAGCAGCCTTTTTTCTTTTTTCCATAGACAAAAATGTAAGATCAACTAACTCAGAATTAGATCAAATAAGTAATACAACAACCGTACTTCTGACAAAAAGCACAAAAAGCTCAGGTGATACGAAGAAATAAATTGCTTAAGAACATCATTTTACAAAGCCAGCTAGGCAGATCTACAATCAGTTGTATTTCTTGCCCTGACCTGAGTAAGAAAGACTTCAAAATACACCATTAGTTTCTCCACAGATCCAGTTCTTCGCTTAGAACACTGACCTTATACCACTTATTTCTCCCATCTAAATATAGCTACTAACTATGCAAATTAAACGGAGCTATTAGTTATGCAAATAGTTAGGTGATCATTCCTAATATAATTTCCATCCTTGGAAATAACTTAACAGCTACATTTCAAACAACTGCCTTTTGAGTTTCATAATTTTGGTTTTTTAATTTAGAACACTACTTTAAATTAACTATATAAACATATTGAACTACATTAGTATTCACATTAAACATAAGGCTCTTTACATAAGAGATTAATGTTATTTAGTTTACTCTTCTATTAAAAAAAAAAAAAAAAGCCTGTATTGACTTCTTCAAATGAGCTTCCTCTGGGTCTATTTGGTTTGTTTGGCAACCAACTCACTGACTCACAGGAGGTAATAAAAAATGTTCCCCAGTCAAGGATATATCTCCTAGCACCCCCCCTCCCAGTTAAAGACCTCAGTATAAAATTCAAATTAACAAAGTTTACGAACCATTATACTAAGGTAAATTGATTTTAAAAAGTTAATGTTTCTCAAAATTCAGTAGTAGTTTCTACTACTAAGTTTGCTTTAGGGAAAAGCAGTGAAAATTACTAGACTTCAAGTCAGGAGAGCTGCATTCAGCTCCTCATAACCACCCACCAGTTATACAACCAGGAACATGTGACCCTTCTGGGACTGGTTTCACATCTGAGAAACCTTGCTCACAGACCTTCAAAAAAGAACTACCTCACAAAGTTTTTCAGGAGTAAATTTTCAAAATATGGAGTGGTAAGCATAATAAAACAACCACCCAAGTATGTATTACACATGAACCCAAAAGTCTTCTTTCTTAAAGATTTCATTGCTAGAAATTTTAAATTCCCTTAAATTGCTTACAATTCATAAAATTGGAAATAATACCAAAATGAAACCAAAAACACTATAGTAAAACTTGCAAAAAGATAACAGCCAAAAGGGGGGGGGGGGGAGGAATCTCACACCTTCCCCTATTTAAAAAATGATTCAAATTAATCATTTCTGAGACAATAAAGGACTACATTCAGATGAAGAATGGTTTCAATTTTAGCCAAACCCTAGCACATACAGTTTCAGTTAAGTAAATTCATCACCTTCTTCTTTTTAATCTTTACCATGGTTCTCAGATGTTTTTGTTCACAAATACAGAGCAGGAACATCAGGCAAAGGAGTTTATCCCAAAAATGCTTATGTCAGAGCAATGAAGACTGGAGTAAGAATATTTGGCAAATAATGTGGTCACCAATGGACATGTAAGGGTAGGGCCCTCATTAGCATAGTGCAAGATATCATAAATATCAAAAGGGGCATTCCACATTTTGAGAATATAGATCATCTCCAGGCACAAGCTTCAGCATGGGACCAATCCAGCTGCAAGCAAGTCCTGTAATTTGAGAAGTGGCTTGAAGTCAATCCTGCTTCAAAATCAGTCAATAACTGCCCATGAACAATATAAACTTATCTAGTAGCCACAGGCAAGGAATTTCGAAGTGCTGACCCTTTGGGAGCAGCAAGTAGCAAACTACCCTGAATTAAGAGTCTAAAATGATCTTCATGATCTTCTTGAGCTTCAGAAGCAAATCACAGTTTTAAAACTCCACTGTAACTAAATTTCCCTCAAAACCTCAAAGGTACCATAATAAAGCACACGACACCAAATCTTAGATTCTAGCCCGAGCTCTAATGTTGCTGTGAATAAGCTAAGGTCATTTAATACGCTTCATTCTGTGAAGTAGAAAAGGTAGAGATTATTTCAAGAAATAAGAACAGTGAAAAAAATTAGATTCTTAAGATGAAACATGGCTCATCTTTCATTGCATGAATCAGATAAAATTATACATGTAAAGCTGCTCAAGAACAATGCTTGCCACACTGTAAGTGTTAAATAGTGCTAGCTCTTATACTAATTTTAATCAAGTAAAAATATATTTAAAAACCAAATCAACAAACTGGGTATTTAATAACCCAAATGTTGTTGATTACCCAGGCATTCAAACTCTTAAAATAAAGACCTTAGTTTAGCCTACCAGACAATGCAGTGGGAAAAATAATGTTCAAGATCTCTTTGCTGACAGGTTTTTATATTAATATTTATTTAGCCTAAAATAATCTTTTTATTCTAGCCATCACAATTTTTTTATTTTTCTTTTAAAAAAGAAATCTCTCTTACCAGAATCACAAATTCTTCCAATAAACCTGTCTTTTCCATTTATTCCCAATATTGATCAAGCCTGAATACCCAGGTATTGAAACAATGTCAGAAATCCTAGATCTACCTTTGAAAAATGCTGTTTGAAGCCCACAACCAGAAATGTTTTGGCTAGCTATTATGCCATTTGCAAATGGAAATAACACCAAAGTGTAAATTATCTGGAGTCCTAGGACAACAGATCTAGTCATCAAAAAGTAGGACGTGTGAAAAAGAAAGAGATCATGACTTGACAAAGAAGCCCCGAACCCTCCAGTCCCTGTCTATAGAATCTTGGGAAAGCCACTTGATTTGAGCCTCATTCTCTTTATCTGTAGAATGGGAATAATCCTACTTCTTGCACTAGGTTGTTTGAAAGATCAAATGAGCACACACATAGGAAAGCACTTTATAACCTTAAATGTGTGATATAAACATAACACATTACAAAGACCAGTATTTTTTGTTGTTGCATGACCAGTAAGTTTCTTAACAACGCACAGGTTAAGTAATAGTCTAAATATAGGCTTTTGAATTCAAAGTAAACCACGGCCATTATTTAAAATTACTATTAAAAAAAACTTGCCTTGGACTGGGTCCTTTTTCCATTTCTCATGCTAAACTTCTCCTTCATTTCTTCTAAAATTATCTTCAGTTTCTTTTCTTCAGGTGTCCCTAAGTATTTCTGGTTCACATGAAGATAGCAATGCCATTTGGCTGACTCAAAGCCCCAGTGGCAAGTCCTTTTGTCAGGTGATCTGTGAGAATGCATCACAAATGTCTGGGGTGCAAACATTCCACAGCACTCCAGACACTGGATACATGGAGCATCAGGCTGAACATAAAACTGGGGTGCAAACAGACCCTGACATTTGCCCAAGCATTCATGTTCCACTTCAAAGGCACTGCCAGTTTCCTTTAACTGGGCCAATGAGTTTTTAGCAGGAAGTACACTACCATTTTGAGGAAAAGTGCGTGGCCGCAATAAAGCGTTACATAGTCTTTGTGCATCAGTTAATGTGATCAGCCCACAGGATGGGGCATTGAATGGAAGTATTCCCAGGACCTTTAAGATATGAAGCTGGTCTGAAGTACACCGTGAACAATAGATGTACAATTCGTCACATACTGTATTTATTTGCTGGAGCGAAAATTCTCGTAGAACAGAATTTAAGACTTGAGGCAAGCAGAGTCTCTTTTCTCCTCCAACCTGAAAACAAGAAATAGACTCCCCTTCCAACACAGTCTGTGTGAGTTCTGTGGAGCTATCAGAAGGGATGAACAGTGGACCAGGCAGAACCTGAGGAGAAGGAAGAGGCAGAAATACAGTAGGTGACATGCTTTCTTGGGAATACCGAGCAGAAAATGCTGCTGGTCCACCCAGAGAGCTCTGACTACTTAAATGGAATTGTGCCAAAGTGTGTTTCAAACTGGGATTTAAATGTAAAGGTTCCGGCACAGAGGCACAAGTTCGCTTGACGTGCTCCCCATCAGTTTCCATTGGCACTTCATAGTCCTCCAAGTGTTCCTTCTTTACTGTTGGCATCTTGTTTATCATCATTTTTCCATCTGCAGGAAAGTCTGTCATCATTTTTTTCACTGGAGGGCCATCATCTCCCATCCCATTCAGTTTTTTATTTGAGCCCTGAACCAAGGAAAAATTGGTCTGTAGGTTTTCCATTGCTAAAACTGTGGTGTTAAATAAGGAAGTCTGAGATTTGCATTGTTATTTAGTCACTCATTCCAAGAAAGAAGAACAATGTGTATCAATACATATAGCAACTTACTCTCACAAAAAATTTAAATTTCCAAAGAGAAATCTCCCTAAATTACTCAAGAGATTTTGCAACTTTATTTGGTTCTGCTTATACTCTAGAACAATTTCACTGCTAGTGCTATAAAATTTCTTCTTTTGTCTCTAATGATAAAGAATACAATTTGAGAGGCACGCCTCTGAGGAAGCCTTTTTTTCTTAACTCTTCAAATATATGCATTAAAATAAACTTATCAATACTCTCAATTCGGGATATCCAGATTCAATGCAATGGTTTGGTTTGGTTTGAAGCAAAACAGGTGAAAAGTTTATGCAATTACTTGTGTCATAAAACCCAGACACAAATACAAATCAAAATGTTGCACCCAAATTTAGGTTTTGGCACCAAGGACACCAAAAAAGGAAAAGAAAACAGTATCTTCTCTAAAAGTGATGATCTGTTGGTCTGTGTTGACAAACTGAAGGTTTGTAGAAATCCTCCTAACTGTAAGAAGAGCCTCTGACTCCACCTGAACTTCTACAATTAAAAATTATATCTAAAGAAAAATTGCCCAGTTATCTTCATGGATTACTGTTTATTCTTCTTTTAATTATCTGGAAGAGAAGAGCAGTGAGGGAGAGTTATATTTGAATTTGCTCCAGAGGCCAAAGGGTCAGTTTGCAACTAGTTTCTTAATCTTATACTGAGTTCACTTTACCAAAGGTGACACTTGAGCGATTTCTTTAAATCTAATACCAGTTAACTAGAAGAACTTCATTTAAACAGGAAAGTAATTTGTATAATGGGTTAAGGGAGCAATAACATCCCTCAAAAGGGAACAGAAGAACCTTAAATAGATCATCTCATCTAAAACTAAGTACCAGAGTCTTTCCCAGTTATGCCTTTTTAACTATAATAATCCGTTACTTCATCTCTTCATTTTAAAAACTACCAGTTTCATCCCCAAAAAATCAGATACGAGTTAACATATCTACCATATGTACCTAACTTACAATTTTAAGGGCATTAATTCACCTAGTCAGTGTATGCTATTTTTTCTAGAATGACTGTAGGCAAAAATTAACTTTCCCTTTAAAAGGTTAGCGAATTTGCTTAATGGAAGCTAAAAGCTATAGACTCCACTCCTGGGAATCTCCATCCTTAACAAGACTAATTCCGGACAAAAAACACAAGGCAGACAGACCTCACAAAGAATGCAAATGGAGGAAGAGGGAAAAAGAAAAGATTCTTCTTCCACTTCCTTCTTGAGCGCAAACCCAAACGAAATCCAATAAATAAAAAGGTTTGCCTCCCAAACTCTCAGCAGTTTACCTTAAAAGAGACCTAAAGGGTTAAGGACCCAGGCCACAAGCCAATGTTCTGACTTTCGCCCACCACAGGAACACCTCAGCCAACGCAGGCCAAGAAAGAGGGCAGGAGGCATGACCTACAATGGGGGAGCCCCCCCCAACTCTGAAATCCTCGGCCCACGCAAATTCACCCACCCATCACAAACCCGAGAGGGACGGCTGAGCGGCGGACAAGGGAGCTGGGACGCCTTGGGCTGTGCAAGGGGCGAGTGGGAAGTGGAAAAAGAGGAGTCCCCCAACCCCCACCCACGGTCTTGGGACAACCCCAAGTGCCCTCCCAACACTGCCCCACTGCGGGGGCCGCGGGGAGGACTGTGGAAATCCCCCCCGTACCCTATCCCCAGGAAGTTCTCGGGTGTACCCAGCACCCCTAAGGCTGCACCTCCCCCGCCTGCTCCGGGCCAGAAAGGAGAAGGGTCTGCGGGCGGGTGGGGCGCCGAACAGGGATCCCCGCGTCGCTGGGCGCCGACAGACGCCCGGGGCATCCCCGAGGAGTGCAGACTGGCGGCTGGGGGAGGGTGGGGAGAGTGACGGGCGTCCAGGTCTCCGGGGTCCCGACGGCTCCGGTCAAGTGCAGCGCCCTTCCAGTGTCTGCGCCCACTGCCTAGGGTCTTCTAGGCTTGATCCGCCGTGGGACACCCGCCCCGTGCCCCCCATGGCCCCGACCCCACCCGGGACCCGCGCACCCGGACCCCGGACTCCGGCCTCCGCGCCCGGGGTAGCTCGACGAGCTTTGTTAACTCCCCACTACCCACGGCACCGCCGTCGGGCTCCCCCAAGGCCGCGCGCCCCTTGCCTCCCGCCGCGCCCGCCGCGTCCTCACCACGAGCCGGGGCCGCACCTGTGCCAGCCGCCGCCGCTCGCCCGCTCCCTTCGGCTGTGCCGGCGCCGCTCCGAACCCCACACACATCGCTACACACAGCCCTCTGACGTCACCGAGCCCTCGGCCCGCCCACGTCACTGCGGAGACACACAGCTTCCCGCAGACGCCGCCGCCGTCTCCGGCCGCCCGGGGGAGAGCGAGGGCGGCGGGGAGGGGGAGGGGAAGGGAACGGAGCCAGCGGCGGCGCCGCGCGCGCGGGCCCGCCAGCGTCGCTGCCACCGCCCGCTCGCGACTCCTAGTCCCTCGGGGACGCGCGCGCCGTCTGACCTATTGTGGCTCCTCGGGGCTCGCCCCTCGCCCCGTCGCCGCGCGCGCGCGCCCCTCCCCCCAGGCGCGCGCCCGGCGCTCCTGGCCTCGCGCGCCGTCTGGGCGGCTGGCGCACGGCGCTGTCTGCGGTGCACCCGGCGCAGACAGGATGTTCCCTCCCCGCCCCACCCCCACTGCCGCCCTCCCTCCTTCCTTCCTCGAGTCGCCCAGCCGGCTGTCTGGGGCCGCCACCGCCCCGCCCCCGCCCCACCCGCTGCTCTGTGGTGACGGGCCAGACCCGGGGGCGCCCTGTCCGCTCCGCTGCCGCGCGACTGGGAGAGAGGGGGCTGGGCGGCCGCGCGGTGCACTGTGCGCGACCCCAGCAGCCGGCTGGGCGGAGGCAGGGCCCGCCCGGCAGAGCGCCGCCGCCCGAGGTCAGGCACGGGCGACCCTCCCCCCGCGAGGCCGCAGCTGGGCCGCCCCGCCCCGGAGGCAGCCGGGTGGCGGCCGCCCTGCAGCGCCCCCGGTGTGGGCCCCGCTTCCCGGGGCGCGCCGGGGCTGCCCCCCGCCCCCACGGGGCCTCCCGCCCGCGGGCCGCCCTGCCAGCTGCCTGCGCTCCGCCCCACCTCGGCGGCCCCCGCCTTGCCCGGGCGGCCTCCGCCCAGACGCCTTCCCTGGGCTGACCTCCATCCGCCATCCGGCCAGGCTGGAGGGCTGGCCAAAGTTCCGGCAAAACCGACACAAAACATTTTTGTCCCTACTTCTCAGCCTCTCTCCTCCCACCCTTTTTCTCCCCACTAGGCTGCTCCCTCGGTTCCAAAAGGGAGCTAGAAATTACAGGTTTCTACAGTGTTTACTGAAGGTTTTTAATTATTTGGTTTTTGTTTTAGAGGGGAACACGAGATGAGACGAGGAAAGGTACGACGTACGAGCTTTCGGCTTTGACCCTCAGGGGCGAGCAGAGTGGTCTTCCTGGTCAGTGTTCCCAGGACTGCCAATTAGCATATTGAACTCTGCCGAGTTGCTTCGTCATATTTCGAAACACCAAGAAATCCCCTTTTCTCCACCCCAGCGCTAGATCAGGAACTGAAATAGACCTCCGAGTCGCACTGCACAGAATTTAGAGGACTGGAACTTCATCTCGTTTTTTGGGAGGGTGTCCCCTTTTCGCCCATTTTTGTCCACAATTTCTCCTGGTTTTACTGCTGGGAGGTCACTCCTACGGGGTCCGCGTTTGGAGCTAGCCGACTGGGAATAGTCCTGTGTTCATGGATTTTCCCCCCTTTTCCTCGCAAGAAGGCCCAGCAAAGACACAAGCCTCTCTTACTCCCCCCACTCCCAAGTTCCCGTCCTCACGCCTCCGTCGTCGTGCTCCCGGGTCGTGCCCTCTCGCCCACCCCCCCCTTCCCCTCCTTCTTGACTGCCTCCTTTGCCGAACATGAATAATTCCGCAGCACTTCCCATCTGTTATTGCCATAGAGACAGAAGCTCGGCAAAGATAATGATGTTCTGTGCAGAGCCAGTGGGGGGAGAACGGCATCTGTGAGTCTGGGGGATAGATTTTCTAATCGGGAGAATATGTAGAAGGCCCGGCTGCAGATCTAATGTGGAAGACTGGACAGTCCTGAGACTTGGCATCCGGTCACCCCTTGGCACCTGGCTGGTGTCTCTCCAGAAGAAACAATTTTTGGAAGCCAAAATGACAGATTTTTTAAAAAGTGATTCCAAACTGCAATTAATGATACATGTTTTGTACTCATTTTATCAGCCATAATAGTAATTACTTACTAGCATATCCAAAGACCTAAGAACCAAAATAAATTGGACAGTAAACAGACTTTTGAGAAATCAGACGCATTATCCCCTCCACTGTTCTTTTGATTTGCTTTCTCCAGGAATCTGTTTTTTGAGAGAAGGATCTTTGGTGCCTGTTATTTTATGTACAATGGTTTGAGAAATAGTGACAGGCAAATGTGGCTAGAACCAATCAAGCTTTAAGGGCATTTTTTCCCCATTATTCATGAAAGTACAAAACGTATCAAATTAAAATTCATTTTGCCCTTGAATTCCCAAGGTCTCAGCCTCAGAGGTACAGGTTTGAACACAAGTGAAACTAAGCAGAGTACATTTTACATGATGCAGATGGGGAGGCTCATTCTAAGCCAGATTTTTGCAGGCCTACTTAAAGATTTTCAGAAATTATCAGTAAAATTGATTGCATAACATGGAAAAAAAACACTGAAGCCAATGAGAATGGTTTTTTATGTCAGAAACAGAATTAAATGGACACAGAGAATACAATCCTTAGAAAAAATAAGCACTGTAAGGTAATGAATATTGTACTTCCCATATACTGATAATCTTCATCAGTGTTGAAAAGTCATTGCAAGTACTGGTTAGTAAATAGCTGTTAGGTAGGTTTTGAATGGCCTCCTACCTCAACTTGTTGGCTACCAGCAAGAGCTGAGCAAGACCACTGTGAGAGTGTGTGCCTATGTGCATGTAAGAATTCCAAAAAATCTGAGGGGAGGAGGAGCCTACCCATTGTCTCATCTTCCATTAAGCAGTACAGCTAGAAGATCCAAACTAACTGGTACCAGATGGTCTGGAATTTCTTCTTCATTAGTTATGGCCCTCTGGTAATAATAGAAATCAAGAATTTAGGGGTTATAAATTCAGACTAGTTCTGACCTGTGACCTGATAAATGGTTTGGGGCAAATGCTATCCTCTTGTCTCCATTTACCCATCTATTGGTAATGACCTACCAATATTAATTATGAAGAATATGAAAAGGAAAAAGAGGGTAAAGTGCAAACACTCTGTAAATTAATTTTACTTTTATGAAGAAGGGGCAAGAAAGGTCAAATAAATGTTCATCAGGCACACAAATGCAGGCTTGTGTTTTTGTTCATACTCCCTAGTGCTGTTTTCTGAGAAAGAAAAACCAGTTGTAGCTTGATGGTTCTGGTGCCTCTTCTCCCCTCTTCCTTGATCTTCCACAAAAAGACTTGTTTGGAATGTTTTTTAGCAGCAAATTAGATGCTACAAGTCCCTAGTTTTACAAAAGAATCTCAACTATTTCCTTTTCCATCTCATTTTTTTCTGTAGCTTTTCACTTATTTCTATTTGTCTGAATTGTGACGATGATGATGCTCTTTAACTTCCTCCCAGCACTCTAATCTTTTTCCTACCTACCCTACCACCGCCCCTCAGTGCACTTTAAGCCTCATATTAGTTTAATGTTACTGTCCCTGCTGGTGCAAAGTTCTTCCCCGTCATTGACTGGGTTTTCTCCTCCCGGCTCCTTTCTCCTCCTACCTGCCAAATCAATACTATATCTTTAAGATCCTAATCCCTATTTTCATGCCTTACATAGATGAGAACCAGATGCTTAAAAACTATTAATCTCTTCTTCCTGAATAGTGTTCCATGGCACTTCTTTTTTCAGGTTTTAACTTGGGCTCTGTGAAATTGGAAGGGAAGTAAGAGGAGGAACACAAAAAGGAATAGCCAGAAAGGGTAAAACAGAAAGATCATGTTAGAAATGTTTGAATGTTCAGTGTTTAAATTGCAACAATCTCTAAAATCAACGTAACAGACACATTAAGTGTATTTCATTGCCAATTCTAGGAATTTCATGAGCGTTTAGAAAGTTGGCAAAGTTTGACTTACTACAAATCAGAGACCTTTTCTCTTTTTCAGGACAAAAATGTCATAATGAGCCCTATGATATTGCCAAGCTATGATTTGAAAACTGCCTTTCAACAATAGCCAAATCATGGAAAGAGCCTAAATGTCCATCAACTGATGAGTGGATTAGGAAGATGTGGTTCATCTATACAATGGAATACTACATGGCAATGAGAAAGAATGAAATCTGGCCATTTGTAGCAAAGTGGATGGACCTCGAGGGTGTCATGCTCAGCGAAATAAGTCAGGCGGAGAAGGACAGATACC
>CM053573.1:90322071-90401542 GCA_028646485.1 Cryptoprocta ferox
AAAAAAAAAAAAAAGAAAAGAAAACTGCAAGGTGAGAGGTGTTGTCTAATTGTAGTGCTGGACTATAAGTAGCTCAAAGTGCTTCACACTTTCCTATGAGATACATACAAGAAATGCTCTTTTTAACAAAAGAGAAGTTGAGGCAGCTTACGTTTTGAGTCAAACTATTTTGCTGATAAGTGGCAGAACAGGGGTTGGTACAAAATGCATCTGACCCACATCAGTGGGGTTTCCATTCTTCCTTATCTTAATCTTCTTGGTGCTCACGCTCATAAGCCCTGAGGACCTATTCAAATTAGCCAAAAAAGAGCAAATTTTGAAACTTACAGGGTAGGTAATAACGTACCAAGTACTGAGGAATATTTATCACAACCCACAATTACACTTACTTTACTACCGGCAACACTCTCTGATAGTCTATTCTCCTCTATTCTGTTTCTTTATATTTTAATTCACTACTAATGCATGCAACCTACAGTTTAAGAAACAATGCGTTAAAGAATAATAATCAATGTTAACATTTATATAGTATTTATTATCGCTAGGCTCTGTTCTAAGCATTTTATGTATAGCTCATTTAATCTTCAAAACAACCTTATGGGATAGTTGCTATTATTATCCCTATCTTACAGATGAATAAACTAGCACAGAGTTGTGTTCAAGATCGTACAGCTAGGTAAATTCTTCCCTTCAAATTGTGAAAAAGATTATATGTGATTTTCAAATCTGAGTCTTATATAAGATCAATCTGGATGTAAAAAATAGGATTAGGGTTTATGTTACATGATTTGAGGGTCACTAAAGGTTCTATCACCCCCACTGCCTTTCTGACATAGTGTTTGAGATTCCCATGATATATTATTTTCATTACTATCCAGATTAAACTGAAAATGTATTACATGGAAGAGAATAAACATGATTACTATTGATCTGTAATTATTATTATATAATTAATCCCACAACAATGTTCCCAAGTTAGGCAATATTACCCCCATTTATCAGATGAGAAAACTGACATTCTGTGTTTATCTGAAATCTTTGCTATGGTTTGCTGTCTCTATCAGATTCATTGGTCACCTAGCAGAATCCCATTATAATGGTACACAAGATAAGGAAACTTTGATTAAAGGAGGATGTAGAAATAGAATGTATTCATGGTATGGCTCAGGGAGGGAAAGCTCAGGTAAAGGAAAAAGCAGGGAGTTCTGGGCCACGAAATGGTAGATTGAGAATTATAGTGGCCTCCCATGGGGTTGGCCGCCCAGCTCTGTGTCTTTTCCTGGCTCATGTCCCACTCTCTGAACTACATGGCCACAACAGCAGGTCTTCCTGAAGCTACGGGGGTCCTTCCCCACAATCATAGCCAATTGGACCAGGAACAGACACCTAGGCCAATGAACATCTTCCCAGATGTATTTGGCATGAGTGCTGAGTCTAGCCTCAGCCTGCCTGGTGTATTGAATGGAGGAAATATAACCTCTGGAGCTTTTGGTGCTCATACTTGCTGTATCATGGAGTGGAAAAGAAGTGTAAGCCAATCTGCCGGGAGAAACCAAAATGAGGCAGGTGTAAAGAGAAGAGCAGATAGAGTGTTGATAAGACTCAAGTCTTAGGTTCTGGTTTGTTCCTATGCTGAGCCTACTCCTGTCCTTGGATACTCCTACAAACTTGAACCGAATCCCCCTTTTTTCGCTTGAGCTCATCAGAGTAGGTTTGTGTTACTTGCAACCAAAAGAGTCAGAAAGAAGTGGAAAGATGTAGTAGAGCTGCCCACTTCAATTTTACATATCACTGGACTTGGTTTTAACTGCCACATTGCACAAGGAAGGAAAGAAGGAAGGAAGGAAGGAAGGAAGGAAGGAAGGAAGGAAGGAAGGAAGGAAGAGGGAAAAATCAATTAAAACACCCCATGTTTTTTGCCTTTGGCATATAAAATATTTAAAGAACTTCTTCCTTCTTTTAAATGTAGCGGTCTCTAGGCCAGTGTTGTCCAATAGAAACGTCTGCAATGATGGATATGTTCTGTATCTACATTGTCCAATAAGAAGCCCATAGCTACATGTGGCTGTTGGGCACTTAAAGTGTGGCTAATGCAACTAAGAAACAGAAAATTTTAATTTAGTTTTAATAAATTTAAGTTTAAATAGCTACCGTATGTAGCTAGTGACTATCATAATGGACAGCATAACTCTCTAGGAGAGACAAGACACAAATAGTGAAGTTGTTTGCAGTGTCAAGATGAGAATCTGAAGAAACCTGAGAGTGGTGTGGAAACACTAGGGAACAACTGTGAAGCGCCTGACCCAGTCATTGTAAACTGTATCCCTCCCTCCCAATCAAGATGAAGACAGAAAAAGCTAATAAGAATTACTTGTAAAACAAACTAAAAGAAAGAATGGAACAAAGAAGGGAAGGAAGGAAGAAGGAAAGCAGAGAGGGGCAAAAATTCTTTGAAGACATAAAATGGTTCTCTGGTCAAAGTAAAACTGCAGGGGTGCCTGGTGGGCTCGTTGGTAGAGCGTGTGATTCTTGATCTTGAGGTTGTGAGTTTGAGCCCCACATTGGGTGGAGAGATTACTTAAAAATAAAATTGTAAAAAAATTTTTTTTGCCTAATTGCATTAACAAACCTACAAAACAAGTGTATCCCTCAGAAGGCATAACTGTCAGAAAGATTAGCAGGGCTATCTCCATTGTAGGAATGAATGCATCAGCCTCAAGGTATCCAGAAAGCAAATTGTGTATTTAACCTTCCTTATTCTGATTTCTTACCCATGAAGTGAACTTCTGGTTATAATTGAGCTTCCCAAACCACTGTCCCTTGGAGAGAGGTACATGTCAATGCAAATGTCCAGTTCCTTTCTAACTGTAAACAAATGTATTCCATGCTGATTGTGTGTGCCAGGTGCTATAAGTTTGGCTAAAGTGAACCTGTTCACAGACCAGATCCAATCTTGTTTGTTGACAAGATCAAGCCTCTGAAGCTTCAAGGCAAAGAACTAGGTTCTAATTAACCCAGATAATGTCAGTCAGGTCTATACCTGGCAGACAGCCAAATGACCTCCCCATACAATACCTGACCTGTCCCAGGAATTTGTCCTCAAAATATTAATTCCTAAAGTAGAGTCAGAAGAAACTCTAGAGCTCCTCAGTGGATTCTGGCATGGGCCAGTAAGAACAGGAGAACCATAGGGCTTATGAATGGAAGACTGTGAGACACATAAGTTAATTAAAAAGGATGGATAGTAAGAGAAAGCAAGGGCCAGCAGCATTCTTGTTCAGGAAGTACTGAGGAAACAGAGTTCTATTTCTTCTTTAAGATGTGTCCAGTAGTGCCTGGGTAGCTCAGTCGGTTAAGCATGACTTCAGGTCATGATCTCATGGTTTGTGGGTTCGAGCCCTGCGTCGGGCTCTATGGGGACAGCTCAGAGCCTGTGTCTGCCTGTCTCTCTTTGCCACTCCCCTGCTCACACTCTGTCTCTCTCTCTCAAAAATGAATAATCATTAAAAAAAAAAAAAAGATGTGTCCAAATCTGGGGTGCCTGGCTGGCTCAGTCAGTGGAGCATGCAACTCTTGATCTTGGGGGTATGCGTTCAAGCCCCACATTGAGTGGAGAGATTACTTAAAAATAAAATCTTAAAAAAAAAAAGATGCATCGAGATCTGACTTACTGAAACAGAGAGCATAATCATTTTTTATAGGAAAATTTTGTTAAATAGAAAACTTTTTATTTTGGGTACCCAAAAAGTACCCATTAAGTCCCACAGCAATTTTTCTCAAAGTGGGGTTTACCAAGCACCTGCCCCAGAGTCATCTGAGGAACTTGTTAAAAATCTAGACTCTTGGGCCCCAAAACAGCCAAAATAGAATCTCAGGGGTTGGAGTGCAGGAATCGGCACTTTGAATACACATCCAGGCACAGCTCTGCCCTCTTAAGTCTGAGGAGCTGTAACCCAAGAGAAGTCTACAGGAAAGGTAGAGGGAAGACTTCTTCTACCTGAAATGTGACCAGGACAGCTGTGGCAGCAGAATCACTCAGACCAGCCACTTGGGCAGACAGGACAAGTACAAGTGCAGCCTTTCTGGAGACAACAGCCAGGCCCACTCTCCAGACTCTGTCAGCTCTCCCACCACACTAAGAGCACATTGGTTTTTGGTTTGGGTTGTTCTTTTTTTAATCTTTTATAAAATTTGCAAAATTAAGTGAAAAAAGCGCACCTGGAATTTTCTCTTTTTCTCTCTCTTGGATTCTAGCCTCCCTAGCACTATGCAAGCCACTCTAACCTTTTCTTGGAGTAAAAAGAAAATTCTAGAGATACGAGTATTTCCCAAAATATAACATCAAAATTCTTTCATAACAGATTTGCAGAAAAACAAGAAAAAGAGCAAAGTGGTAAGGCTCAATGATTTTTGTGAGCTGATTACAGAAGTAAAACTTTTATTTCCTGTATGTTTACACACAAGGAAAGAAGGAGTATTATAGTCCTGGTGTTCAGTAAGTGAAATAGCAAGAGACTAAGCAGGATAAGTAGCAAAATTAAAAATGTTCATATCCTTGGGAGAGGCTGGGTGGCTCAGTCGGTTAAGCATCAGACTTCAGCTCAGGTCATGATCTCTCAGTTCATAGTTCCAAGCCCTGCATCGGGCTCTGTGCTGACAGCTCAGCACCTGGGGCCTGCTTCAGATTCTGTGTCTCTGTCTCTCTGCCCCTCCCCCGCTTGCTCTATCTCTTGCTCAAAACTAAATAAACATTAAAAAAATAAATACTCTTCTAGAAATTTATTCTAACAGGGTATAACGGACAAGCACAAAAAGATATAAAACAAGGATGTACATCACTGTTATTTACAATAAAGAAAGATTGGCTGGGCACCTGGATAGCTCAGTTGGTTGAGCATCCTACTCTTGATTTCAGTTCAGGTCATTATCTCACAGTCATAGGATTGAGCCCTGAGTTGGGCTCCATGCTGAGCATGGGGCCTGCTTGGGATTCCCTCTCTCCCTTTCTCTCTGCCCTTCCCCCACTCTTACTCATTTACTCACTCTCCCTCTCAAAAATAAGTAAACTTTAAAAAAAGGATTGGAAACTTCTGATATGAAACACATCAATCATGATGCGAGCAACCTCTCCATCCTCTTCTAACAGAACCCACTCTGCTCATAGTCTTGCCGTGGCCCTTAGACTATTCCTTGAGCAAAGGGCAGTCACTGAGTGGATCAGGAGTGGGGACCTGAATCATAGGCTAGCCAATAACTTAGACTTAGCCTGACCCAAAACGTCTGGCCTGGAGGGATTGATACTAATTAATTAGGCCAATTAGATTTTCTCCTTTTACAATTTAACATAAAAATACAGAACTAGCAATTAGAATTGACATATACATTTTTCTTTATATAAATAAATTATAAAGTTATATATTAAAACCTTAGGCAATAAAATGATTATTTGCAAATATGCCTCATATAAGTATAGAAGTTATTTTCATTAGAAAATATTAACAACACTGTTGTTTTATCCATTGATGTCTCAACCATTTACCAGTTAAATTAGTTACAGTAGGTGGTCAACATATTCTTTCAATTGGCAGCATGGGAAATAAGTGTTGATAATAAAGTCTTACGTTCACAAAGTTAAATATCTTGGATTTTAAAGCTTACTAGAATTGGCCTCTGTGGGATATGAATATTGGCTCTGTTACCAAAATCAGAGGCTGGATTTCTAATGAATAGGTTTTCTTTACACAGGTAATATAGATTTTAAAGAAACCACATGGGCTCATTAAAGGTTAATATAAATGTGAAATTACAACCCTGAAGTTCCATTAGCCACCTTGTTGATTTTTAAATAAATCAGCTTGTCAAATAAAGCTCTATATAATATTTTCCTCGTGTGCTTTAGTCACTTTCTCCTGGATGGACAAGTGCCAGGCATTCGGTATGTTTTACACATTTAAAAATAGATAAAATAAATACTACATTACCATAATTTCAGGCAAATGGAGAACAACTTGCCAATAAACATTACAAAATTCTTTCATTGTAAACAATCACTCATACTGAAGTAGGCTTCTAAGGCCCTCCATGAAATACACACTGTAGAGACCATGGTGGGCCATAATACATAGAAAATGAGTCCAGTCTCCCACAGGCCTCTATGACTCTACCAACCCCACATCCGCACAGATGTTCTGTTGAGATCTTTACCTAAACTAGAAGATCTTCTGGTGTCACCTCTCCAGATTTGTCTCTTTGCTTCCAGAAAATGATACCAGCTGTAACACTGGCTCTGTTGATTTTCCACATATCAAAATGTCAGAAATATGCATCCACTGTTAATCAGCTATATCCAATTTCTGCACTTCAGGATATAATCTCTCTGCTCTTTAAGTCTTATCAAAGCACAGTTGTGAAGAATGCTATTCATCAAACACTTCCTGGAGGACTGGGAGGCCATCCACTCCTCCGGGCATGTTATATTTTCCCCCCTTAGACTTTTTTCCTGGATTCAAATCAAACCATCAATGTTCATACTTAAAACAAGGAGAGTTCCCTTCCTTAGTAAGATTTGGTATTATGCCCTTCATCTGTATAATGGATATTCTAAGAAAGAGACACCTGTTGTTTATCAGTTGAGGATGATGTGGTGTTTCCTTCATGAGGACCCATGAGAGATATTTCTGCTGGGCCTCAATTGCTTTACTTCTGTCTTACAAATACTGAAAAGCTTGTTATTAACCAGGTTTTCCCCCGGCTCCTTACGAGCTCAGAATCAGATCTGTAGACAATGTCCAGGTACAGTTGTGTGTTGGCTATATATCTGGTTTGACTTTATTTCCTACCTTTGATTTCTTCTTGTTCTCATTTCATCCATGAGGCAAAAAAGGAGGGAGGGAGAGAGAGAAGTTGGAAGTAAGAGAAAGAGAAACTGGAAGTTCTGGTTAACTTACGCCATTTATCAGTTCCTGTCACATGCAAATGTAAGGGCAATGTCTATTTTATAAATAGTAAGATGACTTTCAAGGTATTTGTACCAAGAGAGTCTCAAAGCTGAGACAGAGGGCAAAAAGTTACTATTTCCACTCATCTTGTCCATATCATTTCATTGGATAATTTGGCTAAACAGATATCCATTCCATTTACTTCTAGTCACTTAGAGGTTGAAGATTATAAAGACACCCATAGCTCAAACCAGAAAGTCCTCAGACTCCTAGGTAGCCTAGTACCACCTTCATATCATCACGACTTTGACTTACACAATGGCATCCTTTCATTTGAGCTCTTTTCATGTCTCTACCTTTAAATTGTTAAGAAGGAGACTCTCATGGGCTCAGAATGTCTTTCTTAGCTGGGCTTTGCTGATCAGGCCACACCTGGGAGTGACAGTCCGTGGGTCATGTAACCATCTTTTACCTACCTTGCTGGAACAGGGGTCAAGGACATTAAAACATGACTGCCTAAAAGAACCTTCGAGCAAGACAGCTACTTTAGAGGGAATGCAAACAAGCAGGCACTAGAAACATCTAGTACATCATGAAAGAATTAGATAGGAAGAAAGCCTTTCAGGAAAGGCTGATATTTACATTATGTATAAGAATGTAATTTTATTATCTTAGATCATCATCTGTATCAAAAGACCTGGTGGGGCAGAAACTGCATCTTATTCATGTCTACATCTCCCACAGGGTTTGGTATGGTTCCTTTCTGTGGTACTCTCAGTAAGTATTTGTTCTTGACAATGCAGAAGTTGATACAGTCAGCCTTCCTACTAACCCACCACATAAGTTATTAATCCTAACAGCAAGATCCTGAAACATACCCAAAATCCTGTTTTTTTGTAACAGTTTCTGACCACAGATATTTCTTTAATAATTAGGGAGAATCTCAGAATTATTTTAAAATGAAATAGAAATCAACCAATCATTGGGAGGAAAGAAGTAAGTTTCTTGCCTCTTTCCTAGGCCCTTAATCCTCCTCCCACTGCCCTTTACTCCCTTATAGCGTCCAGGAAAGTCTCTGGTGACTGAAACGTCTAGACATGCCCTTTGCCTGTGTGTATAAAGTGTGCCCTTTGGAGCCAGTCGAGGTGGCCACAGCCAGTCAGTCCTGACTGGGGCACTTCTGACTCTCTACCAGGATCAATTTCCTGTCTGGTTGAAACCCTGGTGTACAGATTCTTATCATTAGGTCAACACAGACAGTCTCCCTACGGGACAGCCTTTTTCCTGGTAGTGCATTTCTTCCCCATTCTTACTTTGTCAGTTTGATAAGCAAAATATTTTTTAATCCACTCTGATTAGGTGCTAGAGTTTTCTACTGGCTGTCAAAGAAAAGGATGTACTGCCCAGAAAAGTCTAGATTCAGCTCCAGTATAGGTTAAGGTTTAGGTTTGCTGCAGGGATCCTGAATTTGACTAAAGAATATATATAGCTCAGGCCTAGGGGCACCTGGGTGGCTCAGTCGGTTAAGCATCCGACTTCGGCTCAGGTCATATCTCATGGTTCGTGAGTTCAAGCTCCACATCGGGCTTTGTGCTGACAGTGCAGAGCCTGCTTGGGATTCTGTCTCCCTCTCTCTATGCCCCTCCCCCACTTCTGCACTCTCTCAATAAATAAATATTTTTTTAAATGTTTAAAAAAATGTTTTTAAAAAATGCCCCTCCCCCACTTCTGCACTCTCTCCATAAATAAATAAACAAACAAACAAACATTAAAAAAAAAAAAGAATATAGCTCAGACCTGTGCTCTTCAGTCTCCAAGATTCTCTCTCTTTCTATGCGTCATTGAATTTGAATACTTTCAGGTAGAACACGTGCTTCTCAATTCACCATACTCCCTATCACTGGCCCTGGCACACATTTTCACACTCAGCTATTACTACCATTCACAGTAGCCAGATACATTGGCTCTTCCTTGACTCTGGAGACCCAGACTGACTCCAAGGGCTCTTTGACAAGCCAGAGGGGGCCTGGGCATCTACACTAGCTTTCTGATTCTGTTGTAAAGAAAGCCAATCCTGTGGGATAATAGTTGGTGGGACAAAAAGGCAGAAGAAAATAAGCTTCTCTTTATCCTGATATGTACCTCTAAACAACAAATTATTTTTTTTTTAATGTTTATTTTTGAGAGAGAGAGTGAGCAGGGAAGGGGTAGAGAGAGAGAGGGAGACACAGAATCTGAAGCAGGCTCTAGGCTCCGAGCTGTCAGGACAGAGTCCGACAGGGGTCTCAAACCAGCCAACCGTGAGATCATGACCTGAGCTGAAGTCAAATGGTTAACCGACTGACCCACTCAGGTGCCCCAAAACAACAAATTCTTTTAAAAACAATCACAACACCAGTGCTATACCTTAAATAATTAACAATAATTCCTTAATATCATCAATTATCTAGTCACTGTTCATATTTCCCTGGTTGGCTGATAAAGGCTTGTTTGCTTGTTTTTATAGTTGATATGTTTGAATTAAGATCCACATACTACACTTAGGTGTTTCTCAAGTCTTTTAATCTATAGGTATACCTTTTTTCTTGCAATCTATTTGTGGAAGAAATTGCCATTTTCCCTGTACAATTTCCTATATTCTGATTTTTTGGTGATTTTGTTGACTGCATCCTATAAAGTCCATTTTTCATGTTCCTGCTCCCTCTTTTTTCCAATGATAATGGTGGTAAAAATCTAGAGGCTTGATCAGATTATGTGTGATTTATTGGCAAGAATATTTTATTGGCAGTGTTATATACTTCTTATTTACATCACGTGAGACACATGATGTCTGCTTGTCTCTCTTTTATGTACTGTTAAGATGAATCTGTGTTTTCCACCTGGTCCATCTATTCTCAAGTTCCTCATCAGTTTTCAACAAATGATTTAACAGACCATTGATGAACATTGCCTGGATTCGTTATTTCATTAGAGGTTGTAATATCATCTATTCCTTCCTCATTTATTAGCTAGAATGTGTTTTTAAAAGAACTCTCCCTTATTATCTATTGGTTACCCTGAGGTATGGGAGGGTTTTTTTGTTTTTGTTTTTGTTTTTTATTTTTCAGGGAAAGCAGGATGTTTGCCTTTTATTTACCAGTTTTCAGGATGATAAGCATCCTATACACATGACCAGGGGATAGTTTAGGTTTTAATCTTTGCATTCTTATGAACTCATGGATTTTAGTGTATTTTTCTGTATCTCAATCTATTACAGTTTGGTTTTGTCCCAAATGTCCCACTTTTGGCCATAGGAGCTGCTTTGGGTTTTAGAAATGAATGACCCACAGTCACATCGGCATTTACTTCCCAATATGTCTAAGAGCTACTTTTTGGAAACTTACAAGATGATTTGTTATGAGTTACTTAAATCTGGTGTTTATAGAGCAAACTCTGTGTGCGACTAGAGTTCAAGAGGATTCTGCATTCTTCTGTGAAGTCCAGCTGTCATGCAGATGGCTGGAGTCAGCTCCAAGTGGGTGCAGGAACTTCTCTTCAGTGTGTCACTGGTATTGGATTGCTCCTGGTTTTCAGGTGCTGTGACTCCCGCATGGCCACTATGGCTTATTCCACAAGACTAAGGGTGGGAAATGTCACATTCCTACTACCCAATAAGCAGTCATCCTGAAAAAATGACATCTGCATCTTTCCGAACCTTCATTAAAATGCGGGCACCTGAGGGTGCTTGGGTGGCTCAGTCAGTTACGCGTCCGATCCGACTCTTGATTTCGGCTCAGGTCATGATCTCAGGGTTTCCTGAGTTCCAGCCTTGCATCAGGCTCTGTGCTATCAGCTTGGGATTCTCTCTCTGCCTCCACCTCAGCCTCTTTCCAACTTGCGCTGTCTCTGTCTCTCTCAACATAAATAAACTTACAAATAAGGGAAGTAAATGAATAAAGTAAACACAAACAAGAATAGCAACAACAAAACGCCGGAGATGAGGACAAAGGACAGAAAGATGAGACGGATGTGGAAGGGAACCCACAAATGCCAAGCATGTTCCAGGCCAGGTTAGTGCCGGAGAATGAGAAATGACAGAAAATGATACATTGCCTAATGTTTGAACATATTTAGAGAGAGCCCTACTGTGTACTGAGAAAGTTTGAAGATGAATGAGTGATGAATAGGTAAATAGAAAACTAAGCAAAATTTTGGGTTTGTTTTTTTTAGGTAACTCTAGAAAAAAAATCACTCAAGAAAGGGTATCATAATTTATGTGAGTAAAACTGGCCGAGTCACAGTAATGTAAATCCTCTATAAATAACCAAAATTGTACAGTGTGATATAACTATACTGAGAGGAAGGAAGGAAGTGTGTGTGTGTATGAGTGTATATGTGTTTGTATATATAAAAGAGTTGAACTTTCACCTTCCATAGTAAGAAGTCCATAGATAATATCTAAAACTCAAGAACTTCAGAAGTAGTAAGAATACCTTATTTAGACTTATGGAGGTAAATGTGGGAAGAAACAGCTAAAAAAGCTGAAGGCGGTTGTTCCTGGGAGGTAGGAATCTACAGTGTGGAGGTGGGGTGAGGGACTTTTATTTGCATTTCTATTTGACGTTTCAAATTATATAACTATGTACATTTATAAATTAAGATATTTTTCATGAAAAACTTGTCACATTTCTATTTCAAATAATTCTACTGCCACAAAATTAATCTCAGTCATGATTTGGAATCCTCCTCTCCCTAAGGTCATTCAAGAGTCCCAGAAGATCTCGTGAATTCTAGAACGCATGGGGCCGGTCTCTAGCGCACATAGGTTCTCATGCCGTGTCAAAGCCCGTAACCTCTTCAGTTCTTGGTCCAAACTTGGACAGAGGAGTCTTTCCTTCACTGCTGCCTTCAAATCTTAGTGTCTCCCTACATTTTTCATCAGAAAGGTCTTGTCACCTCTGGGAAACCTGTGTGGAGCAGAACTCCATGGCCCCTGCTCATAGAACCTAATAACGTAAGTACTGGCTCCTTCCCTACTTTCTTCTATCCTTTCTCTTCTGAAGAACGTTTAGAAACTCAGAGCCTGTTCCTCTTCACTGTAAGGGGTGGGGTGCAGAGGAGGGGAGAAAAGATACCAAGCAAACCTAGGGTGTACCTTAGTCTTTCCCCCATAATCTGTGATTCAAACCTGTGACAATTTTGTGATCCGATGTAAAGATCTGTTTTTGTCTTTTCGGTTTTGTTTTAAGTAGGTGCCACACACAATGTGGGCTTGAACTCATAACCCTGAGATGAGTCATGTGCTCTGTGCTCAACCAACTGAGCCAGCCAGGGGCCCCGAGGTAAAGTTCTGTGTACAGAAAGCTTTGGTGGGGGGGGCGGTTGGATCTCACTGACTCTGGCCCCTCCTCCACTTGTCCCCCTCTGAACAAACTTCTACAGTTCCAACTGAGGGGAGCCTCCTGCGAGCCTTTTTTCTTACTCAAGGTGCAACATTTGTTATATTTGACTTTGATTTTACTTGTGTAATCTGTGTATTGTTATAATTTTTATTGTAATGTTGTTTCTCTCTGATTTTAAGCACCCGGTTCCCCTACTCCCCAAAGGAGTGTGAAGAAATAGGTCCTTTGCCTCATTCAAGAGCTAGCCAGGACTAAGGTAGCAACGTCCAAAGGGGCATGTATACATCCCAGGGGTACACATGGTGATCATTGGGGTGTGGGAAGAAGGTACTATGACTTCCATTCATGTGTTTGCTTTCTATTTCTATGTTTTCTAATGTATATAAAGTAAACGTCTAACAAAAAACATACATTTTGAGGGGTGCAATCTCAAATTTTTTTCTCATTGATGAATTGTGTGAGCTGAGATATTTCAGAGTTATGTTCTAGGACAACACTGTCCAATAGAAACATAATGTGAGCCACAAATGTAAGTCCCATGTGTAACTTTGGGTATTCCATAGCCACGGTTTTAAAAAGTAAAAGGAGGTGAAATTAATTGTAATATATTTTATTTAGCACAGTACATCCAGGGACACCGGGTGGCTCAGTCGGTTGAGCATCCAACTTCGGCTCAGGTCATGATCTTGCAGTTTGTGAGTTCAAGCCCCACATCAGGCTTGTTGCTGTCAGTGCGGAGGCTGCTTTGGATCCTCTGTCCCCCTCTCTTTGCCCCTCCCCTGCTTGTGCTCTCTCTCAAAAAGAAATAAACATTTAAAAGCAAACACGCAGTATGTCCAAAGTATTCTTATTTCAACATATAATAAATATAAAAATTATTAATTAAAATGTTTACTTCTTTTTCTTACTAAGTCTTCAAAATCTGGTGTGTAATCTACACTGACAGGTCATCTGAATCTGAGCTAGCCTAATGCTCAGTAGTACACGTGACTCGTGGCCAGCGCATTAAACAGTGCAACTCAGAGCTATTCAAGGGCATCTGAGAAGCAAGGGGACTCTTGCTTCTCAGATGGGGGCTCCCTGTGGTTAAGACAGGAGTGTACCTGCCTCATGCCGGCAGCACACCTGAGGCAGCAAGAAGAGAACGACAGTTCATGGAATATCTACTCTGCACCAAAGCATGTTTCCCACCCATTTCATTTCATTTTCTACCATCCTGTTTGAGACAGAGGTTGTTAAACCCCGTGAGACGAAGAAACAGAGACTTGGATCACAGAACTCGTTAGAATCCCAGCCTTCTTCATGCAAAGCCCGGAACTGCCGATCCTTCTGAATGACACTCCATTCCTTCCCCTAAGAGCTGCTGAACTGATGCCACTCAGCGTTGTGTAATGCTGTTAGCTGTTGAGAACGCTTTAACAGAGCCAGCGAGCAAAATCTGCAGTAGGACCAGAGCGCGGCCACGATGCCCTCCCCCACCCCTTAACAAAAAATGCAAATTAAACCACAGGCCATTCTCCCGCCCGCCCTCTTAGACTCTCCAACTGTGCACTGTCAGATTTCCTAGTGCAGCACTCTCCTGGTTGGGGCTCCTTTATGTGAAGTCAATCTGCAGTAGATTAATTAAACACTGTATTGATTTTCTGTTCTCTGGGGTATTTCTAAAAGGGCTATATTCTTGAAGCCCCTCCTCTGAGTTAGTAGAACATTTCCCTTTTGGAAATGTGATACTTGGAACTCCGTCACAGCCACCCCCTACCCAGACATCACCCCCACCCCTATCATTTGGCATAAAATCTAACTTCTTGCCTTCCCCCAAAAGACGGTCGTGGCAAGAAAAGGGGGAGGGAGTCCTGCTGGTTTTCGGGTCTTGTTGATTTAACACTTCATGATTTATGCATCCTGTCTGTCTTGCTTGTAGATTTTCATTTCTGCATCTTGCTAAATACCTTGCAGGGGTGTTGTTCCTCTTAATTAGTGAATGTTTGTAAGGCACATTACAGATGAAAGTGCCGGGTATCCTCAAGCTGTCCTTTGTCTGTCTGCACAGGGGTCTTCAAGTAGAAGACAAATCGTGAAAGATCTGCTTTGAGAAAAGGCTTGGGTAATTCTCCTCTGAACCCTAGATTACTAAAATATACATAAACTTGGGGATTAAGAGTGGCAATAAACATAGGGCTATTTGCATTCAGACAGTTTTCTGACCCCAATGTAACAGTGCTTTCCTCACTTGGTCAAAGTGCTATGATGGTGCGGAGTGAACGAAAACAGAACCTTCCTTGTGGACCGTGCTGCCTTTGTGGCAGACCCTTCACCTTCCTGATATGTAGCAAGCATCAAGCATTAAGTCATTTTTTTGGTTCAGGAAGTGAGTGACTGAAACAATCTAGCTGCATCTCCAAGGTGTCTGAGTAGGAAAAAAGATTCATTTAAAATTACAGCATATTAGTGGTGCCCGCGTGGCTCAGTTGGTTAAAGCATCCCACTTCGGCTGAGGTCATGATCTCACAGTTCGTGGATTCGAGCCCCGCGTTAGACTCTGTGCTGACAGCTCAGAGCCTGGAGCCTGTCTTCAGATTCTGTGTCTCCCTCTCTCTCTGCCCCTCCTCTGCTTGTGCTCTGTCTCTTTCTCTGTCTCTCAAAAATGAATAAACATTAAAAAAATTTAATTACAGTGTATTAAATTAAGTGTTGAGTAATATTTCACTAAGAGAAAAAATTTAAATACCAGTTTCACTTGCTTTTATGAACACAGTCACTAAACCTGACTTTATCAAATTTCTGAATGTGCAAAGAATCCTGTTCAGCATTCTTATTAAGGTATTGATTTCAGTGTCCCATCTTTGAACACAAATAAAAAATGTTTTCTTTTAGAAGATTGAGTGGCTTTATTCTTTACTGTTTTCTAATCCTCAGTTTTTAAGCTAGATTTATACTTCAGAATAAGAAAATTTCTTGAAACGGAACACAGAAAGTTTCAGGCTTCTATTTTAACAGCAAGAGTTTATGAAAACTGTGATTTGGAGGGCACCTATCATTTTTTTATCAACAAAAACCAGAACGTAAACCTACAGCCTAAAACCGATTTTAGATTCCCTCTCAAATCCACAAAATGGCTGTTTTCTGCAAGTAATTTACAGTAATGTTAATAAATGTTGTTTGTGCTGATCCAGATTTCATGCTAAGACTCTAGCAAATTGTCCTTCAGTTCAATTCCTTTGCAGTGTAAGAACATTTTAGATTTATTTTTAATAATCAAAATTCCCAAATGCTCCAACAGGATCCTCAGTCAATGTAAATTTACATAATTCATCTTCTTCCACTCAACTTGTTTTTCTATAATTAGTGCAGCTGTCACTAGGGAGCCACATTCTTGTGGGCAGGTAGCTATGGGTACAGCAGGCAGGCTTCAGTCAAACATTTCCTTTTAAACCATCCATCAGTTTTTTCCTTCATTTCAAACAAATGGGGTTCTTTAAAAGAGAATGTATTTCCTACCTAGACGATTCCCTTTTTCACATTTTGACTATGATTCCATAATTTACAATTCCTTCTCCAGGTTCACTTAGCCCAAAGACATAAATGAAGGTCTGAAGAATTTCTTGATCCAGTCAACTTGTAGCCTGCATAGATGATATTTCTCTTTATAGCTGCCATATTTTTATGAAGACAGATCCTCATTTCAAAATGTAGTTAGTTAAAAGCACAGCCATACCACATTATAGGTACAATAACAAAGCAAGCTTCCGAATAGTACATAAATATCTAGCTTTACATCTTTTTAAGATAGACAGTCTTTAAGCAGCCTTTCTCTTTAGTTTTTGATAAAATTTTCCTCAGTAGGGCTGTATGTTTAGGCTTTTATGTTGTCTATTCTGTCACTGCTTGTTTGGTTATACTTATTTTAAAGGTTGAGTAGCCAACGCTTAAGTCATCTAAAACCTTCACTTTAAAAAGGATTTCCCTCGGGGTACCTGTGTGGCTCAGTTGGCTAAGCATCCGACTCTCGTTTTCAGCTCAGGTCATGACCCCATGGTTTCATGAGTTCAAGCCCCACGCTGGGCTCTGTGCTGACAGCACGGAGCCTGCTTGGGATTCTCCATCTCCTTCTCTCTCTGCCCCTCCCCCACTTACACTTTCTCTATCTCTCTCAAAATAAATAAACTGAAAAAAAAAAAGTAAAAGGGATTTCTCTTAAAATAATAAATGGATGAGGGAAGAGCCAGTATCGATAGCACTTAATGAGTGCTTAGTGTGTGCTAGGTACCGTGGAGTAAACAAAGAAGTATATATGTGCCACAGTACTTATAATAAGATACTCATTAAATATAGATCAAGAGTTTCCAACTTAGATAGGGAAGGGGGTGGCAGGTCACCGACATGAAAATAATCCCACCGTTAGAAGGCTGTTGACTTACGTGAAAGTGCCCAATGAAGGATTCTTACTGAGTCTATTTTATGTCAAACATGTCTTCCGTACTGCTTGGGCCACAGAAGATTTCTAGCTAGGGAGCTCCTCACAGGAAGGAGAAGCTGGGCCTTGGCCCCTAGGCCCCTAACATAGATGCGGTCTGCAGCTTGGGAGAGCAAAAAAGCTGAGTGTGCCTGGGTGTGAAATAGACAACTTCAAAAAGGCCAAACCAGCAACTAGCCTGGGGGGGAGGTCAGATGGAGGTGAGGAGAACAAAGGAAGAGACCAAAGTGTCAAAGCCAATGGGAGGCCATGAAGGGGAGCGTCCTGGGCATGGGGCATCAGGACAAGGGCTCAGAGCCCCAGAGCTGCTGTCATTAGGAGGAATACAATGAGACTCACAAGACGCATGAGCCAAAAGCCAAGGAGTTTAGCAGACAGCTGAATAAGAGACCAGGAGACTCAGTTGGCAGATCCTGGGTAGCAAGAAGAGACTGTGAGCCTGAGGCCACACTGAGTGGGAAGAGGGCACCGGAGGAGAGCAAAGGGAGGGGCTGGAAGTCCAGCTGAGCCAGGGACTGAAGAAGGAAGTCGAAGCAGGTCATAGCAGCAGGTACCAAGAGGGGGTTGTGGTGGCAACTCTCTGATCACAATTTAGGATTTCCCACCTGATCCATCTCAGTCTGAAACATAGGCTGATGTCCCTCCAAGGGTCAGTTCAGGGCCTCTCATCTGATGTGTCTCAGTCTGAAAGAAATTTTGCCACAGGAGGGTCGAGACAGCTGGCAGGCCACCAATAGCTAGTCACCTCTTCTTCCTGGGCGCACCACAGGCTGTCCTTCTTCAGCCTCCTTTGCTATAGGAAAGGTGAAAGGACTGAGTTCTAGAAGAAGTAATGTGAGCCCAAGGAGGCAAGCTATGTCGAGGCCTGGGCCATAATGCCTGTCCTGTATATACCTCCCAGCCTTTCCCCTTCCTGTGGTTTGAAGATGGCAGAGCTACCAACAGCCTGGGCCCTTGAATGTCAAGGGGAAACAGAACCCCATCCTTCCAGCTACAGACCCAGAGCAGCCGTCCTGGACCGTTAAGAGAGGAAGAAATAAACTTCCACCACCTTTTTGCTCTATTTGTTAGAGCAGTCGCTTAGCTTAAAGTAATACTCAGTAAGGCCACAGATTGACCAAGGCCCCAAAAGGATTGTCACAGAGAGAATGCCCCAGAGCATTGCCCTTATGTGTGTTATGTGTATGACCACCCATGCATACACATAGAGACTGTTTCCACGGTAACAGTAGGACTACTAGTTTGCTTGTCTGTTCTTATTCGGAACACAGAAGATCTTTCCCCATATAGACGGTGTTAGAAATGGCAGTTAAGTCCTAACACCTACCTACACTTGCTTAACCTACAAGACAAAAAGCAATAATTCAATACAGTCCACCATCATATATAATATCTCCGTCTGATGTTGGAGGGTAAAGAAAACAGGAAATTGAGAAGAGGAAATCAGACATGCTTCTATTAAGCTCACATTAATAGAAAGGGACTTTGTAATGTTACTCCAGGTTTTAAAAGGAGACAGATGCTCTTTTAATTCCCAAAGGCCCAAGAATCATGCTAGCAGAGAGAGTATGAATCTTAATTGTAAGACCTGGAAACATAGCCACAAGCTATTAATCCTCACAGTGCAAGATGTCCAATTTTTTTAAAAAAGGAATTTAGGAGTGACCAAATATCAAAACAAAACAAAGAAAACAAAAAAACGCAGAAAACAAAAGCAAAGCAACTGCAATTCTTTTCTGCCCTCCGCCAACCCCAGAAATGCCTGTTTCCCCTACCCCTCTTCGCAACATAGATAGGATGTGGGGTAAGAAGAGCAGTTACTCATGTGATAAAGGAAGTGGATTAAGGATGGAGGGCGGGGAGAGAAAAAGGGGGGGCTCTGGGTGAGACATTCTCCAGGATCATAGAGAGCACCCACGTGAGGACACCCACAGGCCTGTGGCTAAAACCCTGGGTGAGCTTCTAAACTAGAGGTGCAAGGCCTCTCTTTTCCTCCGCACACCCCAACCCTATGAAATCCCATTATGAGTAGCCTGAAGTATAGAACTAATGAAATACTCTCCTGGGTTCTGCAAATATAGGCTTGGAAGAGCTTTGGAAGTGTCCTCTCTCCACCCCCTGGTTCATAGCAAGCAGCTGAAGTACTTTCAGTGTGCTCGACGCAGAGACAAAGGGCACAGAGTTGGGGGATCATTGTGTTGGAGAAAAAATATGTTCTCTAGGTCATCATTTCTTCTTCCCTGAGAATTTAAGTCTTTCTCTGTGGGCCAAAGAGAGGGAGCAAAATGTCCCATTTACCTCAAAGTCATTCCATCAGAGGCTCTTCTATCAGCTGGTAGGAAGGAGGGGGAATTAAGGTCCAAATTTCCAGAACGGTATTTCCCAGGTTTGCCGCCCACATGAGACTTGACTCCAAATAGCTTTTGAGTGCTTCTGAGAATCAAATCCACTTTCAAAGTATGAAATGTGCTTCCACTGAGCATTTTCATTAGGATTCATTTGGTTAAGGCAATAGAGGCAATCTATAAACTGAAATTTTCGTCTCCTAAATTCTTCCTACAAAACAGAAAACTAACAATCAACTAAATTAGTCTATGCTTTGCAGTCTCTTCAATATTTTGGGAGGCCCCCCTTTCCCCAGATTTCCATTTATTACCTGAGAAATTTGGGGCCTTCTCTGAAAGCTTCCGTTTACATCAGTGCCGGGGAATCCCACAAAACCCCAGAATGATTCACCTGCCCAACTGTAGCGAAAAGTTTCTTTGGCCTAGGTCAGCATTTAGCGTGTGGGTGAAAGCTTTCTCCTAGCTTACTTTTCCAGTCTTTATTAAAGCAGAAAAAACATCTGCATGGTCTGTTACAAGTACTGGTTCCTTAGCCCCAACTCTGCTATAGCTATAAGAGTTTCCCTGCCAATCTCTACTCATGGGGAAATCAGACGCCACTGGGAGCTTTCCCTTTCCAAAGTATAGAACTCATGTTTGTTCATTCGCTCATTTATGCATTCATTTAAAAACTATTCCTGGAGGGTCTATGTGTCACACATTGCTCTCGGTGCAGGGACTACAGTGATAAGTGAAAATGACATGGCCCCTGTGCTCACGCAACTCCCAGAGTGGTGGAAGTGACAGATGATAACAAAATAAGCCAGCAAATGCATAGAAAATGCATGTAGTGCAATAGAGAATAGAGGAGAGGCTGCCAGGTGGTGTAGCCGAGTTTGTCCTCTCTGTACGAGTGACACATGCCTGAAGGATGTAAGGCGCCCACCCACAGGATGTGGGGGTGTATTACAGGCATGGGGACAGCACGTGTTAAGGTCCTTAGGTGGCAATAGGTGTGGTAGAAAAAGACTGATGAGAAAGAAGGGATGGGGATGGTGTGTGGTTGGATGTCGGATCCTGAATCTGTGGAGACACTCCTACTTAGATTTAATGCTAAATGTTTAGCATATACCTGGCTCACGTCAGCTATTAAAACCCATAAACAATACTCCTTTTTGGGTGGACCCAACATCGAGGAGCAACTTTCTTTGGGAAACTGAAATTCCTCTGGCATCACTGAAAATCAAACAGAAGTAAAAACCAAACTAAACCAAAACAAAACACCAGGCCTCATTATAAAGTACAAGTTTTGTCCTCTATTTTTTTTTAGGTTTATTTATTTTGGGGGGCAGGGTGGTGGCGGTGCAGAGGGAGAGACAGAGAGAGAATCCCAAACACCATGCAAGGCTTGAACTCACAAATCGTGAGATCATGACCTGAGCATAAATCAAGTGGAAGGCACTTAACTGACTGAGCCACCAAGGCGCCGCTCCTCTTTATTAAAAAAAAAAATGGAACTCTTACCCTTACAAGAATACTTTGCAAGTGGACAGCTATCATGCTTCCTAGTTACTCTTAATACCAAGTTCCAATGTGCAGATTATAAAGCGGTGTCAACAACAATCTAAAAAAGTTGTTGATGAAAAACTCGTGAAGGAGAAGGTGTGAGGTTGTTGAACGCAACCTACGGCATATTGTACAATTGGTTATTTTGGGCAATGAAGTAAATAACTGTCTGAGGCACGGTGGAAATTTTCAGCAGGATTAACAGGAATGTGTCTTTTCTTGGCAAATTGATGCTTTCAGCTATTTATCTCCAGTACAAAAGTGTTCAATATTTGTGAAATAGCAACATAGTCAAAATTCTTCTGAAATCATGTTTTTGATGGACAATCTGAATGTCTACCAATATTCATGGGTTAAATCTGTGATGCCATGCAATATTTGATTTAGAATTCCACAAATGAAACAATGTGAACAATTTCTTGCATTTTTTCACGGAAATTCTCAGTATTTAATTGACCAAAACCAGTCTTGATTTTCTTTTCAGCTAAAGGTATCCTCTCTAGATGGAAAAATGCCCAGATAGCAATAAATATGATATGACTAAATTCTTTCTTGATATATCCCCAGTGCCTGGCACATAGTAGGTCCTCATTTGTGTTGAATAAATATAAAAGTTCTAATACCTAGAAGGCAAAGCAGTTCTATGAAAACTTGCCAGACTCCCACATACAACATATTTGAGATTTCCTCCAGAAAAGCAATTCAAATGTTGATTTCCGATAGCTCTGTAAAATCAAAACACACGTTTAGCGCTGATGAAATCCTGGAATCTGTTGTTAACTGGCGTGTAGTGAATATACTGCCTCTTCCAGAGGGCTAAGGTGCTGGTAACTCTGACCTTCATTACAGCAAGAGACTGGCCCCTGGTGGTGTAAAGCGGATAGGATCACCATTCAGAGAAGGGATACAGCGCTGTCTCCCATTTCCATGTTTCAGACCTCACTACCTGGGGGAGAATGTTAATTTTTATTTTAATCATAGGAAATATCCCCAACCTAAAGAGATAACATACGCACAGAATTTTCTTTTGAACTTAAGCCAGTTTTTCTGGAATGAATTTATTCTTTATATCACAAATTCCTTATAATAAAATGTTTCTAAATCCTGAAGAATCGGTAGAGTGCTAGACACATTGTAACGCCTCCAATAAATATAATTAAAAATTTAGACGTCAAGAAAGTAAGAATAATTTAGCAAAACATCAAGTATTTGCCACAGTGATTTAGATTTCCTTATTAAAATATTGTTTCAAACTGGGTAAACTTTCAAACTGTTCACAGATGCACATCCTTTCATGATCCTTAAATTTTAAAACCTGGCTTTTAAATAAAAATTTAGAGAGCCTAGAAACAAATTTTACTTAGAAAATAAAATGTTCTGTAAAAGGCCATAAAATGTGAGTTAAAATAGGTTCCTATACTTAACTACCTTTACCTGATTTTCCCCTAAATATATTATGAATAATGTAAAAAGTCACCAAGTATAACCACCCACATTGCATAGTTTATATCACGTAAGTTTTAAATCTCGTTACGCAGCACTACCTCTAGAAACCCAGAACTTACCTTTTATGGGAAAAACAAAGCATCTAATTTTTCAAGGATTTTGCTAGAGCTTTTCAAATGGCTCTTTCTTTTTTCTTTTCTAATGGGTTTTCCTACACAATCAGAATTTGCTTCTGATCAGCAAAACTGTCAATGAAAAGATAAAACTCTCTCAAATTCTCAAATCCATCTGACATGGGTTTTAACTTTCAGACATCCTATAAAAGATCACACCAAACACTTAACTCTTGGAAAAATTATAATTTCATTTTATTCAATAAATACATCAGGAATAGTAATTACAGTGAAAATAGTGTTAATGCCAGTAAGGCACAAATTGCTACATGAAGTTAAACCATACTGCCAAAAATCACTCTCAAATTCTGAGCTGGATTCATTTTAACCATAAATTTCAGAGATGAATTGTACAAAATCTAATCTAAGCAGAAGCATTTAACAATTTTCTCTCCCATTCCCATTCATACTTCTGGGCACAAAAGTCAAAAACAATCAAATATAAATATACAAAAGAATATATGTGTATATACGAATTCTTACTGTGTATAAATGAATTCTGAAAGCTTTATCTACCATAAATCTAAAAAATGTCTAGCATAAATTACATATGAATGTCAAGTAAAACTCATACAAGTTTCATTGGTGAAGCTCATAAACTATCATAACCATATAATGTATATTTTACTGCATTTATTTGGCTCCTATAACTGGACTATTTGCTCTAAATATGAACATCTTTCTCAGTATGTCCATTCTCTGTCTTGAAGGTCAAGGGCAGAGATTGTCTTATTTAGCACCAAGCATAACAAATCCAGTATATTCTGGAATGATAAACTATGGGTACAAACTACTCAGACTATTTGGGTCTTAACTGATCCCTTAAGGGCTAAGGCAGAGGAGGATTAATCTACGAAGGGAGATAGGCCCATCCATATACCAAATGACTCAGTATTGGGTGTTATTCAGAAACCAAGCTGCTGAATTTTAACTGATTGGAGATTGGCTTCACCTTTCAGGAAGAAACTGGTTGCCCTCGTGACTGCCTTACTTCACCATTTCCCTAAAACTTCAAACTCCTCTTTGGACTCTGTTTTGGGATTTTGCAAACCTCAAAGAAAACAACCAAATGTGTGATTTGGTACAGGGTTTACCCTGAATGGACCTTCGTTAATATTGCCTATAACTCCATTTTAAGCAGGAATTGAAATTAGGGTAAAATAATAAGACACAGGGGGTGCCGGTCTAGCGCAGCTGGTAGAGCACGTGACTCTATTTCAGGATTGTAAATTTGAGCCCCATGTTGGGTGTAGAGATAACTTTAAAAAAAATCTTTTTTTATTTGGGTTTTATTTTTAATTAGTTTATTATTTTTTAAAATTTTCTATCCAAGTTAGTTAGCATATAGTACAACAATGATTTCAGGAGTAGATTCTTTAATGCCCCTTACCCGTTAGCCCATCCTCCTATCCCACAACCCCTCCAGTAACCCTCTGTTTGTTCTCTGTATTTAAGAGTCTATCATGTTTTGTCCCCCTCCCTGTTTTTATGATTTTTGCTTCTCTTCATGTTCATCTATTTTGTATTTAAATTCCTCTTATGAGTGAAGTCATATGTCTTTCTCTAATTTTGCTTAGCATAATACTGTCTAGTTCCATCCACATAGTTGCAAATGGCAAGACTTCATTCTTTTTGATTGCCAAGTAATACTCCATTGCATACATATACATCTTCTTTATCCATTCATCCATCGATGGACATTTGTGCTCTTTCCATACTTTGGCTATTGTCAATAGTGCTGCTATAAACATTGGGGTGCATGTGTCCCTTCGAAACAGCACACCTGTATCCCTTGGATAAATACCTAGCAGTGCAATTGCTGGGTCATAGGGTGTTCTATTTTTAATTTTCTGAGGAACCTCCATACTATTATCCAGAGTGGCTGCACCATTTGCATTCCCACCAACAGTGCAAAAGAGATCCCCTTTCTCTGCATCCTTGCTAACATCTGTTGTTGCCTGAGTTGTTAATGTTAGCCATTCTGACACGTGAGGTGGTATCTCATTGTGGTTTTGATTTGTATTTCCCTGATGAGTGATGTTGAGCGTTTTTTCATGTGTCTATTAGCCATCTGGATGTCTTCTTTGGAGAAGTGTCTATTCATGTCTTTTGCCCATTTCTTCACTGGATTATTTGGTTTTTTTTGGGTGTTGATGAATTCTTTATAGATTTTGGATACTAAACCTTTATCTGATACGTCATTTACAAATATCTTCTCCCATTCCATTGGTTGCCTTTTAGTTTTGCTGATTGTTTCCTTCGTTGTGCAGAAGCTTTTTATTTTGATGAGGTCCCTAGTTCATTTTTGCTTTTGTTTCCCTTGCCTCCAGAGACGTGTTGAGTAAGAAGTTCCTAAGGCTGAGGTCAAAAAGGTTTTTGCCCGCTTTCTCCTCTAGGATTTTGATGGCTTCCTGTCTTACATTTAGGTCTTTCATCCATTTTGAGTTTACTTTTGTGTATGGTGTAGGAAAGTGGTCCAGGTTCATTTTTCTGCACATCGCTGTCCAGTTTTCCCAGCAACATTTGCTGAAGAGACTGTCTTTATTCTATTGAATATTCTTTCCTACTTTGTCAAAGATTAGTTGGCCATACATTTGTGGGTCCATTTCTGGATTTTCTATTCTGTTCCATTGATCCGAGTGTCTGTTTTTGTGCCAGTACCATACTGTCTTGATGATTACAACTTTGTAATACATCTTGAAGTCTGGGACTGTGATGCCTCCAGTTTTGGTTTTCATTAAAATAAAATCTTTAAGGGACACCTGGGTGACTCAGTCTGTTAAGCACCTGACTCTTAATTTCGGCTCAGGTTGTGACCTCATGGTTCTTGAGATCAAGCCCCATGTGGGGCTCTGCACTGACAGCACGGAGCCTGTTTGGGATTCTCTCTCTTGTCTCTCTCAAAATAAATAAACATTAAAAAAATCTTTAATAAAATAAAATGATAAGACAGAGATCAGTCTTTGGTGGTTTTAATATACAGGCCCTAGCTCTTTGACAACTGTACTGAGAAAAAAGTAAAGGTTCTTAAGATTTCATTCTCCTCGGGAAGGTATGAAGACATGAAGTTATAGTAAAGAGGTTTGTAAGTGTGGAGTGCCAGGCTCATGCTTGTTATACATGGACACCAGCTACAACACAGAAAGAAGAAGTTCTGGAACTTTAGATCACTGTACAATATAATTTGGGAATAATCTGTTCTGAACCTGTTTAAATTTGCTTCAGTTTTAAAACTAGTTAAAATGCTCTATGTTTGGCTGATTTTTTACTAATTTTCTAATAGAAGGGATGCATAGAAGGACAAGTTTGAAAACACACTGAAAAATATTTTATGCACAAATGTCTATAATACGGCATTAGTACTACCAGAATGCTGCTGTAAGTACGGCAAAATTCCACTCTAAAATTTTCACTTTTCTTCTTGAACCAATTTTGATACACCCTGTTCTTACATAAATTTTATATTCTATATATTAAACATGCTCCAATCTTGGTGAGTATTAAACATTTTATTTAAAGATTTTAAAGTAAAAAAAAAAAAAAAAAGGTACACAAATACAGATTATGTTATGATGACCAAGGCAGTATTCAGTATGACAAAAATCAAAACAAAACAGAATTTAAAAAGTAAATGTACAAGTATAATACCTGATATCCAATTCAGGCTGCATTCACATAAAATGATCTGACCACATACATGTTTATGCAAAATAAATTTTTTCTTAGAACACCAAAGTTCCAACCATTCTGTCAACTGCCTTATTCCCACTGGGTATTTTGAGAGAACTTCTATAGAATATAAAAAGAACTGGCATGGCACTTAAAAACTACAAAAAACAGAACACAGTTAAAAACGTATTTGTAATGCAATTCTGTATAAAATATACACAGTAAATGTTATTAGTTAAAAAAAAAATTTAAACACAAAAGACCACCCTGAATAATGGTTAAAACCTCATCACAGAAAAATGTTCATCATTTGTAACATTATTGATAGAAAATGGATGGGATTTTTTGGGGGGGAAGAGAGATCTAACTTGAACAAGTCATTCAAAATTTATTTAAAATTGTAGATGAGATAGTAATTCATTGCCCACCCCTTTCTCAAAACTTATCATGAATATTCTAATATATAACTACTGCCAAAATAAAAGAGTAACTCAAAGAAAGTGTTTCTCAAAATAAGGCCCAAAGACCCAACAGAATTCTAAGGTGGGCCCAGCAATGTGCATTTTTAAACAAATGTCCCAAGTGATTGTTCCCCATTCTCAAATTTGAGAATTAATGCCCTACGGAAAACAGTACCACTTAAAAGCAAGGTCATAAACATATTTCTGATATGTCAGAATTTTCTATAAGTTTATGATTTGAAGTGAATACTGCTTTTTAAAACAAGTTTCAGGTATTAAGAAAAACATATATAACTCTTACATAAACATGGGAATGTAAATAAACGTTTTCCTTTGAGATTTTCATTGCTTTCAGATTCAGTCATTTGAAGAAAAATGAGTACATGGTCGGAAACTTAAGAAAAATTACATTTCAAGTAAAACGTAGCATTCAAAACAAAAACGATAATTTATTAAATGCCTATAAATTTAAATCATTCTAAATTTAAGGCTAGATAGCTTTCCCCAAAATTAAATTTTACTAAGATTGGACAATTGTAAGTAATTTAGATGATTATTGTTGCTTTTTATATCCCTTTTCATTAAAAAAATATTCAGGGGTACCTGGGTGGCTCAGTTGTTTGAGTATTTGACTTTAGCTCAGGTTGTGATCTCACACAGGTTGTGAGTTCGATCGAGCCCCACATCACGCTCGCCACTGTCAGCACAGTGCCCATTTCAGATCCTCTGTACCCCCCGTTCTCTGCCCCTCCACCACTCATAAGCTCTCAAAAATAAACATTAAAAAAATATTCAAAATAAACGGATGCTATCACTGGCATCCCTTTAAATAATAAATTCCTAAACACTAGCATTAATAAAAAATAATCTGAAGAACTCTGCCCCTGAAATGTATTCCACTCTGATTATATATGTTACCTACTTAAAAACTCAATTGAGGAGCTAGAACTTGTGGTATATGTATGTCTGTGTCCTGAATATTTGTTCATATTGACTTTACTTTTTTAATTTCACTGAAGATTCCATATCATAAACAGGGTCCAAAAATATGGACAATGTGGTTTTGGTGAAGAAGTGAGTATGGTTAAGACACTATTTGGAAGATAAATACTTTTTCTGTATACTAAATTATAAGGAAAAAATTGCATATATTCTGTTTCCACTGGATAATAGAATGCTTTTACAAGTTTGATAAGGAGTGCTTCCTTATTATCTAAAACCACAAAAAATCACTGTGGAATTTGGTGTCTAATAAGAAATAAATATCCTCATTGCACTTTTCTGGGGGTTTTTTTAGTTTAAAATTTTTTTAATTTCTATTTTTTTTCCTTTCTATATACTGAGAAATGCTCCATTCAAATGCATCCTGGGTCCTTTGAATGACAGTTATCAACAGTCCAGTTAGAGTTCTGGCTAAAGGGATAGGTCAGAAGCTGACACCCCCATACTAAGAAATCACTCTCATCAGTTTTGCAAAACCTGCTAATGATTTAGAATCTGATACTTAATAAAATGTGCCTGCTTTTTTTTCAAGGAGAACTTGTATTTCCTAATTCTAAGCAAGTGACATCCTTTATTACCAATTTAATAACTGTTGCCTTAAAAATCAATAAATTATACAAGGCAATAAAATTTATAGCTGAATTCTTAAACACAACTGAGAAAGTAATAGGTAATATAATAAGTTTTATTTTGAATTACTCTTCTATTCCAAAATTTAAAACTTAAAGGACTAAATGAAGAATGACAAAAATCACGGGAGGCTTATGACATAATCCCACCACGTGCCTTAAAAGTGGTGGTTAAGTATGTCCTTTAAACAAAAAGGACAACTTCATTACTCATCAGTAGGCTGCTGGGTTACCAGTATAACTGAATGTTGACACGACCGTCTGGAAACTAGTTTCATTTTCTTTCTTCATAGTTAGATGTAATAATTGACTCTTACAGTCAACAACAGAAGGTATTGAATGTTTTTTTTGTAGGTAAGAAATATAAAATGGTTCACTGTATCCAGGCTGGTAACGAGTTTATTCATGCAGTAAATGGCAACACAAGCGAAATGCACAGTTGGAAAATGAGGATCAGACACATTCTTCTGCAGACATCAAAAGAGGATTGATGTACTCAAAACCTTCAAATTCAGACTGATCAATCTTCCTCACAATGTCACTGTTGAAAGAAAAATAAATTAATTTTCAAAATCTAGACTTCTTCAACTTTTTATTTAAATGGCCAAAGAAAATTAAAAAACAAAATAAGGCTAATTTACATTAATTATGGGGGAAGAAATCTATAAGTGATTTATAGACTTGGCAGCTGAACATGTTATAGATTTATATTAGATTAATCCCAGAACATTTTCTAGAAGAATCAAGAGTACTGAAAATAAAAGACTAACAATCCTGTAAGCAGCTTTAGAACTAAATGGTAGTCCAAAATTGAAGGCTAGAAATTAAAAGCCACAAAGTCACAATTCTGGTTAATCTTTTGACCTGAACAACATTCATACTTATAGGTGAACATCCAGGTCTGAATTAGCGTTCAATTTAGTAGTCACCTCAACAGGAAGATGGTGATGAGAAAGCCCAGAAGAAGTTAACCAAAAGGAAAAGGTAATGGGACAAATACATAGAAAGACCTAGAGTAAGGCGAGGACATCACAGGGAGGTCATGGGTCACAGTACAGAGACGTTGGCATTCTGCTATACTGGGCTTCTAATTAATTGCAGTAAGAGTAATGGCAATGAATATTTGAATACTTAAATGCACACACCATACTGCAGAACAAAGTTACAAAGGATACAGTCCCTTCCTTTGAGGAGGGAAGGTACCCCATATAACGAAAAGCTATAAGGGAAAGCAGTACCTGCTAAGTTTCATACAGGACAGCTAAGTCTTGATAAGCACAGTTCTAACGAGAAGGATGACTTCTAGTTGCAGAAATTGAGAAACCCAGCATTCATTCCACAACCACTTACTGAATGGAATTATGAAAGATTAGGTCTGGGAAAGCGCCAAGTAATTTATTGGAGTTGAAAGCACAGGAACAGAAGCATGTCAAATGCAGATGATCTGGGAGGAAGGTAATGGCCAGTTCAAGGAAGTCGGTGATGCTTACAGTAAGGAGTTTCACCTTGATTCATCAAAGATCTGGTTGCATTTGAGGTAGCTCAGCAAGATGGAGAAGACTCCAGTATGCAAAAATGAAGGAGGCATAGAGAGGGAACAGCATGAACAAAGGTAACAGCACACTACCCGGGGATGCACAGTAATGGAGACTGGTCAGGACACAGCATTTGCATTGGAGCACAGTGAGAGAGGGCTGGAGAGTTGGGTGGGAGGGGAGGGTGGAAGGCAGTGACCGCTGGCTGAGATGACAGGTTTTATCTGCTAGGCAAGCAGGAGGTTACTGGAAGCTTCTGACAAAGGGGGTTAAAGAACTGGCAGTGCTATATCATGAGAGGTACATGGTGGGCTGCAAAGCAAAGGAGGAGCCCGATGAGGAGGACGGTGTAATATTCTAGGAATGATTTGAAAGAGGTGTGAATGGGGCTGATGACAATGGGAACAGAAACGAAGAATCTGACACAAGTGATGAAGTAAAGAAAGGACAAGGACTTGGCAGCTGAACATGTTATCGTTTGTTAAGGAAAAGGAGGCGTCAATAACCATGGACATTGTGGATCTGAACGCAGGAATACATGATGGCATAATGAGCACAGAAAAGTAAATAAAAATAAGGAACTGATTGAGAACAACAGAAAAAGGACTTTAAAGAGTCATTTCATTTCTTTTCTTTTTTAAAAGTAATTTCTACACTCAGTGTGGGGCTTGAACTCATCACCCCGAGATCAAGAGTTGCATGCTCCCCTGATTGAACCAGCCAGGTGCCCCAAGACTCATTACTTTTGTTTCAGATTTTGTATGTCTGAGGTGCTTGTCTGACAAACTAGGGGAGATGTTTAAACAAGCAGATGGAAATGCAGCTCAGGAGAGATACTGGGTGGGGATGCTTTAGACTAAACTGTGGCTCATTTATTCTTCACAGCAGCCTTCACACAGAGGTAGGCAGGAAGAGAAACAGGCTCGGAGAAGTTATGAAATTTGAACTCAGGTTACTCAGTTGGTAAGGACAGGGTTCAAATTCCTATCTTTTGATTAAATCTAGTGTTCTTAATACATGACACTGTCAGAATAATGACTTTGGTACATGACCCTCTCCTTTAGTAGACAGTAAGCTTTTTTGAGACTGGCCTACATCTTAATCGTCTTTGAATGCCCAGTACTTAGCACAGTGCCTTTTGCTCAAAAACTGTTTGCCAATTTAGCTGGGTATGATTTTAATAGCAGGTATCAATGATGTGGGGCTGGCCGAAATATCCAAGGTACAAACTGCATATAGCAAAAACGCAGCTGTCATGAACAGAACATCCCAGTCTCAAGAGGACAGGGAAAAAAGGATGACAAGTGGTTACAGAGATGAAGCAGAACCAGGATGGGCAGTGCCAAACAAAGCAAGGTCATGAGTGCTAAATGCTTCACAGACATCAGGGGGAGATGAGGACTTATCAAAACATGCTTTAAAAATCAGAAATCAGGGTGCCTGGGAGGCCGACTTAAGCTCAGGTCATGCTCACAGCCTGTGGGTTCGAGCCCCGCATCGGGCTCTGTGCTGACAGCTCGGAGCCTATATACTGCTTCAGATTCTGTGTCTCTCTGCCCCTCCCCCTGCCCCTGTCTCTCTCTCTCTCAGAAATAAACATTTAAATAAATAAATAAATAAATAAATAAAATCTGAAATCAACAGGGGCACCTGGTTGCTCAGTCAGTTAAGCATCTGACTTCAGCTCAGGTCATGATCTCAAAGTTTGTGAGTGCAAGCCCTGCACTGGGCTCTGTGCTGACAGCTCAGAGCCTGGAGCCTGCTTCAGGTTTTGTGTCTCCCTCTTTCTCTGTCCCTCCCCACTCACACTCTGTCTCTGTCTCTCAAAAAATGAATAAACATTAAACAAAAATCAGAAATTAACAAATCAATTCAACCATCAAAAGCCAAAGAAGCAGGTTAAATTGTGAAGAGTTATAGTGCTTTAAATAAGAAAAGTACAAGACATTCAATGTTGACTACTCTGAAGGAGTGTGACAGAGATACTGCTTATTTATTTTTCTTTTACCAAGAGCATGTAGTAATTATCTTGAAAAGAAAATGAGGGAAGAAAATATGGTGGTTTAAAGATGTTCTAAGATTCAGGGGGAAAATGAGGATATCTGAGCATGTTTACAAGTAGAAGAAAAGCAGCAGGAAAAGAGAAATTAAAGAAGGTGGAGTTACGGACATAACTGACAAAATGAAATCCTGGCAGAAGCTAAGGAAACAGATCTAGGAAAATGGACCACCCATTGCCAAAGAGGGATAGCCTTCCAAGAATAGGGAAGAAAAAAAAGGAGGTGAGTGAGAGAGCAATTCTGAGATGCAAGGTGTTCTCTGACAGCTGAAAAGGGAGCAAGCTCACACCAGGGAGGCCTCAATCCTTGCAGTCGAGCTAAGGCACGGTTAATCCATTAGAAGTGGTGAGGGCAGGGGTAGGACTGGAGGCTTCCAAAATATAGAGACAGTATGAACAGCTGCATGAGGAATGTGGTAAGAATTAACAAGATATAAGTGAAAACACTGCCAAGCAGTAGGAGCCTCCTTGAGATGAGAGAATGAATCTGTAATGACAGGTAAACAATCAAATAGCCCCAAACTATTCTAAACCATACTTTTAAAAGATGAACATAAACATAAAAAATATGTCAGATCACTGCTGGCTAAACTTGGTAAGTTAATGTAATCTTTTTAATAAGCAATTTGGCAATACATATTGAGAGCTTTCAAAACTTCATACTCTTTAGGGCACCTGGGCAGCTCAGTCGGTTGTGTGTCTGACTCTTGATTTTGGCTCAGGTCATGATCTCAGTGTTTATGGATTTGAGCACATCAGGCTCTGCGCTGACAGCACTGACAGCGCAGAGCCTGCTTGAGATTCTCTCTCTCTCTCTCTCTCTCTCTCTCTCTCTCTCTCAAATTAAATAAACTTAAAAAAATATCACACTCTTTGACCTAATTCCTTTTCTAGGAATCTATCTTAGAAGTAATACTCAGGAACTCAAAGACGGTCATTTTCAAAACAGTGCAGTGCAGTGGAAAGAGCTCAGGCCTCAGTCGGACTCGGGTTTGCATCCTGACTCTGCCCCCTGACAGCCATGCAACTCTGCTTAACCTGAGTCTCAGTTTCCTTGTCTGTGAGTGGAAGATGACAGTGAGTAGATTTAGCAGGTTGTTGTGGGAATTAGAGATAAGGCATGGAAGGCAAAGTAGAAAAGGGCATTTGTTATAATCTGTAATAGTGTAACAGATTCAAACATCCCATAACTGAATGGCTAAATCAATTAAACTATAATCTGGTAATGAAGCACTGTGTAGCCACTAAAAATGAAACTTTCAAATAACTTTAGAAACATTTCAGTCTATAGAGTTACTTACTCATCATCTGGAGTGAGCTGGACAGGTTCGTTAGTAAACTGAGAATCAAAGTTGTCCAAACCAAATTCCCCAGAAATATTTGGTTTAAAGGGAGGTACCACCTGCTTTTGCTCCATCTAGAAAGACATATTAGATGACAGCTCAAGCCTAGCTGTTAGAAAAATCCCACCTCTACATTTCTCCTCTTCTCTCAGATGTCTCCACATCCTATCACAGTGAGTCCCTAGGCATGGTTCCACAGGATTCACAATGATGGAAATAATGTACAAAACTGAACCCTTGCTGTAGGCTTTAGTAATATTATAACCTGCTCCATTTAATTAATATTCTAAGCCTTTATCATCTTAAAAGCTTTTTAAAAAGCACTTTAGAGTGTGGTTTTAAGGTATTTAAGCTATATGTTTTTTAACATTTTTTTAAGATGATAAAATTTGGCCCAAGGTAATAATGAAACCTAATATGGAAAGCAATGGAAATTTACATACCATATCCCAATCAACATTTCGAAAGAATGGGTGTCCCTGAATATCAGCAAATCCTGTTTGAGGATGACAACCCAATCGTTCCTTTGGGTCCTATGATAGAAAGAAATGGTTCAAGAACTGGGTGGATGTCATGCTTTAGAATAAATAAATCCTCTTTGTGACCTGGGTTTTGTGTCTATTATATAATACCTTTATATCTGAAATCACAACAGTTTATCTTTCACTTCTACATAGTACATCACTAGACTTAAATGAGGACCTGAAGCTTGAGGAGAGTATAATTTCCACATGGCTCTCTCTCTAGCTAACGTGATTAGAGTGGATATAGGGCACTATGCCTCGCCACAGGAAAATGGGAGGAAAAAGAGAGCAGCAGAATCATTTCAGCAGCATCTACCTATTGCTTTGGCACAGGTTAGAGTCCTGGTCAAAATATACAAACCCCAAAACTTCACAAGTTTGCTCTTAGCTCAGTTGAAAAGCTCTGTTCAATTAGAGCAACAGACCAATATAATCTGTGTATGACCATGATACAACCGTTATGTGACCCACTGGACTAAGGGGCTGTAACTTACAAAAAAACAGTCGTGGCTTATTATTACTGTGAACATGTTACCATTTTCCTTTCCAATAAAAGGCATTTTATTTTGAACATTAAAACCTCTTACCATCATTTTTCCAGTGTGCTAATACTTAGATTCCCATTTTAAATCTTTCTTCATATAAAGTACTCAAAAGCTTCAATTTCTTATTTTATTAAAATTCATCATTATCTCTATTTACCTTCGAAGGTAAATGCACATCAACCTACTTTTTCTAACCTACAATTTATTTAAGAAAAGATTTATGATTGCCAAGATCACCATGATATAATAAGCATATCTGGTCTCTGTCCCAGATCCCTGACACAGGTTCTAAAACCTAAGTGAGTAATTTCCTGAGTAATCCAAGTATCTTTTGTTATTCACAACAAATCCCTTTCAATTATGCCTGAGTTTACGCTAATAAGGGGACTCTTGGTGGGCAGGTAGATAGCTCAGGATGGGATCTGGTTGCTAGAGGAACCATCCATGTGATTAGAGAGTTGTAACTTGTAGCCTCATTTTCAGGGATGGAGCTCAACCATCAATGGCTAATGGTTTAATCAACTGTGCCAATGTAATGGAGCCTCCATAAAACACTCTGAACCACGGGGTCTGGAGAGTTTCTGGGTTGGTGAATACCTCCATAGCGGGGGTGCTGTGTGTACCCCATCTCCACAGGGACAGAAGCTCCTGTGCTCAGGATCCTTCTGGACTCCACCCCATGTATCTTTTCATCTGGCTGTTCATTTGTATCCTTAATAACAAACCAGTGATAGTAAGTAAACTATTTTCCTGAGTTCTGTGAGCCATTCTAGCAAATTACTGAACCTGAAGTGGGAGAATTGTGGGAACCCCAACTTTGTAGCCAAGTCAGACAGAAGTGTGGGTACTCAATACTCGTGACTGGCACCTGAGGTGAAGACAGTCTTTCGGACTGAGCCCTTAAACCCCTAGAATCTGATGTTAACTCAGGGTAGTTGGTATCAGAAATAAACTGAATTGTAGGACACCCAGTTGATGTCTAGAAAGGTGGAAAATTGGTTGTTGGTGTGGAAAAAAACCTACACATTTGGTGTTAGAAGTGTTATGAGTAAAGACCATTCAGAATCATAATCTTAGATCCTAAAATTCTTCTAATCTACCAACCACAACAAAGAATTGAATGGTCTTCAGATTTTTTAAGAACTAATGATAGCAATTCATTTCTTCTGAATTTTATCTGACTACAGGGCTTTTGACATGATAATCTGCAAAGAACACTACTGTCCCAAGTGCTCAATAAGTAAAGAGATCTATGAACAATAATCCAAAGTAAACTGAGTAACAGAGCTGAAAGTACGATTGAGGCTATCCCCAAAGATGTAATTTTCCCTAATTGAGTACATGGTATATATATCATTTCTATTAAAAACCCATATGTAATATATAGCTAGCAGTGACTTACAGTGCCAAAATGGAAAGGACAATTCATCGCAGGATCTAAGACTCCTTGGTAAAGAGATAAATTTCAGATCTAACTGAAAAAATTATATACTCTAGTGTTCTGGAATATTACACTGCCTGAATCTCTACTTAGTTTCATTTATATAGAGATAAATCACTGAAGATTTTTATGTTCAATTTATACCTTGTTGAGAAAACTCTTCAGGACACTTGCAGCTTTTACACTCAGAGAACGTGGTATGCGAATTTGTTTTTCCAAAATAACTAGAAAGATAAAAGTATGGCATTATATTTCACTTTTACATGGCTTCAATCTTTACATTTTTATTATGAGCTACTTGAGGCGTCCTAGTAAAAAAAAAAAAAAAAAAAAAAGACATTACATATACTACTTCAGCATCTCATGTGCTTTCCCAGTCTCCTTCCTCTCCTTCCTTCTCAGAGAGCCTCTTCTCTGAATGCTGTCATTATCGTTTATATGCATATTTTATTCTTTGACTACCTTACTGTGCCTCTGTTTCCTCATCTGTAAAATCAGAATAAAAATCATACTCACTTCCTGAGCTGTTATGAGGTTTAAATGAGTTAACAGCTACAAAATGTGTGGCACGTATTACTATACTCAATCTTATTAGACATTGCCAAATTGTTCTCCAAAGCTGTTAAGCCAATTTTCACTGCTCGCCAGCAGTCTATGAGAGTTCCATTTGCTCCACGTCCTCACCAGCCCTGGTATTATTGGACTTTAAAATTTTTTGGCAAATGCATGGGTAGGAAATAGTAGCTTATTAATGTTTTAATGTGCAAACCCCTAATTACTAGTGAAGTTGAACATTTTTTCATATATTCCATAGCCATCTGGATATTCTATTACATGAAACAGCTATTAATTTCCTGTGATGGCCTTAATTGTTAAATGTAGAATTTCATGGAAATCTTTGTACTTCTTTGGACTGTGTGTTGGAAGCGAGGATGATCCCTTCTCTGCTTGTTTTTGTTCTGTTTGATTCTTTGTATTTCCAATTGCAGGCCTTCTTTTTTTCACCTTTTGATCCTCTTATATTCTTGGTACCCAACTTTTTCTCCATATTTATCTTGGACTTATGCACTCAGCCTCGGGGTCCACGTGCAAAGATCTTCCTCTCTAGCTACAGGATTCCTTCCTCTAATTTCTGTGATATACAATCTGAAGGAACCTCTTTGTTGTATTTCTGAGTATGAGAAAGTAGTTGGCAAATGGGACTGAAGGTACAGAAGTAGGAAGATATATTTTTAAAAAAATGAAGGGGAGCCTGGGTGGCTTGGTTGAGCATCTGACTCTTGATTTCAGCTCAGGTCATGACTTCACGGTTCATGAGTGTGAGCCCCGTGTTGGGCTCTGTGCTGATTGTGCCGAGTCTGCTTGGGATTCTCTGTCTCTCCCTCTCTCTGCCCCTCCCACTTTCTCTCTCTCCCTCAAAAATAAACATTAAAAAAAATGGAAGACTTACATATTAAGAAGTATATTGTCCAGATTATTCTCCTCTTTCTTACTCAAAATAAAAATCTGAACCATCCTCATTCATACTCTAGGTTATTCACAGAGAATCTCTGTAAAATACTGCAAATTACCTTGGAAAAGATAATCCTCTGTGTTTTGATCTGGGTTATCAGAGCTTCCAACAATATCAAATGGAGATCTTCCTGCCATCATCTCAAACATTAGTACTCCAAGAGCCCACCAGTCGACACTGAAACCTTCAAAAAAGAAAATTCTTGAAGCAACAAATTATCTATTCTGCATTCTTAAAAAGTTAGTAATTGATAGTCATTTCATTATATAATGAAAAAATAAACAATGAAAAATAAACTCTAAATGCATTATATAATGGTTGACAGTGAAGATTACAGGAATATTTCACTTATCAACAAGGGGAGGTACCTTAAAGATAACTTTAAAAATAAAATATTGGGGGAAATATATTGGAAATGAAACACTAAGTTTCTTTTCCCAAATATGCCTGTAATTTCAGACACATGGCCTGTATTTTTTTTTTTTTTAGTATATAATTACATTGTATTTGAGAATAACTTTCCTGGGTCTGAAACTTGATCTTCTGCTAGCTGATTAAAGGTCCTTGAAGGCCCTTGGAATCAGATTCTGAACAGCTATTGGAAGTACTCATCCTCCCTTCACATCTGCTGAAATCAGAGGGCCAGAACCCAAGAAGCCAAATGTTTTAATATAAATATATTCTCTGGTTCCTGACAAGCAGTCAATCTTTCCCTCATTTTTCAGATTCCTGGAGGAAATATCCCAGGAAACCTTCCAGGATATTCGAGGTTCATGACTCTGTAGTCACATGGCTGAAGTTTAAATCCCGACTCTGCCACCTTCTAGCTGTATGACCTCGGGCGAGTTATTTAAACTTTCTATAAGATGGGAATTAACAATGCTTACCTCCTAGAATTATTGAGATGAATTTAGTTAATATAATGTAAACTGCTTGGATTAGTGCCTAGAACTTTTAGTGTTGCCATTAATAAAATATTATTCAAATCTGTACCCCCAAATACTGCTAAGGTCCTACTGTCTCGGATTTCATATTTTAGGGTTTTCATGTAGGTTTTAAGGGGATCAAGGAAGTTTATATTAATAAGACTAGTATTTAAATACTATAGAGTACTATAATGTAGTTGGTACCACAGTTAACCACCCATCTAGTACTTAACTAAAATAACACCTATTTATTTATTACCATAATCTTCTCCTCTTAAAATTTCAGGAGCAATGTAATTGGGAGTACCGCAAAAAGTGCTGGTTGTATCTCCTGGCCGTAATCCTTCCTTTTAGAAAAAAGAAAAAAGAAAGAAAAAAGAAAAAAAGAAATAATAAGATAAAAATTATCTTTTAAAAATTAATCTATTTCATCTATTATATAAGCTCAGCATCTATAGGTAATATATTAATCTTAAATAAAATATCATTTGTACAGTTGTCTTTATTATTAAAATCATGAGTTGCCCCTAAATAGCTTAAAGAAAACCTGTCCTCATTAGATGTTGGTAAAGAGTTCAATTAAGATAAAAATTGCACTTGAAATAATTTATATTCAGGCAAAAACTAAATACAACAATTTAAATTATATGGGTAAAAGGAATCATATTTTATGAAGAAAACCACTATAAATCCCACCTGCTAACACAAGCACTGTTGATTGTTTTTCCAAAGGCACAAATTTTTTGGTTTTGTATTTCAATAGCTACCAGATGGAAAAAATTAAGGCAGAACACATTAATGTGTATAAATAGAAAAACTACACACTGACAATGGAACAATCACCCAAAAGTTGTAACAAGCTTGTGTGCACCTAACAACACAGCCTCAAAATACAAAGAGTAAAAAAGACAAATTAGAAGAATTTCACAATCCCTGCTGTGGAATGAATATTTGTATGCCCCTCACATTCATATGTTGAAGCCCTAATGTGATAACACTGGGAGACAGAGACTTTGGGAGGTAATTAGTTATTAGGGATGATGGGATTAGTGTCTTTATAGGAAGAAGAGAACTCTCTTTTTCCCCTCCCTGCCATGTAAGAATACAACAAAAAGACACATCTGCAAACCATGAAGAATGCTTTCACCCATTTGCAAGCCATGAAAAGTGCCTTCACCAGACACTGGATCTGCTAGCACTTTGATCTTGAACTTCCCAGTCTCCAGAACCTCGAAAAATAAATGTTTGTTGTTTAAGCCACCGTTATGTATGATGCTACATAATAGAACATATAAAAACACATATAGAATCAGACAATGCCATACTTTAGAACTTTATTTAATGTTATAAACATTTTACATTGCTATGAACTTTTGGCAAACATCTTTTAAATGACTTTATAATGCTATGCTCTGTGGTCATTCTGTAATTTCCCCTAATTATTCTCCTTACCAGTGGCCATTTATTTAAAATATTTACCACCAACTACAACATAAAAATTTTGGTCATAAACCTTTTCTCATAGACCAAAATATTTACTCAAAATATTTACTCAGAATATCCCAGAGGCAGAGAAGATATTTGCAAATGACATATCAGATAAAGGGTTAATATCCAAAATCTATAAAGAATTTATCAAACTCCACACCCAAAAAACAAATAATCCAGTGAATAAATAGGCAAACGACATCCAGATGGCTAATAGACACATGAAAAATGCTCAACATTGCTCATCATCAGGAAAATACAAATCAAAACCACAATGAGATACCACCTCACACCTGTCAGAATGGCTAACATTAACAACTCAGGCAACAGCAGATGTTGGTGAGGATGCAGAGAAAGAGGGACTCTTTTGCACTGGAAGTGGAAATGCAAATTGGTGCAGCTACTCTGGAAAACAATATGGAGGTTCCTCAAAAAATTAAAAATAGAACTACCCTACGTCCCAGCAATTGCACTACTAGGTATTTATCCAAAGGATACAAGTGTGTTGTTTTGAAGGGACACATGCACCCCAATGTTTATAGCAGCACTATTGACAATAGCCAAAGTATGGAAAGAGCCCAAATGTCCATTGATGAATGAATGGATAAAGACGTGGTATATATACACAATGGAGTATTATTCAGCAATCAAAAAGAATGAAGACTTGCCATTTGCAACAACGTGGATAGAACTAGAGGGTGTTATGCTAAGTGAAATTAGTCAGTAAGAGAAAGACAAATATCGTAGGACTTTACTCATATGTGGGATTTAAGATACAAAACAGATGAACATAAGGGAAGGGAAGAAAAACTAATATAAAAACAGGGAGGGGAACAAAACATGAGACTCTTAAATACAGAGAATAAACTGAGGGTTGCTGGAGGGGGTTGTGGGTGTGGGGTGGGCTAAATGGGCAAAGGGCATTCAGGAAGACACTTGTTGGGTTGAGCACTGGACATTCCCCCACATATATAGGAGATGAATCACTGGATTCTAATCCTGAAATTATTGTCCTATATGCCAACTAACTTGGATGTAAATTTTAAAAAAGAATATCCCAGAAGTAGAAGTTCTAAATCAAAGAGTATGGCTGTATATCTTTAAGATCCCTAATACATCCCCACCAAACTGCTTTACAAACAGTTATAACAATGCAAACACTTACCAATGGCATAGGAGAATGCCATTTCTTCAGACTCTTGTAAGTAAACTACTATAATTTTAAAAACCAGTATCTGGCATGCAAAAATAAAGACTCACTATTGTTTTAATGTGTATACTTTGTAACAAGGTTAACATTTTTCATGGTTTTTTTGTTGTTGCTGTTCAGCTTTATTTTCCTTTGACAAATTATAAGACTTTTTTCTTATTGTTATTTTTCTTTTGAAATAAAAAAATCCATTGGGAAAAAAGTGAGAGAGATAAAAAAAAAAAGGTATCACAAATCTCAGTGACGGATATATAGGGGTTTGCCTACTAAATGTTTAGTTGTTTATGATTAAAGATTTGTATAACAGAAAAATTTAAGGAAACAGAAATTTAATATAAGAAAACATAAAAATGTCTGAGTTTTGTACCTAAAAGCAAAAATACTTTAGGTAACGATTTTCTTTTCTAATGTTGCTCAACAGATAATGAAGTTAAATATTCAATACTATTAGAGCGTCTTACTTAATGTTAGCATTTAAATAGTTTACATAGTCTCCAAGCTCTGGAGGCATGGGAGAGTGTAATTCAGATGTTTACATGCCTGTTGCCATATTACTGTGTGAGGATAATTCTGTCCCAGCTATTTTATTTTAATTTTTAAAAAAAATTTTTGTAACATTTATTTATTTTTGAGAAAGACAGAGACAGAGTATGAGGGGGGGAGGGGCAGTGAGAGAGGGAGACACAGAATCTGAAGCAGGCTCCAGGCTCTGAGCTGTCGGCACAGAGCCCGACACGGGGCTCGAACTCATGAACCATGAGATCATGACCTGAGTCGAAGTTGGCCGCTTAACCGACTGAGCCACCCAGGCACCCTAGTCCCAGCTACTAGGAGAGTAGCACCCTACACATTTTGTAGAAAAACACTGGACTCTTAAACAAAACACTGTTACAAAACAAATAAAGGTCCAAGAAATAAAGGACATGTCCTGAGAATAACTGAAATTCTTGTTTTGTTCTACTGTACTTTATGTCAGATATTTAAATTTTAAATATAAAAAAATGATAGATTTCCTAGGAAAATCTTGAATACATTATCACGAGTCACAATTAAATGGTGAAAACTAGAAGGTGACATGCAAGTAGTTATGCTAAAGTCATGGGATTGCAGACAATTTTTATTTCCAAATTTTCTTCAATACTTTCACAATATTCAAGATAAAATGTTACAAACAATAAAAAGAAATTAACTCTTACTATAGCACATAAAACAGTCACAGAAAATATGGGATTTTGTAAATGGTTAGAAAATATGTATGTTTGTCTTTGTACCGAAATTCCAAAAAGCATCCCAAATAAGGTAGCAACCATTTCCCCATCTTTAAATATTGTTATTGTGCCAAAACAATTTTATGAGCTGCTGAGACCTTCTGGTTAACTAGAAATTCCTCTCACCTTACACATGCCGTAGTCAGTGAGTTTAATATGTCCTTCTGAGTCCAGCAATACATTGTCCAACTTCAAATCTCTATAAATTATCCCTCGTTCATGAAGATAATTTAATGCTAGACTGATTTCTGCAGAGTAAAATCTAAAAAGAAAAATAACTCATTTGATTAAAATTTCGGAATTCTGATAAGTTTCTAGAAGAGGTATTTAAGTCCTATCCCCATTTGCAAATGAAAACACCAAAATCACGTCAAAAGATTTTTTTCTCCCAATGTTTTTAGAAATGATACCAAAACATGGACTGAAATACCGCTTTAGAATATCTGAGGGGCGCCTGGGTGGCTCAGTTCGTTGAGTGTCTGACTTCAGCTCAGGCCATGATCTCATGGTTCGTGGGTTCAAGCCCCCTATCAGGCTCTGTGCTGACAGCGTAGAGCTTGCTTGGGATTCTCTCTCTCCCTCTCTCTGCTCATCCCCTGCTTAAGCATGTGTGCACTCTCTCTCTCAAAATAAATAAACTTTAAAAAATTTAAAAAGAAATAAAGAAAAAATGTCTGAGCTCAAAACCAATTATAAAAGTTCCAGTTTACATTAAACTCATACTTTTCAAAAATTATTAATTTGAAAGTCTCAAACAGAAGTTCTTAATCTGGGTCCTTGCATAGTCTTCAGGCAGTCCATACTGCTACAACTGCTACATAAATAAATAATATGTGCATACGTGTGTACAGCTACATCTCATCCTCTACAGTTTCCATAGCTTCTATCGCTTCTCTAAGAGACAAATGATCTCTCCAAATGCTAAGAATCACTGATTGGTCTAAAATAGAAAAAATACTAAAAGGTCTACTGAAAGTATAATCCATACCAAAATTCTAGAAAATGAATTAAAATAAATTATTCCACAACCATACCATTTAACATCAAAGAAAGAGTTTTTTAAAAATTGCCATTAACTCATTGGTGATAACCAGAACTTTTGGACCTGAGTAATGAAAATGAAACACTCAAGCTGGTTTATTGCTCCTTGGTGAATGTTACCATGATCATGTTTGGAGGTGCATAACACAAACCTTCTAAGCTACTTAATTCTATGAATAGAGAACCTGAGCCCTTATTTTGTACTTTGGTTCCCAGAAAAGTAAAGATGCCACAAAACCAGAACTGACACTTGAATACAGTAAAAACTACTTTCCCCAAGTCCAACTGAACAAACAAGGGACAAATACAGGCTCTGGTTACAATTAGAAATGTCACCTGTGGCTCTGCTATGAAGGGCAACCATTTAATAAAGACTAAATAAATGAACATACAGGAAATTAAAACAAAACACAGTTTGGTCTGAGATTAGATTAGTACAATTTCTACCTTTTTATAAAATTGAAGAATATTATGTCTTTTTTGATAAGAATCAATGTACTAGCAAGATTTCTACTAAATAGGGGCGCCTGGGTGGCTCAGTTGGTTAAGCATCCAACTTTGGCTCAGGTCATGATCTCACAGTTTGTGAGTTCGAGCCCCACATTGGGCTCTGTGCTGACAGCTCAGAGCCTGGAGCCTGCTTCAGTTTCTGTGTTTCCCTCTCTCTTTGACCCTCCCCCGCTTGCACTCTGTCTCTCTCTCTCTCTCAAAAATAAATAAACATTAAAACATTAAAAAAATAAAAGATTTCCACTGAATAAGTACTTATAAAAAGAAAATCTTTAACCTTTGTTATACACATATACAAGCTCATATGTCTCATCTTTTGTGGAGCACACAAGGGTGAGAATTATTGCTAATTATAAGTACAAAACAAAACATGGCACTGATGAATTAAACTTCTCCAAGGCCATAATCTTTCCCCACCTAATTTCTCCAACATATAAGCAATTTAAAATCTTATATAATAATATCAAATTAAGGACACAAAATAAATAAATAATATTTAATGATCTTTTCTTTTATTTATCAGCATGTATGAGATCAGAGAAGAAAAAAAAGGCCAGAGGCAGAACAATTCAGAAATTATAATTATAGGAAGAATAGTCAGAATTTCATAAAAGCTTAAGAGGAATTGTTTTATTACTCTCAAGTTATACAAATAATAAGTGTTTCTAAATTCATCAATTATTTCAATGGTGGATGTTGAATAGACAAAATAATTGGGTTTAGTTAACTAAAGGTTTCCCCTTGAATAGTTTTACTTTTCAATTACTTATTAATTATTATAATTATGTAATACATAATGTTACACATATATGTTATAAACTTTTAGCTTAGCTAACAAAAGATTAACTAGTATCAAAATAAGTGATTTATCTACCCTTTCAACCACTGGCACATAAAAAAGTCCCATAGCATCCCCTACCCACCACCCCTGGCAAAAATCCAACAAAAACAGTACCTGGCATGTTCTTCAGGAAGTTTTCTTTGTCGCTGCATATGAAACATTAGATCTCCTCCATTTACATACTCTATGACAAAGAACAATCTAAAACACAGAAGAGATATGAGAAAAACAAATGAACATAGGGAGGAAAAAAAGAGAGGCAAACCAAGAAACAGACTCAACTATAGAGAACGGTTACTCGAGGGGAGGTGGATGGGGGGGATGCCTTAAATGGGTGACAGGGACACACTTATAATGAGCACTGCGTATTGTATGTCAGTGATGAATCACTAAATTCTATACCTGAAACTAATATTTCATTGTATGTTAACGAACTAGAATTTAAATAAAAACTTGGGAGAAGCAAAATTAAAAAGAAAGAAAGAAAATTAGCAGGGCTTAAATCTAGGACCTTTACATGTCAGCAAGCTTAAAAAACAAAAAACCCCAAAAAAACACGAGAGAGCTCATGACAGCAAGACCCAAAACAAGGCAGTGTAACTTTGCATTTTAAACACTATAGAGACCAGTTACAACACAGAGAGCATTCTAAGATTTATCCTGAACAAACACTCCAGGAATTTAGTGGAAAGAACGAGTAGTTGGAGTAGAAAGCTGTTTAATCACAGAAGACACAAGAAAGTAAACCAGCGTAACTGTGCGAACTGCTTCTTCCATTTGGAAGTAGTACCACTAGCAATCCACAGCCTCTTGCTCTCACCGCAACTTGGGTCCTTGCAAAACAAGTCCTTTTTAACTGTCACTTAAGATAAAGAAGTTAGGATTTCTTTTTCTAGTTAAATTCTAGGAAACTTAAAGTCCTAAAACTAGAATCTTGAAAACACTTAAAAAGTTAGATTTTTAGGGCCATAATTATGACCTGGTCTTCCGCCCACCCCCTTCCACCCCCCTGCTTCAGGCAGGTAATTTCCTACTGCTGGTCCAACGTTAGACTGATATCACTGATTGGAGTATGAGTAGCAGGAAATGTTAAGCATAGTACTGTTGTGTCCATCTCCATGTCTTCAGCTTCAGGCTATAGTAGAAAGCAGTTTTCATTGTGTAGTATACCAAATTGTGTGGAGCCCGGGAATCATTTCATTATCTTTCAATCTTACCTGCTTTCTGTCTGAAAGCAAGAATGCAGTCCAACCAGAAAAGGATGATTGGATGCCTGCTCAAAAACATGCTTCTCTGTCTGTACCCAATCAATATCCTATTTCAAAATATGAAAGAAATCTATGTCAAACTGAATTATCATCAAAACTATGATAAATTTGTTCTTAGTAATTCAATTATCACAAATACAATTAGTAACTAGGCTACATATCAAAAGCATTGATAATCATGAAACAACAGCTTCTATACAAAAACACCAATAAATCTTTCAATATTATGAAACAGTCTAGAAAACTTTTACAAAGTTCCCTTGATAATAATGTGGCTTGATTTTTATTTTTTAAAAATCCAGTAATCACCAGGTCATTATTAAATATATCTTATGCAATCTGTTTGAAGCATGTATTTAGAAAAGTAGACTGAAATTATAAGACACGAACATTGAGGTTTTCTCTGAAATACTACACTTAAGCCAACTTAACAGTTCAGAAGTAATAAAACATCATTGTGCTTACCTCATCATCATTGACCAGCTCTTTTTTCACAACTTTCATTGCATAAATACGATCTGTTTTTTTTAATCGCACCAGTAATACTTTGGCATAACTTCCTCTGCCTATTACCCGAAGCAAATCAAAATCCTGAAGACCTAAACTGGATGACGCTTTGCCACTTTCCCTGGTGTTCATTGCCTGTTGAGAACATTTATATCAAAGAGTTATACCAGAAGGAATTTTGCATAATATATTTCCAGCACCTAAGATGATTCTTAAATATTTTCTGATTAAAGTTCTTAATTCTTTTATTTCATTCCAAATGATATAATCTAACTACTCAAGGGTAGGATGAATACATGAGTTGAGGTCAGAGGGGTACTGATAGGAATGGAGAGGGAGTTGAAATCTGAGAAATGTTAGAGGATGTCTTAAGATGTGATAACTTTGGGTATAGAGGCAATGGAGATAAGTGAATTTTAAAAAATGACACTAACTTTGATGACTGGGAGACTGGAAGTACTACTGACAGAAAAACAAAGTGTGCACACAGAATAGGATTGACAGAGCTGTTGAGATAACGGGCTTGGTTTTTCATACTGAAAATACAAGATACAATGGGATATCAAGATTAGAGAGTCCACTGGAAGCTTGACATGTGAAATCTGAACTAATGAGCTGATATATTCAGAGATATTTTTGGAAGCTATAGACAGAAAATAAGCATGAGGCAGCTTGACTAATGGAAAACATTCTTTTCGACATAATACCCAAGCTCCTTTGGAATGACAAAAGCAGCTTCATAACCCATTTACAACTAGAAACTTAGGCTTCTGGTAATTTATAGAGAAGATCAGAGATAATGTTTTAACATATCTTCAAAATCCTCCACATACAATCAACAGATGTAGCCATAAGAATTAAGTATGAATTTTCTCAAGTGAAGAGTATCAAGAAAACAAAGAGCAAATTTTGAGAAAAACTAGTAAGCACAAAAAGGGGGGGGGTATGAAAACCAAAGGAGAATGATATTTCAAGAGAAGGGTCGTATACAAAAATCTAGAAATAATATCTGACGTGGTAACAGGGATAAATAAAGAGGAGTAAAAGAAACCAGATTATAGCAGATTAAGAAAGCATAGAATGGTAAGAAGAAAACATAATATACAGACTTTAAATGTGGTTAACTGGAAACTATAAAGAAGAATGAAATGGAACAAAAGCACAGTACCTTCACAGAATCACTAACAAGACAGAAACCAGAAACTAGTGGCATGCCACCTTCAAAGGATCTAAATAAAACATACCCTGCTGACCTATAAATATAGCCTTCAAGATGAAAGTGAAATACAAACATTTTCAGACAAACACAAACTAAAGAAATTCATCATTAGTAGATTCTCACTAAAGGAAATACTGAGTTCTTCAAGAAAGATAATCTCGTATAAAAGAACAGATATCCAGGAAGGAATGTAGAACAAAAATAGTAAAATGTAGATAAACCTAAAATAAGGATTGGCTGTTTAAAAACACTAGTATACACACACAAAACACATGCAGAATTTTAAAATATGAAAGAAAAAAAATGAAAATATGAAGGAGGGGCGCCTGGGAGGCTCAGACAGTTAAGCATCCAACTCTCGGTTTCAGCTCAGGTCATGATCTCACAGTTTATGAGTTTAAGCCCCGCACTGAGCCCTGACATTGCAGAACTGCCCCTCCCCAATTTGTGTGTGTGCAACTCTCTCTCAAAATAAATATAAAAACATTAAAAAAATAAAAATAAAAATAAAGAAAATATGAAAGAAACAGCACCAAAGGCAGGAAGGGAGAGTGAGTAAATTTAAAGTATTCAAAGGTCCTTGAATGTTCTGGGAAGTGGTAAAAGTATTATTAATAATTCACATTCAATTTAAGTAAATTAAGGATGTAAGATGCAATCTCTAGAACACCCAATAATAGAATAGCAAAAGAATGTCAAATAAGCAGGGCACCTATGGGGCTTAGTCAGTTGGGCAACCGACTTAGGTTTGGGTCATGATCTCACAGTTCATGGGTTTGAGCCCCACATCTGGTTCTCTGCTGTCAGCATGGAACCCACTTTGGATCCTCTGTCCCCCTCTCTTGGTGCCTCTCTTCCCCTCCCTCTCAAAAGTAAATAAACACTAAAAAATTAAAGAAAAAGAATGTCAAACAAGCTAAGAGAGATGAAAACAGAGTAATAAATGATTAACCCAATGGAAGGCTAAAAGAATAACACAGTGAAACACAGAAAACACAGTAAAATGGAGGATTTAAACACAAATCAGCAATTAGTATAAATATAATTACATTACATATAAAAATTCCATAAAGAGTAAAACATACTAAATACTACAGCCAAGGACTAGCAGAGTAGAGGGGGAAAAAAGCCCAACACTATGTTGTCAGCAAGGCATACCTTAATTGTATAGGTATAGAAAAGTTAAAAGTAAAAGGATAAAAAACTGTATACCATGTAATCACTAACCAAAAGAGAGTTGTTATAGCCAAACCAATATAAGACAAAGTAGTTGTAGCCTGCTATGGTAGGCTGGCTTCTAAGATGTACCCCAGTGATCCTCACTTTCTATTAATCGTGCGTTTGTGTAATCCCCTCTCCTTAAGTATGGAAAATATATATATTAGTGACTTGCTTCTAGTTTTAAAAATATGGCAAAAGTGATAGGATGTCACCTCTCAGGTTACAAAAGACTGAGGAGCGCCTGGGTGGTTCAGTCAGTTGAGCATCTGACTTTGGTTCAGGTCATGATCTCATGGTTCATGACTTTGAGCCCCACGTTAGGCTCTAGGTTGACAGAGCCTGCTTTGGATTCTGTGTCTCCCTCCCTCTCTACTCCTCCCCAACGCTCACTCTGTCTCTCTCTCTCTCCCTCAAAAATAAACAAACATTTTTTTTAAAAAGTTAAAAATAAATAAGATAGGGGTGCCTGGGTGGTTCAGTCAGTTAAGTGTCCGACTTCAGCTCAGGTCATGATCTCACGGTTTGTGGGTTCAAGCCCCGCATCAGGCTCTGTGCTGACAGTTCAAAGCCTGGAGCCTGCTTCAGATTATGTGTCTCCTTCTCTCTCTGCCCGTCCCCAACTTGTGCTTTGTCTCTCTCTGTCTCTCAAAAATAAATAAATATAGATAAATAAATAAATAATAAAAAATATAAATACATAAATAAATAAAATTCAAAAGACTGCGAGTTCTGTTCTGCTAGCATTCATTCTCTCTGAATCTTACTGCTTACTTGCTCTGATGAAATAAAGCAAGCTACTTTGTTGTGAGCTGCCTTACAAAGAGGCCCATGTGGCAAGGAAGAGAATCCTGCCACCAATTAGGAAGTATGGAAGCAGCTTCCTCCCCAGTCAAGCTTTGATGTAACAGCAGTCCTTGTCAGCACCTTGACTGTAGCCTGTAAGGGATTCTGAGGCAACGGACCCAGATAAGTCATGCTCAGATTCCTGACCCATAGAAACTATGACATAATAAATTTTGTTGTTTTAAGCCACTAAATTTTGAGGTTATTGGTTACACAGCAATAAGGACTTTAAGGGATATTTCGTGATTAAAAAAAGTTGATCCAATAGAAGACAGAATGACTGTAAATTTGTGTACTTAATAACATGGCTTCAAAATACATAAAGCAAAAACCAACCAAACAAAAAAGGAATAGGCAAATCCACAATGTAACCTTGTGGTAGGGAAAGAACAAGCAGTCAGTGAGGTAACAGAGAATAAATAATATTGTTAATAATCTTGACCTAACTATCTTGTATAGACCACTGCAACCAACAACCACAGATCATACTGTATTTAAAAATACACATGGAAATATACCAAGGCCTACGTGCTTGGCCTCAACAAGTTTCCACAAAATTCAAAGGATGGAAATCACATGGAATGTGTTTTCTGATTTGTAGCAGAATTAAGCTTGAAGTTAAAAAAAAATTCCCAAATACATAAATCAGTATACTTTAAAATAATGCTCTGATCAAGAGGAAATCATAACAGAGATTAAGATATATTTTAAAGCTGGAGTGCCTGGGTGGCTCAGTCAGTTAAGCTTCCGACTTCAGCTCAGGTCATGATCTCATGGTCCGTGGGTTCGAGCCCCCATGTCAGGCTCTATGCTGATAGCTCAGAGTCTGGAGCCTGCTTCAGATTCTGTGTCTCCCTCTCTCTCTCTCCCCCTCCTCCGCTTATACTCGCTCTCTCACTCTCTCTCTCAAAAATAATTAAAAAAAAAAAAGACATTGCTAAAAAAAAAAAAAAAGAACATCTATTCATCAAGAGATACCATTAAAAAGTAAAAATACTAGCCAAAAAGGAGAATACATTTGCAATATATAAGTGACAAAAGGCTAAATAATGTGGAGAAATAAAGAACTCCTACAAATCAATGCAATAAATGCTGCCCACTCATTAAAAAATATATATATACACTTAACAAAAGATGATACCTAAATGGCCAATAAATATATGAAAAGTTGTACAGCAAGGACATGCACATTAAAAACTATAATGAGCTACCACTACACACTCAACAGGCTATATAAAGTGTTGACAAAGATTTGTGGAGCCAATGAAACACATTATTGGTGAAAGTATAAACTGATACAAGTACTTTGGAAAACCGTTTGGTATTATCTACTAAAGTTCACTTACATGTGACTCAGCAATTCTAATTCTCATTACATACCTAACAGAAATGCTTATTTATATGTGCCAAACCACACTTAAAAGAATGTTCATAACAGCATATCACAATAATCCCTATCGGGGGGAAAAATCAATGGCAGAATAGGTACATTGAAACAAAAGTGAAAATACATGAAATATGACTACATGAAACATGACTGAATCTCACAAACACAATATTAAGCAAAAGAAGCCAGACACAAAAAAATATATACTGTATGAATCCATTCATTTTAAGTTTGGGGGGGAAAGCAAAACTAATTTCTGACATTAAGACCATAGTTACTTATAGGGAGAAGGGCGTATTACTGACTGCGAGAAGGCACAAGACAGGCTTCTGGGATGTTAGTAGGACTTATTTCCTTGTCTGGGTTGTCATTATACAGTGTTCACTCTGAAAATTCATCTAGCTACATACTCATGATTTGTGCACCTCACTGTATGTTATTCTTCAATTTAAAAACAAATTAAAAATCTTGAAGATCAGCTTGTACTCTCTCTCAAAAATAAATAAATGTTAAAAATTTAAAAAAAAATTGGGGGCACCTGAGTGGCTCAGTGGGTTGGGTGTCCTACTTCGGCCCAAGTCATGATCTCACAGTCAGTGGGTTCGAGCCCCGCGTCAGGCACTGTGCTGACAGCCCTGAATCTGGAGCCTGCTTCGGATTCTGTGTCTCCCTCTCTCTCTGTCCCTCCCCTGCTTGTGCTCTGTCTCTATCTCTCAAAAATAAATAGATGTTAAAAAATTAAAAAAAATAAAATAAAAATCTTGAAGACCAAAGCAAATGAGTCTTGGGTAAACAACCAAACCAATAAATAATAACAGTAAAGGCAACGAGAAACTCCAAAAAGAACAAAAAGCAATAAAAGGGTGTCAAGGATAGAACAGGAAGAAATATTAGCTAGAAGAATAGAGAATTCGTTCCTTATTAATAGAAATCATAAGGATTATTAGGAATCTTTTGAATGATTCATTCAACCTGTGAATAAAATATGGAAGATGTAGTTACAGTTGCAGTACAGATTATAAATGTTAACAACCTTGGCAATGTAAAGACAAAAAAGTAGGTAAGAGAGGAAAATTGAAAGAAAGAGAAGGAATGGCTAAAGAAGAGTCAAAGTTGACTTAAAGAGAACAAAAAACTAAGATCTGAGATTAAATACATAACCAACAGATAACACAAAATACATACAGGAGTATATATAATACAGGAGTAAGGGAAGCGGATAGCCAAAAGAACATTGGCCATATACTTACTGATACCCGTTTTATCTAGGTAATGGATACAGGGGCTTTACTATACTACTTTGCTTACTTTTAATTATGTTTGAAATTTTCCATAATAAAAAATTGGGACTTTATTCATTTATTTATTAATTTAATGTTTATTTATTTTTGAGACAGAAAGAGAGAGAAAGCACAAGAGAAACAGAATCCCAAGCAGGCTCCGCATTGTCAGTGCAGAGCCCAATGCAGGGCTTGATCTCACAAACTGGGAGATCATGACCTGAGCCAAAATCAAGAGTTGGACACTCAACCAACTGAGCCACCCAAGCACCCCAAAGTTGGGGTATTTTTAAAGGTAACCAAGAGTAAAACATAATATACCTATTAAGTATTGGAAAGAGATGGGGAAAAAGGGGAGGTACTGTAAACAAAATCTTTCTGGCCTGAAATGCATAAAGTTGGAAAATTGAAAAACAGAGGTATAAACATTATAGGCACAACTAGAAATGATTAAAGAGAGTTGTCTCTTAGAAGTCAAAGTGGGATTGGAAGGTGTGAAGCATGATAAATCTTTTCTTTTCTTTTATTTCCCTTAAGGTTTATTTCTTTATTTTGAAAGAAAGGGAGAGCGTAAGTAGGGGAGGGGCAGAGAGAAGGGGAGAGAGAATCCCAAGCTGGCTCCACCCTGTCAGTGCAGAGCCCAACATGGGGCTTGAACGCACAAACCATGAGATCACAACCTGAGCTGAAATCAAGAGTTGGACACTTAACTGACTGAGCCACTCAGGTGCCCCTAAATTTTTTCACTGCAAGCTTTTTTCAAAAAAATTATTTTAATTACATATTTTTAATTAAGAACTTACTGCTTTAAAAGTTGATAAAACATTTAATAGAAAAAATAATAGCAGTTAAGATGTTTAATCATTTATACTTTAAATAACAACTAGCCCATAATATGGAAGGATCTATAGTATATCTTAACATTACTACCAAGTATTCTAAACCTCATTCTTAATTAAATTATAATTTTTAGATTATGCTGTCTTAAAAATAAGTTATCCCTGTATGGTATTAAATTTGATTTTCCTTTTTTTTTTTTTTTAACAGGAGACAAAGAAGTTATCCTACCAGATTTAAATGAAATTAGAAATTATTAGATTAAATCAGAATAAAACTCAAGCATCATTAAAAAATCATTCCTGCATTTTACCATTTTGATTTAAAATCTAAGCAAGCTAATTTTCATATTTTTAACTGTCATGTCTTATTAAAAAGCTGATGATGTAATATACAATAAAACGAATTATCTTACCTCCTTTTCTTCACCAACTTGGTCCAAACTCTCATGACTTGAAGGATTATATGGAATTACTGAAAATCCAATCCCAAACATGGAAAGAAAAAAAAGGAGAAAAACAACAGTACCCATTAACTGAGCTTGACTTAAAATGGTCTCACGATTTAAGTTTTTATTTCAGAATGCTTTCATTATTTAATTTTTTTTTTAAGTAGGCTTCCCCCCCAGTGCAGAGCCCAACATGGGGCTTGAACTCATGACCCTGAGATCAAGAGTCAGATGCTTACCCAACTGAGACATCCAGGCGCCCCTAAGTTTTTGTTATTTAAAATGGAATATTTGTCCTGCTAGAAATAAATTGCATGTATTTATGAGTCAAATTCTAATCTTTAATGAGAGTAGACAGCAAGAACCAATTAACAGCCAAGTACTGATTTTATCAAGTATTTTTTTTTAAATATTTCTACACTTCACAAATTAATCAATTCCTTCCATAAGTGTGACTCCACAAACCTTAATTATTTTAGTATGACTAAGGCATAGAGACAGGGAGCCTTTGGTTTTCACTCCTCACTTTCTTCATACTCAAAAATTGGACTACAGGTTTCTATTCCTTGAAGCTACTTGGGGGAAAAAAAAGCCCACATTTCATGCATTTCATGAACAAGAGACTACATTCTATCCCTCCAGGAAAAACTCCTTCCTCTTCCTTTTCTTGACTCTTCTGAGATCAGAATGCTCTGTCCCGGTTAACTGCTCTCCAAATTTCCCAGATACATATTTAAGGTTCTGTATCTATATGACATTTGAACTCACAGGATCTTTTTTGAATGTTCTATATGACATCTGTTTCTTTTACATAATTTCTACTTCTGATAATAAAGCTTTTAATAAAAACAGATCACCTGAACATAATCAACATGACCCACAAAATCAGTATGTTTTCATTATTGAAAAAACTAGGTTTGCTGAATTTTAAAAAGGTCTCAGAAGAAATTTACCTGAATTAGAGAAGAGTCATTTGTTGTAATTTACATAGTTGTCTTCTTAAAATGCCACAGGTATATGTTAAATATTGTGACTGATAAAACGACCGCAAAATATGGTTACCTAACTTCTTTTGGTAACAACATAAATGTTTTTAAACTTAAGTTAGTCACCTAAAGAAATCTTTAAATGATACTTTGTTGATGAACAATGGTTAGTCCCAGTGGGATTCTTACCTGTCTGTGTATGGTCCGAATGCATGGATGACTGATCCATGGACATCATTGGTTCCTACAAACATTTCCAAAGATAGAGTAATTTAGTGGATTCTTTTTAAATCCCAATACCTCTATAAATTCAGAAACTACATTATTTAGATGAGACCAGCATATTAAAATTTAAGCTTGAAAGAATATAATAAGTGAGAATTGTTTTAACTATATTTAATTTTATTATATAAAACCATGCAATATTCTTGTGAATGAGGTAACATTAGTCACATTTTACAGATAACAGAAGAAACAGAAAACTAATTTCAGACCATCAATTAGAAATCAAATTAAACTTCTATATACTCTCATCTGTTTCTCTCCTACACTATCTATTCTTCCTTTGAGCTCCATACATTCACTTTACATCTCTGACAAAAGAAATCATTAGTATATAAATTCCTTAGCTGATAGCTGAGCCCAGAGATGCACTTCAAAATGGTCTATAAACCTAAAATTTTGTGGGCTACCCATTTTTCTGAAGATTCCCAAAGGTGCCAATGATCCAAATAATGATAAGAAATATCTTCTAGAAACTGACTTAACATACTAACTGCCAATAACCTTAGAAAAAATGTTAATTCAAAGTAAAATGTTACTAATTCATTAATCTTGGACCCAGGTTTAATGAATACCAGCAAGAAAGGGTAAACTTGAGAAGGATCATTAGTTATACAGTTGTAGTTTCTTTTTCTTAGGTATTTTTTAAGTAATCTCTACACCCAACATGGGGCTCAAATTCAATCAAGAGTCACATGCTCTACTGACTGAGCCTACCAGGCAGCCCTACACCATTGAAGGCTGTCTTAAAGACAATGTCCAAAGAAGGTACTATGCATAAACATGATATACTCATTCTAGAAGGCAATTTAGAAAGATGTATCCAGATCTCTTTAAAAATGCATATCCTTTAGGCCAATAATTCTACTTCTGGATCCTTAAGGAAATAATAGGATTATTAATCAGAAAGTTCATTATGATTTTCTTTACAGGAAAACTGAGAAAACAACTCCATGTTCAACCATAGGGAACAAATTAAGTAAATCATGACACAGATATATAACACAATATTATGCTAAAATTGATGAGGATATAGACAGATATAGAAAGATGGCCAAAATGTATAGTTAAGTGAGAAAAATGGGTTGAAAACAGTATATATATGACCTCACTTTTGTTAAAAAGTATATAAAAGAATGAGACCAAATCAAACATTATGCACATTCTGATGAATAAACACCCCACCTTCTATGAAGCAGTCTAAAAAACCCACAGAAACCAAAACCCAGAATCTAATTATAGTTTCAACTGTAACATACTGAAAATAAAGAAGACAGGGAAACATTTTAAACATAACCATAGAGAAGCAAAGAGAAAAATTCTGTAACACTTTAAATGACAACATAATTTCTTCTACATTTAAATTTTAAGGGGGGAAAAACGAGAGAGATGGAAGCATCAGTAAGTTAAAAAATATCTAGGACACATATCAATCAACTGCAAATCTGGACTTCATTTGGATCCTAATTCAGAATGAAAACTGTAAAAACAAAATTTTCACATTTATGAGACAACTGAAATTTTGAACACTGCCTGGATGAGTATTTGATATAAGCAATTTGTTTTTTAGTTAGTTTTTTTATTTATAGTTTATTGTCAAGTTGGTTTCCATCTTTAGTTAGTTTTTAAGAGAGTCCTTATCTTACGATTTGTTTCAAAATTATACAGGATGAGAGCAGGACACATGGAGGTGTGTGGAGCTGAAATAATATTGGTCAAGAGTTGACACCTGTTGGAGCCAGATGATTGATATAGGGAAGTTCATTACACTGTTATATCTACTCTTAATGTATTTTAAAAGTTTCCATTATTCTATATGGAAAAATTTTAAATGTTTATACATATAAATTTGCAAAGAAAAAGGTCTGGAAGAATATACACCAAAAGACAATTACACTTAGTAAATTTCATGGGGGAATTTTATTTTACTTTTTAATTTAATTTAATTTTTATTTTTTAAGTAGGCTTCATGCCCAGCGTGGAGCCCAATGCAGGGCCTGAACTCACGATGCTGAGATCAAGACCTGAGTTGAGATCAAGAGTCGGATGTTTAACCAACTGAGCCACCCAGGTGCCCCTCACGAGGGATATGTATTTAATTTTTCTTCATTCATCTGTATTTTCTATTTTTTCCATAACCAACATGTTTTAATTGCATATTTAAATGAAAAGTGAAAATAAAAATTTTTAATTCAAAACCTCTCTGCCTCTCTGAGTCTTCTTACCTGATCTCTGTTTAGTGTGGATGCTATAGAACAATGGGAGCTACAAACTAATGAGTTTGGCTTAAAGAAGAGAAAAAGTCTCTGAAGTGGTTTTCCCTACCTCTTCCTAATTTAGACCAGATGATTTTGTAGCAAATTAAATAAAGAAGTTACCTATATACTACAAATAAATCTGTAATAACAATTCCAAAACTCACCTTATGTCAACTGGACTGTAAAGTTACATTTTGTAACAACACTGTTGAACTGTGATTCCTTACAGTTTAGCCCTCTGTTCTGGTACTGTTACTGAAAATGGTCTATTAAAAGAGACAGTTGTGTCTTACCGGTGGCATAGAATGCCGCCCACATTCAATTGTGACAAGTTTGTGGCACTTCTTATGAACCAGGAGTTTGCAGTTGATGCACTTATATCCCTGGCGTCCAAGTCCCCATATTCGGTCAGTGCAGATAGCACAGTGGGCACGCTGGAAAGAGTAATTCAACAGTACTTCATTAACCAAAAGACAGTCATAATCATTTGCCAACAATTTGCTCATAAAATAGCGAAAATAAGTGGCTTTCTTCTCTAACTCAATTCCCTTCATCATATGTAACTTTTCTAAAGCTTTGATAGGGAAAAATAAACAGAAAAGAGCTTTGTTTGCAAGAGTGAAATTTGCAAGCATGTTGTTTTCTAAGTTAAAGAATTTTTAGTCTTCACATAAATTCAGAGTATTGAAAATAGTAAAAGTGAATTAAACTTGAAAACCATATGGAAGAAAAAGCTATGCTAGGACTCCCAAGCAAACATAAACCTTCCAGAACGTCCAGAGTTCAAACCAAAGCCCTGCTCTCTTAAAGAGTAATATCTAAAGTAATTGTTTACTTCAAGCTTTTCAAATATTAGTGCTACTGGGAAAAGGATTTTTGGAAACCTCAGGTGGTGGCTTTTACTTACATTAATGAATTCAGAACATGGCACTAGTTTTACAATGGAAATAGGGTCCATATATTTGTAGTTATCAAGAGCAGTGAAAAACATGGACTTCTGGAAACAGATTTCTTTCAAACCTTGGCTCTGCCACTTACTAGCTGTGTCATCTTGGGCAAGTTTCTTAATTGCCCCACACCTCAGTTTTTTAGTCTATAAAATAGAAATATACAGTACCTATCTCACAAGGTTGTTGTAAAGATTAAATGGGTTAATATATGTCAAGCATTTGGAAAAGCACCTGGTACACAGTTAAAGCTAGGTAAGTGTTTTGCAATTACTATATTCAAAACAGTGGAAGTTAAAATTACAGCATTAAATGGTTTGCAAAATAAACTTTGCTTATTTTCTAGATGTCTGGAGTTATATTTAAAAAGTCAACTTTCGGGGAGACTGGGTGGCTCAGTTGGTTAAGCATCTGACTCTTGATTTTGGCTCAGGTCATGATCTCATCGTTCATGGGATGGAGCCCCACATCAGGCTCTGTGCTGACAGCAGGAGCTTCCTTGGAATAATCTGTCTCCCTCTCTCTCAGCCCCTCCTTCACAAGCACGTACGCACATGCTCTCTGTCTCAAAAATAAATACTTTTTAATGTATTTAAACGTAAATACTTTTTAATGTATTTATTTTTGAGACAGAGAGCAACAGAGCATTAGAGGGGGAGGGGCAGAGAGACCGTGAGATACAGAATCTGAAGCAGGCTCTAGGCTCTGAGCTGTCAGCACAGAGCCTGACATGGGGCTCGAACCCACGAACATGAGATCATGACCTGAGCTGAAGTCGGAGATTTAACCGACTGAGCCACCCATGAGCCCCTAAATAAATACTTTAAAAATAAATAAATAAAATAAAAAGCCAACTTTCTTTTAGGTTGGGTAACCATATAATTAGTCATCCACTCTGGAGCATCTTTAAGAAAGGAGAGGCTATTAAAAATTACCTCAAGGGGTGCCTGAGTTGCTGAGTCGGTTAAGCACCAACTTCGGCTCAGGTCATGATCTCACAGTTCATGGGTTCAAGCTCCAAATCACACTCTGTGCTAACAGCTCTGAGCCTGGAGCCTGCTTCCCTCCCCTCCCCACTTGCACTCACTCTCTCTCTCTCTCTCTCTCTCTCAAAAATAAACATTAAAATTTTTTTAAATGTTTATTTTTATTTTTTAGAAACACAGACAGAGCATGAGCAGGGCAGGGGCAGAGAAGGAGGGAGACACAGAATCCAAAGCAGGCTCCAGGCTCTGAGCTGTCAGCACAGAGCCTGACAGGGGGCTCGAACCCACAAACCGGTAGATCACGACCTGAGCTGAAGTCGGACGCTCAACCGACTGAGCCACCCAGGCGCCCCTAAAAAATTTTTTTAATTACCTCAAGATAACAGGGATGCTGCCCCCAGGCAAACTGAGAGTGTTGTCACCCTACTTACTCCTTTAAAAGGGAAAACAAGACTACCTTCCATTCACAGTAGTGAGGGAAAAAATAGATATCTCAAATTATCAACATTTAACAAACTATGGGTTACCCTGTTAAAACGCTTGGCTTGAAAAGTGTGGCCATTTGCACAATAAAGCTTTCTCCAGCGGCGTGCACCTCTACGGTAGATGGATTCTGAAAAGAGATAAAAAGTTAAAAAAAGAAAAAAGAAGAGCAAGTGTGAGTGAAGTCTTTTTATAATTAAGTCTGTGATTTTTTTCATGATAGTCACTGCAAGAAAAAAAAATATTTGTAAAAAACCTGAAAGTGAAAAACTAAAATAGATTCACTGAGGGACTAAATGAAAACAAAGCCCATGGAGTAAAAATGCTCAAAAAACCATTTCAGCTTTTGTGTTTTTTAATTTTCCCCCAACTTTTATTTTGAAAAATTTTAAGCCCACAGGGAAGTTGAAAGAACACAATAAACACCTGCATCCTTCACATAGATTTACCAATTACTAATATTATGCCCCATTTGCTTTCAGCTCTATACATGTTTTTTTTTTTTATTTCTTGGAATCATTTAAAAGTAAGTTGCAGACATTCCACTTCACCCTTAAACACCTAAATATCCACTGCCTTATATTAAGGACATTCCCCCTAATTCTACGTATGCACAATATCATTACCATAACTGAGAAAATCAACATTAATTCAATCGTCACCTGATATACAGCTTGTATGCAAATTTCCCTATTTGTCCTCAGAGTGTCTTTCATAGCTTTCTTTTTCTCTCCAGGATCTAATCAAGATTCAAGCATTGCATTTGGTTGCTATACCTTTTTGGTCTCTTTAATGTATTCTGAAATATTCACAGTGCTGTATTTGCTGTTGTTTATTCTTCGTGATGTTGACTTTTTTTTAACAAGAGTCCAGTTGTCTTATATCTTACATTCTGGATTTGTCTGTTTCCTCATTAGAATCAGTATTAAATACTTTGGGCAAAAATAATAATAGGTGATATGTGTTGCTTATTGTACCACATTAAGAGATAGACAAATGTCAGATTGCTGACTCCTACTTACTAGTGTTCAGTAAAAGCAATGATTCCTAGTTCTCTTCATTATAAAAGTACATTTTACTTTTCGTACGTGCTCTATAAGGGATGTGTGCAATCATAGGAATATTATCTTCTCCAATAATCTATTTTTAAATTTTTTTAATGTTTATTTTTGAGAGAGCGAGAGCAAGAGAGAGAACGAGCAAACGAGAGCAGGGGAGGGGCAGAGAGAGAGGAAGACACAGAATCTGAGGCAGGCTCCAAGCTCCGAGCTGTCAGCATTGACCCCGATGCAGGGCTCAAACTCATGCACTGCAAGATCATGACCTGAGCTCAAGTCGGAAGCTTAACCGACTGAGCCACCCAGACGCCCCTCCAATAATCTTTAACCCAATAGTTTTTTAGTAGTACTTTTTCTGAACAGATTAAGAGGTTCCACAAGATCAAACCTAATCCACTTGTGTAATTTTGGTTAAATCGATCACTATTATATACATTGCCTATTAATGGTATATTCATTGTATGTACTATTAACAGTATATAGTATCATCATATATACATTGTATACTACATAGTCTATTATTAGTAATATTCCAGTGATAGTTAATACTGTGGAAAGATTCCATTAGGTTTTTAAACTCATATTTTAAAGCAAATGTAGCACTTAATTTAAAATTAAGATAGAACAGACCAGTTGAAATGCTCTGAATTAGAAATCTTAAAATGGCATAATACAGAACCCTAAATATAAATGCTTTTATTTTTTATTTTATTTTTTTTATTTTTGAAGGAGAGAGAGTGTGAGCAGGACAGGAGCAGAGAGGGATGGAGACACAGACTCTGAAGCAGGCTCCAGGCTCTGAACTGACAGCACAGAGCCCAACGCGGGGCTCAAACCCATAAGCTGTGAGATCATGACCTGAGCCGAAGTCAAACGCTTAACCAACTGAGCCACACAGGCACCCCTAAATGCTTTTATTTTTATTTACCTATTCTGTTAGGAGTAACCAAGGCAGAAAGTTTCTATTAATAAGATCTTAACCTAAAAAAATACCCTATTTCAGAAGCTTTCATGAACTACAACTTGATATACCTTAAATTTAAACATATTAATGTTGCCAAGGAATTTAACGAGCCAAGAGACCATATTAATAGTTATTAATTTTCCGCCATGCTCTAGTTTAGTAACATTTATTATACTGGGGGAGAAGCGGTATCAAATCCCCACCAGCAAATTTTAAAGATGGAATGTGAGCATGAAATATAGTGAAAAGTTAGGAAATGATTATTTTATCTGGAAAGTGTGCTACAGATCCATAATCAACTTGGAGATGGGACTCTGGAACCAAGACCTGCTACAATGGCAAGTCTTTCAAAAATGTGGACCAGACAAAGAACATAGCTAGCTGCCTCTCCAATAGCTCTGAAAAGGCAGCCTACACTGGCTTTGGTCCATCCACCACTGGAAATCCAGCAAAATATTCTTAGCTGAATCCAAACCTAAATTTTTCACTAGAGCTTCGAGGCTCTACCTACTTCCTTATATTTCTCTATCTTCCTATGTAGTATATGGCCCCCATTCAACTCTATATACAAACACTCATAGCTGTTTGTTTTCCTTCTCACCAAGATGCATGAAGAGTCACAGAACTAAAAGTTTAGAACTATTCTACTTAATTCAAAGGAAAACATTTACCACTAAGCTCTCTGAAGTCACGGATATGTGCAGAAACCACAAGTGAAAATGAGTAATATTCACAGCTAATACGTTATACTAGATATCAAAAGCAGTAACTTATTACTACGTGTAAGTTTGTGTATTTAAGTTACATCAGACCAAATAGTTGTTTAATGGTTTCGGTTCTTCTCACTGATGGGAACCATCAGCTTAGACATTCAAAAGAAAATCCCTAACAATTTCTAACTACACATGCTCAATACTCAAGTATTTAGAGATAAAGCGTCATGTTACTTTCAAATAGTACACCAAAAAAATAAAAACAAAACAAGCATGTTTCTTATATATATATCTATCTCTATGCCTATGTGTGAACACATATAGATGCAGAGATACAGGACACACAGAAAATGTTAATAATTGGTGAATGAAGGCAAAGGGTATCTTTGTATCTTTGTTTTCAAGGTTGTTTCAACTTCTCCATAGGTTTGAAATTTTCCAAAATTAAAAACTAGGATGAAACATGACTTAAAATTAACTTAATTTTCTTTTCAAATGCGCAACACTCATGTCAGTAACTTGTAACTAAGGACTGCCTGGGTTTGATCTGGCAAAAGTAGAGTTTAGGCAGTTGTTAAGATATTCTAAATTAGACTGAAGAATGGAAAGGAAATCAAATGGACTAAAAGTTCCATTTTTTATTTCTTTTCACTTGTGCCACTGTATCATAAATAAATCTATCCTCAAAAATATGACGTATATACAGACTCACTATCTTCTCCTGGACAGGGCATTCCAGGACGTTCTGGTACACAGGGGAAGACTGAAAGAAAATAAACTAAAATTAATACAGCATATTTAAAACACACAAATTATACAGAATGTCAAATTCTAATATAAAAAAAACTGACCCAAATTTCAACCTGACCCTCTCCTGACACAATAATAATTTTTCAAGGGATCCGTTTTACCAAGGCTATATATGAAAGTGAACATCTAAAAACAAATCCATCAGAAGCTCAAATTATTCATTCTAGTCCCTGTCAACATTACTAATTGATTTTTTGTCCTTATTAACTATTTTTGTCCTTATTAACTATTTCCTTAAATCTCTGGTGTAGTGTCAAGTTTGCTAGTGTAGTGTCAAGTTTGCTACAATGAAGAATTAAAATTAAATTACAAAAATGTATACAAATATAAACATAAACCATTAAAGTTATCAAAAGATGTATATATACTAAATTTAAGAATAAATTTACAATATTAACATGTACCCAAATCCAACAAAATATAAGTTAGAAACGATAAATTTATAAACATGCTAATTCAGGCCATTTTTCTAAAGAGAATATAAAGACAAGTATATGAACTAGACGACTAGTTGTAGTCTGTGATATACAAAAGGACATGGCTTAATAAAGAATGCAGAGTATGGGAAGCAAAGTTGCTAATATATTCTTAAAAGTTGAAATATAAGCCAACTTCTGAAAACAGATCTGTGATATGGTATAAAAATAATAATGAAAGTGGGGTGCCTGGTGGCTCAGTTGGCTAAGCGTCCGACTCTTGATTTCAGCTCAGTTCCTGATCTCACGGTCATGAGATGGGACCCTGTGTTGGACCCTGTGCTGTGTGTGGAGCCTGCTTAAGATTTTCTCTCTCCTCCCCTGCTCGTGCATGCTCTCTCTCTCAAAAGAAAACAAAACAAAACAAAACTTAAACTGTTTAATACCATTGATGAATGACTTCTTTAAATATTCACTGTAGTTTTATTCTAAAAAGAAATGACCCCAAAAATGGATGACTTGCTAAAATTCTGCTAGGATCTCAACAAATTAGACTACGGATTCCTTCAGGAATCACTATGTCAAATTCTGAATATAGAAGACTACTAAACTACTCACTTTAAAAAAACACATTGTAAAGAGAAGAACAAGGGAATAATAAGGTGTTGACTCATTATACTTATGGGAGACTCATATTTGTTTTGAGTTTTAAAGAGTCCGTCTGGTCTCCAAAATGTTAGGTGAAATATTGCCAAGGAATTGCAATTAAAAGCACTATATTAAGTGGGTTCTACACTACATAAAAAATTTGAAGGGTAGCACAGTAGAATGAAAAGAACACAGGTTTGGAACCAGAATATCTAGATCCTATAACTAGGTCTATGGTGCATCAGTTACATGATGGCTGGGTTTTGTCTCTTCTCCTGTACCACAATCCCAACTTGCTGGATTACCATGTCATCTCTACAACTATGTAAATAGTTTCACTGTTAATCTTCAAATAAAAGAAAGGACATTTAAGATAGCTTCACTTTGGAGATCATTATTTGCATACATTACAAAACTGCAAGGGAATGACTTACAGAATTCTACTGGGCACCCAAATTTAAATTCTATCCTACACTTTGCTGTGAAAAACTGAGAGATGATCAATGGAATATCCAAGAAGGCATACCTAAATAACAAATTTCCCAGGATTATAAGATGATTTTACTTTCTCTAGCATTTGAGAAACTGCTGAATGTGAACAATTACATTGCAATGAGGGATAGAGATTAAGAAAATGACATCAGGATGATGTTTTAAAATGGTCAAGAATATAGGGTTATTTTTTAAAAAATTATAGCTCTAGAAGAGTAAGAAATGACTACTCCTTTACCATGAATCAAGAGTTCAGAATCCTTGTTTAGCTCATAAAGTCTAAAGGCTTCTTCTAACTCCAACTGAGATGATACTGTACACGGGTCTCCTAAAAAATATAAAAAGTAAAGCTCACTTTTTAAATTCTCTAAAATGTGACATTTAGTAAACAATTTCCATTACATAAAATCTTGAGCAAAAACGTAATTTCCATTACATAAAATTTTGAGCAAAAACAATTACATATATACATAGAGAAGTACTTGACAAGGACCAATCTTTAGATATTTAAAATTCTCTTCTCTAAAGTAGCTACATAACTTCCATTTCTATTTCCAAAAAAAAATTACATGAGGTTCATAGATACCAAATTTGATACTTACAAGCCATTTAATTCTCAATAACGTATACAGTATATTCAAAATATAGCAAACAGAATCTACCCTGACCACATTTGGACTGTCACTAGAATATGACTAATTGCCAGGGACAAGCTTTCCATACCTCTTTAAAGGAGGAAGTGAAAGTGGTTTCATTGCCACAATATGGTCGGTTAGAGGTCTCCATATAATCATTCTGTCAAATTTTTCCTTCACCTGAAGAGTCTGCTCAAGAGGCTCATAGAAAGGAAGCACAACTACGAAAGTACTCTGGACTAAATATCGGTCCTATTTGAGCTGCTCTTAAATGTAAATGCATAGCTTTAGTAAACTTACACACAGAAAGACAAGGAAGAAACACCTTCCTAGTCTACCAGCCAAAGAACTGAGTCATCCCTGGCACGTCTCCCTGAATGATGGCATTCCTCAATGAAAAGTCATTTAGATCACAGTTGGGGCCTGAGCTGGGTCTTCCACACTGCAATGCTTTTGCTCATTCCTGTGGTCGCACCAAATGTTGCCACACACAAGATGCCACCAATCCTATCCAAACCTCAATCACTCTCAGTAGAGAACTATGTCTATTACTCGAGAAAACTGAAGCCGTCTCCTTTCCTCCAGTCTCAAAGAAATGAGTGCCTCTGTACCTTTCTCCAACTTGGGAGATTACCTTACTGAATCTCTCCTTTTATCTTCTCCGAGCCTTATCCCATTAGCCCTTTCAGTTCCATTTTCATTTGTTCTTTCCTTCCACTAGCTCTTCTCAGACACAGGCACATTTGAGTCACCCTCTCAACAATCTCCCTCACACTCAGGTTGCCATTCCATTCATTCAGTAGCCACACATCTCAAGAGCAAACTGTAGACTGAAACTGGAAGGGGTGGGTGAGAAGAAGGGGGAAAATATAGGGTAGGGCCTTTGATTTTTGACTTTATACTTTTGTACTTTTTAAATCACAGGTTTATAATCTTTTAGATTTATTAGAAATAACTTTTAAAATCTATTTATTGTGAGAGAGCGAGAGAACAAGCACACGCATGCCCAAGCAGGAGAGGGGCAGAGAGAGAGGGAGAGAATCCCAAGCAGGGTCTGCACTGTCGGCACAGAGCCTGACACAGGGCTCGATCTCACAAGCTGTGAGATCATGACCTGAGCCAAAATCAAGAGTCACATACCTAACTGACTGAGCCACCCAGGCGCCTCTAGAAATAACTTTTCTTGGGGCGCCTGGGTGACTCAGTCAGTTAAGCGTCCGACTTCAGCTCAGGTCATGATCTTGCAGTTTGTGAGATCAAGCCTTGTGTCAGGTTCTGTGCTGACAGCTTGGAGCCTGGAACCTGCTTTGGATTCTGTGTGTCTCCCTCTCTCTCTGCCCCACCCCTGCTTGTGCTCTCTCTCTGTCTCAAAAATAAATAAACATTAAAAAAAAAACCTAGAAATAACTTTTCTTAGTATTAAGAGTGACCCCACTCTGCTTTCTCCATGTTCCTATCTTCCATGAATGTCTCAAAATTCTGCTATCAGGTTTTAGTCTAAACACCCTTTACTAAAACTGCTATATTCAAGGTCATGAAAAGAGCTGCTAAAACCAACAGCATCCTTTCTACCTTTATTCTAATTGATCTAACAAAGTTCCCTACTGACCATCTACAGAATAGAATGGCATCTAGGTTTCTAAACACCATTCTCCTGGTTTACCAACTCTCCTTTTTAACTTTTCATTTTGGAAATTTTCAAACATATTACCAAATCTTGCTTCCCCCTATATACCCACTCACTTATTCCCTTCCACCATATCACTGTGAACAAATCCTTATAAATCTAGATTAAAATTCCTTAATATAATCACAATACCATTATAAACCTATAAAAACTAACAAAAATTCATTATAAAATATCCAAACATGACCATATGCAAAAGAATAAAGTTGAACTTTTACACTGTTAACAAAAATTAACTCAAAATTGATCAAAGCCTTAAATGTAAGAATGAAAAGTATAAAACTCATGGAAGAAAACAAAGGGAGAAAGCTTTATGACAATGGACTTGGCAATGATTTCTTGGATATGACACCAAAAGCACAGGCAAGGGGAAAAAAAAAAAATGATCATTTCTCCAAAGATACACAAATAGCCAATGAGCACATGAAAAGATGTTCAATAGCACTCATCATTAAGAAAATGAAAATCGGGGTGCCTGGGTTGCTCAGTCAGTTTAGCCCCAACTTCAGCTCAGGTCATGATCTCATGGTTCGTGGGTTCAAGCCCCATGTCAGGCTCTGTGCTAACAGCTAAGAGCCTGGAGCCTGCTTCGGATCTGTATCTCTCTCTTTGTCCCTCCCCTGCTCACACTCTGTCTTTCAAAAATAAATAAACATTTAAAAAAATAAAAAAAGAAGGAAAGAAAGAAAATGAAAATGAAAATCAACAAGATACCACCTCATTGTGATGAGGTTGCACAGAGAGGGAGAACCAACTAGGCCAGTATCCCAGGTGAGCCTCCATGTCACTCCAGACCCAGCGGCCACATGATTACCACTGCATGAGAGACCTCATTCATGTGAGACCAGCAGAGCCAGTCAACTCAGAGAAGTGTGAGAGATTATAAAATAAAGTGGTGGGACTGGGGTGTCACTTAAGCATCTGACTCTTGATTTCTGCTTAGGTCACAATCTCACGGTTCCTGGGTTCGAGCCCTGTGTTGGGCTCCGTACTGGGCATGTAGCCTGCTTAAGATTCTCTCTCTCACCCTCTCCATCTGCCCCTCTCCCCTGCCTGCACTCTCTCTCTTAAAAAATAAAAATAAATCATTAAAAAAATAATATAAAGTGGTGGGTTTTTTAAAGCTACTAAGCTTTGAGGTGATTTGTTATGTAAACACCTTACTACCACCTTTCAAGTTGAATCCTTGAAATTCTGTGAATCTTACAAGACCCAGAACAAATAAATGCCTCAGAGAGGTGCCTTTTCACCTCTTCTGAACAGTCTTACCTAAGGGGATAATAGTTCACATTTTATGCAAAGCCCAAAGATAATCTAATTTTTAATAATGACTTTATTGAGATATAATTCACATAGCATTCAATTTACCCACTTGAAGTGTATATTGGTTGTCTGTTCACAGAGCTGTCAACTATGGATATAATCAATTTTAGAACACTTTCATTACCTCCTCCTCAAAAAAGTTCCTTTCCCATTAGCAGTCGGTCCCCATTTCCACCCAACTTCTCCTCCTACTACCAGACCTAGGCAACCACTGATCTATTTTCAGTACCCAAGATTTGCCTTTTCAGGACATTTCATAAATGGTATCACATAATACATGATCTTTTATGTCTTTTTTCACATGGAATGTTTTCAAGGTTCATCCATTTGTAGCATGTATCAGTACTTCAGTCCTTTCTTATTAGTGAGTAATACAGTAAATATTCTTGAAGCAAGGATTTGTATGTTTGAATAACTTCTCATGATGATTTCCTAAAAGTAGGGTTGATTGGTTTAAAGTGTGCCCATTTAAAATTTTGACTATTGCAAAATTTGGAATGACACTATTCCAAAAAGGTTATCATATATGCAGTCAACCAAGTGTATCTATCCTAACTCCTTATAAGTAATCATTAAATTTTAAACATCTTTTTTATAATTTTTTTAAGTTTATTTATTTATGAGATAGAGACAGCATGAGTGGGGGAGAGGCAAAGAGAGAGAGGGAGACAAGAATCTGAAGCAGGCTCCAGGCTCCGAGCTGTCAGCCCAGAGCCTGATGCTGGGCTCGAACTCACAAACCGTGAGATGATGACCTGTGCCGAAGTCAGACACTTAACTGAGCCACCCAGGTGCCCCTAAACATCTAATCTGACAGGTGAAAATGTCTTCTTTTAAAATCTTGGTTTCTTTGATGATTACTAATTTTTGAGCATTTTTTCATTTACATATTTTTTTAATGTTTATTTTTGAGAGAGAGAGAGACAGAGTGAGGGCAGGGGAGGAGCAGAGAGGGAGACACAGAATCCAAAGCAGGCTCCAGGCTCCGAGCTGTCCGCACAGAACCCGGCATGGGGCTCGAACTCACAAATCATGAGATCATGAACTGAGCTGAAGTAGGACACTTAACCGAATGAGCCACCCAGGAGCCCCCTGGTTTTTTTTGTCATTCATGAATTAGCTACACCTACACCTCTTTAAGTAGATTTTTCATCTATTTCTTTTTGACCTGATTATTCTACAATCCCCTGTAAATGTTACAAACATTTTCTGTCAGTTGTTACCACTCTTATATATGTGATTATGGTTAATTTTTCGACATAAGAAATTAAGAAAAGTCTTCTCTCTTTACATTTCCTTTTTCAGAATTTTTCTGTTTATTTTTCCAGATGAAATTGTCAGTTTTTAAAAAATCCTATTAGAAATTTTTGGGGGGGATCATGCTCTTTACTGATTGATCTGTAGGGAGCTCGCAGTTTACATGATACTTCTTCCTCACCCCATTCATTCACAGTTTTGCTTATGGCATCCAGTTGTTTTTGTTTGTTTTGTTTATTAGTAATTTTTGAGCTTTTTTGTCATTTACACATTTTTTTAATGTTTATTTTTGAGAGAGACAGAGAGAGACAGAGTGAGAGCAGGGGAGGGGCAGAGAGAGAGGGAGACAGAATCCGAAGTTTTCTTTCTTTCTTTCTACACATTTCTTTAAAGTTTATTCCTAGATAGGGGCACCTGGGTGGTTCAGTCAGTTAAGCGTCTGACTTTGGCTCAGGTCATGATCTCACAGTTCATGGGTTCGAGCCCCATGTCAGGCTCTGGGCTGACAGCTCAGAGCCTAAAGCCTGCTTCAGATTCTGTGTGTGTGTCTCCCCTCTCTCTGCCCCTCCCCCACTCGTGCTCTGTCTCTCTTTCTCAAAAATAAATAAACATTGAAAAAATTAAAGTTTATTCCTAGGTTAAAAACAAAATTTATTTTGTTACTAATGGATGAAATCTTTTCTTCCAATATAGTTGCTGGTATGAGCATTACCTACAATAAAGAAAGATTAGTTCTCTCATATACTTACTTTATAACTTGGTATTACTGGTATCTTAAAGTTGCTAGATGAAAAATAGTGAAGTCAAAATGATTCAACCATGTTACACAGACAAACCATTTTTGGATTAATACTCAGATACAACTGATAATAACAAGTACTGGTTGGGATGTAGAGAACACTAGAATCAATCCTCATATACTATTGGTGGGAATGTAAAATAGTGCGGCCACTTCAGCAAACACAGTGGTAGCTCCTTAAAAGATGAAACATAGTTACCATATGACCTGGCAGTTCCACTCATGGTATATATTAAAGAGAAATGAAAACCTATGTCCACACAAAAAGTTGAAACCAAATGTTCACTGCGGTATTATAATAGCCAAAAAGTGGAAATAACCCAAATGTCCATCAAAATTGAATAAGTACTGTTATGACATGTCTAGATTAGGCAAATCTATAGAAACATGAAGTATATCAGTGGTTACCTAGGTCTAAGGGTTGGGGAAGGTAAAGAGCTTAGGGGGAAATAGGGAGTGAATGTTAATGACCATGGAGTTTATTTTTTGGGTGATGAAATGTTTTAAAATTGATCGCAGTGATGGTTGCACAACTCTGTGAATATACTAAAAACCACTGAATTATACACTTTAAATAATAAATTATATCTCAGTGCAACTGTTTTAGAAAAAATGTTTACTGCAGCATTTTTATAAAAGCGAGTCTGATAATAAAGTAACATTCTAGTCCAAAAACAAAGTCTGTCTTAGCTTGCCTCAAAGAAATAACATCATTCATTTACACAGGCTTGCTTTTTTAGTATGCAAATGTCTCCCATTTTGCCGCATTTATGAAAGTGAAAGTCAACATAATTAATTTCATTTTTGACATAGGTATAAAAAAACTTTTGTTTCTACAGAGGTAGATTTAAGTGTAAGCCAAAAATAAAAAAGCAATATAAAAAATAATGAAAATTTCACACATCAGTGTGTAAATTATTCTTTCAGTTAAACAAGCCAGTTGACTAAATTAATTCTAAATAATGAAATATTCAAAGAATTCTAGAAATAGAAGGAGTTTGAAATTTAACACTTCATTTCCAATTCTCCAGGTGAGGAAACTGAATACCTTTTAAATACATTTAAGCTCACCTTGGATTGTTTTTAAATAATGAGAAATATAGGTATGTCACTCATATGTATATAGATGTATATGTGTATATATATTTCTCTCTCTCTACAGAGGGCTACTACCTATATTGTGAGGATGATGGGAAAAGTAAAAATCATATATTTAAAGTTAACTCATAGTGTGCTTGGTCCATTATACATGTGACTTTTATTACTGTACTTTGATTAAATGCCATCAATGGAATTAACTATTGTTAAAAGTATCACTATAACCAGGGGCGCCTTGGTGTCTCCGTTAGTTGAGCGTCTGACTCTTGATTTCGGCTTAGGTCATGATCCCAGGGTTGTGGGACTGAGACCCACATTGGGCTCTGTGCTGGTCGTAGAGCCTGAGATTCTCCCTCCCTCTCCCTTTGTCCCTTTCCCTCTTGCAATGCTCTCTCTCCCTCTTTCTCTAAATAACAAAAAATTAAAAATTAAAAAAAGTATCATTATAACCATATTTTAAAAAGTCCATCTTTCCATTCTGCTAGACATTGTCTTTTTGCCAGACCAGTACCTGCTTGCTGTTGGTTGAAACCCAGACCAGGTGAAGTACCTGCACGCAGTATTTACCTAGCGATCGGCACTTTGGAATAATCACAAGGAAGTGTGAAAATAGGAGTTAATTCCTGACATTACGTATATTCAAATCCATTTTATTTTTATTGGACTGAATGTCTGTGGTTCCAATATTACCTTTTTGAGCCAACTGTTTAATGCCTGATAAAGCAGGACACATAATTCAGAAGTAAAACATTCCATGAAGACTCACCATGAAACAAAGATAGGAAGAAACGCTATTTCTGAAAGCCTACGCTATTATTAGAGTAAAAATGCATATCCTAAAACAGGCATACAGCCAAAGTGAGATCCGCTCAGATCAATGAATTTCGAGGTAACAAAATATGTATATTATAGCCAGCAGATCAAGTCTTTTCTTCAATGCATCTGCATGTTCTTTTCACCTATAAAAAGAAAGAACCAAATTTGGGCACTGGGCCTCAAGTATTTAATAAATATGCAAGATTCAATTATTTATAAAATAACCTGACAAAATGCAGACCCTAAAACACATATGTAACACTAGTTATATTAGGTATCTCAGCATATGGCTCAGTTCAGTGCCCCACACTTGGAAGAATCTGTACAGCATAAAACTAAGGTTGGCAACCTTTAACATTTGCCTGAGACAGCCTCACAACACTCCTCTCCCTGATGTTTGAGTCTGCCATGGATTTAGACTCATTCAGTTCCCACCAGACCTTTCCACTGCCACTCCCTCTGGATACTGGGTTCAGAACCCCACATACCACTCCTGAAAGTCCCCGTATTCCCTGCTCTGAAGGGTTGCATTGCTTAAAATATAGATTTGCAAATTTTTTCCAAGAATGCTACAGTGTTTAGGTGGTCATCCTTTCAATATTAGGCCCAATCACAACAGTAATGGATTCCTGGTTTCTTGCTTCCTTTTTTCTAGGAGGCAGAAATCAGTGGTTACAGAAGCATATGCTATCCTATCAAGCTGCCCACCTTCAACTTCCGCTTCTGGAGATGATGATGTGATAAGAACTGATTTAACCCTCTACCTAAAATACAAAAAAAAAAACTATACAAAACAAGTGAAAAAAAAAGGTTCACGATACTGGAAATAAGCAACAAAGGATCAACTGTAACTTAAATGTGTACCTGAACAAAACACAAAAATATTTATAAAACTACAATATATCCAATACCCAATAATGCAAAAGGTACAATGTCCAGGATCCAATAAAATATACCCAGGCATGTGAAGCAGCAGGAAATACGACCTACAACAGGAGAAATATCAATTAAAATTGACCCCAAATTGACAGATAAAAGAAATTTATAGAAATAGTTACTGAAATTTATTATAATTATACCCAATAAATGCTCAAGAAGCTGGAGGTATTGGGCATGTTAAGTAAAGATGGAAGATATTTTAAAAGGCCCAAGCTGAACATTTAGAAATAAAAGCTATAATGTCTGAAATGAAAACTATACCAGATGAGATTAATGGCAGATTACATATTGCAGACGAAAAAACTGGTGAACTTAAATACAAGCAATAATACTACCCAAAATGAAACACAAAGAAAAAGACTGGAAAAAAATGAAGAGAACAATAGTGAGCTTTATGACACCTTAAGAGGCCTAATATTCATGTTAACAACAGCAGTCCCCTAAACGAGGGATGTGGTGACAGAAAAAAATGTTTGAAAAGATATTGTCCAAAATTTTTCCAAATTTGATGAAAACTATAAAAATCCATGGATCCAAGAAGCTTAATAAATCTTAAGGCACGAAACATGAAGAAAGGTGAACTAAGGCCCATCATGATCAAACTGCTTAAAACCAATGATAAAGAGAAAAATCTTAAAGGCAGCCAAAGAGACACATTACATAGAAAACAAAGGTCATTGACCAGAGACAATACAAGCTAGAAAACAGTGTACAGAATGCAAAAAAAATTTGCTAACCTGGAATTATTTGCTCAGCAAAACTACCTTTCAAAAACAAAGGTGACCTAGACACAAATTCATAGTAGAAATTCATAGGAACAGAAGGCAAATTCATAGAGACAGAAAGTATAAGAGAGGCATGTGGGAGGAGGAGCTAAAGGAAGGAGAGTGAGGGGAGTTAATAGGTATGGAGTTTGGGGTAATAAAAAAAATTCTGGATTAGGGTAGTGGGGATGTTCACATAAAACTATGAATATGCTTAATGTCACTGAGTTGTGCACTTAAGGTTAAAATTTTATGTTAGGTATATTTTACCACAATAAAAAAAGAATTTAAGAAGAGCACACTAGTTTTCTATGCACATGAATAGACCTCAAGACAATGCCCAGTAAAAAAAGGGAAGTTTCAGAATACGTGCTTCAGAATAATGCCATTTATACGAATTGAAATGCACATAAAAGCACTATACTTTGTTATTTATATATAGAATAGTGACAGAAAGCATATCAGTGGTTTTCTTGGCATGGAGGGATATGGGTGAGAAAAAAGTTTGATTATAAACTTAACCTATGGTAGTAGTTGCCCCTTAGAAAGGGAAGGAAGACAATGTAATTGGAGATGGAGATGCCAACAAGGACAGACCTTGCCATAGACCAGAGCACAAGTTTGGGAGTCCTGGTGCCCTATCAGGCTCATATGGCCACTCCTGCCTCACCTTTTAACTTATCTCCATCCTACCACTGCAAGGGATTTGTCCTGGGTGGGCCCCCCTTTGATCCGTTTGCCTTTCAGGTATCTACATAGCTGTATAAATGGCAGCAGCCAGAGTTTACCAGGCAGAACGCCTGAAGCACAGAGTTGGGGCAGAGGCCAGAACCAAAAGAAATGCTTGAGGACTTCTCTAAGTCATCTAGCTGTCTTCTGTGTGGAGTACCCTACCCCTGGGAGTGCAGGAAGACTTCCCAGTGATGACCAGGCATAGGTAGTTTTTAAAAGGTATCAATTGGCAGGGACACCTGGCTGGCTCAGCTGGTTAAGCGTCTGACTCTTGATTTCAGCTCAAGTCATGATCTCCTGGTTTGTGGGATCAAGCCCTGTGTGGTAGCCCAGAGCCTGCTTGGAATTCTCTCTGTCTGCTCCTCCCCTGAGTGTGCACACACTTTCTCTCAAAACAAAAAACAAAAAAACACAACAACAACAAACTGGTATAAATTTCCAGATCCTCAACTTCATGTAAACTCCTCTCTAAAAATCATCAGCCCGGGAATGTGCCTGGGGTACATTACCCTACCTCATCTCTTTTTCAAGTATTTCTTTTCCTACTTAGCCATTCCACTTCTAGACATACACCCATGAGAAAAGGGAACATATATCTATACAAAGACTTACACATGATTGCCAAAAGGTTTTATTCATAATAGCCCCAAACTGGAAACAACCTCAATGTCCATCGACAGAGGAACAGATAAACAAATTGTGGTAGATTCACATAATGGAATACCACTCAGCAATAAAAAGAAATGAACTACTGAAACACACAACACATATATCGATAATACTGTCAAATGAAAGAAGCCAGACTAGCCCTTCCCCCATTCCTACAAAACTCGAGAAAATGCAAACTAATCAACAGTGACAGAAAACAAACCAGTAGCTACTTGGAATGGATGGGTAGGAGTGAGGAACTGCAAAGCATACAGAAACACTTGGGGGTAATGGATATGGTCTCCATCTCACGTGTGGTGATGGTTTCCTCGGTGTCAAAACTCATCAAATTGTACACTTTTAATATTAATATGTATAATTTATTGCGTGTCAGTTATGCCTCAAAAGAACTTTTTTTTAAGGTTAAAATGAAGACATGAAAAAGAGGAAAGAATTAATCAAAAGCAAACCTCTACTATAGGAAATGTTAAAAGAAGTTCTAAGCGGAAGGAAAATACCAATTACAAAACAAGATCTGCTCAAGGAGTATTTAGATTTTTTTCTTATTGATGGCAGTTTTCATTGTTTAATTTTCAGGTTTGGATCCACAATACTGCTATCTAGGTAACTAACATCACACTGAACATACATTCAGTCAGAAAGTTTTCTCCTCACTGTTCCTTCTGACACATTTACCACTCAATATACAGTGTCCATATACAATGTGGGTGATAAAGTATGAAAAATGATTTGCTTTGTTAGTTCCCAACATACCAGCTAAAAGAAAATCAGATTAAAGAAGTTTGGAAAATATCGGGGCACCTGGGTGGCTCAGTCAGTTGAGCGTCCAACTTCGGCTCAGGTCATGATCTCATGGTTTGTGAGTTCAAGCCCCGCCTCAGGCTCTGTGCTGAAGGCTCAAAGCTTGGAGCCTGCTTCAGATCCTGTTTCCCTCTCTCTCTGCCCCTTTCCTACTTGCACTCTGTCTCTCTCTCTCTCTCTCTCTCTCTCTCAAAAAAATCAACATTAAAATTTAAAAAAAAAGATGTTTGTAAAATATCACATAAGAGAAGTAGGTTTCCTTCCATTCTAAGTATGGTTTTGTTACATCCTGACACTCAATTGTCCCCCCTATGAACACATCAGATTTAATAGTGCAAGCCAGGGAGAAGTTCAACCTCGTAGATTCAGAAACACTCCACATACATTCTTTATGTCAAAGAATGCTTACATGCATTTCAAATTTCCATGAATTAAAGAACTAATCCAAATTACCTCATCTCTCACTCTCTGCAAATCATCTACTTTTTCCCTCACATAGTCTTTTACAAGGTGTAAATAAATTAATTTACGTATGTTATTGCTGAAAAATATAACAAAAAGTACAATATTTTTGGACATCAGTTCCAGGCAATTTACCCTATAAAAAAATCTCAAAAAACATATGCACAAAGATAGTCTCTGCACTAATATTTTTTATACGCTACAAATAATCCAAATATCCATCAAAGGAGGACTGATTAAAATAACATACAACCACATTCTATAAATCATGTTATATAAATCTATATACACTGATAAAGAAAGATATCCACAAGAGGTTAAGGGAAAAAGTGAGTTAAATAACAGCTTGTACAATATTTGGCTACTTGTAAGAAAGAAAAAACGTGTTACCCTATCCCTTCTAGTTGTACCTTCACAGAAAAAGACGTCATCAATTTGTTTATAGTGGCTCTTAGGGGGATCTGAGGATCCTGAGAGACACTTTTCCTTCAAACAAATCAATATTTTTGTTAACATGCACTATTTCTTTTATTTTTTTATTTTAAAGAGAGAGAAAGCACAAGCTGGAAAGAGGGGCAGAGGTCACGATCTCATGGTTTGTGAGTTCGAGCCCTTATCAGGCTCTGCAGTGCAAGGCCTGCTTAGGATTCTCTCTTCCACTCTGCCCCTCCTCCCACCTCACCTCACACAAATGCACAAGCACGTTCTGTCTCTCAAAATAAATAAATAAACTTAAGAAAAAAAGAAACGTAGAAAATACTTAATATTTGGTTGTAAATATAAAAAAGCTCATCCTGGGGCACCTGGGTGGCTCAGTCGATTAAGCAGTCGACTTCGGCTCAGGTCATGATCTCAGGGCTTATGAGTTCAAGCCCTGCATCAGGCTCTGTGCTGAAAGCTCAGAGCCTGAAGCCTGCTTCAGATTCTGTGTCTCTCTCTCTTTCTCTCTCTGCCCCTCCCCTACTTGCCCTTTGTCTTTGTCTCTCTCTCTCTCTCAAAATTAAACATTCAAAAAATCTTTTTAAAGCACATCCTTATGGAAAAACAATCACAATTAAAATATGATGAACTAAGAAGTCATTTATCATTCTCTGCCCCATATTCTTTCTTCATATCAGAAGGGAGGTATAATTGTTACAAAATTACTATTCATTCTAAAATGTTTAGTTAGATTAAGCAAACCAGTTTTTCCACAGGCACATCAAAACAAATCAGTAAAACTGGTTTTAAACGCAAGGAAAAAGAACGGTTGTCATAAATCTATTTAAAGAAATGAAGCAAGCTTATGATCATTACTTGCTCTAATATAAAATCCCACAATTAAAAGCTTAGCTTCTAGAAAGTGTTTCTCATAAACCAGAGAAATTATAGGCCTTTCACTGATTCTAGAGAGAAGTTTTTCTCCAGATAAGCAAACCCCAATGCTTATATGGCTAAAAATAAAGGTAACACAATTACAACTGAATTGCAAGGAGTTTAAAAATAATTACTATTGGCTCTATATACCTAAAATTAAGAAAAGCCTGGTATCAGAATTAACCAGGGTAAGAAGGATCACATGGGAATAAACCTTAATAGAAAGTTTAACCTTTTACTTGAATGAGGCTATAGTTTTGTAAAATCAGGACACTTAATAGCTATTTAGAGAGAAAGAACATTGAATTGCATTATAAAAGGGTAAGATGTTTCATCAGAGAATTAATTTAATTTACTGTGTGAATCTGTTAATTAAAATATGCTATTATGTTAAGAAAAAATAGAATAAACCACAACTCCCCATGCTTAAATCTCTAATAACGAACATAAAACTACACTGTGGAAAGGCTTGCTACTAGCCCTCTGTACAATTTGCAAATGTTTTCTGAGCATACTATTATTGAGTACTGCTCCAGGCTTTGGAGCTCCATGCCAAAGACAAGAACTCTGTTCTCATGGAGCTTACATTCTACCATATAAATAAGATAAAGTGAGTATCAGTGAAAGGCTTCTTAGAGACAGGACATTTGAGTAACCTGAATGACAAGAAAGAGACAGCCATGTAACAATCTGGGAACAGAGCTTCCTAGATAAAGACCATACAAAGTATAAGAGTACAAGAAAAAATTTTAATGGATTATCTCTAAATCAATTTCTTTCAATAAAATGCATTATCTGTGATTCCTACGTGCACTAATTTGAAAACCACCAGCTGAAAAAATCCTAAGTGGCAAATAAGTGCATGAAATGATCAGGACAGAATTAAAATGAGAATAACACTGGGGTGCCTGGCTGGTTCAGTTAGTAGAGTAGGAGACTCTTGATTTCGGGGTTGTGAGTTCAAGCCCCACATTGAGTGTAGAGCTTATTTTTAAAAAATGAGAATAACATTAGTTTATGATAATAATCAAACTATTGATGCTAACTATATTGTATGTACTGTGCTAAATTATATAGTCTCATTTTCAGACTCAAGATATACTGTGGGAGATACCCTTACCATTTAGAATTAACAATATTCAAACTAACCTTGTGATAGGTCAAAAAGTGGTTGAATAGATATTCAGTCTTACCCTTAAATAATACAAAATTTAAAAGACCAAGCTAGTATTTCACCAATCAGATTCCAAAAGAAAAATGTTAAATTCATAATATCTGAGGTTAGTAAGAGCAAGAGCAAAGGGATGCTCTCATTCAATGTAATTGTGCCATAAATTAGTTTAAACTTTTTTTGATAGCAAATTGTCACTAGCTACCCAGATTTATGAAGGGTATATTCTATGAATTTGCTACAGAGAGTCCCATACAATAGCACAAAATCACATATAAAGACGTTCATTATGTATTGTTTTATAGTAGCACAAAAATTGGAAATATTCATCAGTAAAGAGTTAAATAAATAAATCATGAAATATCTACAATGTGGAACCTTATATGGTATTTATAAAGGTAATGATGCTGGGCACCTGGGTGGCTCGGTCGGTTAAATGTCCGATTTTTTTTTTTTTAATTTTTTTTTATGTTTTTTTTTTTTTTTTTTTTTTAATTTTTGAGAGACAGAGAGAGACAGCGCGAGCAGGGGAGGGTCAGAGAGAGAGGGAGACACAGAATCTGAAGACAGGCTCCAGGCTCTGAGCTGTCAGCACAGAGCCC
>CM053573.1:90402042-90489380 GCA_028646485.1 Cryptoprocta ferox
CGGGGCTCGAACCCACGAACTGTGAGATCATGACCTGAGCCAAAGCCTGGACGCTTAACCGACTGAGCCACCCAGGCGCCCCTAAATGTCCGATTCTTGACTGATTTCCACTCAGGTCATGATCTCACAGTTATGAGATAGAGCCCCCCCATTAGACTCCTTGCTGGGTGTGGAGCCTGTAAGATTCTCTCTTTCTCTTCCTCTGCCCCTCCCCCACTCGCACTCTCCCACCCTCTCCCTCAATCTCTCCCTCAAAAAACAAAAGGTAGGGGCACCTGGGTGGCTCAGTCGGTTAAGCGTCCGACTTCAGTTCAGGTCATGATCTCACGGTTCGTGGGTTCGAGCCCCGTGTCGGGCTCTGTGCTGACAGCTCAGAGCCTGAAGCCTGCTTGAGATTCTCTGTCTCCCTCTCTCTCTGCCCCTCCCCTGCTCACACTCTTTCTCTCTCAGTCTCTCAAAAATAAATACACTTTAAAAAAAAACAAAAAAGGTAATGATGTAATTTCATGCACACTGAAGTGAAAAAATGTCCAATTTACAACATAAAAGGAAAATATTACTTAATGCTTTATATGGTTTCATTATTTTTGTATAAAAAAGTGTACTTATAAATAATGCACAGAAACAAGAATGTTTATGTAAGCAGAGAAAATATCTCAGAGGATATATACTAAACTGTTACCAGTGATTTTCTTAGTACTGGGATTGGTGGGGAAGGAAAAAAGAGAAAAGGCAAATAGAAGACTTCTTTTTTAATTTCATAAGCATCTGTACTACTTTTCTTCCCTGAATAGCAAACATGGATTACTTTAGAAAAACATTTAAAAAGGTCTTGATTTGTATTTCCCTGATGATGAGTGATGCTGAGCATCGTTTCATGTGTTTGTTGGCCATCTGGATGTCCTCTTTGGAGAAGTGTCTCTTCATGTCTTCTGCCCATTTCTTCACTGGATTGTTTGTTTTTCGGGTGTGGAGTTTGGTGAGTACTTAGTAGATTTTGGATACTAGCCCTTTATCTGATATGTCATTTGCCACTATCTTTTCCCACTCTGTCGGTTGCCTATTAGTTTTTTCGATTGTTTCCTTTGCAGTGCAGAAGCTTTTTATCTTGATGAGGTCCCAATAGTTTATTTTGGTTCTTGATTCCCTTGCCTTTGGGGATGTGTCGCATAGGAAATTGCTGCGGTTGAGGTCATAGAGGTTGTTTCCTGCTTTCTCCTCTAGGGTTTTGATGGTTTCCTGTCTCACGTTCAGGTCTTTCATAAAGGAGTTCCTACCTGGCTCAGTCAGAGGAGTGTGTGGCTTCTGATGTCGGGTCATGAGTTCAAAACGCACACTGGGTACAGCAATTAAATAAATAAAACTGTTTTGGGGTGCCAGTCATTTAAGTGTTGAACTTCAGCTCAGTTCATGATCTTACGGTTCATGAGTTTGAGCCCCACACTGAGCTCTGTGCTGACAGCTCAGAGCCTGGAACCTGCTTCAGATTCTGTGTCTCCCTCTCTCTCTGCCCCTCCCCTGCTCACACTCTGTCTCTCTCTCTCTCAAAAATAAAATAAACATTAAAAAATATTTTAAAAAGAAAACTTCTTTTATTAAAAGTTTTTTTTTAATGTTTTTATTTATTTTTGAGAGGGAGAGACAGCATGGGCAGGGGAAGTTCAGAGAGAGGGAGACACAGAATCCGAAGACAGGCTCCAGGCTCTGAGCTAGCTGTCAGCACAGAGCCTGACACGGGGCTCGAACCCGCGAACCATGAGCTCATGACCTGAGCCAAAGTCAGAAGCTTATCCGACTGAGCCACCTAGGCGCCCCTATTTAGTGTATCTTTAAACTATATTTCAGTGACATTCTATCATGTAAGATAAAGTCTAATGTGGTTTGCAAAGCCTTCCAGGATTGAATCCTAAGCTTCTTAAAGTTTAATATTCGTGCAACTCGGGGCACCTGGGTGGCTCAGTCAGTTAAGTGTCTTATTTCTGCTCAAGTCATGATTTCCCGGTTCATGAGGTTGAACCCTGCTGTCAGGATCTTGCTGAGAGCTTGGAGTCTGCGCGGGATTCTCTCTCTCCCTCTCTGTCCTTCCCCAATTCATGCTCGCACATGCGCGCATGTATGTGATCTCTCTCAAAATAAATAAACTTTATATATTTTTAATAAACTTAAAAAATATTTATGCAACTTATAAAAATATTTAATAGTTCCTATTAAAGTGTAGATTCAGATCCAGGGTCTGTGATGGGGCCTGAGAGTCCAATTTTCTGAAAATTCCACAGACCACACCAAGAAGCAAGGATCTAGCCCTGGCCCATACCACACTACACCCTGCACTTTAATTTGTGAATTACTACTCTTCCACATACCCTGTGTTCTTCATTCCTCCGTCTTTTTTCTATCTTATTTTTTATCAAAAATGGTTTTCTCCTTACCTCCTCACTTCACAAACTTTTACTCTTTGTTATATTTTTAGCCCAAATATCACAAATATTTCAGGGACACGTAGATGCTGCTTCTTTTGGATTCCAAGACACCTATGCCTTTATGCTCAACTTACCACATTTGTTATTTGCATGTCCGTCTCCCTATGAGACTATGAGTTTGAATATAGAAAATTTCTATCTTCAGCACACAGATATTCAATAGATGTTTTCTGAGTCCAAGTCATTGAGGGATCAAATTTCTGCCACCACCTTTGAAATCATGGCTATCACAATCACTTTTATTGTGTAACATTTTCTTTGAAGTAAAGTATTCAGCAAAAATTATTGAAGGTAATCTCTAAAATGTCAGACAATATTCATATTCAAAATTAAAGTAAAATGTAACACTATTTGATGAGATGTTTATATTCATGGTGGAAAACAAGCCACATTAATTTCACTCTATTTTGAAGTAAAAAGGACAAAACAAAGATTGTACCCTTCAGTATTCTTTTCATTTAAGTCCTTGAAGCAAAGTAAGAATAACATCAAATTTCTAATATACCTAATAGTCCTAATTAATTTGAACTTTTACTACATTTTAAAAACAAATGACAGGGGTGCCTGGGTGGCTCAGTTGGTTAGGTATCCAACTCATGATTTCGGTTCAGGTCATAATCTCACAGTTTGTGGGATGGAGCCCTGAGTTGTCAGCGCAGAACTTGCTTGGAATTCTCTCTCTCCCTCTTGCTCTGCCCCTTCTCAACTCATGCGCGTGTGAGCATGCCCTTTTTTCTCTCTCAAAATAAACAAGCTTTAAAAAAGAAAACAAATAAGTGACAAAATAGTCTCTTAAATCAAATGCTTACACAGGCAGCCCTCTCTTTACCACTCACCTTCCTCATCGATCCATTTCATGGTGAAAAGCTGTTCATTGTCAAAAGAACACATGTCTCGAACCTCACTGCAAAGACCCTCAAAGGAAATTGAAGGTTCAAAATGTGTTATCATGATATCCCTGAAAAAAAAGAAAAGGAGTTTTAAGTTTGACCATGACTGAAACTAATGATGCTCTACATAACACTAAATGCCTGACAATCAGATGAACATCAGTTATTTTGTGAGTGCATCAACATGCATTCCTTCCAAAAAATCCATATTAAATAATGCTTAAAAGTAAAAATAGTGGGGGTGCCTGGGTGGCTCAGTGGTTGGGCATCTTGGTTTCAGCTCAGGTCATGATCTTACAATTTGTGAGTTCAAGCCCCACACTGGGCTCTTTGCTGACAGCATGGAGCCTGCTTGGGATTCTCTTTTTCTCTCCTCCTCTCTCTGCCCCTCCCCCCTCACACTTTTTCTCTCTCAAAATAAGTAAATAAACTTAGGAGAAAAAACAGTAACAATAGTGGATTTGGGAGAAACTTTAATTCAATCTCCCTTCTCATTCAGGAAGGCCACCCTAACTGCTCTGATGGTTGTCCCACCTTTGCTTTAATATTAGTTATCAAAAGCTTACTCTTTTGTGAGGCACTGAACTCCACAGATGAACAGCTATATTATTGATCAACAGCTCTATTATTGATGAACTTCTGCCTTATACTTAACTGAAATCTGTTCCAATCACCAGTTGCAGATCTCCCCTCCCCCAAAAGTCCACCCTTCATCTAAGAAATAGCTCTTCAATAATCTGACAAAGATCTGTCAAGTCGTCTTCTCCAGCCCTCACTTCCACAGGTTTGCCACCCATGAGATTGTCACCCATTCTTTGTATGGCATGATTTTTAGACCTTACACCTTCATTTTCACCATTTCCCAAAGAATTCCCATTTGCCAAAATTGGTTTTAAAATAGGACTAATATTTTAAGGTAGATACCCAAAGAACATAGGAACAGACATAAATGTGTATTTGTTTGTATTAGTGTTACATAAGCAACAGTATTCAAATAAATCTACCTAGCAGCTATTTACTATAAAATTCAAAATCATGACAAAATGTTTTGGAGCAGAGGCCTGGGATTTCCTCCAGGAACAAGGAGAAGGTTCCCTATGATCACATCTCCACCCAGTAGCCAGCCACAGTCATCCTTTCAAACATGGGTCCAATAGACTGAATGACTCTAATAAACATTTATACAGTGATGTCTATGTGTGAGATTGTGTCCTAACAGTTTTACAACATTAATGTAGTTCATGTCCTTTCTGTTTTAAACTCTTCGAATGCCTTTCTCTCTCATGAAGAGTAAAATCCAAAGTCCCTGGCTACGAGTCTACAAGACTCTGGCTACCCCTCTGAACAACCTCTTCTACTACTTGAGCAGGTAAATCAATGTTTATAGTCTACCATCTACCCTAGCTAGAATGTAAGTTTGGTGAAAGTAGGGGTTTTAGTTTGTTCATTATATTCCTAGTGGCCAACACAGTGCCTAGCACAGAATAGATACTTAAATATCTGTTGAAGAAAGGAAGTAACTGTGAACAGATATGGGTAGCTGGAACACATAACACAGAGTAGGAAATACGGAATTTCAAATTTCGGTCATCTGAAAAAAAAAAAAAAAGTTTAAAACTGCAGTCTTTATGGGCTATCAAAAGTAAGCAAAGAGCAGAGCATCAAAATGGATTGCCCTTTTCCTGATAATCATTCTAAGCATCTCATAGCTTTTTGTGCCCCTGCCTCTGAGAACTTGCCGTGGCTTTCACGGCTTAAGTCTCCTTCAGTCTTCAATCACAAGGTACTCTTTCCATTCGCTCTCACGTTCATCTTCTGTCATTCTTTCTTTCTCTCTGAAACCTAATTCACAGTCAATGTTTTAACTACTATCTCTATGTAGAGGTCTCCTAAATCTGTAATTCTACCTCTCTGTGTATTTAAGGTATTTAAGTCTTTTGATAATCTGGTTCTAATTCCCATTCTCAACTTGAACCCACCATTCCCAACACAAATACTCTACGGCAGACATCTGGTTTACTCATAACTCCTACATGTAAGACCTTGATGATCCAAGTTTTAAAACTGACCTTTCCTCAGTTCAAGGCCCACTTTATAGAGGGAGGTGGGGATCAATTCTCTAATAGGCACTTCAACATCAACTTCCATTAAACCGTTTTCAACCACACAAGCCCAATGGTCCATACTTTTAAACCTGTCCAACATGTATCTTATGTTTCATCTTGTTATTTAACTCATATACTGAGAACACATCCTCAATTAAATTGTACACAACTGGGAGACAAAAATTTTGGGACTTTTTCATAGATTCACATAACTATTAACATAATAAGGACTCTGAGACTATACTGTATATTAACTAATTTGAGAGTAAATAAATATTAATAAAAAATAGTTTAATATCTAAATATTAGAAATCCAATTGTCATGGTAGTAGATAGCTATAATTTGGAAGAACCTTAAAGCATTTTTTGAAAGAAATAAAAAAATTCTCTTACTATGACCCACATTTTCCTCTAACAACAGTTCCTTAAATTTGTGTGTATACATGTATACTATATATGTGTATATATATAATATACACTACAGTTTACAAAAACTTTTTTGAAAAATATAATAAGGACTCAAGCATTTCTTAATTGAATGTAGAAGAAATATTTTCTAGGAGAAACCCATCTTCCAGAAAATGTACTTTAGACAAGGAAATATCACTGTTTATTTCCTTTGCCCATAAACATTTATAGAAAACTGAGAATGCTCTGGGTGTTTAAACAAACTTTATCATATATAATCTTCACAATAACTGTCAAACTAGACATACTAATCTATTTTACAGATTTAAAAATCAAAACACAAAGGAATACTTGCCAATCTCTCATAGTTAAAAAATAGAATACGAATTCAAACCAAATATCCTAATGACACCTGCGGTGGATGCTGTGCTCTGACTTTCCCCCTCCCCAACCCACCCCAAAATCCCCCATTAGCAATGGGGCATTTATTACACCAGCTGCTGGACATGTTACCAGGAGATAATCCCCAGTTGTCAGCCTCCTTCAGAGATCTGAATCTCACCTATGGTCACACCCACTTCCTGGAGCAGCGTACCAACGAATGACTGATTCCATGTAGGGGTATAAAGGTCGTAAACAACTCAGGAAAGCTCTGAAGCATGAACTCATCTTCAGAATTCCTGGGAGGGTCAACTGAGGCTTCTGCTGAGACTTTGGGGCATCTTGATTTCCTCCTACCTAAGCCTGCTTCCTTCCCTTGCCTTTCCTCCATAGCTGTCGACCTGAGTAAACCTTCTGCACATGAGACACCACTTTCCACAGTAGCATCCCCCCAATGCACAGCTATTACTAGATGGTTTTTTGACAAAAACATAATGGTTACATAATCTCATTTCTAAAAGATTGGCTAATGAAAAATGGAATCCCTGATGACGATATTAAATTACTCTACTCTGGGGTGCCTTGGTGGCTCAGTCACTTAAGCATCTGACTCCTGATTTCAGCTTGGATCATGATCTCCCGGTTCATGAGTTCGAGCCCCACATCAGGCTCTGCACTGATAGCATGAAGCTTGCTTGGAATTCTCTGTCTCCTCTCTCCCTGCCCCTCTCCACTCTCATGCTCTCTAAATAAATAAATATTTTTAAAAATATACTAAATTATTCTACTTTAGTACATGAAGCTGGTTAAATTTTTTTAATGTTTTTTTTATTTTTGAGAGACAGAGCACAAGTGGATAAGGGGCAGAGAGAGAGAGAGGGAGACAAAGAATTTGAAGCAGGCTCCAGGCTCTGAGCTGTCAGCACAGAGGCTTATGTGGGGCTCAACTCACAAACCCTGATATCATGACCTGAGCCAAAGTTGGAGACTTAACTGACTAAGCCACCCAGGCGCCCCGCTAGTTAAATGTTTTATTCTTCAGAGATAATATTTTGCCAGCATATATAAATTATACATATTTTATAGTCTATCTCCCTTGACTAAATGTAAAATCCATGAGAGCAGGCACTTAGTTTTGCTCACTGCTAGATCACCAATAACTGAAGTAGTGTCTGGCTCAGAGTGGACATTCAATTACTCTAGGTTAAGTGAATGGAGTTGTCACATGGTTGGACCCTATGTATTCAGTAAATGTAAAAAACACTATATATATATAATACTTTAAGTAGAAGTGAAGCCTAATTAGAGAGATAAAAAGTTATCTAACTTTCTAAAAGCAACACTCAGATGCTTCTGGTGAATTATGGCAGAGGGAATACATATCTATATCCTTTCATTTGAAGGACCCACTGAAATAACAGATAACTGAAATAACAAATTATCAAAGTGTTAGAAAACAAAAAAGTCACCGGCAGCAGACCAGAAAGCAAAAGAAAATCCCAGATGACTGAAAACAGATGGGATAAAAGTGACTGAGAAAACATACCAGCCCCAAACAACAAAGTTAAGAAGAACCTTCAAAAGAGAAAAGTTTTATTGACACAAGATTACTTTTCCTTGTCTAAGCATCTAATCATACTACTCAGCTCTTCAAGTGCTTAACACTTACAGAAGCATTCATTTCTTTAAAGAAAAATTTATAAGTTAAAGAATAGAATGTTACAAACCTTTACAATATAAAAATTACTTAGAAAAATTAAGATGTGGAGAAAGTAAAAGGAAGTGTAAATTCAAAAAAATTTTTTTTCCTAGTGGAGAATCAATACTGTATCTAAAGCCAATAATTTAAAAATAAAAACATGGAACAAGAAAAAAAACAAAAACAAAAACAAATATGCAAATAAAAGATGGGCAAAGGACTTGAATCTATATTTCTACAAAAAGGATATACAAATGGCTAACAAGCCTATGAAAAGATGTTCAGCGTGCCTGCATGGCTCAGTTGGTTAAGCATCCAACTTCACCTCAGGTCATGATCTTACAGTTCGTGGGTTCGAGTCCCACGTCAGGCTCTGTGCTGACAGCTCAGGGCCAGGAGCCTGCTTCTGATTCTGTGTCTCCCTCTCTCTTGGCCCCTCCCTGACTCGTGCTCTGTCTCTGTCTCTCAAAAATGAATAAACATTAAAAAATTTTTTAAAAAAAGATGTTCAACTTCACTGATCATTAGGGAGCTATGAATCAAAACCATAACATCACTTCATACCCATTAGGAAAACTACTACCAAAAAGACAAAAACAAAATAAAAACCAGGGGCGCCTGGGTGACTCAGTTAGTGGAGCATCCAATTTGATCTCAGGTTGTGAATTGCAGCCTCAGATTGGGCATGGAGCCTACTTTAAAAAAACAAACAAACAAACAAAAACAGACAATAACAAGTGTTGACAAGGATGTGGAGAAACAGAAGCCTTGTGCACTGTTGGTGGGAATGTAAAATAGTGCAGCAAGCTATAGAAAACAGTATGGAGGTTCCTCAAAAACTTAAAAATAGAATTTCCATATGGTCCAGGAATACCATTTCTGGGTATATATCCAAGAGAACTGGAAGTAGGAACTCCAACAGATATTTGTACACCCATGTGTGGAGTAACATTACTCACAATAGCCAAAGGATGGAAGCAACCCGTGTCCACTGACAGAGGAATGGAAAAACAAAATGTGATATATAAACACGAAGGAATATTATTCAGCCTTTAAAAGTAAGGAAATTCTGACACATGGATGACCCCTGAAGACATGATGCTAAGTGAAATGGGCCAGTCACAAAAAGACAAATACTGTATGACTCCACTTAATTGGAACAGTAGTTGCCAGAGGTTGGAGGGAGAAGGAAATGGGGCGTTGTTCAAAAGGTACAGTTTGAGTTTTGGAAAATGAAAAAGTTCTGGAAATTGGTTGCACAGCAATGTGAATATAGTTAACACTTAAAAATGGTTAACATGGTAAATTTATTGTTTCTTAACCACAATTAAAAACAAAAGCAGAAGAAAGGTACATTACTTAAGTTAAAACATAACCATTAGAAGAACTAAACATAGGCAGGAGAAATGGCGATGAAGTAGTACTAAATTCCTCATCTTTCATGTCTATCAAGAGATATAATAAAACAAAACAAAATTTTAAAAGTAGTTAACCCTAGGAGGTGGAACTGGGAATTGAGGAGAGACTACAGCTAGAAAGGATATGTACTTTATACTGACCTTTCTGAATGGTATAGATTATTAGTTTCTCTACCATATAAAGGTATGATTTTATTATAAAATTTACTTTCTAATAAAAAATAAAATATAGAACAATTTTTTGAAGTTTATTTATTTTAAGACAGAGAGAGAGAGAGAGAGAGAGAATGCAAGCATGTGCACAAGTGTGCAGGGGAGGTGCAGAAAGAGTGGGAGAAAAAGAATCCCAAGCATGCTCCGTGCTGTCAGCCCAGAACCTGACGTGGGGCTCAATCTCACAAACCATGATCTGAGCCAAGACCAAGAGTCAGATGCTTAACTGACTGAGCTACCAATACACCCCTAAAATATAAAACAAATTTAAAATGACTTTTTATAAATAAAACTGTTTTAAATATTTTAAAATTTTATTTTAAAAATACAAAATAGTTCCTTCTTCTAACACCATTATTAGAGAACATGCTTACCTTACAGCAACTTTTCTTTCAAAATACCCTCAAGGTTACTAGTATAAGGGATATAAGGATTAGAAGAATGTATTTTAGAATTAAATCAGAAGAGAAGGAAAGGTTCCCATAGAATTTCTGTAGCAAAGAACAAGGATGACATCTTTTTTGAATGCAAGGGAAAAAATTAATATCAGACATCATTGAAATATGACTTTCTTATTAAGGTCCACATGGAACTACAATTAACACATACGTAAGCATGTCTGTATACAATAGAGATTTTTAAGAAATCTTATCTTTCAAGAACTAGAAAACATTTATCAGAACATAACAAATATTTTTAAAATATCTATATAATCCTTAAAAAAACATAAGTACAAACATCCTAAAGAGACTCGGGGAAGGAGTCATGCTTTATCAACAGCCACTCCTTAAGTTCCAGGAACTAAAACATTTAAGGGAGTTTTATATAAACACTTAGCTCTAAGTAATTGAGAAAGCACCATGTTCATACCCTCTACCGACACCAGATTCTTATTATAGTACTAAAGCTAAAAATGAACTGCCAAATAAAGATATTACATTCTAAAGGTATAAAACAAATCATGCATGAAAGATTTTTTTCTCTGGTTTTTAACTTCAGTGTTAGCATAAATTATCTTACCACTGGTCTTTGACAGAATATATTCTGATTCACCACAAAGATTCCCAAAATGGCAAATTTAGATATAGTTTTAGCTGAATTTTTTAAAAAGAAAAAAAAAAAGGCAGTTTTAATTTTGCTACTGGGCCTCAGAAGACAAACAGCTTTAAGCATTCATTATGTCCTATGTTCTAAAATATAGAATCTAAAGTTTTTCCTTAGGACTAATTGCTTTTAAAAATAAGCCTGAAAAAAGAACCACCAGTTCAGTCCTTCTGCTATCTCAAAATAAGCTTTTTCTCCAAAATTAAATGTAGTATAAACAGAAGAAAGTTTTATTTGTAATCACTGATATAAGAGATTTAGGCAGAATTATCCATTAATGGTAATATCACTGGGCTAAAGATTCTGGGGAAAGAGAATATTCATACAAATCAGAGTATCATTCCTCAAAGTAACTGTTATTCATTGAAAGGCATAAAGCAAGTTCTATTTTTTAATGATCAAGAAGATAGAAAATTGGCTCAAAAAGAACTGTGAGATATGAATTTGACAATAGCGCAAAAAAGTGATTTTTAAAAGCCCCATCAATATAGTAAACGGAGAAAGAGAAATCTCTCTGAAGGGTAAGACTCAGTTTTGTATGGTGGCTTACTAAGCCTCAGTGTTACCATCGATAGAATGCAGATAATGATACCCGACTCTGAATACTGTGAATACAAATAAGGGCAAAGCACTTATCACAGTTCTTGACACAACTGAGTACATTATCAGAGTTAGTTTCTATGCTCTTTAGCATACTTCAAAGGGACAAAAGGAGACTGGGTATCCTTGAAAATAATTTGTGAAATTTTTCTAATTATTGATAATATTTCAAGACAAAAGTTCACTGCTAAAATTCAACAATGGAAAACCTAGCCAATGGTTAAGATAAGAAAAGGGGCACCTGGGTGGCTGAGTCGAATAAGCGTCTGACTCTTGATCTCAGCTCAGGTCATGATCTCACAGTCGGTTGTGAGATCTGGCCCCACATGGGGCTCTGCACTGAGGATGGAGCCTGCCTGGATTCTCTCTCTACCCCTTCCTCGCTCGTGTGCATGCTCTCTCTCTCCCAAAAATAAATAAACTTAAGAAAACAAGAAAAAGAAGATGTACAGCAAAGAAGAGGCACAACTGTTATTTGCAGATGACATTATCTAGTTATAAATTCTAAGAAAGTGAACTAAGAAATTATTAGAATAAGGTGACCAGTTCCACTTAAATATTCAAAAATAGATGGTATAAAATAAGCCTATGAGAATAAAAGATCCCATTCACAAAAGCAACAAAATTATAAAGCATTTAAGAATAAATTTAATGGGAAATGTGCAAGATCTAAGGCACAGGAACCTTACTGAAAAACGTGGGAAAAAAATCAATAAATGGGTATTATTCCACATACTTATAAGGCCAGGCTCAGTATAATAAAACTATCAGTTTTCACACTAACTTGTAAATTCAATGCAATTCCAAATCAAAGTAACAATAATTTTTTTAAGCCTTCAAAAATTGATCAAGAAGATAAAATAAACATATAAGAATAGCCAAGAAAATCTGGATATAGAAAATTAATGAAATGACTTCTCCATAACATATATATCAAAATTAACCACAATAATTAAACCAATGCAAAAACAGATTCCTCCCCCAAAATCAATGAAACAGAATAGAAAGTACTTATGTTCATCTGAGAAATTTAATGTACAACAAAGTTGTCATTCAAATCAGTGGTAAAGGAACCTATTCAATAGCGGTATTAGAATACACTAAAAAAATTAAGTTGTATCAGTATACCACAAATAATTAAAACCCCCAAATATCAGATTTATTGATAACCACTTGAAAGCTGAATAATAGACACAAAAATAGAGTATTTTTAGATGACAAACACATTTACCTAAGAGAACCCAGGAGCCATAAAGAAATTTTAAAAAGGATAGATTTAATTAAACAAAAAACTCCAGACAAGCAACAGGTTAGAGAAATGCCAGTACCTTTTTTAACAGACAACATGTTAATGTCCCTTCAAATAAATTTATTAAAAAAAGATAAGGAATCCAAGAGGAAAACTGGGCAGAAGACATGAATAAACAACCCACAGAGGAAATACAAATGATCAGTAATGTATAAAAAAATAGCTGTAAAAAAAAAAAGTTAACATTTGTTGCCTATTCTATAGGGAAAATTTTTTAAGACCAATATTGTGCTATGGGAACAAAAGGAAAACACTTCATTGTACACTGTTGTTGGGAATGTAAACTGATAAGTGTTTGGAGGACAGACAGTATCAAGTTTTAAAACAGGCAAATTTTGGACCATATTTCTAAGAATATATATTAAATATAAGGATGTTCCCTCAGCATAATTTGAAAATAGTGATTTAATGAAAGCAACTTTTTGTGCTTATCAGTTAGGAAAAAAGATTAAATTATGGTATACCAATACTATAGAACACTACACATCAATTATAAAAAGTAAGCGGATCACTCTCTATATAGGTATGTATCTATTTATCCCTGTCTACCCTAACATGGAAAGATGACCATGAATGAAAAAAATCAAGTTGCAAAAACGTGTGTAGAAATTTGAACCTGTTTACTTGAAAAATAAAGGGGTATGTATCTGTATCTATACTTAGAGATATATTAATACAATGTAGAATATCCCAAACTGTTAACAAAGGCTACCATTAGGAAGTGGGGGTGAGAAGCTACAAGGGGAACTTTCTACTTTAGGTACATCTGTATCTTTAAAATTTAGAGTTAGTGCCTTGTCTTTGTCATTGGCATTTGGTCACTGGCGGCATTTTTGTTTCAATCATCATTCTCAGCCACATTCCTATGTAGGTTAGCTGTCACGTACAGGTCTTGGGACATACAGCAGGCACACAATAAATGACTGTTCAGTTAATGCTGGACATTTCCACCTGGATGTCCCCAAAGTATAATGAACTAAGAATTCAGTTACCTGTTCCAGGAAATAAATGAGCTGCCTCCTCTCACTAATCTCTTCCTTCTATATTCCCTAGCCTCTCTCAGGTAAGAAACCTAAGAGTTGTCAGATTCCCTCTCTCTTTCCCACAGGCAGTCTATCTGTAATTCATATTGATTCTACCCCCTAAAATTGCGATTCAATCCATATCCTCTTCTCCTCCTCTGAATCTCTCACCTGGACTACTTCCAAAGCCTCCAAATCAGTCTTCATTGCTAATTCATCACCCATACTGGTTCCAAAAATGACCTTTCTAAAATGAAAATCTCAGTATGTATCTCTCTCTTACTTAAAACCCTCACCAATGAGGAAAAAGTCCGAAGCCCAATGCAGGATATTCAAGAATCTTCATGAGCAGCGCCGTGAGCCCTTCTTCTTAGCCTCACTTCTTATCAGTGCCCGCTTCACACTTCATGTCCTAATAAGGAAGGACTATGCCACTAACAACTAAACTGATCTGAATTCCCCAAACATATCACACAGTTGTGCAATGCCTGGAATGACTCCCACCCCCAACATCTTCATCACCAGCCAAACCTATTTATCCTTTAAAATCCTCAAATATTTCATCCTCTAGGAAGGTTTACCTTTTCCCCAAACACTTCCCCAATGTCCATCCTGTAAGTACCTTACACAAAACACATACACACTCCTTTATTAATTCTTCTAGGTCTTTCCTCCTATAAGTCTCTCAGGCCTTTAAGGGCAGAGCCGTGTGTTATCCAGCTCTACATCCTCTGTGCCCACCCTAGTACCATATGCCCGCCTTCTAGTAAGCAGTACGTGTTCAATAATATTTATCAAAGTGAGTTTAAACACACCTTAGGTAATACATGAAATCCTAAGCAAGACTGGAATTTTAAAAATTCAGGTTTTAATTATGCTCATTTCAGCCGTAAAACAACAAACACTCATGTTACCTTAACAAGAGGGTTGGGAGTTGTATTGGAAAGCTTTCAGGGACCTCCAGAAAGGATTTTCTACAGGGAGCTCCTTCCTTCTCTGCATTCTCAGACCTGCCGTTTGTACATAGGTGGTCTTGGCCCCACTAACCTCTCCCTTAACTCTTCAGTTCCAGTGTTCACTGCTAACAAGCAATTTATCTCTTTGTTACCTGACTCAAATTTCTGAGAGAGCTGTTTTGGTTTCTGGCACCAGGCCACCAAGTCCTTTCTCTTTCTCTGATAAAACTATAGATCAGTTGTCCTGTGGTTAGTTGCCAGGCCAGAAGCTCCAGGACAGGTACCTAACATTCCCCCAACTTCCAACTCAATAGACTATTTGTGTTTCCTTAGAACATTATAGTGATATACTTTATATTGCTAAAATTATTTTGCAATACTTTTAAAAACAAGTCTTGCCAAGACTTGTTCACAGAAAAATCCTGCATACTTCTTCACTGAACCAGCGATACATTCCAAATATACAAGTAGTTAATCTCATTCTATTTGTAGATGTTCACAGAAAGACTCCTGTAGAGTATTATAACTGTTCAATGGCAGTGTAAAAAAGCATTTTACAACGTTTTTGCAAAATTTCCCATACATTTATGATGTAAAGAAATGAGTAGTCCAGACATTTCCTTGTTAAACTCTATCCCATAATATCAAGTAGCTTTAATATAAGGATAAGCACATACAATAGCAATCTATCACTAACCAACAAAACCTGTTTCTCATCCTCCTAACACTACTAGCTAATGATTGAAGGAAGGAAGGCCACTTACTGACAAGCTCCCGTGTCAAGAAAAAAGGGTGTATATCCCGTGTCAAGAAAAAAGGGTGTATAGGCCAGCACAGATCCACTCTCAGGTGGTCTCCAATATAATCAGAGTCTTAATGCCATTAATCTCCTGCTTAAAAACTAGAAAAAATCCAATTAAATGTCTGTTATATATAGGGAGACACCACATTTGCACTAAGAACAAAGTTAACTGAATGAGAACACTACACACATCTCTGAAAGAAGGCAATTTACTCACTAAGAAACTCTGGCTATTTGAAAATTCAGCGTTCACTGGAAAGAAATATTGTTAGAAGGGGATAAGGAGAAAGCTTTCTGATAATGGCATTTCATAAGATCTGAAGGAAAAGAAACTTTTTCAAACGCAGATTGTTCTTACATTTCTTGACATAAAGGAAGGATTTTCTATTTAAAAAGCAGGTAGGTGTTCTAGTTAGCCAACTTGTTTATTAGCTATCCTCATTGGTGACTCATTTTAGTTTCATCCGTAGTAATGAGCAGCTGACTATGTAATATCATAACCACCAGTTTAGACTACTGTTAATAAACATATAATCTTAACAGATTTAATTTCAGGGGACAGAAATTGGTGCAATTTAGAGAGTGCCGATGTTGTCTTTAAATAAGGCTTCAAATGAAGCCACTATTAGAAAGCTTTCAGTGAATAAAAAGCACTAAAGGGCAAGGACTTGATTCTTTCATTCCTGAAATTCACAGGTTTTAAATAAAATGTTACTTGAATGTCTTGAAAACAGTTTAATCAGGCACTAAAAGGGTTACATATCCTTATTCTCTTTTATAAAAACAATTATAGCAATAAGCCAAGAAAAAAGGAGGCCTAAATTCCCAAAACACAGCAGACTTTGATTTCTTTCCAAAGTAGTTTAGAATGATTTTAATTTACTAACTAGGCCTATTTACATTTGTCAAACCAATAAAAATGGAGGAAAAGGAAGAAGCACTAATCTCTTCCTCTTCATAGTTAGACTCATTGGAAACTATCTAAATTTAATAAGACAAGAATTTATATTATTTAAAGTCATAAAGGTAAACCAGAAAACTAAAAATAATAGTTTAACAATTAAAAATTGAGCAGTACCAATCAGGAGAAAGGCAAGCAAAAGGTAGTATTCATCCAAGTTCTTATCCTTCAGAGAAAGGAATCAATAGGTACTATCTAAAGTTGAATCATGAAATAGAAGTATAACTTTTAAAGTAATAAAGACAACCTCCAGGAGAATAGAAATAAACTATCAACAGTATACCTCTGGAAGTTGGAAGGACGAGAGGATGGAAGACACTTTTTATTTTATACGTCTACAGAGTGTGCACGTTCCCACCATGTAAGTATGCTCATTTTTAATTTTTTTAACTGTCAATAATCAGACACCTTTAGAAAAAAGAAACACACACTACATATTTTACTCTCTGTACCTAACAACTCATGGGCTGTCGACTTTATGATCTGAAAAGTGAACTATCTCATCTATCAAATTAAAGGTAAGGTAAAGGAAGCAAAGTTTTTCTCCCCTACAGTGCAAAGTTCATAGCTGACCATACTCAAGTCAAAATAGCTCTTGTGACCACTACAAACTTAAAAAAAAAAAAAAAAACATACACACACTTCTTGGTATTGTTTTAAAATGAAGACCTCCTGGATCAATTTAAAAGCAAAAACACTGGTACTGTCCAAAATAATTCTTGTAAACTACTGCTGAAAAAGTCAACCTAACAAACAAGAGGTCAGAGGCTACATGGCAGCAGGCAAACCAGAAGTTGTTACATCAAACCAATAAGACATTTTAGGGCTTCTATTTCCTTTGAAATCAAAACAAGAGAGGCATTTTGAAAGTTTGCTATCTTCACTGATCCTCTCAGGAATGTAAAAGTATGCATTGCAGTTTTAACCTCCTAGTGCTTGAGAATTTTTTTTTTTTTAAGCAATTTACTACTACTTGAACAAGCAGTAAGACAGGCCCAAGCCATCGGGTTAACCCTTAGTTTCAAATCTTCATGCCCACACTATAGTACATTTCACCTTTATACTTCTCCTAAACAGAATTCTCTCAAATTTCAAACCAAGACTCAATTCAAGGGATGGGGAATACTTCAGGGCACTGATTATAGAATATGATTTAATACAACGATATTAAGACTGGATTATTGCTTGTAAGCACCGGAGTTATAACTTAGGTAAAAATATGACTAAAAATCGCAGATTTTAAAACTCGGTTCGTCCTCTTTCTCTCTTTGCAGTATCTCACCCTATCAAATGGTCCTTGAAGAAACACTGACAAAGAAGCGTTCACAAATTTTTAATTTACACATGTATAACCTAATCTTGGCGACACATAAGTATCTAATGCACATCCCTGAAAACGCATCAACTTTACTCTTAAAAAATAACTCCTATGTCTAATACACAGGCATCCAGATTACACTTCGTGAACTCTTCTAGGCGATGAAGGTAAACCTGACTTAGAGAACCAGAGCCTTTAGGCCTTCTGGTAACCAAAAGGGCCAGCAAACTAAAGTCCTATCTTTTAAGCCTATAGCAAACTCAGTTAATTAACTAAGGCATCACTCGGAATGAACTCTCAACCCCAAACACATTCAGACTTAATGACGTAAAGTCCTTGTAAATCTCTTAGCAGGCGAGTCTCTCTCGAACCCACCAGGTGGACCTACTCTATTCCAAGGCTCCTCCCTGGGACCCTAATCTAGACCAACAGCCGCGCGACTCCCGGGCGCCCTGCAACACACCGCGGGGTGCCCCAACCTAGAGCCCCATGCTCCTCCCCGGATCGCTTGGTCACCCACCCCGAGTCCCCAGAGTCGCCCGCCCAGACCAATCCGCCCACAACATCGCCAGCCCACAACATCGCCAGCCCCTCACCCTCCCCTCCTCCAGTCCAAGTCGAGCGGGCCTTTCCTCTCCCCTCCCACTCCCACGCCTACTCTGGGAGACTCACCCGCGATAGTAGGCTTTAACCCGGACCTGATGAGAATGGTCCCCGCTGCCGCCGCCTGCGATCGGGTGAGCCATGGTACTGCTGTCCCTCTGGGTCGGCATCTCTTTACTCCCCCGCCTCAACGCGGGAGGCCGAGGGTGCGCGGTGCGCGCCGGGCGCCGTAGGGGACTCCGCTGCCCGAGCTTCACCCGGAACCGCGGCTACCGCTTGCCTACCTGTCCACTCCGCCCGCGGCGCGGACCCAAGGGTCGCCTTGCCGGGGCAGCCGGAACCGCGCGGCTCCTCCTGCCGCCCGGGCCCAGCACGCCTCCCCGCCTGGGTCCCTCCCACCTCGCTTGCTCCAAAGGCCCACATTCCGGGGGAGGGCGGGCGCAACCATCAATCCAACTCAAGGAACCTCAACGCCCGGCTGAACCATTCTTACGGGGACTAGGAAAAGGGAGAGAGAGGACGGGAGACGCTGCCTATCACATCAAATAGGCCGGGAGAGGGCCTTTCGTGGAGGCTGAGACTGAGAGAATGCCAAAGTTCTCCGTATAAAGCCCTGTTCCTACTGGGAAAACAGTAGGTGACAAAGACTGCAGCATCTCACCCCGGTCTCCTAACTTGGTCGCGTCCACGGTCAGCCGACTAGGGACTGGGGTAGATTTGCCCTGCGGGTTTCTGGGACTTGGAGTCCCGGTGGGATTCTGGGACTGGGGGATCTCTGTGTAGGAAACCATCCGCCCCTTCTAGCTGAGTGAGTCCGTCACCAGCTTGCACGCCTCCGGGAGTATTCGGCTTGGAAACCCTGAATCCAGCTTGGTTATCTGAGGTCACTGGGAATGATTGGGCTTCGTCACGATCTACACTTTGTTCTCTGACGAATTTTCCCTTCCAATTGCATATATCGTCTCAACCATACATTGCCTTTTTTGGGGAACATTGGTTACCGACTCAGCACAGGCTCTTTTACGGAAAGAATTTAATAACATATGTAACAAATGTAATAACGAAGGGAAGAAAGGAGGCAACTCATCTAGAAGGTATGATGGAAGACCGACATTTCTTCCTTTGCAGCCCCCATATCCCTTGTATATTGCCATTGCACAGAACAGTTTCACGGTATTTATCCAATGCATCCATCGGCATGTTTTTTCTATTACCATTGGCTCAACGACGATTACAATATAAAGAATCCGTCCTTGCAGCCTAGTCTCTGACCCCCCACTGATCTTGGCCCTGTTACATATTGCAATTACAGGTAGCATGAATCCAGAGCCTGCGTTAAGTCCTGGTACCCATACATGCTGAAAAGGTTGGAATAGTCAAGGTAATAACTTTCTTTACTATGATAAAATAGGGTTGGGGATTAATTCATCAGAGTTAGGTGTGACACTTAGTCTGGCATGATGTCCTTCAACTGCTACAAATATGGATTATAAACTCTTAATAAAAGTTCCTACCGAGGGGTGCCTGGTTGGCTCAGTCCTGGAGCATTCAACTCTGGATCTCTGGTTGTAAATTCAATCCCCATGTTGGGTGTGGAGATTGCTTAAAAATAAAATCTTAAAAAAAAAGTTTGGGGGTTTGTTTAGTGCCTCTTCTCTATCTATTGAGATAATCATGTTTTTTTAATCCTTTATTAATATGGTATGTTACATTAACTAATTTTTGGACATAGGCCAACTTTGTATTCCTTGGACAAATCTCAACTGGTTATGATATATAATCCTTTTTATAGGTTGCTCCATTCAGTTTGCTAGTATTTTGTTGAGGAATTTTGAATTTGTACTCATAAGAACGGTTTCCTTTAGCTCTTTGAACATAATTATAATAGCTGTTTTGAAGTATTTGTCTGCTAAGTCCAATGTCTTTGTCCTCTCAATGGCAGTTTCTATGTGCCAGGGTCCCAGTAGCCTATGTGTATGTCTCACTATTGTATTTACGTTTCCATTTTAACAACTCTGGAGACTGATCCAGACTGGCCCCAGGGCTGGTTGTCATTGTTGTTCGCTTGTTCATTTGTTTAGTGACTTGGCCAGACTAGTTCAGTAGAGTCTATGTCCCCCACAGTGTGCAGGAGGCTCTGATGTCTCCTCATTGCTTTGGCGTGCACACTGTCACCCTGACTCCTTCTCCCTCCCCTGGGGATGACAGTGGTTTTAGTCAGGTTCTCTCTGACTTTACCTCATCACTCTATCAAAGCTTTCGGCTAGTTGCCTTTATTGATATTACTCCTAACTGTGAGCCTCCCCTAATTGGCAAATGATTGCCCAGTACTTCTGACAATGCCCTGGGGCAGAAATTGTTGCATGGTCTGAGCCGATGGTCGTTTTTTATTTATAATTTTCTTCAGTTATGATTGTGTCACTGGGGAGAATATATAGGGAGCTCCTCATGCTTCCATTCCGGAAGTGCTCTGACATTGATCTTTAAAGTCAATGTGATGCAATTAAGACAGATGGAAGGCACAAAGAGTTATGCATATAGGATGATCAGGTCACAGAAATTATGTTATTTTTAGAAACAAAAGCAAACAAACAAACCCTGGTAAGTATTGAGCCATCTCTTAGCTTTAGAACACAGAACTCTGTAAAAAGGTTTAAAAGGAATCTGGATCACATGAATCATATCTTTAGGAAAGTTTGACTTCCCTTCTACAGATTGAGCTGTTCTAACAAGAGTAATCAGAAGAGGTTGAGCTTTATGTTCAGTCTCAGTTAGCCTCACCAATGTGCTCTGCAGTCAGGATCAAATATGAAAATTTGTTTGCCCTGTTCTTTACATCATCTAATAAATCCTACTACTGGATTTCTGAGATCTCTTCCTCAGTTGGGGATCAAATGATATAAAATGTGAAGTCAATGGCAAACCCTGTGAACAAGTCTCCCACAGCCCATTTTCTTTCTGTTGTTCTCAAAATAGTGCTTACTAATACCCTCAGCTTTGGGTAAGCTTGCTGCCCTTAACCTTTAGTGGTTACATTGACCAGGGGATAATGTCATTAAAAGGAGGAAAAGAGATTTTAAAGATTTTGGCCAACATTTTCTCATTTCGTGATCACAAGTACTTGTCCCAATGTGAGGCAAAAACAACCTGCTTGGAAAATGGCGAATAATGGGGCACCTGGGTGGCTCAGTCTAAGCGTCCGACTTCAGCTCGGGTCATGATCTCACGGTTCTTGAGTTAGAAACCCACATCAGGCTCTTTGCTGACAGCTCAGAGCCTGGAGCCTGCTTCGGAATCTGTGGTCTCCCTCTCTCTCTATCCCTGCCCCGTTCATGTTCTGTCTCTCTCTCTCTCAAAAATAAACATTAAAAAAATTTTTAATCATAAAAAAATACAATAAAATCTTTAAGGGGTACCTGGGTAGCTCAGTCAGTCAAGCAGCCGGCTCCTGATTTAGGCTCAGGTCATCATCTCCCGGGTTTGTGAGTTCAAGCCTTGCATCAGTGCAGAGCCAGCCTGCTTGGGATTCTCCTTCTCTCCCTCATCTCTGCCCTTCCTCCACTCATTCTCTCTCTCTCTCTCTCTCTCAAAATAAATAAACTTTAAAAAATAAAATGTCTTCCCTTTGAACTTAAAGTAATTTTAATATTCATGTCATATGTTCCCTGAACTTAATTTTAATATTCATGTCGTATGTTCCCTGTTAATCACAGAAAACGAAGCTCATGTAAACCAATGACAACATATCCCTGTCTCTGTATATACAGCACCATATATAGTACCCTCTGCTTAGTCTGAAATGCCCTCCCATACTCAGTCCCGGCCGAATTCCACTCTTTATCTAGGAACCATTTACAAACTCACCTCTGCTTCCTAGGACATTAGACACCCATTCTCTTAATTTTTCCTCTTTGTGTGTACTCCTGCTCTACATTATGTTTCTATATCAAATATAGCACCCACATTGCACACTATCATGGTTTATTTTCTTGCCAGCATGTTCATAACGCTGGAACTGTAATTGGTTCATCACTGCGTCCCCAGGACCTAGCCCATATTGAGTTCTCAATAAAGTCTATCGACACTGAACAATACCACTCTGCTTCATTTTTCTTATCTGGAAGAAAAGGAAAAGCTTTTGATGTATTTGATAAGGATGTCCTGAGGCTGGAAATTCTTTTTTTTTTTTTTAAGTTTATTTATTATGAGAGAGAGCACATGCACCAGAGGAGGGATAGAGAGAGAGGAAGAGAGAGAATCTCAAGCAGGCTCTGTGCTGTCAGTGCAGAGCTGGATGTGGGGCTCAGTCTCACTTCCCAGAAGATCATGACCTGAGCCAAAATCAAGAGTTGGATGCTTGAACAATTGAGCCACCCAGGAGCTCCTAATTATTTAATTCCTAAAATATAAAGGAACACTATGTTAATACAAAAAGCACCTGAAAGAAGAGGTTTGTTTTAATGAGCCATCAATGGAGAATTCCATTAAGTGGTAGAGCCAGTAATGCAAAAAATTACAAAACATTTATTTAATGAAAGTTGCTGAATACTCAAAGAGGTCTAAGAAATCTCAACATAATTAACTCCTATTGGGTTCATTGGTGCCAGGCACTATTGCCTCCCTTTCAAGAAAGGTACGATCCAGATAGAATGTCAGGATGTATACCAATAAAGAGAGAAAAAAATGCCAAAATAGCATGTATGCCAAAAAGTGATAAAGAAAAATTGCAACAGCTCATGAATACTACCTTGTCTTCTCTGGGATCCAGAAGAACCCACTTGTGTCTGGCTAGATTGAAAGGCACAAAGTTGACTGGTAAAATGACATGTTGAAAGAGCCTCCATGAACACATAGAAACTTGAATTTGAAGGATCACTGTCTAATGATGTTTGCATACCAAGTAGGCTGTCACTAACAGCAAACAACCATTAAATGTAAGCTACCCTCCAAATTTGAAAAAGCACACCTGTTCTTGAGGCTGGCACATTCAGCTGAAAATGTAAACCTTGTCTAATAAATTCTCTGTGCTCCAGCCTCTCACCCACCTCATCACTGGCCTTGTTCAGTAACCCAGTTCTCTCCTACAGCCTCCAGAGGAACTCCGTTCCCAGCAGGGTTGCTAACCCCTCTCCCCTCCCACAGAGGACTTGCTTATTTTCTCTACAGCCTCCACCTCCTTCCTATTGGATTCAAATGCTTTCATATTGAATTTCTGCTGACCTTGAATTAAACCATATTCTATTTTGGGCCACAGAGAAATCAGAGGAAAAAGCAGAGCTCTAGTCTCTAATGATTTCTGGCTGCTTAATCACACATACAGTGTCAATGGGCACAGCACTCCAGAGATAAAGCTGCCTGTTAGTTCACAGACGCACCGGGCTTATCATCCTGCAACTTGAGTGTGTGATATTTTACTGAATTGGTACGGCTTCTTATTCCAGATAATAACAAATTACAAATCAGTCTACAATTAAATCAGCAAAGGGCTCCAGACACAGAGACTTTCAAAGCAAGGCTGTTACCTTCATTAGGTACCTCAAGAGCAGGAATGTTACCTTCTAATTTCTTTTGGCATTTGGAAAATTCTAGATATCCAACCTATATTACATTGTTTAATTTGACATTTAAATAATATTATGTTGGTTTATGTCCACTTAAATACTAAAATTAATCTTAATGAAAGAGGAAGGAAGCTGGCAACACCAAACCCGCAAAGCAAGTCTTTATTTTCTGTTTGCCTTTAAGTTGTTAAAGCTGTGACCTGAAAAGTGAGTTCAACTTGCTGAGCAATCTATTTACCTAAGTCAAACACAACTTGTAAGGAAGTGATTTTCATTTTACCCAGCTTGGAATCTTTCAACTAGAATTGTGGGTTGGTAGAATTTACTAACTAGAAGTTACTTTATATCATCTCAATCAGGCTTCTCAGACTTTCACATGCATACAAATTAGGTGGGGATTTTATTAAAGTGCAGATTCTGATTTAAAAGGTATAGAATGGGACCCAAATTCTTCCTTTCAGACCAGCTTCGTGGGTTGCTTATGCTGCTGGCCCGCTGATGAGTTTCAGGAGCAAAAAGTCTAGGCCTCATTTTGTCCAGAGAAGTGAAATCATGACAATGATTTTATCATTGCTCCAAAGTTTTTCATTCATTAGCATAATTTTTAAATTTCATGAATTTGAAATAGGGAATGAGCAATTTCTGGCAGATGAAGAAAAAAAATCAACCTCACAAAATTCTTAGTTTTATTTTTTGTTTCTTATTTGTTTTCCATAATCTAACCATGTGGGAACATACTGTCTGGATTTGTTGTAATTAGACAATCATTTTAACGCACACATAATTTGTTCTCAACACAATCAGTTAATAGCCTCACTGTATTCCCATAGATGCTTGATGGCATACTGAATATCACGTCATGACATACTCATTCTGTCTCTTTCGGCAACCTTTTATCAAGTCTTAATTTAAAATTTTAACTGAGTGCCTGGCTGACTCAGTCAGTAGAACATGTGACTCTTGGTCTCAGGTATGTGAGTTTGAGCCCCACACTGGGTGCAGAGTTTAGTTAAAAAAATAAAATCTTTAAAAATAAAAAAGTAAATAAAATTTTAACTCAAACAGTTTCAAAGATTTTGGCTATGTCCTGCAAGGCTAGATTATTCCATCTTCTTTTTCTACCTCATAACTAGAAAGCAAGCTTAAGATAAGAAAAGAAACAGGATGTCTTTCTCTCCTTTCTGACTCAGTAATTTAAAACTATAACTCAGAGTTCCTTTGAAAGTTAGTTTAATTTACTCAGTTCCTAGGGGAATGCTGCCAATCTTTTTTATCCTTTTAATAGAATTTAAAAGCTTTAATAGTAATATTAAGAAATATTTAGGTATACATCTGTACTAAATTATTGGGTCTCTAGTCTCTCCATTCCTCTAGGAAAGCAAGTAGAGAGGCACTAGAAAATTTCTAAAAGAGAGAAGGTTCTTTTCCCTTAGAGCCTCTCACCCTGAGCATCTGAGAAAGCTGCATTATATTATCTGTGGAATAGGGAAAACAGAATGACTCTTAGGCCGACTAGCTTCTGATTTTAAACATGAATTATTTAAATATGCAAATAATATCAAGAAACATGTACTGCATGTCTCCTAGGTACAAGGCTCTATATTTCATACAATAAAATGTAAAATCCAATTTTTGCCCCTAAGTCTAGGTGGGATAGTCTACTTAGGAAGGTCACACATAACCCTGTGATAAATGATAATTCAAGATTATATAACAACTCAAAGCAATAGGGCAGTACAGAAGATATTGCTAATTTTGTGGAAGAGCAAGTATGATCTATAGAAATTCAGAGAGGGGAGTAATTATGTACAACTAGGTTGGAGGAATTTTGTTTTCAATCTCTGATAGCAGTTATCTCAGAAGATAAGTGTGATATAAAACAGAAGCAGTTGTCTTTCATCTGGAAGGGACTTTATCAAGGACTAACTGAAAAAATGCTTTATCAAGGACTCACTGAAAAGTCCTTTGTTAACTTGTAATAGAATGTAATTTCAAAGAGACCTGGGTCCCTCTAGCAAATTAACATGAGATAGGCCACAAGCTGCTATTTAGCTCTGCAAGGTCTGCTTTTGTTTTACTGAAAACTGAGGGGGCCCATGATCTCCAAAACCCAGTCCAGTCTAGAATTATAAGATTCTGGGGCCTCTTAGAAACTTCTGGTTTGAAATTCACTAGACTGTGAGCTTTCTTTCTGTATAAAACTTCCCCAGCACCCAGCAAAGTCTGTGGCACTTAGTATTTGTTGGTTGACACTAGGAATTTCCAATCAGCTTTTCATTCATCAAACATGTTGGTTGAGAGTTTACTATGTCATACTCCCATGCTGGACCTGGAGATAGGAATACAAAAAAACTCACCCCTAAGAAGTTCACAGTAGTAGATATATGTCAACAATTATTTAAAAACATGTGGTAAGGGGTGCCTGGGTGACTCAGTTGGTTAAGCATCCAACTCTTGATTTTGGCTCAGGTCATGATCTCATGGAGGTTCTTGGGATCGAGCCCAGTGTTGGGCTCTGCACTGATAGTATAGAGCCTGCTTGGGATTCTCTCTCTCTCTCTCTCTCTCTCTCTCTTAAAATAAATAAATAAACATTAAGAAAAATAAATAAAATCATGTGGTAAGGGCCAACCCAATTAAATTGGGGAAAATAATTGTTGTTGCTATTGTTGTTGTTGTTGTTGTTGTTAAACAAATGATGCCAGAACAATTGGATATCCGTGTACAGAAAAATGAAGTTGGACCCCCTACCCAAACCATTACAAAAATTAACTCAAAATGGATTAAAAATCTAAATGTAAGAGCTAAAATTATAAAACTCATAGAAGAAAACATAGTAAATCTTTGTGACCTAAGATTAGGCAATGGTTTCTTAGACTGACACCAGAAACACGCATAACAAAAGAAAAAGATAAATTGAACTTCATCAAAATTAAAAATGCTGGTATTTCAAAGGACACCATCAAGAAAGTGAAAAATCATCCCACAGAATGTGAGAATATATTTGCAAATCATATATCTGATAAGGTATTAGTTTTCAGATATTTAAGTAACTCTTATAACAAAACCATAAAAAAATACATAACTCAATTTCTCTTTGTGGGCAAAGGATTTGAATAAATATTTCCCTAAAGAAGACATACAAATGGCCAAAGAAAACATGAAAAAGTATTCATCATCAGTCATTCGAGATGCAGCTCAAAATCACAATGAGATACTACTTCACACCCACCGGTTTGACTATAATCAGAAGGTGGATAATAACAAATGTTGGCAAAGATGAGCAGAAGCTGGAACCCTCATACATTGCTGGTGGAAACCTAAACTGGTGCAGCTCCTTTAGAAAGAGTTGGACTATTCCTTAAGGTATGAAATACCGAGTATGACCCAGACATTCCACTCTTTGTTATATAACCAAGAAAAGTAAAAACATATGTCTGCACAAAAACTAGTACATAGAGGTGCTATTTGTAAGAGCTAAAAAGTGAAATCAAACCAAATATCTATTCATTGAAGAATGGATAACAAAATGTGGCATATCCATAAAATGGAATCATATTTATCTGTAAAAAGAAATCAAGTCCTGAAAGATACTACAATGTTAATGAATCTTGAAAACATTATGCTAAGAATGCAGATATAAAAAGCCACATGCTGTGTAATTCCATTTATATTAAATGTCCAGAATAAGCAAATCCAAAGAAACAAAAAGTGGATTAGTAGTTTCCAGAGGTTGCAGAGAAGGTGAATGAAGAATGATTGCTGGGTGCCTGGGTGGCTCTGTTGGTTGGCTTCGGATTCTTGATTTTGTCTCAGTTTATGATGTCACATTTCGTGGGTTTGAGCCCCACATCAGGCTCTGCACTGACAGTGTGGAGTCTGCTTGGGATTCTCTCTCTTCCTCTCTTTTTCTTTCTCTCTCTCTCTCTCTCTCTCTCTCTCTCTGCCTCTCCCCCACTCACACTCGCTCTCTCTCAAAACAAATAAATAAACTTAAAGAAAAAAGGAATGATTGCCTTATGATCATGAAGTTTCTTTTGGAGTGATGAAAATGTTGTAAAATTACATAGTAGTGATGGTTACACACATTTTGAAAATACACTGAGTTATATGCTTTATTTTTTTTATGTAAACTCTACCCCCAATGTGGGGTTCGAGCTCATGACCCTGCGGTCGAGAGTCACATAGCTCTATCAACTGAGCCTGCCAGGTGCCCCATGATTTGCATACTTTAAACAGATGGATTTTATATTATGTAAATTTTATATCAATTAAAAATATATATACTCATAGAGGAGTATAAACAGAGTACTATGGGAGCAGCTAACTCTATCTGGGAGAGGCTATGAAGGCCAAAGGAAGAACCATTGAGTGGAATTTGAAGGATAGTGCTGGATGACAACAGTGGATGGAGAGAGTCAGGCATACTAAAAAGGACAGAACATGTATCTTGGAGTTGGACTTCGGTTCCAAAGCTAGTCCTGCTACATACTAGCTGAGTGACCTTGAACAGGTTACATTTAATCCCACTAAAATGAATATCCTCATCAGCAAAATGGAGGATACTTACTTCATGGGTCCAAATTAGATAGGATACTATATGTAGAGCACTCAGTAAGTATTCAACAAGCATAGCCCTCTCTTTCTCCCTTCAACCTCATATTGCTATTTTAGGTGGAATTAATGTTGAGTGTAAAGGCAGAGCAGGGAAAAGGCCTAGAATGGGTCTGAATGGCAAGAAGCCAAGTATAAAGGCAGCTGGAAGCAGAAGCAAGTGTTTTAGAGTCAGAAAATAGAGACTCTGGAGATGCCTGCCTGGGTGGCTCAGTCAGCTGAGCTCAGTCAACTTCAGCTCAGGTCATGATCTCGTGGTTCATGGGTTTGAGCCCCACATTAGGCTCAGTGCTGACAGCTCAAAGCCTAGAGCCTGCTTCGGATTCTGTCTCCCTTTCTCTCTTGCCCCTCCTGCACTTGTGCTCTCTCTCTCTCTTTCAAAAATAAAAATAAACATTCAAAAAAATTTTTTAAGTGATTAAAAAAAAATAGAGACTCTGTAAGCCAAAGAAGGAGCTTTGGATTTGGTCCTATGATTTAGTCCTAAATCCACTGAAGTTTTAAAGAGAAGAGGAATGTGAAGATATTGGTCTTTAGATGAGAGGAGAGGGAAGGGTGGCCCAGAGTAGACAAGAATGGTAGCTCTGGGATCTCAGGAGAAGATGTAGATTTTTAACTTTATTAAGTGTAAATCAAATCCATGCATATTAGAGGCACTTGATGTGGCCTATTTGCTAATGAATTCTTAATAATTATTTGGTGACAGGGGCACCTGGGTGGCTCAGTTGGTTAAGCATCTGACTCTTGGTTTTGGCTCAGGTCATGTGCTCATGGTTTTGTTCAAGCCCCGCATTGGGCTCTGTGTTGGCAGTGAGGAGCCTGCTTGGGATTCTCTTCTGTCTCCCTCTCTCTCTCTCCCCCTTCCCCAATTGCTCTGTCTCCCTCAAAATAGGTACACTTAAAATTTTTTTAAAATAATTATTTCGTGACAGATTTTCTGTATTTTAATTGTTTACTTCAGTTAGTATTTTGGTAAAGCTAAATCTTAGATAATTCCAGTAAAGAAAAGTACTTATTGTTGAGAACAGTACAATCTCCAGTCTGAGTACTACGTGGCAAAATTGAAAGACTTGGCTCTATTTTTGACAGAAGCAGGTTATATAACTTGCTGTGAATTCATTTCCCTTTCAGAGAATAAATGATGACAACGTTAACCTGGCTGACTTCAAAATATTGTGAGAATAAACAAACATCTCAAAGCTCTTTGAAGTTCATTGATGGAAAGTACCCTTCAAATCCAAAATTTCATTATATAAATAGACAGTGAATTATTATCCTTTTCCTGAATCAATTTTTAGTGTTCCTTCCTCTAATCTTGCCCTTGAACATTTCTACAATTACAACAACAATGAAAAACCTTCTGAATTCCTTTTTTATGTTTTATTTATTTTTGAGAGAGAGAGTACGTGCACAAGCAGGGGAAGGGCAGAGAGAGAGGGAGACATAGAATCCAAAGCAAGCTCTAGGCTCTGAGCTGTCAGCACAGAGCCTGATGCGGGGCTCAAACTCATGGACTATGAGATCATGACCTGAGCCAAAGTCAGATGTCCAACCGACTGAGCCACCCAGGAGCCCCTTGAATTCTTATTCTGAAAAAGTTCCTGCAGTGTATTGTAGTTAAAGTAAATTCTAAACACATGTGCATAGTGCACTGCGGTCACAAAACGCTTTTACAAATACAATCACATTCAGATGAATTGATTTTTCCCAATAAGCTCATCTGGTAGTGTTGATGAACTTGGTATGTGAAGAGGTGAAATGAATTGCCTAAGAGTACCCAGCTAGAAATGAGCAGGACCAGTGCTTAAACTCAGGTTAACTCTAGATTCCAAGGTTTGCCTATCTTCCTTCATTAAACTAGACAAAGATAATCTTATGCGCGCGCACACACACAAACACACACACACACACACACATTTAATTCCCTACAAAATGTTCCATATTTCTTATAAAGAATAGGCTACTTCTTGGGGTTGCTCAATTGGTTAAGCATCCAACTCTTGGTTTCAGCTCAAGTCGTGATCTCATGGTTCCTGAGTTCGAGTCCTACATTGTACTCCACACTGACAGTGCAGAGCCTGCCTGGGATTCTCTCTCTTTCTGCCTCTCATTTGCTTGCGCATGTGGGTGTGCTCTCTCTCAAATAAATACACTTAAAAAAAAAAGAATAGGGTGCTTCTGGGCTCTTAAATACTATATTGATACAGGGGTAATTTTTTTTTTAAAGAAAATCTTTTATGTTTCTTTTTGAGAGAGAGCACACCTTTCTGTGCTGACAGCAGATAGCCCGATGCAGAGCTGGAACTCAGGAACCTTGAGATCATGGCCTGAGCCTAAGTCAGACACTTAACTGACTGAGCCACCCGGGTGCCCCAAGACAGAGGTTATTTATTTGTAGATTAAATAGTATAGTATTGGCTAAGACAAATTTATCAGCTTTTAAATGTTTTAATTTATTTCTATAAAACTACTTCAAATGAGTAACCCAAGCTTTTCTCAAAATAACATGTCAATATTACACAAATTATTTGAATAAATTATATATATTAAATCATTATAGCAGAAATTATTCTGAAATGAACGTATATATCATACTAAGCTCTGCATAAATATATAGTGTATTTAAAATACCACATAGTAATAATGGTTTATAGTCAATTTGAAGAATTCGATCAGGGAGTAAACTTTCATAATACCTAAATTGGACATGTGTTAATCATGTTTTTTAATTTTGTGTATTTTGTGAGGCTTTGACATCTTGGTGGCCTTACTGACAGAGGAGTCCTCCCAGGGCTAGCTAATTCCTAGAGATAGCAAATGACTCCCCTGTGACCGTACCTTTCATATGCAAACCAACCCAACTAAAGTTTATATCCCTAAACACCTCCTTTATATAACTCATCGGCAAGCCATTACTCCCCCTGCTCTAAATTACTCCAGGGCAACTAGAGACCACCCCTATAGACAAGATCCTGCAAAAATTATTCAAATTATCCAATCCAAGATTTGCTCAAACTTTCTTACACTGCCTTGTCCATTCCTTCCTGCAGAAACCACAGTGAATGCTCTGGCCCTGCTTTCTCTTTCACTCTTTCTGCCTCCTAATTGACCCTGGTACTTCCCCTTATGTGGCACTCCCCCCACCCAGCTGTAAATAATAAACTCTTCTTTCAAAGGCAATTGTCCCTTGTCTGTCACCTTACCATACCTAACTAAAACAAATCTCAGGTACAAATCAAGACAACTGTGGTATTCTTCCTTAACTAAGAGTAAACAAAGAACTGGGAGGGGAAAAAAAAGGCAATGCTCCATTCATCATGTACTGAAAATGAAAGATCAAAGATGGAATACACTTTTTTGGGTGAGTGACTTCTAAATTTATTTATTCTTCCAACATTTATTTATTGAGAGTTTGCTAAGTATCTGGCGCTGTGTTAGGCACTGAATATACAGTAAGGAAGAAAACAGGTTTAATCCCTGTCCTTTTGAGATTCACAGTTTAGAGAGAAAAGTCGGCAAGAAAACAAGTGAACAAACACATTATTATAAAGTGTGCTACACTTACAAAGCCATCCAGGTGCCCCTGATTTACAGTTTTAAAAGCTTACTTACTGTGTAGAGAATAGACTGTAGAGGAACAAGACTAGAAGTTGGGTGACCTGTCAGGAGTTTAGTGCAGTGGTCCAGGAGAAAGATGATGGTGGCTTGGTCTAGGTGGATAACAGTGGAGGTGATCAGATTTGGGGGCACCTGGGTGGTTCAATCAGTTGAGCGTCCGACTCCTGATTTCATGATCCTAGGGTTGTGGGATCCAGCCCCATGTTGGGCTCTGTGCTGAGCATGGAGACTGCTTAAGAATCTCTCTCTCCCTCTACCCCTCTCCCCTGCTCGCACACTCTGTCTCTAAAAACTGAAAATAAATAAATAAAAATAAAACGAAAGATTGTTAAAAAAAAAAAAACAGAAGAAGAAGAAAAAGAAGGAGAAGAAGTGTCAGATTTGGTTAATTTCTTGATGATTTCATGCACGGTGTGGCCAGAGATGAGGTTATATTTTGAACGTGGAGTTGACAGGATTGTCATGGGTCACACAGCTAGTGAGTTCAGTTTGTATGATTCTACAGCCATGTTTCTAACAATTCCAGGCTGTCACAATGCTAAATGACAAAAGTATAAATGCAGAAAGGAAAGTACATAGTATCTTCAAGTCTTGAGTATCCTGAGCCACCTATATGCTTGAGGTAAGGCTTTGTGGCACAAGGCAAAACAAAACAAAACAAAACAAAAACAAAACCTCTGGACTGGGCGCACAGGAGATCAGGGTTCAAACTCTGCTTCTGCCTTGGATTCTTCATCGGCATGGATCACACGACATCTAATGTCCCTTCTAGCTTTAGGGTTCTGTGTTTCTACTATTCAGCACCTGGGGAGATACAGCTGACTATGTATGGTGCCACCCACAGGTGTACAAGGGACGATAAGAAGGCTTAGCATATGATTAACATACTAATTACTGCAAGAGCAGATGAGAGGAGCAGGACTAGAGACTGTCTTCAGTTTCAACACTATTTGGTTTAGTAGAAGTACTTGGTTTTAGTAGATGGCTTTCAAGGAAAACAGAAAGCAGGTCTATACATTGTTGTCATTCCAATTTTCAGGATATGCTAGAATTTTACGCCTCATTCATCCAAATATTCAAGCATTTATTCCCTCAACAAGCATTTAAAACCTATTGAGTATTAGGTGTACTCAATAACATTTTGAGCAAATCTGAGTGAAGTTAAAAAACAAACAAGAGATGGGCACCTGGGTGGCTCAGTCCGTTAAGTGTCCGACTTCAGCTCAGGTCATGATCTCACAGTTCGTGGGTTCGAGCCCTGCATTGGGCTCTGTGCTGAATGCTTGCTCAGAGCCTGGAGCCTGCTTCAGATTCTGTCTCCTTCTTCTCTGCCCCTCCTCTGCTTGAGCTCTGTCTCACTCTGTCTCTCAAAAATAAATACATGTAAAAAAAAAATAAACGAGGACTTTTTAGACTTTACATCTGGCCTTTTAAGACTTTACAACAACCTTCTACCGTGTTGTTGCTCTTTCCTTTTTCACATAATAAAACTAAAACCTGAGGTGGTCTAATCACTTGCCCAAGGCAGCTCACTTGGTAAGGTAGTGAGCCCAGTATTCATATCTGGGTCTGCTGGATTTTTCACCTCACCACACAGGATCCTATGAAAGTGATCACAGTCTAGTTGGGGTGTGGGACTGTGTGTGTGCTGTCTTAACTACGCTGAAAAGGTGCAGCATGGAGTGACCCATGATCTAGAATAGAGGTCAGCAGACTTTCTCTGTAAAGGGCCACATAGTGAGTGGGTCATGATAGGGTCTGAGGCAGTCACTCAGTCCTGCCCTTGTAGCACGAAAGCAGCAGACGACGAAACATAAATGAATGGGCATGGCTGTGTTCCAGTAAGACTCTGCTTCACAGAGAATGAAATTTAAATTTCACGTAATTTTCACTTGTCACAAAATATCATTCTTCTTTTGATCTCCCCCACCCCAATCATTAGAAATGTAAAACAAATTCTTAGCTTGAGAGCTGTAGGAAAAATAAGTGGCAGGCTGGATTGGGCCCATGGGCTTGCGCTGGCAGTTTGGGGTGCTATGACAAATACCACAGACTGGGTGGCTCAAACAATGAACAATTATTTCTCACAGTTCTAGAGACTGTGAAGTCCAAGATCAAGATGCTGGCGGTTGTGGTATCTGGTGAGAGGCTTATTCCTGCTTTGCAGATAGCCACCTTATTGCTGTATCCTCACATGGCAGTGAGAGAGATCATCTCTCTCTCCTGTCTCTTTTTATAAAGGCATTAATTCCATTTATGAAGGCTCCTTCCTGATGACCTATTTACCTCCCAAAGGCTCTAAATACCATTACAGTGGGAATTCAGGCTTTAACATACGGAGTTTGGGGACACACATTCACTCTGTAACAGTTATGAGGGGGGCTCTGGCATCTTGAAGAGTTCTGTGATCACTCTTCTCTGCAGGCCAGACCTTTCAGTGGGAACTGCAGCAACGGATTGGGAAACTAAATGCAATAGGAGTAATTGTATCCTAGGGTGGCAGGGCCAAGTGGCAGCACTTAACTGCTAAAGGCTAAGTGGGCATGGTTACCATGATGGACAGCAGAGTCAAAGCGGTAATTAGTCTGACTTGTGCATCATTGGCTCATCATGGTGTTCCTAGAAATGAAATAGATAGGGAGCTTACTAAATTCTTACTTGAACTGGATAAGTAGAGAAGTCTTGGTTAAGTAAATAAAAGTCTAACCTGTATCATAAAAAGAGAGTAATAGCCCCTCAATCAAATTCTCAAGACTCCAGCCAGTTTACAGATCCCAGAAACCCGTAAATGAAGGGGAGGCTACATCCCTTAGAGGAAGGACACTGGGACACTACCAAAAATTTATAGTTATTCTTTCTCTAGCCTCTCCCAAGGGGACCTACAACCTTTACTAGGGTAACTGTGCATTGGGGGAAAGGAAACAATCAGACCCTTTGGGGACTATGGGAAGATGGCTCTGAATTGACATTGATTCCAGGAGACTCAAATGTCACTACAGCCCATTAGTCAGAGGAGGGGCTTATAGAAGGTAGGTGATTGGTGGATTTTGATCTCAGATCTGTCTCACAGTGGGCCCAGTTGGTCTCCAATTCCATCCTGTGGCTATTTCTTCAGTTCTGGAATGCATACTTGGAATAGATACGCTTAGCAGAGAGCAGAATCCTCGCATTGCTTCCCTGACCTGTGACATGAGGGCTACTATGATGGAAAAGACCAAATGGGAGCTCCTTGGAACCATTTATACCCAGAAATATCGTAAGCCAAAATCAATAGCCCATTCCTGGAGGGACTACAGAGATTATTGCTAACACACACCTATTCGACTCCCCTATTTGGCTTGTGCAGAAGACAGATGGAACCTGGAAAATGACAGTGAACGATCATGAACTTATTAACCAGGTGGTGGCTCCAGTTGCAGCTATTGTACCAGATGTGGTTTCCTTGCTTGAACAAATGAACATGTCCTCTGATACCTGCTGTACAGCTGCTGATCTGGAAAATGCTTTTCTTCTTGATACCTGTTAGTAAAAACCACCAGAAGCAGCTTGCTTTCGGATGGCAAGGTCACCAATATACCTTCACTGTCCTACCTTGGGGTACATCAGCTCTCCAGCCCTATGTCATAATTTAGCTCACAAAGATCTTGACCACGTTTCCCGCCCACAAGGTATCACACTGGTCCCTTATATTGATGACATTATGTTGATTGGATCTAGGAAGCAAGAAGTAGCAACGACTCTAGACTTACCAGTAAGGCATTTATATGTCACAAGGTGGGAAATAAATCCAAAAAGACCTTAGGGGCTTCTACCTCTGAAATTTCTAGGGGTCCAGGAATACGGAGGCAACATATTCCTCAGTTGGGTGTTTTACTCCATGCTACTTACTGAGTGACCTAAAAAGCTGCTAATTTTGAATGGGGCCCTGGATAAGAGAAGGCTCTGTGACAGGCCCAGGCTGCTGTGTACGCTGCATTGCCACTTGGGCCAGATGATCCAGCAGATCCAATGAGGCTTGGAGTGTACGTTGCAAATAGGGATGCTGTTTGCAGCCTTTGATAGGCCCCTATAGGTGCATCATAGTGTATGCAGGCCCTTAGAACTTTGGAAAAAAGGCCTACCATCCTCTGCAGGTAATTTCTTTTGAGAACCAGCTCTTGGCTTGCTACTGTGCCTGAGTAGAGACTAAATGGATCACCCAGTTATCATAAGAGCTGAGCTACCCATCATAAGCTGAGTGTTATTTGGCTTACCAGCCCATAAATTTGGTTGTGCATAGCAGCATTCCACCATCAAATGGAAAGGGCCCAGCAGGTCCTGAAGGCTACATGAAGAAGTGGTAGGTTACATGAAGAAGTGGCCCGTATGCCTGTGGTCCCTACTCCTGCTACAATGGAAGGATACAGCAAGGAGGCAGCTGTCTGCAAACTAGGAAGAGGGCTCTCACTAGACACTGAATGTGCCTGTACTCTGATCTCGGACTTCCCAGCCAGCCTCCAGAACTGTGAGAAAGAAATGTTGTTTAAGCCACCCAGTAGTAGGTGTTTGTTATAGTGGCCCAAACTGACTAAGGCAGAAACAGTAGTTTACCAACCCTTGACCTAGAGTCCTCCAATAGAACTTTCTGTAATGATGGAAATATTCTATATGTGGACTGCACAATATAGTTTCCACTAGCTATATGTGGCTATTGAGCACTTAAAGTGTGACTAATACAACTGAGAAACTGAAATTTTAATCTAGCCTTCTTTTCCATTCCTGTGGCCCTTATCATTTCTCTTAGGTTTCATATAGTTTCTCAATTAGTTGCCCTGTCTCCATTTTCATTCTCCTCCAATCCAACCTTCACAAAGCTAGAGAGAGTTTTCTAAAACCAAATAGGATCCTAGCACTTCTCCAAGGTTATGGTTCCTGGAAACTTCAGAAAGAAGTTCAACTCGTTAACATGCCATATACATCCTTTCCTTAGGAAATCACACCCCAAAAACCAAGAGTACACTTTACACATTGCATGTTAGCCAATTTGACAATAAATTATATTAAAAAATAAAAAAATAAATAAAGGAAATCCACAAAGAAGTAAAATACCTTCCTCTGATCAGGTAAGTGATGATAAATTTCTTAAGAGTAGTCCCTCAGCATACTTTGTCTCTTCTAACATTTCACACAGTGGCTTTCTGAATGCTACCATGAAAAAACACTTGGCTTTGGAGATGGAAATTAGAACCCTGCTTCTGGTACATTCGAGCAGAGACACCATGGGTTCTTAATCACCTTGAGCCTTACTATACCTCTGTGCTAAATGGCAATGGTGTTAATTATATCAAAGGTTTTGGTGAAGATTAAATGAGTCTGAACTTAGTAAAAAGGCTGTATACATGATTGCTATCATTATAATAATTATCAACTTTAGAAATGTTTCTCAAAAAGCAATACTGATCTGACTTTACCTAACATACTTTACCTAACATGTTTATCCCAAACACTCCTTTGACATTTTCAATCTTTAGGTTTTTTTTTTTAATTTTTTAATGTTTTATTTATTTTTGAGAGAGAGACAGGATGAGCAGGGGAGGGTCAGAGAGAGAGGGAGACACAGAATCCAAAGACAGGCTCCAGGCTCTGAGCTAGCTGTCAGCACAGAGCCCGACGCGGGGCTCGAACCCACAAACCGTGAGATCATGACCCGAGCTGAAGTCGGACGCTCAACCGACTGAGCCACCCAGGCACCCCTCAATCTTTAGGTTTAAGACTGTGATTTCTTCACGTTTGTTTCTCTAACCAATAATTTCAGCAATACCAATGGACATTTGATTTTTTGAGAGTCAAATGCCAATGCCATTATATGAGCATGTCAGAAATGAAAGAAAAAGTAGTAATATTTTAAGTATCCACAGGGACTTTTCAAAGGGGACTTTCTCAGTGAGTTCTCCTAGGAGTAGTAGGAAAGGCACTGCCCTCTGAGAGTAAAATGAAGTACAGAAACCACATTTTCAGGGGTGCCTGGCTGGCTCAGTCAGAATAGCGTGCTACTCTTGGTCTTAGGGTTGTGAGTTTGAGCCCTATCTTGGCAGTGTGGAGAATAAAGAATAAAATCTTGTTTTTTAAGTTTATTTATTTGGAGAGAGAGAGAGAACACATGAGCAGGCAAGGGGCAGAGAGAGAGAGAATCCCAATCCCAAGCAGGCTTTGAGCTGGGCCTGATGTGGGTTCAATCTCATAACCGTGAGATCATGACCTGAGCCGAAATCAAGAGTGGGACACTTAACTGACTGAGCCACCCAGGTGCCTCAAGAATAAAATCTTTAGGAAAAAAAAACAAAACAAAAAAACTGTGTTTTCAAAGGAGGTAAAAGAAGTAAACTGACAATTTAGTTTATATTGGAAATATTCTTTTCCCTTTCCTAGGGAGGGCCTGAAAGCACAAGGTTTCTAAGATTAAGTATACTTTTCATTAGTTCACATTATACTTTATGATAGATTTATATCAATACTTCATTATCAGGTCTTGAAACTAGTGCAATTCCACCATCTTAAGAAATACCAAAAGAAGCCATGGTCATCAGTACATTTTTTTTTCTGTTAAGGGCAGTAAAGATTGATTCTGACATGAAGTTTGAAGGTTTTCAAAGTACTTACTGGATCTGTTTCGGAATACTTACATTGAGGGATATCTGTACAAAAACACCCCACTCTCAAAGTTAAAATTTCTTGGAAGACGGAGACTTTTTATAGTCATCTGTATTTATTTGTTTCAGTCGGCCTCAGTGTATAGTTACCAAATATACTGTACAGTAAACCATATTAGCAAACCGGTGGCTATTCCTGCTTATTTTCTTTGGTGCTCAAGTTGGCAATCTCTACTAAATGCTCAGTAAATTCATGCCAAAGACCTGAATAATATTCAGGGTCAACATGGCGATTCCTTAATCTCACCAGCGTCTGGAACACAATTTTTGAGCCTGTGAGAAGAACTGCTGGTTTATACCTCCGACTTCAATGAATCCTAGGTAACAAGTCCTGTAGCCAGCAAGCCATTTTCTTCCCCACTGAAACTTCAGCATCCAATCTTGGTTGTATTTTCTTTCATTTCACTTATGACAGTTTGCATATGCTTTCGTGTATTTTAGATGTTCTTACAAATTTTAACTTCCAAGCAAAACTTTTCGTATCTTGGTTACAGACCCCCTCCTCATGAAGAAGACCATCGGTAAAAGAAAGCGAGGGACTGGAGAGAAGACAGAGGAATCTAAATTGGGGAAACCAGATCATTTCCCAGAGCTAGCAAGGCCTCAGGTGGGAGGGGGGGATTGGAAGCCGAGGACGCCACGTGACCTTGGGGGCCCCCCGGGCTGAGTCGACCCCGCCCCTCCGCTCGCCGCCGGGGGACGCATGCGCAGCCCGTGTTAGTGATGGAGGAGAGAAGATGGCGGAAGCGGAGTGAGTGACTTGCTGGTGACTGATGTCGTAACCGGGGGGGGGGGGCGAGTGGGGCAGCGACATGTCCCCTGAGGGGAAAGCTCAAGGCTCTTTTGCGGGCAGTGCAGGGAAAGGGAGACGCAAGAGCTTCCTTATCTTTCTTGGAGGAGCCCGCTTGGCCCAAAGAGGGGGGCGGAGGCTAACTGTAAGGGTCTAGTTACCTCCAGGCGGGAGCGCCCCTTCCGCCGTGTGATCCCGAATCGGCAGGGCCCTGCCGGCAGAGTCACCCCAGGGACTCCGACCGCTGAGGTCTTCCGGGAGGTGAGCCCCAGTGGGCCTCTCAGGCGCTGTCATCCCTGCAAGTGGGCCCCGCGGGCAGGCTTGTCACGGATGCCCGCTCCAGGGGCCCGCGGAGGCTGGGTAGGGTTGGGCGGGCACTGCCAGGCCTCCTTAGCGCTCCCCTCCTTCCCGCCCCGGCGTCACCCCACTCCTCCTCAGAGGGAGAACCTGAGACGGAGCTGCTCACCGCCCTCCCCCAGGAGGCGTGGAGGAGGTGTCCTAGCGCGGGCCTTCGCGGTGGGGGCTCCTGCGGGTCTGGCCAGGCTGAAACACCCGGGAAAGAAAGACCGTATTTCCCTTGGGTCTCTGGCTGCAGCGTTGATGCCTGCGTTAGAGGGCCATGTTCTTGTGTGGCGATGTGGTGTGATGGTATCCTTAGTTAGCTACTCAAACTTAGTGTTTCCTGGGTAGGCCTCTTGCGCACCAAGACTGCCAGCTGTATTTTGCAGACCGTACTACGCACAGACGGTGGAGTTAGTAAAATTGTTTTTTTGTGCCAGGTCTCCAAATGCAATACAATGGTTTGGTCATTTCTACTCACTGATATTTAGATTTGGGCCTAGAATTTGGATTATCTGTGACCATTTTTGGTTTGTTAGTGAACGAACTTATTACCATGGGGTTTCAGTTTGAAGACATGGTTGTGCAGAATAGCAGCCTAAAAGGACCAGGATTTAAACTGGCTTTTTGCTATCACTGCTACATGGTTAAGAAGTTTTGACAGCCAGCAATTTGGCAAAAAGTTTCCTTTATCCACCACTAAATCTGTGTGATGTTGAACAGTTACCATATGATTTGATGATTGGAAGGCAGTTTGAAAAACTATAAAAAAAAAAAACCCTAGAGAAGCATAAAGATGTGTGTCATTTACTAATCAAAAAAGTGAAGTCAGCTGTTTTCCTCCACTATTTTCCTTTTATTAAATTGAGTTTTTTTACTTTTAATTACTTGGAGAGCATATAAATACTATTTGCATAAATGATGTAAAGGACAAAGAAAATTTGTACATAAAGGGACACCGTATGGGAATAGTGTGTGTATGCACAATTAGTGCCAAATTCTTTTGTCTTTTCATGAAGTAGCAAGTGTTCTGGCTACGTTCTTGTCAATGATGCTGATGTGATGTGTGTCAGATTTTGTTTCTCAGAAGAAAAGACAGGATAAGAAAGGCAGATAAAATCAGTATATTCTCGTGTGCTTTTCACTATTCTGGTACATTTCTAACCCTACAAAAACTATTGTAGTTTTACTTTCTAACAATATTGAGGCCCTCAGATTTGACTTAAAATGTTCGAATTTATTCAGTTACAGATTCAGTGTTAAGTGGAATTTTATACCACAACAGTGAAGTAACATTGAAGGAAACAGAAAGTCTGGTACAAAAAGGCCCTTTACTGTGCATACATGAGGAAAGTGACATAATTATGCCGTTTTCAAAATTTGGAGCAATTCTTTGTGAAAGGAGGTTTTTGGAAGGAAGCAAGGAAATTGTTGTCTGCTGCTTCTCTGTTTTCTGGGAGTAAGCTGCTTAAGTATAACCAGAGTTATTAGGTGTATAAGGACAATGTTGTAGACTAATCGGGAAAAGCCAGTGTGAGTTTATAAAAAAAAATTATTATTTTTACTTTCTTAAAAATGTTTATTTATTTTCGAGAGAGAGAGAGAGAGAGAGCGAGCATGAGCAGGGAGGGAGATAGAGGATCTGAAGCTGGCTCTGTGCTGACAGCAGAGAGCCCGACGTAGGGCTGGAGCTCACAAACCGTGAGATCATGACCTGAGCCGAAGTCGGACACTTAACCCACTGAGCCATCCAGGTGCCCCTACTTTTTTTTTTTTTTTTTTTTTTAATGTAAGCTCTATCCCCACTGTGGAGCTTGAACTCATCACGACTCTGAGATCAAGAGTTGCATGCTCTACCCACTGAGCCAGCCACGTGCCCCTTGGAGGCCCACATTGGCTGTAGAGATTACTTAAAAAATAAAATCTTAAATTATTTTAAAAAATTAACTTATTTAATAGAAGATATTTTTAAAGCAGAGTGTATATGGTAACCAGAAATAAGCTAATGGACACAGGTCCTTAGGCATCCTATTTTAATGGATAGGTCAGAATGACTTTGGTCAAAAGAAAGTAAAGAAATATTTTAAAGTATTCTGATGTTGCTTTAGTATTTATTTTTTAGGTATAGTATTCTCTTTGTATAGTATTTGTATAGTATTTGGTTTCAATCATCTTTCAGTAATGAAAAGATAAACTTTAGGCCAGGATTTATTTAAGTTGCATATCCTGAATTATTTGAACTCAAATTTAGAAGGTATTAACTATTAAATATACTATATATTGGTGAAGTGCTTTTCCTTTCTAAGTGCTCATGGTGACTGTGTGCTGTCTGTGCTATTTTACGAGGGTCGTCTTAAAAATTTAGATTGTTGCTGATTATTTCTTTTGAAATAGTTAAATACTCTTTAAAGCCTATAATATAATGCTTTTGCCAATGCAAACCCTTTGTGCTATCTGACAGATTCAAGGACCACACTACCGCTATGGAGAGTGAAGCAAACTCTGGCACCTCTTCTGTGTCGACAACAACCAGTAGTACCACCACCACAACCATCACCACTTCCTCCTCTCGAATGCAGCAGCCGCAGATCTCTGTCTACAGTGGCTCAGACCGACATGCTGTCCAGGTATTTCCGTTACAGTGAAGGGTGGGCTAAGACTTAGGATGCCATTATTTTTCTCTTAAGCCAGATAAACCTATTGTTTTATATCCTCAAATGAGTGACATGATATTTTCTAAATGAGTACAGTTAGAATAGTTAATATTTGAAACAGTCAAAAGCTATTTAATAATCATTCTATTGAGAGGGCTGACATTTGTCAGCATGTGGCTTATAAAACCATACGTCAGGAAAATTATAATTGGAAGGTCTCTAGGTGGCTGCTACAATGTGGAGACACTCAACCTGCAGCTTAATATGCAGAATGGATCTAGCTTTTTCTAGGTTCTTTTATATTTGAACCCAAAATATAGACTTAGGAAGATCCATTCAGGTCTTTGGATGATTTAAGAGGTTCAGTTTAAACTCAAATGGCTTAAGAACCTAAGCAGAAGAATCCATTTAAAGTTCTTAGGGGCAGAGGGGGAAGGGAATATTTAGGAAAAGTTTTAGTCTCTTCACTTGGTTGACAAAATTAATTTTACTTGGTTAACTTTTATAATAAGGTTGAGGCAATATGGTATTTCATAAAAAGGGCACGGGCATTGTAGTCTGATATGTTCTTTGTTTGATTTCCATTTTCTTAATCTTTAGTAGCTATGTGTGTTGGCTGAGAGGCATGATCTCTTTGAGCATCAGGAAAATGTAAAGGAAGAGACTACCTAGTGCCTTAGTTATTATCATTAAAGGAAGCATTAGAACTGTGGGGGGCACATTATATATGCCCAATCAATAACAGTAGCTAATATTTGTTGAACAATTACTATGTGCCAAGCATTTGATGAATGCTTTACATGGATTATCTTTTTTTTAAAGTTTATTTGTTTGTGAGAGAGAAGACAGAGAACTCTAAGCAGGCTCTCTGCCGACAGCACAGAGCTGGATGTGGGACTCAAACCCATGACCCGTGAGATCATGACCTGAGCTAAAATCAAGAGCTGGACTCTCAACTTACTGAGCCACCCGGGGGGTGGGGGTGGGGATGGGGATGTGTGTCCCTCTTTTTTTTTCTTTAAAGTTTATTTCTGGAGAGAGAACAGGCGCATGAAAAGGGGAGGGGCAGAGAGAGAGGGAGAGAGAGAGAATCCCAAGCAGGCTCTGAACTGCCAGCTCAGAGCCCGACACAGGGCTTGAACTTATAAACTATGAGATCATGACCTTAGCTGAAGTCAAGAGTCAGCTGCTTAACCTACTGAGCCACTCAGGCATTCCTGGATTATCTCTTTTAATCCTCACCACACCTCTATAAAGTGGATGCTGTTATTATCTCCCATTTTACAGATAGGAAAACTGATGTTTTAAATAGATTAAATAACTTTTCCTAAATTCACATAGCTAGTAGATTGTCTGGTTTTAGAGTTGTGCCTTTAACCACTCTGAGTTTTTATTTTTTCCATTATATCTGCTTACTCTCCTACAGTCTCCACAATTGCATTCTACTCTGAAAATAACCTCTTTGCAATATAGTCCTCTCTCCACTCCATTTTTCTAGATTGGATATCCCAGCATAATGGCTATTTAACTGTTATTTTGGATTCTGAAGTTACCGTGGGGTGGAATCAAGAGTTGTTGGAGATTGAGTCAGTCCAGCAAATGTTCAAACTGGAATGAGGAATGTGTTTTTAAGGTTGTTTACCTTCTTTGTGGCAAGGGATGTAGGAGAGAGTATCTAGAGCTTTCAGCATGCAGATGATGTGATATTTTAATATGATATTTTGATCTTTAGTTTTTACCTAAGCTGGATGTGTTAATAAAAAATAAAATGTTACTGGAGATGGATAGGTATAGCTATATCTCACAAATAGCACTTACACTAGTTCTTATGAGATCATAGAATTGCTTCCCCTAAAATACAATCAAATCAATATTGAATTACCTAAGTAGTTCTTTAATACCTTCCAGCATTCTCTTCTAATCCTGTGAATTCTCTTTACTCTTTTTGTTTCTTTAAAGAATAAAATAAGAACAATGTGTTGTACTTTTAACTTGTCTTCTAGGAGTCTCTCTCCCATGAGTTTATCATTGAATGATAATGAAAGACTATGTTGACAATAGAAGAAATGGCTACCCTCTGACAAAAATGTGTCAAATAGATTATTTACCTGTTATTTTAGTTTGATTTTAGTTTTGTTACGGACTTTGAAGAACATATAGATTTACCTGACCCAAAAGATGTACTGCTGTAATTCTAAATTGCTTAATGCTGGTCTTTAGTCTCCTGCAACTAGAGGTCAAAAGCGTACATTGATTGTGTGACCGGAATCTGTAGCAGGTAATAGCAAACTGTAGTTGGAGAGATGAGAGATGAATACAGGAAAGTAAACAAGGAAATACGTTTTCTTGGAATTTGGATAAAGAGATTCATTGCTTTGTGGTTCATGGTGTCCTGACTCAGACCTCAAGCTGTAGGATTATGACTCTATTACCCCCTTAGTTCTGAACACTGTGGTTTGATCCTGAGATTAGGGTTCTGTGGGCGTGATATGACTTTGGGATGTGGTGACCTACGGGTTTCGACAGATCAAGGATTTTTTCTCTGCTTTCAGAATACTTTTCTACATTTATCTATTTATGAAGTTTCAGGCTCAGATTTTATATTTTACTAATATTCACAGTAATTAACACTTTTTCAGGAATTTTTTTAAGTTAGAATAGTTTTATTTTATGTTGAAAGGAATCTGACATTTAAAAAACGTTAAAAAAAAAGTAATTAAAACATGAAATGGCTTTATAGTTTTAAGTGATTATTAATATAATAACCTACTTGTAGATTTTTTCCCCCAGATATTTACAGAAAAGTACAAATGAGAAGGTAAAAATCTCCTTGAATCTAGCTGTCTATTGGTAGTCTTTTAATGTTTTTCTGAATATTCTTTCAAATATATTAATATAAAAATGGTATCTTACTCTATACACTATTTAGTAATCTGCTTTTTCCACCAAATGATATATTTGGGAATTTTTTTTTTTGGTAAAAGTAGATATGTCTGTGCTATTGAATACACAGTAGCTCCTAGGTGCTTGTGGACATTTGCATTAAAATTAAAATTTAGTAAAATTAAAAAGTCATTTTCTCAGTTGCATTAGCTGCATTTGTAAGTGCTCAGGAGACACACGTGGCTAGTGGCTGCTATATTGGGCAGCATTAATCTACATTATTATTTGTAATGGCTGCAGGGTTATGCATATTCCTCGCTCTACCCAAGCGCTGAATTCCACCAAATTTTATCTAAAACAGCATGCCAATTTACATTCTTACCAACACTTTGAGAGTTATCGGCTTCCCCATTTAGTGGTAATATTCTTTTAAGTCAGTTATTCATCTGAAAGTTGGAAAATGGTATCTTGTTTTAATTTGTAAATTTTGACAACTAATGATATTGAAGATTTTTTCAAGTGCTTATTTGGCTCTTTTAGATTCTTTTGTGAGTTGCTTCTTTTGGGTAGTTTTAATTTGTACAGATTGGTGAATCTTTGTCATATGTAACTAGGAGAGAACTGTGTTAGTAAACTTGACATTGAATATTAAAGTAGCGAAATTTTAAACTGCCACTTGTTTTATATTTTACTTTATGGTTAAATTAACATGAAGATCATTATTTGACATTGGTTCACTTGACTCACCTCAGGTGATCCAGCAGGCGTTGCATCGGCCCCCCAGCTCCGCTGCTCAGTACCTGCAGCAGATGTACGCAGCTCAGCAGCAGCACCTGATGCTTCACACCGCCGCCCTCCAGCAGCAGCACCTGAGCAGCTCCCAGCTCCAGAGCCTTGCTGCCGTCCAGGTGAGACTTAACTAAACTGAGACTTTATGAGGCTAAAGGTGACATAAAGTTGACATTATTTGCAGATAATTACTGAAAATAAATACATTAGGTATTATTTCAGAGTTCTTAAATGCTCTGTGATTAGTTTTTCTTAAATTAGTAGGCTGCCAAATAATTAAAAAATATATGGATATGTTTTATATGTTACTCTGTTGCTACCTTCCATCCCACTTTTTTTTATCTGCATTGCAGAAATACTGTGCTAGTGTCATGGTTTTGTGGGTACAGCAGTGAATACTTAGGGTTACAGGAATTGTATTTATATGTCAGTAAAAAATTTTTTTTAATGTAAGTAATTTACATTCATTAAAAATCTAGCAGTATAAAATTGCTTATAAGAGGTAAAGTGGAGGGATTCCTTTTCTAGACCCACTGCTGATTTTCATTTTTTACAGGTGGCCCCTGTTTAATATATATTTCTCCAGAAATTTTCTGTATAAAAATATATAGACACGCACCTTTCTTATATCCAGTCTTACTGTTCCTAGTAATAACAGAATAGTTTTATGATTAAATGCTTTTTTAAAAAAAGATTTTCATTCTTATTCTGTTTATTTAAATAAGACTTTATGTGAAATTTAATCTTAAATCTTCTTACAAGACGAGGATCTCAGTTGACCGAACCTGAAAAAGGTTTATTTCTGTTAGGAACACATCCCCAGCTGTTGTCTTATTCATAGAATGAGTTTAAATAAGTTTGTATTCATGATGCAGGTTAGGAAACTGAAACCCACTGGCACTTGATGTAGCTCCAGTTTCTTTTTCATAATGTTGGAGTGGTGGTTCCACTTGAAAGAAGACAGAGACTTGCAGAGTAAAACTGACAATAAGTGCAGTAATTAAAATAAGATTAGGCTTTGGGTCCTTCGTTTTCATCGTTCAGCTTTTTATTTTTTTTTTCTTAGTCTGTTGGGCCAAAGCTTAATCTGTGTTGATTGTGAATTAGATTGGTTCATACCTAGACGTTTTGACTTTTATTGTGATTTTTTTGGTATCTTGGTAGCAGAAAGTTTTTAACTTCAGATTTTTATAGACCTGTTATAAAGATCTTATTATTTTAGGCAAGTTTGTCCAGTGGAAGACCATCTACATCCCCCACAGGAAGTGTCACACAGCAGTCAAGTATGTCCCAGACATCTGTAAGTGCCCTAAATTTTTTCCTGGATTTAAAAATGTTAATTACTGCTTTCCAAAAGTAAACTTAATATTTACAAAGTTGCTGTTGTATATTTGTTGATTAATACTCAAGTGATAAGTGCCTAGAAACAGAAATAAGTTTTAAGAATTCAGAGCTAATGTTAAGCTTCTGAAAATCTGAGTCGTTTTTTTATAGAAAAATTTTTAATGTTTATTTATTTTTGAGAGGGAGAGACAGAATGAGCAGGGGAGGGGCAGAGAGAGAGAGGGAGACACATAATCTGAAGCAAGCTCCAGGCTCCAAGCTGTCAGCACAAAGCCCGACACAGGACTTGAACTCACAAACCGCAAGATTGTAACCTGAGTTGCAGTCAGACGCCTAACTGACTGAGCCACCCAGGTGCCCCAGAAATTTGAGTCTTAAAAAAATGTTTTTGTATTATTTCTTATACATGCTTTTCCACTGATTTTGTTCAGACCTTATGTGATTCAAAATTATTGCAATTTTCAGTGTGTATTGAAAGCCTGAAATGTACAATGCGGGGGTATTAAGCCATGCATTTAGTGCTTAATTTTTTTTAAGTTTATTTATTTATTTTGAGAGAGATCAAGCGGGGGGGTGGGCAGAGAGAGTGGAAGAGAGAGAATCCCAAGCAGGCATGTGCTGTCAGCACAGAGACTGACGCGGGGCTTGATCTCATGAAATGTGAGATCATGACCTGAGCTTAAATCAAGAGTTGGACACTTAACCAGTTGAGCCACCCAGTGCTCCTAAGGTAATGTAATTTATTTTGAGAAAGGAGTAAATCTGATTTCCTATATTGCACATATATACTGGAAAATTGTTCAGAGTTTCCCAGTTAAAAGAAATTTACAGACATGTAATACTTTTTATCTTGGTAGAATTTCACATTGTAAGAATATTGAAAATTTCTGTATACTCTTTACTCAGATTCACCTGTTGTTAGTGTTTGGCTCATTGCTTTATCATTCATTCTTTATATATATACACATATAGACAGACATCTTTTTCTGAACCATTTGCAGACATTTTCCTTTATTCTTAAATACTTCAATATGTATTTCCTAGGAACAAAGTTGTTCTTTTATGAAACCACATGAGAATGATCAGATGCAGGAAATTTAACATTGATACAGTGTAGTCCATCTTCACATTTCATTAGTTCCAGATTGCTCTGCCTCCTCACTGTAGACATTATGGACCAGATAATTTTTTGCTGTGGGGGGGGGGGCTATCCTGTGCACTGTAGGATCCTTAGCAGCATCCCTAGCTTCTACTCATTAGATACTAAGTAGGTTATGGTCCTCCCCTTTGCCACAGTGTGACAACCAAAAATGGCTCTAGGCACTGGCAGACAAACTGGAAGGCAAACTACCCCTAGTTGAGAACCATTGAGTTAACCTAATAATATCCTTTCTAGCTAATTTTTCCTGATCCCGGATGATAATACTTTTGATACTTCGTAAAATTGACTGCAGTAGAGTTTAGTTGTAGATTGCTAAGGAATTGAAGATTAACTTGTGCTGTATTTCTTTAGCTAGGGGTATGGTCTTTGCTGACTAAGTACATATATAGGAGCATATGATTATTTTTATGGCTGTTGATTGACATTTTTAATTTAAAAATCTTAATTTTTAGCATGGAAGTATCCTGGAACATGAATAAAATAAGGTAAAAAATAGCGCCTCTGGCTCAGTCAATTTAGAGTCCAACTGTTGACTTTGGATCAGGTCATGGTCTTATACTTCATGAGATCAAGTCTTGCATCATGCTCTGTGCTAACAGCGCATGCCTGCTTGGGATTCTCTCTCTTTCTATCGCTCTCTCTCTCTCTGCCCCCTCCACTGCTGTCTTTCTCTCAAAATAAATAAACTTAAAAAAGATACTACTTATGACTTGAAAAAAGACTGAAAATGAAAAATTTAAGTAGTGTAATCTAGCCCTAAGCCTTAATACCCTAATTATGGTTATTGATGTCAGATATGTCTTTAATTAATACATGGGTAGTTAAGGCAAGCACTGTAAACATTTGTGGGCTAATTTAAAAAATTATAGGCAAATATTTTATTCTTTGAAATACTGGAATATCATAAATATCAAAGAGATTTTCAAATTATTAAAAGGTATCCTTTTAAACTATTTTTCTCTCATGGATTTATGTGTGACTTTCACAGAAATTATGATTCCAGTGATTGTGCTTATTTTTTATGACATTATTAGGGCTGCTTATCATAAACCAGGCTTGTATGTATGATAAAGTATGCCAGATCCTGTGATTGGTTGGTGGGGGAAAAGAGGTAAGCACGGAGAACAGATGTCCAGGGGGGAAAAAAAGGAATAATGCACTGCATTTGTTTTATTTTCTATCCCAATTGAGCAATAGCTCAAGTGAGTTGACTAGCTGTCCAAATTATGATACCTGAGGTAGCTTAGTAAATATGGGTCAGTCTCCAAAAGAGGGGCAGAATGTGGTAGCAGAAATCTCTAGGTAGTGATACTAATGAGCCATGTCAGGTGGCAGTCTAATAGTTTTCAGAGTTTTGGTTATTTCAAGGTAGGGCTCCAGATTAACAGTGAAAGCCCATCGGGAAGGGTCCAGCCTCTGGTAGGAAAAAGGGCTAGAAGGTAGGTTGTCAAGTCATCAGCCAGATAGACTTGGATTTAGAGTAGGAGTGGGATTCCAATGGAGAAATGGAGTATTATTAAACAGTGGAGTCAAAAGTTCAATCATTGTGATCTGGGGAAACTGTGGAGAAGGCTATTGTTAATTAAATATATAGGTAATCAGTGGGTGCCAGCATCCTCTTCTTTCCAAACCTCATTAAAACAGACTAATTCTAGACCCTGATCAGTAGTGAGAGTGATGATTTTATGATTGTTTGGCTTTAAAACTAGTTGGGACTGAGTGTTCAGGTTGATGCGTTTGTACTTTAATTGAATGGAGCTTAGATTTAGTTAAATTTGATTTGCCAAAATGAAATCTAAATCAATTGAAAACTCTTCTGCAAAAAAAAGCATCAACAAAGTTAAAAAGCAACAGAATGATTGAAAATATATTTGTACCTTGTAGGTTAACCAGCTAATACTTGTGAAATAACAAGGGCTCTTTCATAGTAGTAAGGTAAACAGAATTCACAGAAGATCTGCATTGGTAATTTTCAAAGAAAAATTTCTGGCTTCTCAACATATGAAAATGTATTTACTGTATGAGTAATAAAGAAGTATATGTAGAAACAACAACATCTCTCAAATAGAAAACAAGGAACAACATGGAGTCAATACCCATTGTTGGCAAGGATATGAGAAAGTAGAGATACACTATAAGTGGGTATGTATTTGGTACAACTTTTCTGAAGGATTATTTGGCAATGTGTATGAAAATTTCAACTGCATTCCATTTTATTTTTATTTTTAGTGATATCACTTACTAAAAATGACAGATAATTATGATAAATAATCATGCAAAAATGACATAGTTATGCAACTATGCCTGGTTTATAATCGTGAAAATTATAAACAATATAAATAAGTACACATCAATTAAAGATTAAACAAATTATAGTTAATTCATACAGTGGAATACTATAGCTGCTAAAAAATACTGTATGTGTGTATACAGAGAGACTTAGATTTTCATTAGGTATTAAGTGAAAAAAGCAAAAAATTATATCTCATTAACTTATTTAGGTTATTCTGTTTTTTCAGTTCTGAAATTTCCTTGTGATTCTTATTTATATCTTCTATTTGCTGAGAGTTTTTTCATTCAAGTGGGCTCACTTTGCTTGTTCAAAGCATTTTTATGATGACTGCTTTAAAATCTGTCAGATAATTTTTTGTCAGATAATTTTATCTTTCATCTTGGTGTTGGCATCTACTTACTGTCTTTTTTATTCTGCTGAGGTCTTTCTGGTTCTTGGTATGATGAGTTATTTTTGACTGAAACCTCAACATTTTGAGTATTATGAGACTGTGGATCGATCATATTTAAACTTTGTGTTTTGACTGGCTTCTGAAAGGGAATGTGTGCCACCTCCTTACTACTGTCTGAGGGTAGAAAGTCCAGGTTACCCATTTGGTCCCCGTTGACACCTTAGGGGATGCTTCTCATAATTGCTGAGTGGCAGTGAGAGTCCTGGGTCCTCACTAGATCTCCACAGATGCCTCCCCTGGCTGGAGGGAGCGAGGAGAGTGAGTGCCTGTTATCTCTCCCCATGCAGTCTTCACTGATACTGCATGGATGGGGCGGATTGGTGGTGGTAGTCTTACTGCCTGGCTGGGATGAAAGTCCTGTCTGTCTACCTCGTACTCAATGCATATCCATTGGAGGGATTAGGAGAATTGGGGTGCCTCATTACATCCTGGTGTAGGTGGATGTTTTTGCTGGTGTGGGTGGGGCCGTGGTGTTTTCTGTGGTGTTTGGCTAGAGTAGAGTACTTGTCTAAAATTTTTCATGTTGCTAGGCAGCCCCTTGGTCTTTCAGCGAGAAAGAACAGGCTTCTTTGGGGGCTTTTTTTGTTTGCACCCATTTGTATTTCTGGGTTACTTATTACTTCAGCTTGAAAGTTTGGGTTATATAAGACAAAAAGAAAACCCAGGGATCTTGCAACAACATGTTTCAGTGGGTTCTGAGGTCCCTAGCCAGTCTGCTTCTCTCCACCTTTCGGGATCTTCTTATGCTTATTTTATATGTAACATGAAGGGTTTTTAGTTTTATTTAGCGGGAGGGATACTGAAAAGTATGTTCTCTCTTCCTGGAAACAGAATTCCTGTCATTTAACTTATTTTTTAAAAAATTCTATTTATATTTCTGCCTGATTAGTCACGAAGAAAATCTGTGATACGCAACAAATTGTTAGTCATTGGTTATCTCTGAGGAAGTAGATTGAAAAGCTTTATTTTGTTAATTTTTATATTGCCTAATAAAACACAAATGTACTCTTGTTGTCTAAGGGACATATGCAAATGTATAAAGTAGAAGGGACATCCTGATTCACTAGTCCCTTTGGCCCTGAAAAAATTTTGTGTCAAGCTTTCCTATTTTATTACTGTGTGTTTCTATACATAAATGTAAACAGGCCTATATAATTTTATTTGTTTTAATGTAAGTGAAGTACCATCATTCTCTATATACTTTCCCCTTTATGGGCATTTTCAGCTGGAAAGGATTATGTGGCTGAAAATTGCAATCCTAAGTCTCTAAATGACTCAGTGGCTGTTTGTATCTCATCCCCTTTCTCTTTCTTTGCTATTTTTTGGTCCTGGAATCTACATTAATCTCAGGTGTTTTAATTTTCATTCACTGTACTATTTCATTAAAAAGGGAAAAACCTTGTTTGTGATAGCTTTCTAGTTATGGTGCTATACAAGATGAGCTTTTGAAGCCCAGGTCTATGATTCTTTTTCATTCATACATTTCACTCATTCATACAACAAATATTTGTTAGCATTTAACATGTGCCAGAACCCTTTAGGTGCTGGGAACAGAGCAACACGACAAACTCTGTCCTTATGGGGCTAGGGATAGACAGGTGGTAAGCTGATATATAATATGTCAGATGGTAAGTGCTGTAAAGAAGAATAATGCAGGAAAGGGGAATGGGGAGAGGGAATTTGCTTTTTTAACCAGGGTGGTCAGGAAAAGCATTGCTAATAAAGAAGGTATTTGAAGGAGAGTGAGGGAGGCAAACCCGCTCAAGGAACAGAAAGGAGGGCAGTGTGGCTGGAGTGGAATGAGAGAGTGGGAGTATGGTTTAGAGATGACATTGAGAGGTAATTGTAATCCAATGGGAAGAGATTATGAAACTTTTACTCGGATTTAATTGGGAAGCTATTGGAGAGAATAACTATTTCAGTAGGGAAGCCACATGATCTCAGACAGATTTTAACTTAAGTGACAGTGTTAGGTTCTAGGGGGCAAAGATAGAAGCAGGGAGACCACTTAAATGATTCTTAATAGTTATGTGAGAGAGAGATTAGTGGCTTGGACTGTGATGGTGATAGTAGATGTCATAAAATGTGGTTAGCCAGATTCTAGATATTTTTTTTTTCACCAATATTTTATTGTGGAAATTTGGATATGTTTTAAAAGTAGAGCTAATAGGATATGCTGATGGATTGAATAAAAGATGTGAGGAAAGGTAAAGAGTCAAGGATAACTGTAGCATTTGGGCTTGAAACTCTGGAAGGACCTGCCAAAGCAGGTGTTGGAGAAGAAAATCAGGAGTTTGGTTTTAGACATTCTGAGTTTGTGGTGGATATTAGATACCCACTTGTAGATGTTGAGTAGACATTTGATCTATGGAGTTCAAATGGAAATCTATGGAGATCTATGTGGAGCTCTGGTGATTAGTGATGTCTTGTGCATCAACCCAGAATTCGTTTGTTGAAGCCCTAACCCCCATGTGACTGTATTGGAAATTTTGCTATTATAAGTAAATCTGCATTGAATATTGTGTTATATATCTTTGTTTACATATCTAGTTATTTTATTTTTTTTAATAAGAGTAACTTATTGGGTCAGTGAGATTGTTTTTAGATCAATCTTAAAAATATTTATTTTCCTCTAAAAATGTATAAATCAGCTCAGTCACATATCAAGTGAATCCATTGTAAGTTTTCCTGAGAGAAAATTACTTATAACCAATCATTCTCAGTGTTCTAGTGCTAGTGTCCTCATCCTCTTACCTTTTTAAGAAGTACTTTATTTTTTTAAAATGTTCATTTATTTTTGAGAGAGAAAGAGCACGCTCACGTGTGAATGGGGCAGGGGTGGAGAGAGAGGGAGACAGAGGGTATGAAGCAGGCTCCATGCTGACAGTGGAGAGCCTGATGCCGGGCTCGAACCCATGAACCATGACACGATGACATGAGCGGAAGGGGGATTCTTAGCCAACTGAGTCACCCAGCTGCCCCTATTTTAGGAGTTACTTTAATCAGTTTTTTTTAATAAAAAATTTTTTAATTTTATATTTATTTATTTTTGAGAGACAGAGTGAGACAGAGTGTGAGCAGGGGAGGGGCAGAGAGAGAAGGAGACACAGAATCCGGAGCAGGCTCCAGGCTCTGAGCAAGTGTTCAGCACAGAGTCTGACACAGGGCTCAAACCCATGAACCATGAGATGATGACCTGAGCCGAAATCAGAGGCTCAACCGACTGAGTCACACAGGAACCCCAATCAAGGATTTTTAAAAATGAAATTTCAAGTGATTGAGTTTAAGTTTTGGACCCATTCCAAAACTTAATAACCACCTTAAAATAAAATTGTAGCCTGAATATTGGTATGATCTTGAGCAGCTTTACTGCATTCTTGCAAAATATTCCAAAAGTACAGAAAAAGTAAAAAAGTGTTAAGTCCCCTTCAGCCTTCTTTCAGTCCTTCTGACTCCTCAGTTTGCTGGATATCCCTCCATCACATCTTTGCCCATGCATTATGGACATACAGAGCATAAAGAAATGTGTGTAGAGGCACCTGGGCGGCTGAGTCGGTTGAGTGTCTGACTTTGGATCAGGTCATGATCTCATCATTTGTGAGTTCAAGCCCCACATCTGGGCTCGCTGTTGTCAGTGCAGAGCCTGCTTCAGATCCTCTGTCCCGCTGTCTATGCTCCTCTCCTGCTTGCACTCTTTCAAAAATAAATAAAACATTAAAAAAACAGAAATGGGTGTGTATCTGTTAACTTTTTTTATACATTGGGAATGTGTTCTGCATTTTGTGTTTTACACTCCATGGTGTCTTGAGATCTTTCTGTGTTAGCATACAGAGCTCAATCTTACTTTAAACTATTGCATAGTGTTGCACGGTATGGATTCACTTTATCTTATATAACCATCTCCGTTGCTGAACATTTCAGATTACTTACAATATTTTAATTGCTTCAGCATTGCAGTTTTTCTAAGATGTCAAAATCTGAGAGCAAATGGGAGATTATGAGGTTTCTTGTTTTGCTGTTATGTTTATAGCTTGTATCTCAGATAGTAGAAATAATGGTTTTCTATAAGATACACATTTTATTTCATAGTATTATTAAAAGTGTGCAGTCTCTTAAAGGAAATCCTTCATGGGTAGATATTATTTGAAATATTAATATTTTATTCTTCGAGACACTTGAATTACTCACCTAATACCTGCTGAATAATTTGGCAAGAAAATGTATACACTGCGTTGAAGTGGTAAAAACAAAACTGTACTAAACATTAAAAAAAAAGGAAAATCACATTTCCTGTCCTATTTTAAAGTTAACACCTACATAGAAAAGACAAAAAAGAAAAAAGAAATTACACATTATCCCAAATTTTACCCCTAGCGGGAATTATTCACCTTTAAATTGTGGTGACTGTTCTTCCAGAGGGGTGTGTGTGTATGAATATAGATGCATATCAAATTTAATCACATACAGTTTTATGAGTGCATTATTGTGTGTATATACAATGCATTCGTTTTTCTCCCAGCATGTTTTTCACACGTGATATGTATGTATACGTGAAGACATTTTCACATAATTATGTAAGTGGGATTGTAGGGAATGTACTCTATATGTTATTCCACAGTTTTTTCATTCAACAGTGGGTCATAAGGATATTTTCATGTCATTGAATAATAGAGATATACATTATCCTTTTAATGTCTGTGAACTATGTCTCTGTAGATATACCGGATTGATTTTGATCAAATTACAGCAGTGGTTTCCCCACCTCCCCCCTAGCCGGGAGTGAGACAGATTGTGAGTGGGGGAGGGGTAGAGAAACATGGAGACAGAATTCAAAGCAGGCTTCAGGCTCCGAGCCCAAGAGCCCGACTCGGGGCTCAGACCCACGAGCTGCAAGATTATGACCTGAGCTGAAGCCGGTCGCTCAACCGACTGAGCCACTGAGGTGCCCCAACAGCAGTGGTTCTTAAATGGGCTTTGGCTCTAGAGGGTACTCTGGGCCAGAGGCCCTAAGTACTCCTTTTGGGCAGATACCACGATGGTTGGGAGTTAGAGGGCTTTTCTTGGTAGACTTGGTTTTCTCTGGTGACTCTTGGAATTAGTGCTTCCATTTGGGGAGATAGCTTCCAATAATAAGGTCTCAAGGAGAGAGTTCCTTTATGTAGTATGGTCTTGGGGTATGAGGTGACAGGATTGACGAAGGCTTTAAAGTGAAAAGGAATTAGGAATGTTGGGATGGAATTAACAGAGAATATAATACAGACACTTAAGGGCTCTGGTTCAGGTCAGTAGACCAAAGCAGAAAGTAGAGGAGAGCCTTTTCAGTTGTGGAAAGGAAGGGAAATTTTTTTAGTTAGGCGAGTTGTGGAGATGGACTTCTCGCAGAGATACATTTGCCCTCATGGGTTGGGCATTTGTGAGGAGACACTTCCTATGTGGAACTTAAAAATAAACATGATACTGGTTTTTTAATCTCACAACCTGGACAAAGTGGAATGCAGGTGGTTAGGAAGTTATTATTTAGTTTTTTTTTCTTTTTTTAAGAAAAAGAAAAGCATTCTGTTTGTACTTTGTGTTCTGTTTCCTTAAAGAGCACCCTCAGGCATTTTAGCTACCAGCAAATCATTTTTAAAAAGACTTTTATTGTGTTTCTGTTTAAAGACTGTGTGGTCTATCCTTACTAGGGTTCTTCCCCTTCCCCTTCCCTCCACTTCCCTTATTCCTTCCACTGACTGAAAAAAAGAGCCTTGGCACTATTACTGCAGAGTGACCCAAATTAGCAAGTGATCAGGGTGTAGGAGATGACTGTGAATGCCAGAACACATGGGTCAGAAAACCTGGGTCCAGCTTTACCCTGCAAAGTGATTTTAATCTTTGCAGCATTTATCCAAAATGTCCATTTGTAGAGATACAGGAAGATAATAAGTTTTGGGGGGCCTACTAATAATTTATAATAAAGCACATCAATACTAGATTTGAACTAATATCACCATATTGCCTCTGCCTTTTTACTCTGCTTTGTTAGGGACTGTACCAAAATTGTTTTTTTTTCCTCTCTCGTTACACATCTACTGATATTCTTTATGTTGAACTTATGTATTAATTAACATTATGAAGTATGCCTTAAAATAATATGGCATTCATTAACTCAGTAAACTTACTGAATGAAAGTACTTTTGTATATATTGGATATATGAAGGTGAATAGTCCATGATCCCCATCCTTATAGAAATTATTGTTAAGAGTGAGGTAGAAGTATATGCTAGACAAATATGGATGATAACAAGCAAAAAGGAAGGGAAATAGTTATACTGTGGGATGTAGGGATGCCTGAAAACTTACTAGGCAGATGATTTTTGAAAGAGGGTTGTTTACTACATAGGTGCAGATGGGTGGGGGCATGGGGCTAACAGGACGCTCAGACCAGTCCAGAGCATTGTTACTAGGGCTACAGACCCCTGGGACATTACGATATTGCAAATAGCTTCATACAGCTAATGTGAAGGGTATGTATGAAGGAGTGGGAGGAAATGATGCCGAAGAGATAGTCAGGGGAGGTTGAAGTTATCCATTTTTAAATGGTCAATTAATTAAATCATGGAAAGATTATATAACAAGTAGGAGGCAACAAGATTTCAGGCAGGGAGGTCAGTTTGCAGCTGCTAAAGTAATCTAGCTGGAAGTGCTATAGGCCCAAACTCTCAAACTAAGTGATTAAAAATCAGAATGAAAACGAGGAAAATAAAGGTGTGTAAACAGTAAGGCGTGACTGATTTTGTATGTCGGTAAAGGAGAAGGAAGAATCAGATGACTTCCACATAATCTGTTTTGTGGGGTTTTAGAGGATACCTGTGGCCATTTGAGGAGAAGCTGGTTTAAGAAGGAATTATAATGAGTTTGGTGTATGAACATGTTGAATTTGAGTTGATAAGAGATATCCAGAAAGATGTGTTTTGTAGATATTTGTATCTGGAGTTCAGAATGAATTTATAATGAAGGATAGAGAGTCATCAGGTTTGAGTTTTTTTGAAACTGTAGGAGTGTGGATGTGATAATCTAGGAATTCAGGAAGAAGAGTGCTGAGAACAAAACATGAACATTATGGGGGTGGGCCAGAGAGAAGAGCTGGTAAAGAAGATTGAGAGGTAATGGTCTGGAAGGAATCCCCTGAATTTGTCAGGTGGAAGGCATTGGTGATTATAGCTAATGGGATTTTAGTTGTGTACTAGGAGTAAAAACCATATTGTGTTTTCCTTTGCTCTCTTCTCTACTTGCCTCACCCAGTTTGCCTTTATCGATAATAACAGTTTATCATGTATCCTAGAGATAGACTGTGCACTAGTTTTCTTTTTTTTTTAACAGCATTGTTAACTTTAAAGTAGTGCTTATAATTTAATTTTGTAACCAGTATTCAGGGTTTTTCCATCTGTTTGACAAGTAGTAATTGTATTTTCTTCTTCTTTGAGAGCTTTTGAGGGAGAACGTGATACTAATTATGTGTTACATGTATGTTTATATATATGTGAATGGATTATCTGTGTTTTAATTTTTGTTCATTTGAGAAAACCCTCAAAATGTGACAGAATCTGACAAAATAGTATAAACTGTTGATTCAAATGTTTTAAGGTAATATGAGGAATATTAAAATAATGAAACATTAACCCTAAGTTTTAGGAGGTAGTGGAAATGATATTTTAAGATACTGGAATTTTACCAAAACACCTTGAGGATATCCTAAAAAATTATCCTGATTACTAATCAGTACATACTATTGTTTGCATATATGCAAATACTTGCCCAGAGACGTGAAGGAGGCTCTATCAAAGATGAAGCCCTCTCTTTTAGGTTCCTTAGCCATAGTTTATACCATTGATTGCCTAACTGCAGCTTGGTGAGATTCACTGGCATGGAAGCAAAAAATGGAAGCCTATGACCTAATATGTTTTCTTCCTTAGATCAACCTCTCCACTTCTCCTACACCTGCACAGTTAATAAGCCGTTCCCAGGCTTCCAGTTCTACCAGCGGCAGTATTACCCAACAGACTATGTTACTAGGGAGTACCTCCCCTACCCTAACGGCAAGCCAAGCTCAAATGTATCTCCGAGCTCAAATGGTAAGATATGAGCTACCAAATTTTTTCAGTGTTTAAGGACTTGAGAGAGATCAAAATGTTTCTTGATTTGATGCAATAAGAGGCATTTTTAATATTTAAGAAATGTTTAACAAATTTTTTATATGTGTGCTTAGCTCTTATACATATATGTCATGAAAAATTCTACTTAAAATTGGTAGGCCTTCTTGGTGTATCAAATAGTAGCAACATTGGGAAGCTAACAGATTCTGTAACATGGAGTGATTATTTTTTAATATCAAATTTTATTGATTTCAAACCTTTTCCACATTTTAACATCTCTGAAACAGATGCATTTATAACTGATGGCATCTTACAGTATTATAATTGATAGTTGCAGTGATATATAAAGTCATTGTGTATCTTTGACATCTTAAATTTGATGAAATAGTTACAAATGTTAAAAACTTGGTGGTGAACTGTTAAGTTAGAATTTATATTGTGGGAACTTCTGAAATCTGGATTGGAGTTCCTGCTAGTTTACCAGATGATTTTTAGCTCTGGTTATTCCCATCTCAAAATCTGTGAGATATTTGTGTTCTTATGCTCACTTTGATCTTTTGTTAATACAGGATTGTTAATTTGGCTATTCTGTATTTGAGTACCTGCTGATTTCCTAATTTGACTGTTGAGCTTCTTTAAGGAATGTAGAAATTGTTTGACATTTACTTTATTTGGTGTCTTTACAGGTAGCTAGACAAGAGCTCTGGCCTGATATATACTTATTTATATTCTTTTTTGTCCAGTGAATGGAATATATATCTGGATCACCAGTTTTCCATGAAAATGACAAGTTTTCCCTTGTATTTCTAACAGGAAACCATGACATGACCCACCTTTTATTTACAGATTATTCAGTAGACATTACCGTATTTCTGGTTTTATTTCCCCAGGAGATCTTATTTAATTAATAATATGCTTTAAAATTAGGCTGAACTATTTGAAATGACCACATTGACCTCTTTATAAAATTTGCAGGTTCACATGGTTCAGGCTACATAGAACATCTTCTCTTTAAGTTTACTGCTTTCAGCTGTTTATTCTGGAAATTACCTTCTTGTGAAAATTATACAAAATCTCTAAATTGGTAATTTTAATTTAAACAGGAATGGTTTGAGGAACTGAATAATTTGTAATGCAATTTTGAAATAGAGCATTTACACATTGTTTGAAATGACTGTCATAATTTACTGAATTGGATTGGATAATATCTGAGTGGATTATATTGCCTTTTTAAACTAATGGCATTCTGTTTCAATATTTAAAAATAACATTTGAAGAGGTGATGATAAATAAATCGAGTATGTCTTTTCTTCCTTTATTTGATGTGAAGCTTTTTTGCAGGCTGTTTCATTGTTGCATTTTGACATGTTGTGGCATTCACATTTGGAGTAAATATTTCTTTATGAATAGTTTTAAAATCAAGAGTGACCTAGGTTTGCACTATAGACCCTATGTGGCTGAGTGAAATACTATGGTGTAGTATGTAGCATGGTTATCTTTTGTGATGAAGAACACTGAAAAGATTTGTGTTTCTTTTCAGCTTTTCTCACTGAAATTTGTATTCAAGAGTAGTGATTATGGTTGTCGACTATAAATAACTTCCATTTTAGGAATCCTGCCATAGTTTTGAGCTGGGAAAAGTTTAAGCATAATAATAGCTTATTTGGGGCAAAATTTGGTATGAGGATTTCATGTTACCAAAATACATTTTCTTTTTTGAGCACTGATTTATTTTTCTACTCATCAGAATCATGAGCTGTTTCAGAATGTTTATGGTTTTTTTTTTTTCCCTATTAGAAACTTCTCTTTGTCATGTAAAACCTTTTGCTTAGGAGACAGTCCTAAACTGCATTGTCTTTCTGTCACAAATTTCAGTCTCTCTTGCCTGCTATACATTGTGTGTGGGACACGTTCTTTTGTCTTAGGGTATTTTTTTGGTTTTTCTGTCTGTACAGCTGATTTTCACACCCGCTACCACTGTGGCTGCTGTACAGTCTGACATTCCTGTTGTCTCGTCGTCATCGTCATCTTCCTGTCAGTCTGCAGCTACTCAGGTGAGCTTGTCTGCTTCATAATGTGGTACTTGAGGGCTGGATCTTCAGGTTGAAGATAAACATACATGTGTTTAAGTTACTGATGGTTTCAGTGCTCTCTATCATACGTTTCAGATTGGAATTTAACAAAATACCATGAGAACTTCAAGAAGGGTTTTTGGTTTTATACAAATTAAAAACAAAACCAAAACAAAAAAATATTACCATTAAACACAGATATTTAGGTTATTTGACCTTAGTGAAAGTTAGTGAGGTTTTGCTGTTATATATGTTTGTTTTATTATAAAGCAGATGTATTGCTCTTACTATGTGAATTGTATTCTTTTGTGTAGATTCTTTTGTAAGCACTTGTGTAATAACTAAGTCAAGATAGATTTTAAGTTTAAAAATGAATTGGGGCTATTTTTAATTTGAAAAATTGAATAGAGTATTACTTTGGTACTGTGAAAGAAACGAACTTTAATAATTTTCTCCTCACCATTCACAAAAATAAACTAGAAGAACAATGTAGACTTAACAGTAAAAGCTCAAACTATAAAATCTCTACAGGAAAACCTAGCATTATCTTTTAAACAGTAGGACAGGCAAAGCTCTCTTAGGACACAAAAAGTACTAATCATGAAAGAAAGTAATAAATTGGAATTTGTCAAAATTAAAATCTTCTTCAGAAAATATTGTTACCAAAGTGAAACAGACTGAGGAAAAATGTTCATAATACACATATCTGACAAAAGACTTGTATCCAGAATATACAAAACATGCTTATAATCAATAAGATCATGAGCAATTCGGTTAAAAAAGGGCCAAAGATTTAACACTTTGCAAAGGAAGATATACAAAAGGCTAATAATAAGCAAATGAAAAAATGCTCAACATCATTGATCCTTATAGAAATTAAAATCAAAACCACAGTGAATATCACTACACAGTCACTAGAATGGCTGAAATGAAGGAGACTTCTAATACCACATGTTGGTGAGAATGTGGAGCAACCACAATTTCATAATAATGCTGGTGAGATTGTAATGGCTCAGTGACTTTGGAAAACAGTTTGTCGGTTCCTTATAAAGTTAAACATACATGTAACATATGACCAGCAATTCTGCTTATAGGTGTTTACTCTGAGAGGTGTGGAAATGTATCCATAGAAAGATATGTAAATGAATGCCTGTGGCAGCTCTATTCAAACTAACCCCAAACTGGAAGCAGCTAATGTCCTTTAGTGAATGGATAAACAAGTGTGGAATATTACTCAGAAATAAAAAAGGACAAACTCTTGTTGCAACTCAGAAACATTATAATAGCAAAAGAATGCAGACACCAGACAGTACTTACCTTGTGGTTCTATTTATACGAAATTCTAGAACAGGTACAGCTAATCTGTAGTGAAAAAAATTAGGTTGGTGGTACCTGGGACAGAATGTGGGAGAGAGTGACGGGGGCGGGGTATGGGTGAACTTTTAGGGTGATGGAAATGTCCTATATTTTCATTAGGGTGGTGGTAACATGGTATATACATATATCAAAACTCAATAGAACTGGTTTATTCATCTTATTGTATATAAGTTACACCTCAGTAAAGTTGATTAAAATGAATTAAATTAAATAAATTTTAATTTATTTTATCTTTTTAAAGATTTTATTTTTTTTAAGTAATCTCTATACCCAACATGGGGCTCGAACTCACAAACTTGAGATCAAGAGTCGAATGCTCTACCAACTGAACCAGCCAGGCATCCGGAATAAATTTTAAATTAAAACAGTTGTGTAGAATATTACTTTGTATGATAGATAGTGTTTTGGTATTTTGCCATAAAAAATGTTTGATACATATGGCAGAAATAGGTATATCTTAGAGTTATCCTTTGCTTTTTATTTTTAATACTTTTGGGGCACTTGGGTGGCTCAGTTGGTTAAGCTTCCAACTTCAGCTCAGGTCATGATCTTACAGTTTGTGAGTTCAAGTCCCGCATTGGGCTCTGTGCTGACAGCTCAGAGCCTGGAGCCTGCTTCAGATTCTGTGTCTCGCTCTCTCTCTGCCCCTCCCTTGCTCATGCTCTGTCTCTGTCTCTCTCTCTCAAAAATAAACATTAAAAAAATGGTGGTCAGTTAAACTCAGGTTTCTCCTAATGTGCTCTTTGATCCTCCACAATTCCTTAACTTAGTTGTACTTTAGTTTCCTTATTTACAAAATGAAACCTTTGTTAACTTTTTTTTTGAGCTCCAACCCTTTTTTTTTTTTAAGTGTATTTATTTTGAGAGAGGGAAGAGAGCATGTGCATGTGCATATGTGGGAGAGGGGCAGAGAGAGGGAGAGACAGAATCCCAAACAGACTGTGCACTGACAGCACAGAGCCCTACAGGGGGCTTGAACTCATGAACCAAGATATCATGACCTGAGCCATGAGCTTTTATGATATCTCTTTGTGGAGTGAATTTGTTAAAGTAATGGTCTTTCTGTTTTCTTTTGGTTTTGTAAAACCTAATAAAGGAAGACAATTATCAACCTCCAGAATATGTCTAATTTTATTTTTATTTATGCTTGACTTTGTCCCTACTAAGATTCCAATTGATTTGCAAGATGCATACAATAAAACAAGATAAAATAAATTGAAAACATGCATGAAAAAAGCAGAAATTAAAATAGGAAAGTGTCATGGAGTTGGGAGTGAGGTTCCCAAATCAAATTTCATGCATGAAGTCCTCCATGGACTTAATTTCATCTCCCACTTCAGTTATTTATTAGTTGTATAACTTTAGCCAAGTTATCAAACATTTTTAATCATCATACATACTTGCAGGGTACGTTGAAGAATGAATAATAGATGTATTTAGTTTCTAGAACATTACAGATACTCAGTACTTTTTTTGCAAAGGGAAGAATAGAAAGACCTGGATTCAGATTCTGACTTCACCAACTGCCAGCTTTGTCACCTAACAGTTGATTGATTTTGGACAAGGGCATAGTGTAGTGTAGTGTTACAAGTTTGGTCTCTGGAGCCAGACTCCCCCGATTCAAATACATGCTCTACCACTTTCTCATCTTATATCATTGATCTCTTGCCTCAGTTTCAACAGTATAAAATAAATATTTATAAAATGCTTACTTCAAAGCCCTGTAGTGAGGATTAAAAATGTTAATAATTGAAAAATAGAACGTTATCTGATACGTAGCACTCATTAGATGTTAGTTTTTGTTATTATTACCTGTGCTGAGCCTCACTTTTTTTTTTTTTTTTTTTTTTTAAGTAAGCTCTGCATCCAGTGTGGAGCTTGAACTCTCAACCCTGAAATTAAGAGTTGGTATTCTCAGGGCACCTGGGTGGCTCAGTTAGTTAAGCCTCCAACCTCATCTGAGGTCATGATATCATGGTTTGTGGGTTCAAGCCCCATGTCGAGCTCTTCACTATCATTGCAGAGCCTGCTTGGGATTCTCTCTCTCTCCTTCTCTCCATTCCTCCCCAACTTGTGCTCTCTCACTTTCTAAATACATACACACATACATACATATATACATACATATATAACATACAGAACTTAAAAAAAAATTTAAAAAGTTGCACACTGTATGGACTGAGCCATCCAGGTGCCCCGAGGCTCAGTTTCTTCACTGTAAACTAAAATAGCTCAGAGTTGTTATAAGGAATAATGAGACAGTACTCATAAAGTACTTAACATAGTGCTTGGCACCTATCACATGCCACCAATCACCATTTTTGTTATACATTGGCTAAAGGTGAGTCATGAATTTGGTTCTTAGGTTTCAAGTAGCTAATAGTGAGAGAAAGACAGCCATTTAAATGATTCATAGTTTGCAAGGTAAAATCAGTTGTTAAGGAAACAACTAACGTGCTCTCTGGAGAGTGCTCTAGAGTACGTCTTGTGGGTTCTCATGGAGAAAACATCTTATAGTGTCTTTAGTAGGATTGTTAAGTGTGAGCATAGTGAAAATAATTTATAAAAGTGACTCTTTGGGATTTAGGTCAGTATGATACTTGTATTTGGCTCTGTGGTAATCTGACTTAATTAAAGGTAGATTTTGAGAAACTAAAGGAATGGATTGACCTTTAGGAATTTATCTACAAATGTTTTTTCTTTGCTGTCCTTCTGAAATGGCAGGGAATGAAATTGGCAGTGGTAGGGGATGCTAATACTTTGAATATTCTTTCCTCAAATTCAGGGCTGTTAATTTTGAAATATTTATGTTACACGTTGTTAATTTTTAAACTTCTATTTGAAAATTTTGTTAAAAATTTTTTTAACATTTATTTATTTTTGAGAGACAGAGCACGAATAGGGGAGGGGGAGAGGGAGACAAAGAATCCGAAGCAGGCTTCAGGCTCTGAGCTGTCAGCACAGGGCCCAATGCGGGGCTGAACTCACAAACTGCAAGATCATGACCTAAGCCAAAGTCGGACGCTCAACCAGTTGAGCCACCCAGGCGCCCCATATTTGAAAATTTTAAAACAATGAATTTGTAATTGACAAATACCAAAGTTGACATTTTATTTTAATACTTTTTATATAAATTGGTAAAACAGTTAATTTTTCTTTAAAATTTATTAAAATTTATTTGTAGTATACTGTCCAAAAATAAGAAATTTGCATATCTTACCCTTGATTACTATTATTTGTTAAAAAATTTTTTGTAATGTTTATTTTTGAGAGAGAGAGAGCATGTGCATGCAAGTGGGGAAGGGTGGAGAGAGGGAAAGAGAGAGCATCCCAAACAGGCTCCGTGCTGTCCCGGCAGAGCCCAATGTGGAGCTCCAACTCACGAACTGTGAGATCATGACCTGAGCTGAAATCAAGAGTTGGACACTCAACCGACTGAACCACCCAGTCACCCCCACTTATTTACTATTTTAAGTGCTCCATCCTTCTCCCTCCCACGACCAAGAAAATTAAAAAAAGTAAAAAATCGAACTTTCAGAAAGATACAGGAGTAAAAGTAACAAATCTTACTAATGCTATTTGGGGAATGCTTTTTAGAATTGAAAAGAAAATAGCCTTTTGGATTTAAAAGCTAGAAACTCAGGAGCTCCTGGGTGGCTCGATTGGTTAAGCTTCCCACTTTCAGTTTAGGTCATGATCTCACTGTTGGTGAGTTTGAGCCGTGTATTAGTTTCGGTGCTGACAGTGCAAAGCACGTCTGCAATCTCTCTCCTCTCTCTGTCCCTCCCCCTGTGTGCTCTCATTGGCTCTCTGTCTCAAAATAAATAAACTTAAAAGCTAGAAACTCAACTCTACTGTTAGCAGTGTGACATTAAATCTTAGTTTCCTCATCTGCAAAGAAGTATTCACACAATATTTTTAGAACCAAATTAGATAATTGATGTGAGAATATAGTGGATTGAGGAATCCACTATAGAAATGTAATGTGTGAAATTAGAAGTAAGTCATGTGAAACCTAGACTTTTTAAAAAGTCAGAACGTTTCCATAATTTGTTCATAGGAAAAGTTCAGAGGAAAGAAAATTGGACATTAGAGTGCCTTACTATTCTGTATCTAGAAAGGTTGGGCTCTCCTCAGAAGGGAAGCTGTGTCGAGGAAATCTGAATATGTGATCTTTCTATTAACAGCTAAATTAACTCTAATATACTTTGAGTATAGTTGACATGTTTGAAATTTATTGTAAATATATAAGCCGAGATGACCATGGCTATTATAGCCATATTCTAAAATGTATCTATTCATTTAAATAATATATAGTTTATAATATATATAATAAGCATACACATATATTTTCTTTCAGAATTCCAGGAAGTAAAATTAGAAGAAAAAGTATATGATTCTATAAAAATGGACTGCTACAGGTTTAGGGTTTATTGTATGAAATCCTCATTTACTTTGAATATGCTTTTCATTTGAAAGAAAGTTTTCAAGTTTTCCAGATTATAATTCAGCCTTTGGTTATCATTGTGATGTGGTTCACCTTATAGATCAATTATGGCAGATGTTAAATTTTATGCTCTTTTCCCCTTCCTGAAAGATTTTAATGTGCCTCCACTAGATATTTGTTGAGATTTTTTTGGTTAAATATGAACAGATTTTAATGTTTGCTAAAAAAAACAAACAAACAAACCATAAATAGAACTAAATATTTTACCCCCCCCCCCAAAAAAAAGCCAGTTAACATATATTTTAAAATCAGAAATAGGCGAATGTCTCAGACTCGTGGAGTTTCTCTTATGTCTGTAGCACTCAACTGTGGGAAGTATAAAAATGAATGTCAGAGAGGAGAGCCTGCCAGCCAGAGTCTCAGCATTTCACTGACACAGACATTAGTAATTCTAAAATAAGCTACATATCTGTCAGTGTAGGCTAATATCCAAATTCTCTGGGAAATGCATTCTAGATGGGAGGAGAAATTATTTCTAACTGGTGACTTTGTAGAGGTTTCTTTGGGAGAGTGAGTGTGATTTTTACTGGGCCTTGAAGAATGGATTGGACTTCAGGAGACAGCTTTGAGGAAGCATGTGGCATTTTAGGCAAGAAAAACTTGAGCCAAGGGCTTAAGTACATGAGCAAGCACATGAAGGAAGTACAAGGTGTGTTTGGAGAAGGGTGAACAGAACAGCTTGGCTAGAATGAATACTGTGGATTGGAGTAGTGGAGGATGGGCTTAAAGTTGTTTGGGCCTAGACTGGAGGGCTTTCCGTGGTAAGCTGAGAAACCTGGATTTTAGCACGTTCTATTTTTGCATTAAATTTTAGTAATAAACAGCAATTATTAGTCCACTTACATTCCTATGAAATATTTGACAGAAATACGAGAAGATGCTCCATGTGGTCTCACTTAGAAAATTTTTTCAGTGGGGCACCTGGGTGGCTCAGTCGGTTAAGCGTCTGACTTCGGCTCAGGTCATGATCTCATGGTTCGTGGGTTAGAGCCCCGCGTCGGGCTTTGTGCTGACAGCTCGGAGCCTGGAGCCTGCTTCAGATTCTCTCTCCTCTCTCTCGGCCCCTCCCGTGCTCGCACTCTGTCTCTGTCTCTCAACAATAAATAAATGTTAAAAAAAAATTTATTTTATTTTATTTTCAGTTAGCATAGAATGATTCAAGCCTCAACTGCTCTGAAGTAAACATTTATCATCTGTCATCGGCTGAACACTGCATTTGCACTTGTGAAGAGAATGTATAGCCTATGAGTATCAGTTAATGATATAGTTGTAGAGACAGAACATACATGAAATCGAGGAGTGTTCATAAATCAGCAGTATCTCACTTGCTTTGTCATCACTTTAGAATCTTTTACATCAATTTCCTTCTCATGGCCTGTGCTAGTGTAAATGTATTTAATGCATTCATTCCAATAAGGTAAAAGAGTAGGCAGCTATTGGAGAGGCATTTTCTGCCTTCCTGTTTGAAAATGTTATAAACCTCAGGTGAGTCATTGGGATGATCCTTGCTACCATCCAGACTGGCAGTATGTTTAGAGTAACCCTGGGTGTAGACAGGAGCCATGATGTTTGCCATTTCAAGGCTGTGCACAGTCTTGTCAGTTCACAAGATCTGGTTCTCAAGGGCAAGTTAGTATTCCATAACAACAGGATTTTAAAAAGGAGTTAATGGGAAATGATTTTCATAATTATCACAATGGGGTGGATGATTTCTTACAAGATGAGTGTTCCCCCCCCCCCAAAAAAAACCTCCAAACAACAAAAAATAAGAGTTGTTCCCATATAATTTCTATAGAATGGGTAACTTTTATTTTTTTTTTTGTTACCTCTTTCTGATGTATATGATGATGACCGTATCGTTTGTGTAGTCTCCTAACTGTATATGTAGTAACTTCTCCCAATAGTGTGAGGCACTTGTAACATGCAGTGTTTCACAATCTTGGCCTAGAGAAGTTAGAGCGAAGTTGAAGGAATTGCTCCTTCTTCCCTTATGCACCCTGGGTTCTTTTGCCTCTGCAACTCTGCTCAAATTTTCCCCTTTATCTGGAATACCCTTCTTTCTCCTTCTGTCTCCCTTTGGCTGTCTCTGAGCTGGTATCAAAATGCAGTACATTGCAGAGTAATTTCCTCATTCAGAGTTCATGTGTTATATATATACTATTTTCATTTTGTTCTTAATGATTCCCTTACTGTCTTTTAAAAATTTTTTTCCTTAATTTAAGGTATGATTGCTTAGAATAATAACTCCCTTTTCCTTTAGGATTAATCAGTTGTTTGGAACTTTATGTATGAAAAGCATAATATAAATTTGTTATCATTGTTATAATGGCAATGATTATCACATCTCAATTAATACCATCTGTTTCATCCTTATTTTTTGTTGTGTGGTTCTTAGGTTCAGAATTTAACATTACGCAGCCAGAAGTTGGGTGTATTATCTAGCTCACAGAACGGTCCACCAAAAAGCACTGGTCAAACTCAGTCCTTGACAATTTGTCATAACAAAACAACAGTGACCAGTTCTAAAATCAGCCAACGAGATCCTTCTCCAGAAAGTAATAAGAAAGGAGAAAGTCCAAGTCTGGAATCACGAAGCACAGCTGTCACTCGGACATCAAGTATTCATCAGTTAATAGCACCAGGTGGGATAAAACTTGTTGAAAATAGTTGCATTATTAGTTTTATTAGCAGGCAGAGCAACAAAAGATGTCTATTGCTTGAACAAGAACAATGCTTTTAAAACATTTTAAAATGTGAATTTCATGAGTTTACAAAAAGTCAGTATTGTAGCTTGGAAAAAGAGAAACCAGAAGAACCCAACAACTAAAATTATAATAATATTTTTTTTCTGTCAGTTGACATTTGATTAACGTCTTTGTTGTGTGCTGGTCTCCCATTATATTGGTAAAACCAATAGCTTTTATTTATTTATTTAATTAGAATTTCTTTTAAACTCCTGTATGGTTAGAGTGTTATATTAGTTTCAGGTGTACAGTGTAGTGATTCAGCAATTCTCTTTATTACTCACTATGTATCAAGATAAGTGTACTCTTAATCCCCATCACCAATTTCACTCATCTCCCTAATCTACTCCCCTCTGGTAAACCATTTGTTTGTTTACTGTAGTTAAGAGTCTTTTTTTTGTTTGTTTTCTATTTTTTTCCTTGTTCATTTGTTTCTTGAATTCTACATATGAAGAATTCATATGGTAGTTGTCTTTCTCTTATTTTACTTAACGTTAAACTCTCTAGCTCTGTGTTGTTGCAGATGGCAAGATTTCATTCTATTTGATAGCTGAGTAATATTCCATTGTATATAATATATACCACATCTTTATCCATTCATCTGTGGACGGACACTTGGGCTGCTTCCATAATTTGGCTATTGTACATAATGCTGCAAAAACAGGGGTGCATGTCTTCTTTCGAATTAGGGTTTTCATATTCTTTGGGTAAATACTCATTAGTGCAATTACTAGATTGTAGGGTAGTTCTATTTTTAATTTTTTGAGGAACTCCATAGTGTTTTTCACAGTGGCTGCACCAGTTTGCATTCCTATCAACAGTGTAAGAGGGTTCCTTTTTCTTCACATCCTCGTCAGCACTTGTTTATTGTAAAACCTTCTAGCTTAAAAAAAAATATATTTGCCTGTAGTTTATTTAATATACTGCAGTGGAACAAAAGTAAAAGCTCTTAAAACACACATATTTTTTTGTTTAAAGTTGTCATTAGTGAGTGGAGTTTACCACTTTCCCAAAATAAGGATTTTGTATAATTATTTCCCTTACCATGTTGCTTTTTCTCCATCTCTGATTTCATTTCCGAGAGAAAGATGTCAGGCATTCAACTGAGTCATTTTCATTCTCATCAACCTTTGAAACCCTCTGCTATCCACAGATAACCTTGTTTCATGGTTCTCATGCTGAAAATGTTGGGGCCATCCAGCATGAGTTTCCCTACCGTCTCTTCTATTCATCTCAGAATTTCTCAGTGTTGAGCTTTCTTCACTTCTAATAAGATAAGGAGTTATCTGCTTTCTACTTTAAAGTTAATACTGTTTGCTTGTGCCATTGATTTGCATTTTTTTTTTTTTTTTTTTTTTTTTTTTTACCAGCTCCTGATTCTCTTGTCGTTACAGCATTTTTTGTCTCCCTCATGCTGGGTCCTTTCCTTTCCTTCTCGTGCATACTTAGATCTCTCCTATATGTAATGTATCTGCATATGTTTTATTCCAACTATTGTTTATTGAAAGTATGTGTGTCATTTCACTGGGCTAGACATCACATATGTTTCATTTAAAAAAATCCTCCTGGGGCACCTGGGTGGCTCAGTTAGTTGAGTTGTCCAGCTCTTGGTTTTGGCTCAGGTCATGATCTCTTGGTTTGTGGGTTCAAGCCCCTTGCAGGCTCTGTGCTGACAGCTTCTCTCTTTCTTTGCCCCTCCCCTGTGTGCTCACGCGTGCTCTCTCTCTCTCTCTGTCTCTCTCAAAATAAATTAAAAAAGAAATTTCTAATAAATCTCTTTCTCAAAATAAATAAACTTAAAAAAAAAAGCCTTCCCTTGATCCAACTTTATCAAGTAAGCATCTTCTTTCTTTTTAAAACTCTGCATTACTTTTTCAAACTCTGCATTACTTTTTAAAGATTAATTTTATACTACCGAAGTCTCCTTTTTCTCCACCTAAAGCGATTTCTTTGCATCTTTCCTCTGTGCTAGTATTGCTAGCATTCTCAGTAGCACCCAACTTCAATGTCTTGGAATTGTTTGATTCCCCTAGTTAGAAATCGCTCATCACTTTGAACTTGTGTAGCATTTTTATGCTTCTTTGTGGTCCTTTTTTAAGTTATTTATATACTTATCTTACCTTTTCTGCTGGATAATAAGCTCTTTGAGAGTAGGATAATAATATTGAACACTTACAAGTACTTTACAATTAATAACTCCTTTAATCCTTTTTCAGATTCACCTTTTCATTCTTTAATCTTGATAGCACTAAATTGTAACTTATATGTACTTACCTTACAATAGGTGGGCAGTAAATATTTGTTGCATTAATCGTTGATTTTTTTTCCCGTTTGAATTTTAGAAATTAAGTGCAGGCTTTGTTATGTATAAATTAATAAATCCATTCATAGTGTAGTGTGATGTGAATTATTTTTAATTAACATCTGCTCTCTGTATAGCTTTATAACAGGATTTTTGTATTGTCCTGCCCAGAATATTTTCAGCCTCAAACCAGCCTCTGGCCATTGTTGATAGAGGAGTCAGTGTGGACAAGCAGTGACCCACTGTGCTTAAAATGACGGCTCAGGGGACAGTTTTTAGTGACTCTTAGAGTTTTGATAGGTTATAATGAAGCTACAGTAGGTTAATTTCCTTCCAAAGAGAATGGTCCCTTAAAAGAAAACTAGGACCTCTTTCAGGGTTAGTTCAAGCAAAGAAGTCTACTTTTAGATTTTCAATCCTGAACTCCCAAAACCTGTTCTTTTTTTTATTATTTAAGTTTATTTATTTTGAGAGGGGAGGGAGGGGCAGAGAGAGAGAGAGAGAGAGAGAGAGAGAGAGAATGCCAAGCAGGCTCCACGCTGTGGAGCCTGATGTGAGGCTTGAGCTCACGAACCCCTGAGATCATTACCTGAGCCAAAATCAAGAGTCCCAGTATTTGGTTCTAAGTTGACAATTACTCTTCCCCTTTTTTTTCATTGATAGTGTGACAGTATCCCTATAGTTGTCTTCCTCTGTGGGTATGGAGGAGACTAGTAAGCTAAAACCATCAGAGTCTCAGGACAGTTCAGCTTCAAATTTAGATCTCTTAACATGTACTTACCAAACTCCAGTTTCGCATGGTGTTGTTGATTAGAAACAAAACCAAATGAAACACCCTCAGCCACAAAAACTTTTGCAGCTACCAAACTTATAAATTCATTCAAGCCTTACACTGCAGTTATTCAAAGTAATTTATATCCTCTGCCTACGCAACAGCTGTATTTTTCCACTCTTAGTTTCTCTGCTCTTGTTGGTGGGAAGTGAGTCCGAAATGAAGATTTTTTTTTTTTTGAGATTCTTGAATTGGTAATTTGTCCTTCTCCTTAGAAAAATGCTTATTCCTATAGGTTGCTTTCAAATACGAGAAAAAGTTACTGGTGTTCTAATATATATTATATAATATAATATAATATGTGATTATATAAGAATATAATTATTACAATGGACATGATTATTATTTCCTTATAGTTATTTCTAAGGTGCCAAAATCATTTGATTTTCTTTGTCATTTACAAAAAATTTTGTTTATTTTTATTTATTTTTGAGAGAGAGACAGAGAGAGTGAGTGGGGGAGGGACAGAGAAATTTCCAAGCAGTTCCACACTGTCAGCGTGGAGCTGGATATGGGGCTCAAACTCACAAACTGTGAGATCATGACCTGAGCCAAAATCAAGAGTGAGACGCTTAACTGACTGAGTCACCCAGGTGGCCCCCCCCCCCCGTCATTCCTTTTTGAATGTGTAGTTCTCACTTCATAGTTAATGTATTTTTAATATATAAAATAAAGGTGAACTGTAACCACATGTCTGGAAATTAACATGAAATGTATTCGAGTTCAAGTCTTTATAGCAAGTTTTAGAGCTTTTATGAAATCAGTTGGAAAAAATATATACCGCTTTCTGTAGACATTAATATATAGTGAAAAGCCTATGTTAGTCTGCTCAGGCTGCCATAAAGGAGACCATAGACTAGGTGGCTTTAACAACAGAAAATTATTTTCTTACAGTTCTGGAGTCTGGGAAACCCAAGGTCAAGATCTGGCAGTATTTGGTTTTTGGTTAGAGCTCTCCTCCTGGCTTGCAGATGATAGCCTTCTTGCTGTGTCCTCACATGGCCTTTCATCTGACTGCTAGGAGAGAGAGGATATTGAGCTTTCTGATATGTCTCCTTGTAAGGGCTCCACCCTTCTGACCTCATTCAACTTTAATTACTTCCTTAGAGGCCCTATTACCAAATACAGTCACATTAGGGGTTAGGGTTTCAACATATGCATTTTTGGGGACAAAAATATTCAGTCTGTAATAGGAACCTAGACTCAGCTAGGACTATGGGTTCTTTTAGACCCCGTGCTGCCCCTTAATAGCCAGGTGATTTCAGGCAATGCACTTAACTGCCCAGTTTCTTCACCTGTAATATTGAATCATAGTACCCTGTTTGCCTCATGGGGTTCCTGTAACTATTTAATAAAATAACATGTTTAATAATTCATAATGTGAAATTAATAATATACTTAGTTGTAAGTAATTATATAAAGAATTCTACATATGTGAGAGATGATGACAATTATTAACTCCAAATATAAGGCAATCTTGACAGTAATAAAGTATTAAAATCATTTAATATTAACAAACATGATATTCTCCAGAACACTAGGGCTTTTCTTATAAAAAGAAGTATTGCTTATTATTCTGTAATATATATGCTTATCAGTTGGACTTATGGACTAATATAAAATATATAGACTCACTTTCTGATCAAAGAAAAATTTAATTTAGGTACAAGAGTATTTATTGAATTATCAGCTCAGAATGTAAAAAAAGATTGCTTATTTGCTATAGTTGAAAAAATTTTTATTCCCATGAATATGATATACACTGTACTTCAATAATAACAGTAAATTTTGGGGCACCTGGATGGCTCAGTTGGTTAAGCATCCAGCTCTTGACTTTGGCTCAGGTAATGATCTCACAGTTCATGAGTTCAAGCCCTGCATTGGGCTCTGTGCTGACAGTGCAGAGCCTGCTTGGGATTCTCTCTCTCTCCCGCCCCTCCCCCTTCCCGATTCGTGCTCTCTTTCTCTCTGAAAATAAATAAATAAACTTAAAAAAAACTTGAAAGAATATGGTAAATTTTAATTATAACTTAGAAAGTTGAATTAAAATGGGTGTTTGCTGTTATCCTGGCAAAAACTCTATTTCCATATATTTAAAAGAGGAAAAATATCTTGAGCCCTTTGGAAGAAAGGCACTCTGTAGAATTCCAAGATTTTGGGGCACCTGGGTGGCTCAGTCAGTTAAACGCCTGCATCTTGTTATTGGCTTAGGTTATGATCTTACCGTTTGGGAGCTCAAGCCCTGCATCAGGCCTGCTTGGGTCCCTCTCCGTCCCTCCCTCCCTCCCTCTCTCTCTCTCTCTCTCTCTCTCTCTCTCTCTCTCTCCCTCTCCCTCTCCCTCTCCCTCTCCCTCTCCCCCTCCCCTTCTCCTTTCTCCCTTCCCCTTGCACGTGCGCCCTCCCTGTCTCTCAAATAAACATTAAAAAAAAAGCTTTAAAAAAATTCCAAGATTTTGTTGAATGCTCTACAATATAGTCTTTATCAACACATTTATAAAGTGCTAGCATAAAATTTTCAGTCTTAATTTGAAGTGCTAATCTAGTTATGTGAGCATTATTTTGTTAAATGAAACTTTAGATTTAATCTCCATTTTTCTTAATACAATTTGTGGATGTTTGTTGAACCCTCTAAATGCCTGTCTTTTGAGATGTTAATCAGATGTTAATTTCCTTAAAGGATCTCCAAGTTTTAAATGACAACCAACCCAAAGCAAGAATGTTAAAGTTGTTACAAGGTTTCGTAAGGCCTTTTGTCACAAATGTGGTTAAGTATAAAATAGACGGCAAGGTTTATCTTAACATTTTAAGATAAAAAAAAAAAAAAGTTGCCGAGTCTTTAGGCCTATTTTAAACGTATATAGCTTTTACATGATATTAAGCAATCTTTTCGATTTATCTTCTAGTGAACCTAGTGTCCATTTTTAGGTAAACAGAGAGGATTTCCCCAGCATCCCCCACTGTGTAAACATACCCACTAGTATGCAGAAGCATAATGATGGGTCAACTATTTACTACTGGATATTGCTGATTCTTAAATATATTATCCCTCTTGTGAGTGACTCCTCTGTGGAGAAAACTGATAGTATCACTTATAGGTTACTGTAGGTTTTGTAGTTGTTGGATTTTTTTTGGTGGGTGAAGAGAGAAGTAAAAGAAGATCATTTATTTAGACTGCATGGATTCTCTCTGCAAGCAAAACTAGTGCTCTCCTAGATTTGGAATGGCCCCTGAGATTTTATTTCTTAGTTACAGTGATTATTGAATAGTGCTATAGAATTCACACACGTGTTTTGCTGAGCTGAATTTACTTTTTAGACAAAACATTTTCTGGGTCAAATAATACCAACTTTTCATCTTAGCTCAAATTTGGAAAGTTATTTGGGAAGCTTTATAATTATATTGACTATTAGTTGGAAGAATATTTAGACATAGGTTAGAAAAGATGAGACATTTATGAATTTTAATATTGCATATTTATGATTTTCAAGTTATATATATATATATATATATATATATATATACACACATATATATAAATAATATTTATTTGTGGTACTCCTTTTCCTCCAAAGAAGGAATTCAGCTGGATAAGTTTGTTAACAGTTAATGCAGATAGTCTGGTGACCTCTAAAATTTAAGAAGAATAAATCATGTGTATATTTCAGATGTATGATGAATCAATTATTTTAGGCAGTTTTTTCTTTTGAGCTTATCACAGTACACTTATTTTATGAAATCTTTATATTTTCTAAGGAAAAGTTGTTACCATATTTTCAAATCACTCTTGTCTGGAAGACTTGTAATAGATTTCTGGTGATTATGATATTCTGATGTGAAAACTTTCCTCCTTTAGATTTATTTAAAAATGTTTATATTTTTGGAAAAATACTAATTGTCATTTTTTTCTCTCACAGCTTCATATCCTCCAGTTCAGCCTCATCCTCTAATAAAACATCAGCAGATTCCTCTTCATTCACCACCTCCCAAGGTTTCCCATCATCAGCTGATATTACAACAGCAGCAACAGCAAATTCAGCCAATCACACTTCAAAATACGACTCAAGACCCACCCCCATCCCAGCACTGTATGCCACTCCAAAACCATGGCCTTCCTCCAGCACCTACTAATGCCCAGTCACAGCATTGCTCACCAATTCAGAGCCATCCCCCTCCTTTAACAATGTCTCCTAGCCAGTCACAGTCAGCACAGCAGTCTGTAGTAGTGTCTCCTCCACCGCCTCATTCACCAAGTCAGTCTCCTACTATAATTATTCATCCACAAGCACTTATTCAGCCGCACCCTCTTGTGTCATCAGCTCTCCAGCCAGGGCCAAACCTGCAGCAGTCCACTGCTAATCAGGTGCAACCGACAGCACAGCTGAATCTTCCACCCCATCTTCCACTTCCAGCTTCCCCTGTTGTACACATTGGCCCAGTTCAGCAGTCCGCTTTGGTGTCCCCAGGTCAGCAGATTGTGTCTCCAACATCACACCAGCAATATTCAACCCTGCAGTCCTCTCCAATCCCAATTGCAACCCCTCCGCAGATGTCAACGTCTCCTCCAGCTCAGATTCCACCACTGCCCTTGCAGTCTATGCAGTCTTTACAAGTGCAGCCTGAAATTCTATCCCAGGGCCAGGTTTTGGTGCAGAATGCTTTGGTGTCAGAAGAGGAGCTTCCAGCTGCAGAAGCTTTGGTCCAGTTGCCATTTCAGACTCTTCCTCCTCCACAGACTGTTGCGGTAAACCTACAAGTACAACCACCAGCACCTGTTGATCCACCAGTGGTAAGCCCTTGGAAGCTCTTTGACTTTCTTGCTGAACTGAGAGTAAAAACTTTTTTCCCACATTATGTTATATTGCTAGATCTAAATGCCTATGAATTTAAAAAGCTTGACATTTCCATCTGTCAGTGTCTGACAAACATGCTATATGGGCAAAAAAAAAAAAATGCCATTTGTTGTGGTATGGTTGCATGCTTGATAATTTGTGATGGTTATTAAAGTCCCTCGTTAATTTTATTACTATTTAAACAAATCCATCTGCTATCTTTACAGAGTTGATTTTTTTTCCCCAAGGGAATGCATTTGAACCAGTGTCATCTGCACAAAGTTTTTTCTCTTAAGGTGATTATCCTTCATAGATCCCTTCTGTTGGCTTGTATGTTCTTAAACGTATGGTTTATCTACCTAACCTTTTTGGTTGTGTACATTCTGAAGTCCTGGGCCTTTAGGGGCTTTGGTTTCAAGGTGGAGGTATGCTTGTATGATGTAATTTTTGGGTAAGATTATATTTTGTAATTTAGTTTTGTAAGAAAACATCTACCCTAGGAAAGAATCCAAGTTTGCAAAAAACATTAACTTTAGACCATCTTTTAGAATTATAAACTTGTGATTTTTAAATTTCTATGAAGGGAAAATATGTGTTTAAGATTTCTCATTTAAAACTAAAAAAACTGAGTGGATGAATTGAATACTGAAGATGAAAAAAATCCATTGGGAGGAGTAAAAGTTTTGAATAATTGAGATCGTGGTGAAATGTATCAGAATAAACCTCTAGCAATGGTATATGTTGCCTAGAAAATTATCTTGGAGAATTTTTTTTAAACATTCTAAAAGACTTTTTAAATTTATAAAATGATTTACAATAGAAGTTGAAATAAGATCACTAAATGTTTAGGCAGAATGATCAAATTCATAATTAGTTTATAACTGAGGAAAACAGTCTTCCCAAAGGAGGTTTTGTATTTAACCTCACTGAAGAGATTTTATCACTTAAAAATTAATAACCACTAATTCAGAAAGGAAAGGAGTTTCAAAGTCTGTTCCTCAATGGGAAACATTTTGGTTCACAGGATGCAAATTTATAGATTCTTTATTCTTGTCATCCTCACTGATGTTTATATGCATAAAGAGATTGAATTCCACTTCTGATTTACTTTTATTAAAAACAGTTTGACAGGGGCGCCTGGGTGGCTCAGTCGGTTAAGCGTCCGGCTTCGGCTCAGGTCATGATCCCACGGTTTGTGGGTTCGAGCCCTGCGTCAGGCTCTGTGCTGACATCTAGCTCAGAGCCTGGAGCCTGCTTCGAATTCTGTGTCTCCCTCTCTCTCTGACCCTCCCCTGCTCACGCTGTCTCTCTCTGTCTCTCAAAAATAAATAAAAACCATAAAAAAAAATAAAAAGTTTGACAGAAGAGTGCCTCACTGGCTTAGAAGAGCATGTAGCTCTTAATCTTGGGGGTCGTGGGTTCAAGTCCTATGTTGGTTGGAGAGAGTATTAAAAAAATAATAAAAACAACTTGACAGAAACAATAATGGGCATCTAGAAATAAGTTTGTTATTCAGTTATCATGTCTCTATCAGTTAGATTTTTGAATAATATACAGGGGATATTGTAAGATAAAAACATAGGCTTCAAAGTATACAGTAATTTCAAAGAAGTCAAATTTAAATTTATATTCTTTCTGGTTCAGTGAATTGGGTTTTAACAAGTAAAAAGTAAAATTTCTTTATATGCCTACTATTTTTATAATTATTTTTGTTAGAAACTTTGGGATAGAAATATCAGGAGCACATGGGTGGCTCAGTCATTTGTTTGTCCGACTTCGGCTTAGGTAATGATCTCACATTTTGTGGGTTTGAGCCCCATGTCGGGCTCTGTGCTGATAGCTCAGAGCCTGGAGCCTGCTTTGGATTCTGTGTCTCCTCTCTCTGCCCCTCCACTGCCTGTGCTCTCTTTGTTTCTCAAAAATGAATAAATATTAAATTTTTTTAAAAAAAATAACAATATATTAAAAAAATTTTTAATGTTTATTTTGGAGAGAGAACATGCACAAGAGAGAGAGGGGGAGGAGGAAGAGAGAGGGGAACAGAGGATCTGAGGTGAGCTCTGCGCTGACAGCAGAGAGCTCTGTGTGGGGCTCAAACTCACAAACCCTGAGATCATGACCTATGGTGAAGTGGAACGTTTAATGGACTGAGCCACCCAGGCAACCCTAATAAGCCTGTAAAGCTAAAAAATTTAAGATCTTATTTTGTTACTTCTTGATCTGCACTCTTAAAAATAATTTTTTGGGGCACCAAAAATTGAGCCTGGTGGCTCAGTTGGTTAAGCGTCCAACTCTGGCTCAGGTCATGATCTCATGGTTTGTGAGTTCAAGCCCCACATCAGGCTCTGTGCTGACAGTTTAAAGCCTGGAGCCTGCTTCAGATCCTGTGTCTTCCTCTCTCTCTGCCCTCCCCTACTTATGCTCTATCTCTCCCTCTCAAAAATAAAAATAAACATTAAAAAACTTTTTTAATAATTTTAAAAATTATGTTATCTCATTTTGGGAAGTTTTTTTTCCCCCCCCATGAAAATAGTAACTTTTTCTGCTATCACTGGTGTGGTCATACTTGGCTATAGATGTTCCTATGTTACCTTATTTTTTTATCTTTCTCAAACAAGAATAAATTTATTAAATTACTATGTTTTTCTTTTATTACCTTTGATCAAATCTGATTGTTTTTAATCAAATCACATTTCTTTGTGAATTACACATTTCTTCAGTTTCCTGGTTGTTTCAGATATTTAAAGATAGCGATATATATTTACTTAAGAGATGTGACAATTTGAAAGATAAGTATGAATATCAAAGTTAAATCGGTATTTTAAAAAATTTTTATTTTAGAGAGAGTGTGGGAGAGAGGGACGGGGAAAAGAGAGAATCTCAAGCTGACTCCACACCCAGTGCCGAGCCTGATGTCGGGCTTGATCCTAGGACTCTGGGATCATGACCTGAGCTGAAATCAAGAGTCAGGCGCTCAACCAACTGAGCCACCCAGGCACCCCCATCAATGTATTTTTAAAATATATATATTATAAAAGATACATTTATGAAACTAAATTTCATTGATATATGGGTATGATAAGTAAGATATGTAAGAGTAGATAATTTAGAACCAATAAATGTCCCACAGTTTGTTTAGGAAAAGGAGACAGATGGGACTAATGTATTTTATCGAGGTAAGTTTGGCAGTCATTGCTAGTTTTAGAATAGTTGTAATTATGGGCTAAACAGAAATTGTGTTGTGGAGTTTCCTAATCGTAAGAGTATATCATCACTTCTTTGCCTTATTCAATATTTTTAGTTGTTGCACTTAGCTTTTTTATGCTAATGGTGCCAGATGTCTGTGATAGATCTGTTTTTGCCTTCTTTTTTTATTAACTTATTTTGCCTTTACATAGCAGATTGGGAAGAAAGTATGTGTAATTAGACTTATCTATAAGGAATGAAAACTATTTCATATTATTCTTTGATAGATTATTTCAGAATATGCTATTTATGTTATGACTCCTTTTATCCTTTCAAATGCTTTCAGTATTTTTAAAAAAATCAGAGTTCTTTGCATGATCAGACTTTGTGACAGCATTAATATTAAAGAGACAATTTCAACATTTTAAGAAAATATCTAATAAAGGAATGCTACGCAGGTATACCTGTACTGGTTGATAAAACCATACTTTTCTAATTTCCTCTGATCAACATCCCTGCCACTATCAAATTAAGGTAACACTATGACAGATGCCCTTGATTAGAAGATTTTATTCTTCCCTTTAACCCCCAGGACATTTCTTTTGGATGACTTTCCCTGTATGGGACATTATCATCATTTTACAAAAATTATGTGAAAAGATACTAGCACCTGTCATTGTACTGTATAGTAATGAACAACTGCTTTCACTTCTGAGGATCCAGACATGAGGCAAGGAATCTCTCTTAGTGAAACACGTTTCCAGATGCAGGGTTGGGAGCAAATAACTTTAAAAAATGTAGCCTACTTAGTTGATTCACATCACAGTTTGGGATATCATATTTGGTATAAAACTATCAGCTATAGGAGGATTAAAAATTATTTTTTTAGGATTTTTAAATTTTTCAAAAGAAATATTTTCATCTCCTCCTCTTCCTCCCCCTCCCCCTCTTTCTCTTCCCCCTCCTCTTCCTCCTCCTCTTCCCTCTTCTCTTCCTCGTTCTTCCTCCTCTCCTTCTTCTTCTTCTTCCTCCTCCTCTCCTTCTTTTATTATTATTATTATTATTATTATTATTATTATTATTATTCCTGGGTGGTTGAGTTGGTTAAGCATCTGACTTTGGTTCAGGTCATGATTTCCCCGTTTGTGAGTTCATTCCTTGCATCAGGTAAGCTCGGGCCCTGCTTCAGGCTCCATGCTATCAGCATGGGATTCTCTCTCTCTCTCTCTCTCTCTCTCTCTCTCTCTCTCTCTGCCCCTCACTCACTTCTGCCACCCTCCCCCCTCCCTGCTCTCTCTCTCAGGGGAAAAAAAATTATTCTTAGAGGCTTTGGAAGTTAGGTGTTTTTTTTTAATTTTAATTTTTTTAAGTTTATTTTGTGAGACTGAGAGCATGAGCAGGGGAGGGGCAGAGAGAGAGGGAGAGAAGAATCTGCACTAATAGTGCAGAGCCTGATGCACGGCTTGAACTCATGAACCATGAGATCACGACCTGAGCTTAAATCTAAAGTGAGTCTGACTGAGCCATCCAGCCACCCCTAGTTTTTTTTTTTTTTTTTAACTGTATTGCTGTTAGCTATGCCTTTGTAGATGAAACTTGATAGTCCCTTTTATAACACATGGTTTATATTGGTTTTAGAAATCTTGATCATTTTTATTTTGACCAAGATACACTTCAAATCACCAAGCTTTTTCAGTAGTTTCATTAAAAATACATACAGTGTAAAAAATACATACAGTATTAGATATCACTTGAAGTTTTTTTGTGAATGTTGTTGAAAGGTTTTTTAACATATATTATAAATATTAATCAGTTTAATCTTAAAAACTTATGACCTTTGCAAATTTAAGTAATAAGCGTTGTGTATAAAAGAAAACTGCTTTGTGGCTTTGTTCTTAGTAACCTATCATCTTTCAAAAATAATGATTAAATAGGGGCGACTGGATGGCTCAGTTGGTTAAGCCTCCAACTTTGGCTTTTAGGTCATGATCTCACAGTTTGTGAGTTTGAGCCCCATGTTGGGTTCTGTGCTGCTGCCTCAGAGCCTGGAGCCTGCTTCAGATTCTGTCTCCCTCTCTCTGCTCCTACCCCGCTCATGCGCTGTCTCTCACTCAAAAATAAACATTAAATTTAAAAAATTTAAAAAGGTAATGATTAAATAATGATGACAAAATAGTCTAGAAGTGGACTTTGAAAACAGCCTTAAGTTTAATGAAAAATTAGTTATTTTTAGTTACATAGTACCTTCTCAGATTGAGATTAGGTATACTCTTTTAACATTGGATTACAAAGGTTAAGTTAAAAAATTAAAAACTTTGTAAGTATGAAACAATTAAAGAACTAAAAATAATGTGTCACATGGCTTAGGAGGGGTGGGTGTGGGTGGGTATTTAAGGACATATATTTTCTGTTTACCTGATACTAGCTTATAAAAATTCATTAGATTCTTGAGTAGATAGAAGATTAAAGAATTAAAAATGTAATTGCATACCTTTTTTGTATGTTCTCAGATGTTACTTTTCATAATTTAATCTTTAATTCACATAAATATAATAAAGAAAAACCTGGGGGGTGTAGTCCTTTAAGCAGTTTGTGATATATTATGTGCCATTTTGGAGAATTACTTAATATGAAAAATACTAGTATTTATTTTGATTTATGACAGTTGGAAGTTAATAGAAACAATAGCAAATTCCGCAATTAGTTATTGAATGTATAAGATCAAAATATTTTTTTTAATTCTCAAAATTAAGAATATGTCCTGGATTGACTATCACCTTTTGGGAAACTTTAGTAATTGTAGCCTAGATATTGATCCGCAACTTGCTTTCAGTGAAACATTTTCAAGCATTATGAAAAACCTCATTTGAGCTGTTTTAAGGTTTTCTTTTCAACCTGTTAAATATTCGTTTTGCCTTTTTAAAATTGAAAACACTTAGAATTTATTTATTTTTTTCAATTAAGTTAGGAACACCTTAGTAAATATATTTTAGAAACTTTTTAAGGCAGTGTGGTTTGTCGTTGTAGGTTTATCAAGTAGAAGATGTGTGTGAAGAAGAAATGCCAGAAGAATCAGATGAATGTGTTCGGATGGATAGAACGCCACCGCCACCCACACTGTCGCCAGCAGCTATAACTGTGGGGAGAGAAGATTTGACTTCTGAACATCCTTTGTTAGGTGAGGAAATACCCATATTTGGAGGAATTTTCTGCTAGGTAAATGTTAGTAATATAAGGTCAAATAAAGCAAAATTAGTGAAGTGTAATAAAGTAAAGTTAGTATAGTTCCCCACCACCTCCACTGGAGATGGTATTAAACTAATTTGTTTTGTAACTAATTACAGCAAAATATAATAGAATTCAAGATTTTATTTTATTTTTTTTATGAGAAACAAAACAATTGATGAGCCACCCAAATGGAAAACATACATTAGCCTTCTAATTTTTAGTGGTTTGTACAGATGTGTTTTATATGCCCATTCAGGTTCATTGGGCAAAAGCTATTTCTAAGCTTAAAAATTAGGGTAAATCAAAGTTCTATTAAAAGATTTCAGTTATGTTTTCCAGAAATCACAAAGCATTCTGAGTCATATCTAACATTACTTGTAATTGCTTGTGATCCAGGCTGAGTATGTTTTTAAAAGTGTTCTTTCCCAGACAGTTCTTAAATTTAACCTCACTAATCTTAATAGAGACATGGATTAAAAAATCATTGGCTTTTAAACATTTAAATTTTTATTCACTACTTTAGTGCTACTCATGAGATTAAGTAAATCTTCTATATGCTCCTCCCCATGATATTTTTTTTATGTTTTTTATTTATTTTTGAGAGACAGAGACAGTGCCAGCAGGGGAGGGTCAGAGAGAGAGGGAGATACAGAATCCGAAGACAGGCTCCAGGCTCTGAGCTAGCAGTCAGCACAGAGTCCAATGCGTGGCTTGAACCCACGAACCGTGAGATCATCACCTGAGCCGAAGTCGACGCTTAACCGACTGAGCCACCCAGGTGCCCCCCCGCCATGCTATTAAAGTGACTGTGAATCCTAGGTATTTTACAACATTTACATTTCCAACAATCCTAGGTATTTTAAAGCATTTTGCAAAACATTATATAATAAAACATTTACTGAAACTAAAACATTTACTAAAATAAAACTCAAAGCCCTGTGTCTAGGTCTTAAAAAAATACATTCCTATGGAAACCAATCTGACAATAAACTATAAAGTTTAAAAAATAAAAAAAAAATAAAATAAATTAAAAAATAAATTAAAAAAATAAAATAAATCAAATAAGAAAAAAATACATTCCATGTTAGATTTTAATTAATTTATCTATGTATTTAATTAAAGCTTTTCTTTTTTTTTCCTTTTAAAAGAACATTTTTTAAGTGAACTCTACCTCTAGCGTGGTGCTCACACTCATGACCCTAAAATCAAGAGCTGCATGCTCTACCAACTGAGCCATCCAGGTGCCCCCGTGTTAGACTTTTAAAAACTGTATGAATATTTAATTTAGACCGGGGTTGGCAAACTGTAGCTCATGCTTTAAATCTTTTCTGTTGTCTGTTTTTGCATGGCCCATGAGCTGAGGATAGTTTTAAAAGTTTTAAGTGGTGGGAAAAAAAATCAAAAGAGTAATATACCATGTGAAATTATGCAGAATTCAAATTTCATTGTTCATAAGTAAAATTCTATACAGCACAGCTGCATTCATGTATTCAAATATTATCTATGTTTACTTTCGTATTCCTCTGGTAAAGAGTAGCAGAGCCCATATGGTTCTTTACAGAAAGCTTGATCCAGATAATACTCATCTTGATTCAGTCTTCCTTGTAAGTATTCAGTCTTCTTGAATATCTCATAACTCTTGTGATTATATATAATAAATAAGAACCCCTGTCACAGGTACAGACACTGATTGTAATAGGACACTGACTTTGCTACCAAAGCTACTCTTCTGTCCCTTTGTTTCAAGTGTGTCACAACTCTAACCATTTTCTTCTCTCCAGATTTTATTCCCTTACTATCCATGAGTATCTCTGGAAAGCACAAAAGGGGAGAAATCAGTTTTCTTCCAACACTTTCTCCCTCCTGAAAAACAGAAAATGTTTAGTCAATAAAATTACATAAAATATTTAAGACAAGTTTAATAGTATTGCCTTTGTTTATTCAAAGTAATACTACAAAAAATAGATTTAGGGGAAATCTATAGTATTAAATCTTTGTAGTTTCTCTACACTGACAATGGATTTAATGTTGCTGCAGATTTCCTGGAGGTTGATTTAAAGACAGAAATAAAAGTTTATTGGATACTGACCTTACATTGTGACTGTGATTGAATTATCTAAAAAGCATTACTCATGGTAACGCAAAGAAATTTTAAACACTTTGGAAATACTGGAACACAAGCACAGCTTCATATTTTTTTTCTCAGGCACACAGTTCAGGATCCTGTCACTCATTTCCCTCTGGCTAAATTGTCTTGGTACAGTGTAGAGAATCTTCCTCTAATTTACTTCATACCTACTACTCTAGTTTATATGAGGGGACAAAGCAAGCACAGGTTGATTTTTTAGAATAGCTCTCAGCAAATCAAAAAATAAGCTAACCTGCAAAAATAGAAGGATTTGTTTCCATGCAGTATTCAGTTTTCATAAATCTCTAAAAATTCCTTCAAAGTAAAAAGCATCCTTTGGAAAAGGCAGAAAACGCTCATTGATCTTGTTCAGAAAATGAGACTCTGAATAAGCAGAGTAGCTTGTGGCAAAGTCCTATTGTGTTTTCTCTCACAGTTATCTTAAATCTAGAGAATGTAATAATTTTTTTCTACTGTAATATGTCAGTGTTTCTCATGTGTTTTTATTTTTATTTTTTTATTTTTTTATTTTTTATTTTTTTTTT
>CM053573.1:90489480-90499672 GCA_028646485.1 Cryptoprocta ferox
TATTTATTATTGAGAAACAGAGAGAGACAGAGCATGAGGAGGGGAGGGGCAGAGAGAGATGGAGACACAGAATCTGAAGCAGGCTCCAGGCTCTGAGCTGTCAGCACAGAGCCCGATGCGGGGCTCGAACTCACAGACTGTGAGATCATGACCAGAGCTGAAGTCGGATGCTCAACCGACTGAGCCACCCAGGCGCCCCTTATTTTTTTATTTTTAATGTTTTATTTATTTTTGAGAGAGAGAGAGACATTGTGAGCAGGGGAGGGTCAGAGAAAGGGGGAGACACAGAATCCGAAGACAGGCTCCAGGCTCTGAGCTAGCTGTCAGCACAGAGCCTGATGCGGGGCTCAAATCCACGAACTGTGAGATCATGACCTGAGCCGAAGTCGGACGCTTAATCGACTAAGCCACCCAGGCGCCCCTCACGTGTTTTTAACAGCTGATTATACAGTGGCAAGTAATAGGTGTTAGCTTCTTCAAAAAGTCAGTAACTTACAACTCTATTTTTAACAACATTTCGGACTCTGTAAGATTGGCACATTTGTATGTATGATCTAGAAATTAACTGGAACATATACCAATATTTTCTGAATAAACCAAATTATACTTAATGCAGCTTTATATTTCTAAAGTAACAAAATCCCTATAAATCTGTAAGGAATATTAACATTTTATCTTATTTTTTAGTACCCCCATAGATTTGTATTTTCCTTCAAACACAAAACATGGCTTTCAGTCCCACTTTCGAATTTTACAATTTTTATTCCTTTTACTCTAGGAGTAAATGTAAAGATTTGGTAATGCGTGATACAATTTTTCTGGAGTTCCTCAGTTTCGTAATGCATGCATACAGTAATACTGTGTGTGTTCCCTGAAATCAATAAACTAGCATTTTCTGTTGACTTTCTTGTTTAGTTTTTAAAAAAGAATTGTATAATTTTAAACTGGTTTTACAGTTCAGTTTCTCTTGGTGGATTATTTGGTGGAACTAGGTTAATAAATGGCTTATAATAATAGTGCTTTGATCAGATATATTATATGGTATTTAGTCGCATTGGTGTTCCTGAGGGTGAATTGTTAGCTTTTCCATTTCTGAGATTATACACGATCACTACACTATTTTGTTAGCTGAAATTTTTGTTCTTTAGGGATTCCTATTCTTTCTTCTCTACCTAACTGGGCTATATTTTGAGCATTTTTGATAGTGGTGTCAACCCTTTTCATACTGAGGATGGAGAGGAGTTACCATAGCAGTTAAGAACAGTATCTCAAGAACTGATTTCCTGGGTTAGTATCCCACCAGCTCCATTAGTTAATTAGTTGTGTGCCCTTGGCCAAGTTTCTTTATCTTTCTGTTTCCCTTGGGCTAGTTTTGGGGATTAGATGAGTTACAACCTGTGAGGCATTTACACAGTACTTGACATGTAAGTGCTCAGTAAATCATACTATTACATATTTTGCACATGTTCGCTTTCTTTGTTATTTTTCGCAGACATCTGTAGTCACTGATATGTTTAGCTTTCAGCCAGTTCTGTTTTTCTGTTTTAATACAGTCAGTAAAGGTTTGGTGCTATCGTATGGCTAGGTAAAGTCTCTATCATAGGCTGTGGGGTCTATTTTAATGTAGTCTTCAGAGTTTGAAGGGGAGGAAACACAGTGATCCAGCCCAATATTTTGCAGTTGCCTGGTACTAAAGTGTTCCTTCAAATTGACACACATGCCACTGAAGAGTTGTAAAAAACAAAAAAAAAGTACATGGATTTAGATTAGCCTTACCACTTGAAATAAAGGTGATGGATGCTGTGTAATCCTTTAAAAATGTCTACTTACTCTATGGATTTTATGATCCTTTTTTATTTAAGTGTACTTTCAGAGTACTCCCCACCTACCCACCCCACCCATGCCATCTGGAATATATAAACAGGAACATAGGGAATTTCATATCTGTTTAGCTTAAATTTTTTAAAAATGCAACAGTTTTCATATTTATTCTGAAATTGACATTTTAAAATGTTTTTTGTATCTTATGGGACAGTTCTTTGTAACCAAAGTTGGAGTGATAACTTTTAGCAAGTTATCCCCTTCTGTAAAGTGAGGATAATAGCTTCTATCTCATAAGATTAAATGAGAATAAATATAAAATTCTTAGAATGGGGTGTTAAAGCACTAGATCTTAACTATTATTGATATTAATATTCTTGAAATTTTTTCATATTGGCCTGCATAGAATGATAAAGACAAAAAAATGACTTTTCTTTTTCAGAGCAAGTGGAATTACCTGCTGTGGCATCAGTCAGTGCTTCAGTAATCAAATCTCCTTCAGATCCTTCCCATGTTTCTGTTCCTCCACCTCCACTCTTACTTCCAGCTGCTACTACAAGGAATAATAGTACATCTGTACCCAGTAGCATTCCCAGTATAGAAAACAAACCTCCACAGGCTATTGTTAAGCCACAGATTTTAACCCATGTTATTGAAGGCTTTGTGATTCAGGAGGGATTGGAGCCATTTCCTGTAAGTAGTAAGCAAATTTGTATTTTTAAAAATTATTCATGTATTATTTTAAATGTAGTGTATTATTCTTTAATAAACTGCTTGTATTTTTATTTCAAAAAAGTTGTCGGGGCACCTGGGGGTGGCTCTGTTGGTTGAGCATCCAATTTTGGCTCAGGTCATGATCTCATGGTCCATGAGATCGAACCCCATGTCGGGCTTTATGCTGACAGCTGAGCCTGGAGCCTACTTCGGATTCTGGGTCTCCCTCTCTCTCTGCCCCTCCCCCACGTGTGCCAGCGCACATACTCTCTCTCTCTCACACACACACAAAAATAAACATTAAAAAAAAAGTCAATCTCTTGCCTAGAATTTCTCTCTCTATATATTCTTTATGTATTTCCAAATATATTTCTAGAATTTTTATGCTAGCTATATATAAACTAAGAAAAATTTCAGGATATTAAGGATATCAATTTTATAATTTTTAGAGAAAGATAGTTGGAAGTTTATTCCAGTGAAATAAATTATTAGTTTTTTTAATGGACTGAAATTACACCAAAAGTGCCTTATTTTTTCTAAGATGGTGTTATGGTGTTTCTTTCTCTCTTTTTTTTTTTTTAAATTTTTTATTTTTATTTTTTTTTCTTAAATTTGTTTTGAGAGAGAGTGAGAGAGCAAGTGGGGAAGGGACAGAAAAAAAGAGGGAGAGAGAGAATCCCAAGTAGGCTCTGCACTGTCAGTGCAGAGCCCTGTGTGGGGCTGGATCCCACAAACCATGAGATCATGACCTGAGCCGAGATTAAGAGTCAGATGCTTAACTGACCGAGCCATGCAGGCCCTCCTAAAATGGTGTTTCTTATATAATGTGATTACTTTGTGAACTTTAACTTGAGTGCATAAAGTAATAACTTCCCAGTGACCTAATATTTCTGAAGTTATCCAGTTGATGGTTTATAATTAGCAAATAAATGTTCTCATTCTTAAATTTCTGCCTTCAGTCAGATTTTAAAAATGTTTAAAATCTTTGCTTCAGCCTGCTTGGGATTTTCTCTCTCTCTCTCTCTGCCCCTCCCCTGCTTGCGTGTGCACTCTCTCTCAAATAAAAATTAAATAGTAATAATTTCTTTAGGATGAATTCCTAGAAGTACAGATACTGGATCACATTACATATGTATTCATAAGACTCACGATATATATTGCTAAGTTGTTTTCTGGAATGATTATTTAAATATATTCATACACCAGAAGTGTAAACTCTTAGTAGCACTGGGTATTACAGTTTCTTCAGCAATACTTTTTGTAAATTTTACTTGAGGCATGATGTATATACTAACTGAAATGAACAAAATTTAAAAGTTCATGGATGATTATTCTCTAAAGTTAAATGTAGAATTTACAGTAAGTCATCATTCACCATCTGTGGTAGATACTGGAGACTTAACCAGCATTCTTACATAGAAATAGGTTCTGTTTCAGATTAGCTGGAAGTTCACTAGCAAGTCAGTATTGTTTTGGTCTGGATTGTTTTTGCTGAAAACATTTTTTTAAATTTTTTTTAATGTTTTATTTATTTTTGAGAGAGAGAGAGACATTGTGAGCAGGGGAGGGTCAGAGAGAGAGGGAGACACAGAATCATAAGACAGGCTCCAGGCTCTGAGCTAGCTGTCAGCACAGAGACCGACATGGGGCTGGAACCCACAAACTGTGAGATCATGACCTGAGCCAAAGTTGGACGCTTAACTGACTGAGCCACCCAGGCACCCCTGAAAACATTTCAAAAAATAAGTATTCATGACTTAACCAAGTATATTGAACATAAGTGAATATTTTGTGTTTATTTCAGGATTTTCCCATTTCTTATGATTATAGTGGATTAGGTTGCTGAACTAGGAGTCAGGAGACCAAATTCTAGTCCTGATTCTGCTTTTGTAAAAAAAAATCACCTAAACACTTTGGACATTAGTTCTCTTTTTAAAAAAATAGAGCGCACACGTGCACATATGCGAGCAAGGGTGGGGCAAAGAGAGGGAGAGTGAGTGGTGGAGAGAGAGAATCCCAACCAGGCTCTGTGCTGTGAGTGGAGCCCAGTGCGGGACTCGATCTCACAAACTGTGAGATCATGAGCTGAGCCGAAATCAAGAGTCCGATGCTTAACCAACTGAGCTACCCAGGTGCCCTGTAGTTCTCTTATTTTTAAAATGCATACAATAGTGATCTATCCTAAGGAGATAACCCTTCAAGTAAAAAGTTTTGTATGTGAAAAATCTTAAAAGTTGTTGCAGAAAAAAAATATGTTGACGATTCTGGCTAATCAAAACTTACTACATATTTTTAAAGACGTTAAAATCTTTTTTTAATGTTTATTTTTGAGACACAGAGTGCAAGCTGGGGAAGGGCAGGGAGAGAGGAAGACAGGATCTGAAGCAGGCTCCATGCCGATAGCAGAGAGCCCAATGTGAGGCTCGAACTCGAAAACTTTGGGATCATGACCTGACCCGAAGTCAGATGCTTAGCTGACTGAGCCACCCAAGGTGCCCAAAAGACATTTCTCTCTCTCTCTTTTTTTTAATGTTTATTTTTGAGACAGAGACAGAGTTTGAACAAGGGAGGGGCAGAGAGAGAGGGAGACACAGAATCCGAAACAGGTTCCAGGCTCTGAGCTGTCAGCACAGAACCCAACGCGGGGCCCGAACCCACGAACCGTGAGATCATGACCTGAGCCGAAGTCGGACGCCTAACCGACTGAGCCACCCAGGCGTCCCCCAAAAGACATTTTTAAACTACTTGCCTAAATTAGGGCATTAGGTTCCATTCGACAGATTTTGAAGCATCCATATTGCTGATGACTTGAAATACAACTGTTAATGTCCAGATTGCCTAAGATTTTCTTAAGGAATAAAGCACTTAATGAATGGACCTGATCGGTTGAACAAGTAAATTATCACAGTTGCTATTCATTTGAATAGGTTTTTAACTAAGTTTTTTCTTTTCTTTTTTTTTTAAGATTTTTTTTTAAAGTTTGTTTTGAGAGAGAGAGATTTCCTAAGCAGGCTCTGTGCTGTCAGTGGGACTCAATCTAATGAACCATGAGATCATGACCTGAGCTGAAATCAAGAGTCAGATGCTTTAACAGGCTGAACCACCCAGGTGCCCCTTCACCAAGTTATTTCTGAAAAACCTTTTAAAAAATTATTTTATTCTCTGTCTCATTTAAAGGTGAGTCGTTCGTCTTTGCTAATAGAACAGCCTGTGAAAAAAAGGCCTCTTTTGGATAATCAGGTGGTAAACTCTGTGTGTGTGCAGCCAGAGCTACAGAATAATACAAAGCATGGAGATAATTCATCTGACACAGAGATGGAAGACATGATTGCTGAAGGTTTGTGGATTTTATTTAAGATACTGTTTAAATTAACTTTGACTTATACTGCTTGAAACATGATATGGATTTTTATTTTACACATATTTTCACACACTGGAAAGTACTCACTTTTATTCTTATATAATGCATTATTTGACAAAAGTTAATGGAAAGCTAATCAGACCTTTAATGGCTAAATAATTCAAATAGCAAGATATTTAATTTGCATAATGTCAAATTGACTTTTGAAGGAGTATGGAAGGGAAAAGTCCCCCTGTATATGAAAGTAATACAGAATTTTAGCATCAAAGCAACCATTTCTCTTTTTCTAAGCAGACTTAAGTGAGTGACTGTTTTACTGAGTTTGCTTAAAATTTTAAAGCGCCTGGGTTGTTTGGTTTTAGACTTTCCATATTCTGATGTTTGATGTCAGGTAGGAATTACAGTTGTATTAAGGATGTAACTGTCAATCAAGAGGTGATTTAATTTGTTCAAAGAGGAAAATATCACTAAATCTTATTGTCAGAGATTCCTTTTTTAAAGACTTTAGTCTAATAGGAAATATTCCAGAATAAATACATGCAGAAGTGATATCTTTTATCTTTTGTTGATTCTGATCATGGTCCTGTAATTGCAGTACAGTTTAATCAAATAACATTTAGTGTAGCCAGGGCTGCACAGTAGTGATTTAATGAACATCCGTGTCAAAATAATTATCCTCAGTATCTTAGTATATCTCATCTAAAATTAATTTTCATATGTTTATTGAGCATGTACTGTGTGCCTGTACTTTGCTAAATTAAACAAAATAGCATGCTGGTAAACAAAATAGATAATTGTCTTTGCCCAGAGTTTGCATGATTATTAAAAGAAAGGCACCTGTGTCATTGTTACTAACTTATAAACTGTTACAATGTATTCATCACTGGTTTACTTTTTATTTGCACAGTGAAGAGTATGATAGTATAAAATTTGGTTTTACTGCTAACTTATATTGAGATCAATTTGATTTTTTTATTTAAAAAAATGTTAACAATGAAAAATTTCAAACCTACACAAATTGTATAATGAATCCTCACTCACCCAGACTCAACACTGTTACCTGATTTCAAACATTACTTTTGGCACACTAGCTTCATCCATCCCTTTTGTTTTCCTCCCTTCATTTTCCCTCTTCTCTGTCACTTTTCTTTTTCTCTTCTTTTCTTCCCTCCTTCTTTCTGTTAAAACAAAATTCATAGTCCTCGTTTCATTTCACTGGTATATTTGTTCATTGTGCATTTCTAGAAATACATATGAGGCACCTGGGCGGCTCAGCCAGGTAAGTGTACAACTTCGACTCAAGTCATGATCTTGCAATTCATGAGTTTGAGCCCCATATTGGGCTCCCTGCTGTCAGCACAGAGCCTTCTTCAGTTCCTCTCTCCCCCGCTATCTGTCCTCCCTCTCAAAAATGAACATTAAAAAAAACTCCACTAAGTTAAAAAAATTTTAAATTAATAAAAATACATTTTTTATATAATAACTCTAATGCAGTGTCACTCAAAACAATATTAATAGTAAATCTTTGAGGTCATCTAGCACCTGGTTCATATTGAGATTTCCTCAATTATATAAATTGTATAAATACCTTTTATAATTATTTTTCAAACCAGAATCCAACAGTGTCTACATTTTACCTTTTGTTATGAGTTTAATTCCACTTAATTCCTGAATACTTTTAGTTATGCATACTATTCCATCTGAGAAAGTTTCATTTGAGGTGAAGAATAGTAATGATGAATGTGCAGGGATTTTTTTTTTTTTTTTTTTTTTTTTTGCCTGTAGCTACAAGAAGTGTATACATGAACATTCTAGGCTAAAAAGCACTTATAGTGTGCCCTCTTGTGTGTACACATTGGAGAAAAATGGAACTGTTTTAACAAAAGAGAAGCTTTTGATCTAGTAGGAACTAGTGAATCTAATATAACTAAGGAGTTTTATAACTTTTAACAAAAGAGGAGCTTTTCATCTAGTAGGAACCAGTGACTCTAATATAACTAAGGAGTAACATACAGTAAGTTTTAAATGAATTATATAGACAGTAAGAACTTGGGACTTTAAAACTAGTTGAGATAAACCACGTTGTGGTTTTAAAACCACAATGAGGTATCATCTCACACAAGTCAAAATGGCTAGTATCAAAAAGACAAGAATTAACAGGTGTTGGTGAGGATGTAGAGGAAAGGGAACCCTCATGCATGGTTGGTGGGAGTGTAATTTGGTGCAACCACTATGGAGAGTAGTATGATGGTTCCTCAGAAAACTAAAAAAAGACATAATATATGATCCAGTAATTCCACTTTTGGGTATTTACCAAAAGAAAATGAAAACATTAATTTAAAAAGATATATGCATCCCCTATATTTACTGCATCATTATTTATAGTACCCAGGATGTGGAAGTAACCCAAGTGTCCATCAATAGATGAATGAATAAAGATGTAGTGTATATATACACAATGGAATATTACTCAGCCATAAAAAAGAATGGAATCTTACTATTTGTGACAACATGGGTGGACCTATAGGGTGTTGTGCTAAATGAAATAAGCCAGACTGAGAAAGACAAATAATTTGATTTCACTTGTATGTGAAATCTAAAAAATAAAACAAGCAGGGGAGCCTGGGTGGCTCAGTTGGTTGAGTGTCTGACTCGACTTCAGCTTAGATCATGATCCCAGGGTTGTAGGATCGGGCTCTACATCAGGCTCTGTGCTAAGCATGGAGCCCGCTTAAGATTTGCTCTCTGTCTCTCTCGCTCTCTTTCTATTTCTCTCTCTCCTGCCTCCCCCCGCTCTCTTTTCTCTTAAATAAAAAAAAATTTAAAAAAATAACCACAGAAAGAAATAGACTGTTAAATATGGAGAACAAACTGGTGGTTGCCAAAGGAGAGAGGATGGGAGGATGGGTGAAATTGGTGCAGGAGATTAAAAGGTACAAACTTCCAGTTATAAAATAATTAAGTCACGTGGCTGGAAAGTACAGGATAGGGGATATAGTCAGTAATACTGTTATATACTTGTAGCAAGCACTTTGTAATGCATATAATTGCTGAATGACTATCTTGTGTACCTGAAACTAATTTAATGTCAATTATACTTCAGTTAAAAAAGCCTGGTTGATGGAATGTTGTGACTACGTCTGTTAAATCCATCTGGTCCAGTGTGTCATTCAAAGCCACTGTTTCCTTGTTGACTTTCTGTTTGGATGATCTGTTCTGTTCATCAGTGTAAATGGGGTGTTAAAGTCTGCTACTACTATTGTATTACTGTTGATTATATCCTTTGTTATTAACTGTTTTATGTATTTGGGTGCTTCCACATTGGGTGTATAAATATTTACAATTGTTATATCCTCTTGTTGGATTGTCCCCTTTATTATTAGTGTCCTTTGTCTCTTCTTACAGTCTTTGTTTTAAAGTCTATTTTGTCTGATATAAGTATTGCTATCCTAGATTTCTTTGGACATCTGTTTGGATGATAAATGTTTCTCCATCCCCTCATTTTCACTCTACAGGTGTCTTTGGGTCTGAAATGAGTCTCTTGTAGGCAGCATATAGATGGGTCTTGTTTTTTTTATTCACCCTGTCACCCTATGTCTTTTGATTGGAGCATTTAGTTCATTTACATTCCAAGTAATTATCGATATGTGTTTATTGCCATTTTGTTACTTGTTTTATGGTTGTTTCTATCGAACACTTGAAAAGAATGCAAACTGGTACAGCCACTGAATGACTGTTCCTCAGAACAGTTCTGAGGTTCCTCAGAAAAATTAAAAATAGAACTACTCTACAATCCAGTAATTGCACTATTGGGTATTTACCCCCAAAATATAAAAATGCTAATCTAAAGGGATACATGCACCCCTATGTTTATTGCAGCGTTATTTATAATTGCTAGCACTGGAAGCAGCCCAAGTGTCCACTGATAGATGAATATATAAAGAAACTGTGGTAATTACATATATTGGAATATTATCCAGCCATAAAAAGGAATGAAAGTTTGCCATTTGCAACAACATGGATAGAATTAGAGAGTCTAATGCTGAGTGAAATAAGTCAGTTAGAGAAAGATACCACATGATTTCACTTACATGTGGAATTTAAGAAACAAATGAGCAAAGGAAAAAGGAGACAGACCAAGAAACAAGAGTCTTAACTATCAAGAACAAACTGATGGTTACCAGAGGGGAAGTGGGTGAAATAGGTGATGGGGTTAAAGAGTATGCTGATGGAAAACAGCAACAACAAACCTGGTTGAGATTACTCAGTTTGGTAAGTTTTCTTTTTTTTTTTTTT
>CM053573.1:90500172-90590101 GCA_028646485.1 Cryptoprocta ferox
GGTTGTCTTCTTTCTGGCGTCTGTTTCTTCTTTCCCCCACTTGCAAATCCAAGTTTTATCCCTTCAGTCCCTCTCAGTTCAATCCATACGGGCGTGCGCGGATTACAGAGCTCCCTGCTCTTCCGCCATCTTGTCTCTTCCGGTAAGTTTTCTGTAAAGATAGGATTTGACCTGAGATGATGAAACATAGAGTTAAGTTAATGAACAGGAAGAACCTTTTAAGTTGGAATGATGAATAAGAAATGTACAAAGGATGTGCAAGTAACTTTATAAGGGGGCAGCGAAGAGTAGACTGTTGGGTTAGAGAAGCAGTGAGCAATAAGACTGGCAGAATCAGATTCTAGAGCATCTTGGATATTTGACCAAGTAGTTAGGATTTATCTTGTCAAGAGGATGGTTACTGAAGATTTTTAGGCAGGTAACATAAAAAGAGTGTTTTAGGAAACTGCTGGTCATCTGTAGGATGAATGAATGTAGGTTTGGCATGTAATTGTTACTTGTAGTTATGTTGAGAAGAGGAAGGAAACGCTTTATGGAGGACAAGGCAAAGGATAGTTTAACAAGATAAATTACCAGGGTAAGGATAAGGAAGATTTAAAGATGGTTAATCTGGGCAAGGAGTAAGTGGTAAATAAACCAGAGATCTAATGCATAGTATAATTGCTTAGAGACTAAAACTCGAGTATTCCAACCACTAAAAAGGAAGAATAATTATGTAAAATGATAGACGATGATGGAAGTGCTAAATAAATATTGCTCCAATAGCAATCATCGTATATAAATGTAACAAATTAACACATTGTACACTTTTGCACAGTGTTATGAGGTAAATATAGTCCATAAAAAAGATGAATCTGTTTCACAGTGGAGATATATTTACGTAGACTATGCCAAATTTTTAAATACCTCATAATTTAATTTCCCAAGGTAATTTTATAAAGTGTATTACTGTGTACTTCAGTGTTTATGGGAAGTACTATAAGGGTGAAATGGTGAGGTCATTTATTTAGTGGCTTTAGTAGTATATACAGTTTAATTCAGTAGAAAAATACTTAGTGTAAGGATTATTCTGGCACCTAAGCTGCCAGTGTGTTATGGCTCTGTCATCCCTAGAATGTTGCTTTCATTTCTAAGATAGTTAATCTTCATTTTCACATTCTAAAGAGTGAGTTGAGGGAAAGGGCACCACCTGGAATTCGCAAGCATTTCCATTCACATGTCATGAATGGCCACAGTTTGGGCAGAAACTATAGTTTTTATTTCCATAGGCCCTATGTCTTGCTAAAAATTAGGATTTTGTTGCTGTAGGAGAAACGTGGAGAATGGGTGAGGGAAAATTATGAGCTGTCTGTGCCAGACTCCCCATCTTTATTAGCTGAAGCAACAGATTTTGAACTCTTTTGGGTCTGTAATTTTTTATTCACAAATGTGGAAAAGTAGCCTCGGTAACATTACCAAATTTGTTAAAATTCTGACAAACAGTGGAACAGGGATTTTTGAATCTCTTAATGTTCCTCTCTTCATTATGAGAAATAAAACTGATGTTCATTTTTTGTTGGGTTGTTAGCCCTTAGACCATACCTATTTGGACCTCCCCTCTCTCACCAGAAAAAACATTTCTTCTTTATAAGGTATTCTAACCTCTTCTCAAATGTTGCATATTGCTACCATTTAATTAATACAAACTTTTAAAACAAAGCTTTCAGTATAGTCTGGAAGGGGAACAACGTGATGACCAGACCTTTCGGGCCAGATTGGTGGCAGTGGTGGGTGAGTGAGAAGTTCTGTCTCCTGTATAGGCTTTTCAGAGTCCGTTCAGGTTTCAAGCATGACAAAGTGAAAACAATACTGGAAGTTGTGACGTCAGGTCCCAGGATGTGTTGTTGAGCCACAGTTGTGTAAAAGCCATTTCTAGGTCATTGGAAGGAGCAATTTTAATTTTACTTGTTTCGAGACCATTTCTTTTTCCTTGCTACTCCCCAGAAGAGTTTTACTTATGAATATAGTCCTGAAAAAAAATTTTTAAATGACCTCTTGCTAGCTCATGATTTGATCAGTCATGATGATGTACTTGGATATCCCTTGGAACTTCAGATATTTCACAGTGTGTTTTTAGTAGTTCTAGCTGTCTTATCTTGATGTGGCACTTTGCCATTTGCTTCTCCAATAACACTAGGATAAAATGACTGCTTAAACTTCCTGAGTACATGTCATCTATGTCTACATTTCAGAGTCCCTTTCTTCATCTTAATAATCCTTTGGTTAAATGAATAACATAGAAAACCACACATGGAACTCATAGCTAAAAGCTTTAATTAGTAAAGTGTAGTTTTTTGCATATTTTTATATTACTTGGCATAGGAATTATGGTGATGCAAGAACATGGTAGAATATGGGGGGGTTTAAGAATGTTAACAGTTTTTATTTCTTAAGTACTTATTACTTGGTCTTGGTACTCTTAATTCTCATGTGGAAAATAGGAAACAGAACTGCCTCTTTTTTATTCCTACTGTCTATTGAGTACTCACGTAGTCATCATTGCAGTTGTTTGGGAGAGGTAATATAAACCCCATTTTACAGAGGAGAAAGCTGTGGGCCATGAAGATTAAATTGCTTGCTTATAGGTGATTGCTGCTGAATACTGGAGGATTCAGGTAGGAAGTTTCCTTAGGTCTAGTGATATGGCTTGAAGAAAATTATGGATATAGAGGGGGAGGGAAGGACAGTCTAACTTAATGGTACTCTGACAAGAAGGAACAGAGGTTAGAAATTACAAAATTAATTCTGATTTTTAAGATTAACATAAATCATTTTTATATGATGCATATAAAAGGGACTGTTTTATAATTAGGTATCTATATCTTTATATTTTCTATAATACATTGCAGATCTTTGAAAAGATTATCTTACATGCTCCTCTAATGTCAAGTATATCAAAATTTTAGCTCCTTTTTGAAGGCATCCTCATTTTCTCCAGTTACAGTGAAGTGTTCTCTGCTATATATCTTCATAGCACAATGCACCAACATTCGTATCCTATACAGTGCTTTTTGAAAGTGTTCCTCCTGAAGGTTGTTACTTATTCATCATCGCTTCTTTTAACACTGCTCAATAAAGTTATTTGCACATTTTAGGTATGTTAGATTCTTAGCAGAATGAACCTTTAAAAATGCATTGCTTACTTATATAGAGAAAACTCAGTAAAATTTTTATGAAGGAGCAAGAGGGAATTGATGGATCCAGTTGTTTGGAGTATTTTCCTTGCCAAAGTGGCTGTGGATTGAAAAGTTAAAAGACCATTCCTTTAAGTTTCCTGGAGGGACTGAACTAGCTGCATCCAACCAAAGTAGAGGCTTAAAGAAAATTTGCCACAATTAAATTTTTGGATGTTTTTTCCTTTGTTTCCTTCTTTTTTAGAGACATTAGAAGAAATGGACAGTGAGTTGCTCAAGTGTGAATTCTGTGGGAAGATGGGATATGCTAATGAATTTCTTCGGTCAAAACGATTCTGTACTATGTCCTGTGCCAAAAGGTATTTCTATTCTCTTGACTTTCCTGAAGCATAAACCAACAACTACAACAAAACCAAAACACTTGTGGCCAAAACTAGATATTGTAATATATAGGAAGAATATCAAATAGGCATTATCTGGAGCTACTTTGATATTTAGTTATTAAATTTTGCTCTGTGAAAATTACATATTCATAACATTTTCAGTGAGTTTTACAGTATATTCTAATATTGATGTAGCAATTTCATGTTAAGAATATGCTTAGGAGAATCTCTTCTGTGAACAGACAACTAGTCCTTAATGTATCAAAACAGTATTTCTTTTATCAAAGAATATATTGCTTGTTTGATCAATATTGAAATACCAGGATTTACTTTGTTTTTTGTTTATTTTATTTTTATTAGAGAGCATGAGAAAGGGAGAGAGGCAGAGGGAGAGAGAGAATCTCAAGTAGGCTCCACTCTCAGTGCAGAGCCCAATGTAGGGCTCAATCCCACGTCCCTGGGATCATGACCTGAGCTGAAATTAGGAGTCAGATGCTCAACCCACTGAACCACCCAGGCGCCCTAGGATTTACTTTGTTTTGTTTTAAAATGTTTTAATTTGTTTTAAATATATCCTATTTATTTTAGGTTTTTAAGTGAGACAGCTGTTGCATAGGTTCTCCACATTGTTACATTATCAGAGAGCAAAATATGTTTTTTCTAAATCTCTATTTTCAATAGTAGTATAATAGGTAAACAGTACTAATAACAAAAGAAATGTTCAGTGTTTTCATTGTTCTTGTCGCAGGATTAGTTTACATAAAAAAAAGCTCTGATACTGATAATAAATCCTAATATAAGTATTTACCACTAGAGGTGAGGTGTATGTCAGAATATTTTGAAATTTGTTCTCTGTTCCAAGAAGTGATTATTCTCTCAAAGAATATAAGATCTTAATTGTTTACATCTAGAGATTTTCTTGCTTGAACATACTATTTAGTATGGTGCCACTTAAATATACATAATAAAACTTAAATAATAGAAGTATTTTCCTCCAAAAAATGGCTTCATTTGGTTTCTCACTTGTCAATCTTTTATTCACATATTATCTCATGTTATTGATAGCCTCCAGCAAGTTATGTAACTCGTGTTTTAGCTTGGAGTTTTCCACAAGAAAGACCAGTGGCTTTCTGATTGTAAGTGATTAACAACTCTGAGGGAAAAGGGCAGCCTTTCAGAATATTTTAAATGTCCTGATTATTTAGAAATATTTCAGAACATTTAATGCTACCATCACTCCTCCCAGAGATGATTGCTGAGTTGTCAAGTTATTGTACCTTTAGGTGAATCTCTTTAGGGGGTTAGGGATCCTAACTAAGAGAAGTGCAGACAGAGCAAAGAGGAGAGGATAAATCAGGTCAGGGAAGAAATGCTGCTATTTACGTGTCTGCCTTGGAGATTTAAATATTTTAGGGATTAAATAGCAAGTGTAAGGTTAGTAGTCTCTCTTCTCTGCTCTCTAGTCTTTGAGGAAGGAAGGCTTGTGAATGGAAATTGCTGTGAATGGAAATCAGAAACCTATTGAGCTGAGCCCACTGAGATCAGTATAATGCACACAGCAGGAGCCTGTTGAATTGTTTTAGGGTAAAATGAATTGGCCATCTGGACATTTTTTGTTGTTTATTTAAGAGAGAGTGAGTGTGAGAGTGTGGGAGGGGCAGAGAGACAGAGAGAGAGAGAGAGAGAGAGAGGGAGAAAGGGAGAGGGAGAGAGAGAATCCCAAGCAGGTTCCACTCTGGGCTTGATCCCAGGAACCCTGAGTTCATGACCTGAGCTGAAATCAAGAGTCAGACGCTTAACAAACTGAGCCACCCAGGTGCCTTGTGGACACATTTTAAAAATATATATTTTTAGGGAAAAAAATAGCTTATTCATTTTCATGGTATTCCTTCCACCACCTGATATTTTCATGAAACATAGGTGAGGGAAATATATTTTGGTATCTCTATATTGGTCCCAGGATAGTTATCAATAGCAAAGTTAATTGGGATTTATTCTTGTTATTTTCCTGAAAAATCTTAGAGGACAAGAGTCTTGAAAATAGGAAGTTACAGTGCAGTTTTTTTTTCTTAAATATTTATTTTTAAGAGAGTGAGGGGGTGGGGACAGAGGATCCAATGCAGGCTTTGTGCTGACAGCAAAGAGCCTGATGTAGGGCATGAACTCATCAACCATGAGATCATGACCTGGGCTGAAGTCAGATCCTTAATCAACTAAGCCACTCAGGTGCCTCTACTGTAGCAGTTTTGTATGTATTAAAAAAAAAAAAAGAGGAACTGTATGTATTTTTCTTAGCCTTTCTTCAGCTTTTCAGAAATTTGTTCCTTAGATTATTTCTTTTTGCTATTTTTTTAAGTTTATTTTGAGAGAGAGAGGGAGAACATGAGTGGGGGAGGGGCAGAAAGAGGAGAGAGAGAATCCCAGCCAGGCTCCACACTGTCAGTGCAGAGTCCAATGCAGGGCTCCATCTCACAAACTGTGAGATCATGACGTGAGCCAAATTCAAGAGTCGGATGCTTAACTGACTGAGACACCCCAGGTGTCCCCTGCTCTTCTTTCAGGGAAGGGGGTTGGCAAACTGTCAAGCCCAGTCATTCGTGTATCCTATTTTTGGATGGCCCCTGAGCTAAGGACTGTTTAAATTTTTAGGGATTGGGAAAAAAAAAAATCAAAGGAGAAGAATATTTCACGGCACATGAAAATTATATGAAATTCAAATTTTACTCCAAAATCTGATTGGAATACAGCCATGCTCATTCATTATTGTTCATGGCTGATGGCTGCTTTCATGTTACAGTTGCAGTGTTGAGTAGTTGTGACAGAGTCTTGTATTGACCACAAAGCCAAAAATATTTACTGTCTGGTCCTTTGTAGAAAAAGTTTACCAGCCCTGTTCTAAGGCCTTGAAACCCAATTAACAGCACAGGACTTTTTAAAACTGTCATCATGCCTTATAAAAGTCTATATTTAAAAATATTAGCCAAGTGAAAATCTTTCAGCCAGTTTTAATGAATTATGTGTATTTGAATTTCCTAAATAGTGAGAACTATGATGAATTCATGCAACTTTAAAATCTCAACTTTATGTTTTCACTCTTTGATTTCTGTATTATTTGAAAAATCTTTTACTAGCCATTTCCCCTTCTGTACTGTACTAACCTCTTTATATTAATCTCTCTTCAGAAATGATTACTTGGAAAAACAGTTTGAACATCTACACAATTAAATCAAACTTCTTTTTCTCCTGGAACCTTGAATTATTTTGCAATAAATTGGTTATCCTCTGTATCATGCTGTTACTAGGAGAAAATATCAATACCTATTGGTATCCAATAACGTGTTGAGAGCTATATTAAGATATATAGAGGCCAGTTTTTGACTGTCAGCATAAGTAAATCCATTGAACACTGTGGTTTACTTTCTGAGGTATTAGAGTCCTTAATGAAGTATCTGGCACTTACTGATTCACAAGTGCACTTTAAAGTCATAATTAAATACTAAATGGAGTGTTCCATGTATCATTTAATATTTTTTCTTACTTGAATTTCTTAGGTACAATGTTAGCTGTTCTAAAAAATTTGCACTTAGTCGTTGGAATCGTAAGCCTGATAATCAAAGTCTTGGGCATCGTGGCCGTCGTCCAAGTGGCCCTGATGGGGCAGCAAGAGAACATATCCTTAGGCAGGTCTGTAGAAACCTTGCTTCAATGTACAATACCCTTTTCAGAAATGTAAGGAAAGTGCAATGCTGTATTTTACTTGTACTACATTTTCCAGCTTCCAATTACTTATCCATCTGCAGAAGAAGACTTGGCTTCTCATGAGGATTCTGTCCCATCTGCTATGACAACACGCCTGCGCAGGCAGAGTGAGCGGGAAAGAGAGCGTGAGCTCCGGGATGTGAGAATTAGGAAAATGCCCGAGAACAGTGATTTGCTACCAGTTGCACAAACAGAGCCATCTATATGGACAGTTGATGATGTCTGGGCCTTCATCCATTCTTTGCCTGGTATGTAATTCACTGCTTTGGCCTTACTGTTTTTCTTGTGCATTCACATACAGGAATGATGTTAGATCCATCCACACCTATTGCACAAAAGGGCTAGAGAAGTACTATGTATATGTATTAATTAAATGGCATTTGCTATCGAAATGTGATCTGTTTCCTCTTGCTTATTCCCTCAGCACAACTGGGTATTTTCTCATACCCCCCAAGTCGATAAAAACTGACTAGTCCTGCTTCTGCTGTGACACCTCAGCCGGTGAAGATATTAAAGGTGCTCTCTTCTCTTCAGTCTGATTTCTCTCGAGAGGTCAGTAGAGAGATTGAGTCAGACACTTCTTCCCTTCTGCTCTTCTATTTTTCTATTCCATTTCCTCTTTATTTCCTAATTTAACTTTTTAAATAAAATAAGAGAGACTATATATATACACATATATTTTTGCATTTTTGAAAGCTAATCAAGACCTTTTTAGAATATGATAACATTTTGGTTCTTTTTAAAAAAAAATCAAGCTGGTTCTTTAAATGGAAGCTGCATTCCTTGATTCTTTTCAATAAGTAGACATCAGGAACACTTCTGAAGTTTGATTTTTTAAGTAGACAACTAAAATTCAGTTATGATATTCCATTCCAATATTGAGGGTAACTTTCTTATTTATGTTTTTTCTGCTCTCTCATTTTGGTACTCTTTCCATCAGCTTAATTCTTTATGTTCTTTATCTTTTTTCTTTAATGCAACAGTCTTTTATATCTACCTTCTCCAAGGGGCTGGTTACTAAAGATAACTGCAGCATTGCTCATGATGAGACCCACACTGATGATATATATTGAGACTATATTTTTTTAAAATCAGCAGATCTTATTCATTTTGATTATGAATATGGAAAACAGGGAGATTTTTTAAATGTTTGCTCCACTCTGATTTTATTGTGAATCATACTGTTTCTCTTGACACAAGCTTTTCCAGAAAAATATATCCCCTTTGAACTTGTCTACAGACTTATTAAAATTAATCCAGCTATTTTTGCTGATTAATCTTTTTATGAACGTAACCACCATCTCAGAAGCAAACTTACAGTTAATGTGCCAAGTGAAGAAAGTGTATTCAGAACTATTACTACTTAAATAGAAAACTGTCATTTTACCTTACATACAGAATTCTAGGACATTTTATTTTCCTTTTTTAAGGTTTATGTATTTATTTTGACGGAGAGAGAGAGCGCGCGGGGGGAGGGGCAGGGGGAGAGGGAAACAGAGAGAATCCCAAGCAAGCTCTACACTGTCAGTGCAGAGCCCGATGTGGGGCTTGAACTCAAACCATGAGGTCATGACCTGAGCTGAAACCAAGAGTCAGTCGCTTAATTGACTTGAGCCAACTAGGCGCCCCATTTTATTATTTTTCAGTACCTTGTTTTAGAAATGCTAAATAAGTCTTTTTTTTTTTTTTCAACAAGGTATGGTCACTTTTAAAGATTGCAATTGTTTAAAGAGAGGATACATTTTTCACAGAAGATTTTTAAGCACGCACCTAAGAAAACTTAAGTGTGAGTTAACTGCTGACCACAGAGGTTTAGAATTTGCTTTAAAACTGATATGTTAGAGGATGGGGAGTCTTCTCTGGTTGTGGTTTTAAGATATAAGGACTAAAATACATTTTAGTTTTTAGGCCAGCTTAGATATCTTGAGAATTAACCCTGGAATCTTTACTGATGCCCTGGGACTTGACTTTGATTCTGTCATCTTCAGAAGTAGTCTGTCTTCTACATGGGGGTGTGAACTATTAGCCTGATTTCTCATTTGGGGGAAACTTTCCTTTCCTTTGAGGAGGAGGGTTTGTTCATAACCTGAGGAAAGTAGTTGGTCAAATAATGAACAATTGATAGATATTCTCCTATCATTTCATAGGCTTTTTTTAAGGGCTAATTTTCTAATTTTCCCCAACATCCAGTTGCCATGAGGTTACTCTTGGATGCTTTTATTAGAACAAAGGCTAAATTCCTTTGTCTCATTCTTGCTTCTTCAGTTGAAAAAAAATATTACTGCTTATAGCTTGAGATGCTTGTCTTACTGAGTTCCTCAAGACACAATTTTGCCAGTTATTTAGAGAACATTACATATCATTAAAGGGAAACTGCTTTATAATTTAGAATTGCTTGGTACTGTGTAAGTCTGCTTAACGTAACTCTGCTTTCCTTTTACTGATTAAATGGGTGTATTTCCAAACTGCTTTGATAGGCTAAATAACAAGCTTATTATCTGTGTGATCAGTTCTGTCTTCTTTCACAAAGTTTCTGAGTAATGCCTGTGACTTAAAATCTCATATCAGAAAATGCTCTACTCTTCATTTCTGTGTACTCAGTTGGCCTTTGTAAACTTCTTTGAAGCCTCTTTCAAGCTTATTCAAGACTGTGTTGGTTCCCCCCCCCCCCACCAAGTACTACTTTCAAACTTTTCTCATAGAAGGAAAAATTTATAAATTTTGTAATTTCTTATATTTTCATTCTTTCCAGTTGAGATAGGCTTCCCTCTTTATTCAGGGTACTCATATTTACTTCTAGAGTTTTCTCTTCTCTTTGTACAGTGTCATCTTGTGAACCATCCTGGTAGGACCATATTAGAGCTGGTATGCTATATACCTAATGTCAGAGCTGTTAGTTACCACAGTGAAAAATTATTTTCTTGTCAGTTTTTGTGTATTCAGAAGTTCTCTGGAGGAACGATTCTTATTTTCAGTTAACTGCAGTTCTCAACTCTTGATACAGTGCAACGGTATTTATCGATTTGTGAATCTGTAGTAGATTTGTTGTTTCTATAGGCATATAGAGTAGGAATTATCTAAAAATACATGATTATTGGTTTTTATGATACTAATATTGGAACTTGTTTACATTAAGTGGCAGGTGATCTATTTCACCAGCCTGAGATTTTGTGCAGAGTGTTTTTATTTTGGGTATTTAGCTGAAAAAGTGACTGGACATTGCGAAGTTAAGTTGTGACTCGTGCCCATTTGCAGAGGCCCATGCCCATGCTGATAGTTGCTTCTGGTGACATAGAGCCAGCGAGGCTGACTGGTTGCTGCAGGTGGGATATGTTTGGTAGGAGTCCCTGGGGCACCAGCCGTTTTATAGAAGTAGATTCAATGTCAGAAGCTCAATACCTTGAGCATCTAAAGATTTTTTGAAAATTTGTTTTTCTCTAATGAGTTTCTGGAAAAGTATTTGCTTCTGCCTCCCACCATTTTTTCTTTTAAGTAATTTTATTTTTTCATTTCTATACTAATGTATAGTATAACTACCCTTAGTTGTGGTTGGCTTAAGAGAGTTATGATCCAAAATTCTGAAGATAATGCGTTCCTACTCAATCATGTGGTTTCCCAAAACATTTTTGTTCTTTATTATTTTGCTAATACATTTACTTAGTATAGGAAGACATTTGAAAAGGGATCTCACAATACAGAGGAACAAAAACATTCTATACATTTCCTTATGGAGAACTCCTTGTTTCTATTCCCAAATGTAGCTCTTACAGTCCTCATTACTTCTCATTGCTCCTGTTTTCTGAATCTAAGTAAGTCCCGCCCTATCTTTCTCTCTCTTTTCTTTCCTGTGTTCTTGTAAGTAAGACTGAAGAGAGAAGAACATTAGTTCTTTCATAAAAAGAAGGATGAAGTCACAACTAGATGCAAGATTAGTCAGTTTTGTCTGCCCAGTTTTGAGAGCTACCTCTGGGAAAAGAAAGGGAGCTTTTCTATGGTGAGTAATCCCATTTTAACTGTATAATTTCTTTTATATGGTAATGGCAAAGCCATAACAGTCTGCATAGGGTACTTTTAAAAGGTCAATTTTTAAGTCTGAGAAATTAAAATAGAGAAGTTGAAAAGCTGGCTGGTATATATGAAACAGGAAAGAAACAGCTAACAGAGAAGATGGAAAAAGAAATAACCAAGAGAAAAGAAGGCTATACAGCTGAATACAGAAAGAAGTTTGTTATTATTATTATTATTATTATTATTACAAATAGCTCCTCTGTAGCAGGTTCTGTTTTTGTTGTTTATTCACTCACCCAATCCTTCATTTATACAAAAATGTATGTATTTGGCCCCTAACAATGCTTTGTGCTTGGTGCTGGAGTTCTAGGGATGACATCATTATCTTATATAAACAAGAGGATGACATATTTGCAATAGAAAGGATCATCATTCCAGCCGACTTGTGCTATCCAGAGGTGTAATATAACCATTTCTATTTTTCATTACCTTTGTGTTTTCTCTTAGAATGCTGATTTAAATAAAATAGAAAGATTTTAAGCTGTTCTTAAATTCATTTTTATAATTTCACTCTTATAAGGAAGCTTCCACATTACTGCATTCTCTCCTTTCTTGGTTCCTTAACTCATTACCTTCCTTGGTTGTTTCTTTACCCTTCGTGGGGAAGTTTACTGAGCAATGTGGCTGTGCAAAATTTGGTAGATAATAAAAACAATTGAGGTTCAAGTATATGTCAGCACTGTTAACTGCTGAAGCACCTGGTTTACACTGAGAGATAAAATATTGTTTGGCGAGAGATTAAGGGGGGCAAGCTCATTAATTTCAATGGGGATTTATGTTTTCTTATCAAAAGTGGAGATGAGTCCAGTGATGCTAAGATATGAAGTTGAAATTACAAGTCAAGCAGTGTAATACATTTCAGCAGCATTACAGTAGATTGATACTACAATCTTGATAGTTTGGTTCTTTCCTGAGTGAAAAATAAAAATGTTTTAAATGTGCTTGGCAATTGAAGATTGTAAATTTGAATAAGGTACAAATGATAATGAAAAGGGTGCTCTGGTACTTGAGAAAACATTTCTAAATTGTTATTCACATGGCAGAACATTGTACTTTATTCCTCCGTACCTATATGTGAAGGGTTTATTATACAAAGATAAGTTCATGAGGTGTAATAACTAGTTAATTCACACTTGTTATATGTGTGTGTGTGGCATGCTTGAAGTAATCCCATTATCCTTTTTGTCAAGGTATGTTAGTTATATCTGGACTGATGAATCTACGTTTTTCCTGATTCTTACTAATTATTTCTATATTATTATTTTTAGAACAAGAATTCCAAGTAAATTGCTTTACCTGGCTATCAAATTAATTCTTACTTTCAGAATGCCAAGAAATACTTTCTTCTTCAGGAGTGAACCCAAGACCACCATAAATAAATTTCATTTGTTTCCCAGCCTGTATTTCAGATACTCAAACCCACTGAGAGAATAACTGTCACTGTTAAAGTAACATCTAATTGTTATGTATTAGCGCTAACTTCCGTCCTCTGATCAAATTTCAGGCTGCCAGGATATCGCAGATGAATTCAGAGCACAGGAGATTGATGGACAGGCCCTTCTTTTGCTAAAAGAAGACCATCTTATGAGTGCAATGAATATCAAACTAGGCCCAGCCCTAAAGATCTGTGCACGCATCAACTCTCTGAAGGAATCTTAACAGGATCATGAAGCTGTGAGAAAACAGCAGTTTTACTCTTCTTAAACAAACTTGTAAGGTAAAGGCTCAAGCTGGCCTAGAATGTTTTCATATATTGTGCTGGATAGCCAAGCACATTGGGATCTCCACATCAAAAGCCAACATTTCTTCTACAAATATAGTAATTCATCATACATTTTCATAATTAGCCAACATTGGTAAAATTAATTTTACAGGTTACATGCAACATTGAAAGACTTGATATAGAGGGCCATGATATTTTTCCAAGAAACGTGTTATACTAGATAATTTTTTAAAGGTGATGTTTATCGTTAATATAAAGAATCCTTTTAAAAGTAATTTAATGATTTACATTTTTCCTCTTTTGATTCGGTTTTCTTATACATTTTTCTACCCTGTAAGTTTTCTATAGGTTGTCATGAGAGATATAATTTAGGAATAGTTTAGGAGTCCAGTGACTGGAATTGTATGCAATGAGGTATCAGTTGTGCATTTTAAGAAATATGTCTGTCAGACAATTGCTTTGTCTATAAAAAGGATTGCATTCTAGCATGAATAATACTAATCTGGAAGTCAGAGAGTTGGTTTCTATTCCAAACTTGACCAAGAATTTGATATTGCTGAGAAAGTTTTCTTCTTAGTTTTTGTACATTTAGAGCAGTGGTTCTCAAGAGAGGTCAGTTTTGCTCCCCAGGGGATATTTGACAATGTCTAGGGACATTTTGGTTGTCATAGCTTGGAGGGATTGGGGAGGGTTGTTACTGGCATCTGGGTCATGGAGGACAGGGATGTTGCTAAATATCCCACAGTGCACAAGCCAGTCCTCCAAAACAACGATTTATCCAGTCCAAAATGTCAAGTCGTGTCAGGGTTCAGAAACCCTGATGTAGGAGTGATAAATGTTGCTCTTTTTTACCCAGAGGGTTATTTTGAAAAGATGAGACATAATAAAGAATATATTGTACAATGGAAGTATTTCAGATAGCATTTAACGTTCTGCCGAAGTATTTTCCCCAGTTTTGTGCATATTAGAACAAAGGGGAAAATCCACTAAATTGACCTGTGAAATAAGGACTAGCATACAAATAATTTGAGTCTCAGAAAGTACAAATTCATATTATCTTTCATATCTCTTTGCTCCTCTGCACTGATGAAGGCATAGTATCATTATACCTTATGATCCAGTGCATGGCCTTTGCTGGCAAGATAGTAGTTTGTAGTGGGTATGTGGTTGGTCTTTGGATTTTTTCTAATGTTGAACATGCTGGGTCTAGCTAGAATGCACATTCTTTTTTCCTTGACTAAACCCTTGCATGCTTCCTACAGAGTACCCACCAACTAGTATCTCTTGGATTATCACATCTCATTTTGTATGTACATGTTTTTAGGGAAAAGACATTTTAAAGCAAAATTTTTCACTGAACAGTTAGTATTCTATCAGAATTATGACATTAAAACAAAATTGTTAATGGGAGCCCTGAGAGCCTTATTGTCCGGGACATAAAAAATTTGTTTTAATCCTTTTTATCTTTACCACACAATGGAAATGTTTTAAAATCGAAGGAAGATACACAGATACTTGGCAGACATTCAATAGCAAGAGTCCATGGGTTTCAGTCATTGTGTCACTGCTCTTTTCAAAAAGATTGTGTTGAGCTAGTAGAAGACTAAAGATGTCATTAAGGACATCACAGATATTTATCTTTTGGCTTTGTGTACATTAGAGAATGTTGATTATTTTTATACAGAAATACAGCGGGTAATTTTTTTAATCTTTAGATGCCTCTTGTTTGAATGTATGCTTTGTGGGATTCTTTTGTGTAGTAATGTTAAAAAAAGATGTTTACTGATAGTTATGTGTAGGATTAGAATGTGTAATATAGTGTAAGGCTCAAGTTCCAGACCTACAATAGCTTGTAGTCTATGTTACATATTTCTTTATATCACATTTTTAATTATTGGACTAAAGTTTCAAGGAAAGGTAGGAACTCTTATAGTCAGTTTTCATTTATTAGCAGCTAATCATTATGACAGAGTTGTCATATCTTTGACTTTCCCCCCCTCATCTTGCCGTTTCTGAACACAAGTGTAGGCTAAGCATTAAGAGGATGGTACCCTGTGCGGGGGTGGGGGTGGGTGGAGGGCACACAGGAAAATCTCCCCTGGAATTAAAACTTTATCATAGATAATCCACAGGCAGTTGATTTTGGGATAGACTCTGTTCGCAATAATGGTTACTTCCCATAACTAAATTATCTATGTTGCCTTTAAGTTATTAACTTTGAACTATGTTATAGGTTCTCCTTTTCTTTATTGTCTCCTTTAATATCAGTCATTATATACTGATTGAAAACCCTTGTGCCTAGCACCATGTTAAATATCCAAGAAAGCTTAGCAGAGGGGGGATTTCCATTTGAGAGCACCTTATAATCTTAAATCATGTAATAATCTCAAGAGTAGTCCAGGTCTTCTCTTGTCCTCACTCAAAACCTACCCAGAAAAATACACTTTTTTTCAAGTGAGCTAATTTATTTAGAAATGGCTCATTTGCTTTCAACTGGCAGTTTTTGCTATTGATGCAACTGTTTTTTCTAGAGGATTTAGCCATCTTAAAAACAAAGCCTCAGTTATATATGATGAATATAGATAACACTGGGTGTCCACTTCTAAGTACAGTTCTGTTGTGATGTAGGTGGGGAGAGTATTCTTTTCTCTTTCCTTCATGCTACAACATTGTTTTAGGATTTTCATTAATGAGAAGGAATGACAAACAGAAAGGGACATGGGAAGTTCTTCCTACTTTTGCTAAGTGTACATTTTCTGACTTTGATGCACTCTTTTCCCATTGAGGGAAATAAAAAAACCTACAAGTTTCAAATTTTATTTACTTTAAGCCATGTGTTCCTAAGAAAGTAAACAAACCGAGGGAGCTGGTTTGTAAATGTTTTTACATGACATGGATTTTCATCAAGCCTTGTGTAGGCATGTGTCTGACAGGCTCTGTACCTTTGATGTAATCATTGTCATGTAAGGCATAGTGCTGTCCCAAAACCTGTCACATTTTAAGTGGCATATAACTTTTTTTTATTTGCTGTGGCATCGCTAAACAGACATCTTAGTCTCAGCTTAAGGGCTGTCACATAGGAGTAGAGAAGGCAGAATGAGGGGGAAGACGTGTTAGTGAAGAAGCTTGAGAATGGGAGAGAGGCAGACAAGAGAGACCTGCCACTTTGCTTGTCCCACTTCAACACTGAACAAATCGCTGCACTTTTGAAGTTAATATTCATATTTACCTTGTTTTAAGTAGAAATGATTTTTTTACGTAGCCCATTGTTTTTGTTTCCTAGTGTGTTGAAACACTTCCTTAGAACTGTTTGAAGTATTGCTGTGCCCATGCCTTTGAATAATTTTGCGTGAAATTATAGTCAGACATTTATTCAAATACTGGTCCTAGACTGAAATCTGTCACAGTGTCCCCTATCACTGACTTGTTCAATTAAATGTTATAAAGTCCCATTTGCATTTGCAAGGTTCTGGTACCGTCATAGCACAAGTATGGTGGGAAGGCAATATATATATAGATTGTATAGTCTTAGGTTGTGTTTATATGGGTGTAAACAGTTTTGGAAAGAATAATGCTACCCTATTGAGTAGATGAAATCCCTGGCTGGACACACTGTTAAAATGTTTTAAAGACACATTTTCAATTAGAACAGACTGATTCTATTTTGTGGTTTGAAGATCCTCACCCTTAGTGAATGGCAGGAACACATGCTGGCTGTGTGCATCTGGTGCTGAGCATTACCTGACAGCACTGACGGGCCTTGCTTACTGCTCTCCTCCCCTAAAGCCTATTCTAGCCCTAAGGGAACTGCATGAACACTTCTTAAGACACCTGTGCCTGAAAATCCTTAGAGAGGATTTTGTAGCAGCATTAATTTCAGGAAGGTAATTGGGGCAGGACTTTCTAACACTTAACACTCATCTGTCAGTGAAAGTTTTGGGCAGTGGAAATTGGCCCAACTATGCACAATGTTTGTTTAGTCTGTTTCCTGTGCACCATATATGTAGCTGGGCCTTAAAGGAAGGTTTTCCAGGGTGAAGGATAGGGAAATGGAGGAAGTGACAAATAGGAAGAAAACATTCTAGACTCAAGAGGGTAACTGTACAGTTAATGGAGTGAGGTTGTGTAGTATAGACAGGATCTTCATTAGTTCACAATAATACGTTGCAATGGTTGGATCCCAGTTACAGCAATAAGATTCACCTATAATCATACTCATTCTGTGTCAAGTGATTCTGCCCCTAGGAGCATTATCAGTAGTTCCAGTGATATACAAGTTAGTGATTTTAGACTTCAAAAAACAGGTGACAACTATTGTACTTGGAGAATATTTGTCAAAAACTCAAAGGTTAATTATTTATAATTGAGTTATTGGAATTATAGAAGAGAGTATCCATTTTCAGATACCAGAGTTGAATCACCCTTGTAGATTGTTATAAAGGCATTAGAAGATAGTATTTTATTTGTTAGGTTGTATCTAAGAATTGGATGACTAAAGAGCTATCTTTCTCTTTATCAGTGTGGATTTCAACAGAAGCCTACCTCTGTTTCTTTGATGCACAGTAATGTGGATCATAAAATGAACTGTTTAATTCACATTCATTAATACATTAATTCATTGGTATTTTATGAGTCTCTTTAAAATCATTTGATTTCATCTTAAAGATTGTGATTCAAGTTAGATAAGCACAAATACAGTATTAGGAAAAATATGCAATCTTACTAAAATTTAATTTCTATTATAAGCTGTACATCTTTAAAAAAAAACTCTTTGGGAAGATATTCCTCTTTTGTTAGTTCATAATACGTACCACTATATAGTTTCCTCCATAGCAGCAATACAAGCCATTTCCTCAATAAAAAAAAAAAAAATGATGAAAATTATATTATCTTCTTTGGGAAAAGTTTCCTAAATTTTTAAGAATTTAAAGTTTTACATGTTACTTTTTAGAGCTTATTTAATCTATTTTAAAATGATACTATGAGAAAGGTTTCAAAAAAGTTATAAAGCACTAATACAAATTAGCATCATTTTCTAGAGCACAATGTTTGGCTTTTTCTGAACTTTCACTTATTTCACAGACATTAAAAGGGAGTGGCCTCCCTCCCTCCTTTTCAGATCTGAGGCCTAGCTTTTCTAATGAAAACCCCATTCTACTTGAACCCATGAATACACACCTCTTAAGTGCCATGTTTATGGGACCTTTTGGGAAATGTTTTCCGTGAATGTTTAATTTTTTTTTATAGCTTGTGAACATTTAATTTTATTTAAAGACAATTTAAAAAATCTCAGATATTGGAGAAGACAGTACATGAGAGAAGTATTGTTTTAAAATGTATTGTTGAAAAGAAGTATAGTGACAAATTTTAATTTGGAAAAAATAACTCAATATAAAATATTGCTAACATGGCATAGTTTTAAATATAAGAGTAATAGTAAAAGTCCTTTTAGACCACCTGTTCACATCGACTCCAGTAATCTTAAGGATTGATAGTAGCCATCATTTATTGGCTTAAAAGTTAGACTTTACAGAACATATATTATCAGTGTTAAATCCATGTTACATGGAGCTTTAATTAATGGAGGTGAAAAAGTTGGTGTTCATCATGAGATAGTGGTATGGCTTGGTAGTGAAATAAACAGCAATCTGTTTTAGAAAGAAGGAACTTTTTAATTTTTAGTCTTGCCTCAAGCAAACCAGAAGTGTCCATTGCTTAAAATCTGTTTTGAATGCTGTGTGTTAAAGTCTTCTCTTTGCTTTAGGTAGTACTAAATAATCTACTTCGATAGTAAATAATAGATGAACATAATCATTAAATTAGTGAAGACTGGCTGCGGGGCTGGGTTGGCTGGTGTGTACCACCTCAGGCAATTAGCCTCTATTCTGTTTCTTCTTCTGAATATACAATATGGAGCCTATACTACTCAAAATGCTGATTTGGGTTTAAATCATCTTTAAGGTACCTCCCAGATCTGAAACTGATTCTAGGTATTCTTAAAGTTGCTTCTACTTAACGCTCTTTCCCTTTTTAATGGTTCCTTTCATGCTTAAGAGCTTTTGCTAAAAGATAATTGTTAAGCATCCATTTCCTGGGTCACCTACAAACAGTCTTTGTTCTCTAAGGATTAAAGTAGAAAAGAAAAATTACACACACAAGTAAATGAGGACATTTTCCTAAATGCTTCTTGCTAGTTAACCACTGAACCTGTGAACACATATAAACATTGTCATTCATGCATTTATCCATTCTTTTAGCAAGCCATTTGAACACTTATTATGTGAAATGTGTGGTATACATGACTTGAGGAATTAGTAATAAGTAAACAATATCTTCCCAAACAAAATTCTAATTGTGGCTTAAACAAACATGGACATTACTTACTTATTGTATTGAATGTAAAGCTGGAACTGAGAGGGAAATTTTTATGCACTGGGTATTTAGTTAGATGACATCAAAGGGGGGTCTGAGTGAATCACAGCATAATTCCTAAAAACACATTTCACATACTAATTAGCCAATCATAAACCTGATTAGGTTATAAAATCAAGGGTATCCAATAAGGATTTACATTTTGAGACTTTTGTGACAGCCCATACTTCTCAGAATTATTTTGACACTTGAATCTATTCCAGAGGTGTTGCTATACAGGGTGTGTGACAGAACAATACAAAGAAAGAAGCTGGTGCTGACTTACTATATACATTTTTAACTACAAAAGCTTTACATCCACTATTGACAGTGAAGTAACTTTCTAAAACTGAAAAGTCTCAAAGGAGATTGCTGAACAGGTTTGTTTTTTATTCTCTTCTCCTTTTAAAGCAAGAAATTACACAAAATAAATTTTATTTTTATTCAGATACTTTTTAGAGAGTACACATGTATTACATAGAAAAAGGGTTTCCTTTAAAATGCAGAACTGGTAAACAGAAAACCCTTCCATGCTTGAATGGACAACTATTTGGGGAGTAAACATTGAATGGCATTGATTAATTGGGTGAGGTTTCCTTACCACTTGGGGATTCTGTGAAATTATGTTGTAATTCCTGTTGACCCAGCGATACAGATTAACATCACTTGATGCTAACATTCTCCCTAAAGATACAAAATGAAAATATATTTAAAAAGATCTTATGTATCATAGTCACAGCTTTTTAAAGCAGGAAAATGTCCAGATACATGATAGATTAGAATCTAAAACTGATTGAAAATAGAACACTGACATCCAAGTAACCAGATAGTCTGGGCTTAAAAAAATTTGCCATAGTATTGGTTAAAATGTACTTTTAAAATGTTTTAATTTACCTAATTTTCAAATATTTTATACTATTAAAATATCTGTGTACTTTTTGTATATGTATTTTTAAATTAAAAAAACTTAATGGAGTGTGCAGAGATGGCATAATTTTAGATGTCTTAATTTCCAAGACACTTAACTAGATTCCCAATCACTTTATTCAAAAGCTTGGTCTTGTGTTTTCCCTAGGAAAAAGTCAAAGTGAGTTCTAAAAACTGTCCTCAGAGTAAGGAGTGCGCTGCAAGTGCAGACTGGACTTGTAGACAGTGTGCAGGAGGGACACTGACAGGGGAGAGGCAGGCATGTCAGGCCGCTGTTAAATCACTGCTTTTGTCTTCTTGCTTGCCAAAAAGAAAAAAAAGGTCTTTTGTGGATTTAACAAAGGCAAGTTGTTGTAATTTTTTTTTTTTGATGCTTCAAGCACATGTTAACTGATTTCTGCATTCCTTTTGGTTCCTCCCATTGTTCTAAAATAGGACTTTGTATTACTAAAACCTCAAAAGCTGATCCGCCCAGGTTGAGCAGAGCATCACCAAGGGGAAAGGAAATCTTTTTTACTTTTACAGAAACAAATGTTAAGATTATATATACATGTATTCTTTACATTGGATATTGTATTAGAGTCCTCCTTACAGGAAATGAAATAGTTTAGCACTTTTAGCATTAGCATTCCTAGATTGGTGTCTATAGCTACAGTTTTAAAATGTATAACCTGAAAATGAAGTTAATTTTGCATTAATAAGAGCACACCATGATCTATGTAAAAAGACTGTCCATTTGGTGTATTTTTTTAAGAGAAAGCACTTTCATATTAACAACTAGCATGTGTATGAATTTTAGATTTTCATATTTGTTGTGTCTGTATTCAGTGAAGTAAAATTGAACATTCAAATGTTTGTTGATGGCAACATTAACTGTTAAATTAAAGCACCTTATATTCTGCTGCTTAAACTTGCTTGTAATTGCACCTTTGTTACCTGCACATTTTCACATAGAATATTGTTGTTAACATTGCCTCAAGTGGGTCTGGATGGAAGGTTAGTGGGCCTACAGGATCATTTATTTATATTGTTTATATTACAATAATATATTGTAGACCAGTTGTAAGTTCATTTCTTTACAAATAAAAAGCCTCTTCCATTTGGCTGGTCTATTGAATAATTTCTTTTTTTTCTTTAAGCTTATGAGGGCTTTGTGATAGTTACAAATTTGGCTATTTGAAATCTGCATAGTGTAAATATTTACTAATTAAGTACAATATATATTAAAGTATCTCAGTCCTGGGACGCCTGCCTGGCTCAGTTGGTTAAGCATCTGACTCTTCATTTCAGTTCAGGTCATGATCTCACCTCACCGTTCTTGAGCCTGAGCCCTGCATCAGGCTCTCTGCTGACAGTGCAGAGATTCTGTCTCCCTCTTTGCCCCTCTCCCACTTGCTCTCTGTTTCTTTCAAAAAGTAAATATACTTAAAAATTTTACTAAAAGTATCTGAGGCCTATGTAATGGTGAATTAGGAAGCAGTACGCTTAGAAAATAACGAAGGGACCAAGTTTAGAAATTGTGACAGATTAGACAAAATCTGTGTAAACAAAGTGACTTCAGAGGATTCTGCCATTTGGATTGCTTTACTCTAGCAGTTCTCAACGGAGGGGCAACTCTGCCCAACAGGGGAGGTTTGGCAGTATCTGTCGGGAGGCCGTTTGATTGGCATCTAGTGGGCAGAGGGAATGGGGTACTGCTAAATATCCTACAGTGCGCAGGGCAGTCTCCAACAAAAATTAAACAGTGCTGAGGATAAGAAGCCCTCCTTTACTTTTACAGTGTGATACATTGCCAATGTGATTATGATTTGACATGCAAGTATGTGACATATAAGTTATAAATGAAAATGAATTTGGCATGTCATGGAAAGAGACCTAGTCACTACTCCCAATTCTGTAAGGTGAGCAACTGAAACTTTTCTTCTAGGATTATGTGCATTAAGAACAGAGGTGTATTGTTTTTAATTACCTAAATTTAAATTGAGCTAATCTTCCCCTTATGTTAAAGAATATTTATATCAAATAATTTTTAGAAAATTATCTTGATTTTCTTGCTCTGAATTTAATAAAAATATTTATTTACATTTGTATGTTATTGGCAGCGAACCTCAGATTTACATAACAGTTTGCATCCAGTAGTTTTTTGGGTAACACAAAATCAGTATTCCTGGCCAAATATTAACTTGTTTCACTTCTGTGTTAAATCCGTATTTGTAACATGCAGTGTTCCAGAACAGGCATAAACATTTTTCTTGGAATTATCTTGTTTTTAATACTATAGTCCCAAAAGACACATTGTGAAAAGGTATGAAAGTTGGGGCTGGAGGGGGTGGGTGGGGGGGAAATCAGTTCAATCTCTGTATGTCCTGAGTCATCATTCTTTCCCATTTGTAAAATTATGATTCTTATTGTAGTTGTCAGTTTGAATTAGCTTTCACAGGGCAACATTAACAAATTATTATTGATATAGGCTTTTCAGTTTGCTCAAGATTATGAATTGTAAGTGGAATGAAACAGCATTTCCAGTTGACGAATGGATCCGCAGGTAATGCAATGTCTCTTAAATTAAGCTTGTGACAATTAAACCAATAAACTGTAGCATTGAGAAAACTATTGATGAAGTACAACCACGGAATGTTCATCTCAATATATGCTGGAATCTGTACTTTAAGTAGAAGGATAATTACTTGAAGTAGTACAAACGGTAACCAGGTACCAAGAAAACAGATAATGAACTTGGGCAAGAGTGTTTTTTTAGAGCTCAGAGTATAACTAGAATGGGAAGAAAAGGGAAAATACAGAATAGTCTCATTCATATAAGAAGTTATCTTAACAGCCTGTACCAAGGCAATAACTTCTGACCAAGAGGTTATAAAAGCCATAAATAAAATCATCACCATGGAAAATGACAGCCAGTAACTCTGAATGCTAACGTAGAAGGGACACTGATAAGCATAAACACTCTGTGACTTCAGGCTTTGATAGATACCTGGGTTCCCCAAAACATAAGCAAGGACTGAAATCCAAATTAAAATTACTGTAAAGAAATAAAACAGTTTTTGACACTTCAGTGCAAGCTTTGCAGTTTTAGAAAAATTCAGGTAATAATCTATACAAGCTATCAGGAAAACTGGATAATGCAAAAAACCATAAGTAAATGAAATAATTTGAGTAAATAGGCAGATGTGGTATTTAGTAAACCTAATGCCCAAAAGTACAAAATCTCTGAAGTAGTATATAATGGAAATGTTTACTAAAAGTAAAAGATCAGTGAATGCTAGTGAAAAGCAAAAATATTCCATAAAATTGTGATAGGTGTTTTTTCTTCTCATTCCTAGTGTGAGGATATTTAGTAATACTTTACCAAGTATTATCAAGAATAGCAGACAGTTACCATCTAGGGGCTGATTTGCTTGACGGAACTGGTACTGAAAAGAGCAGTTCTCAGAAGAAAGAGCAGTCATGTTTTCAGTTGAGCTGCAGAAGGCCTGCTCAAGTACATACAACAAAACACCGCTTCACTTTATTTTCCATCCCTGTAAAGAAAAATGGAAAGAAAACCTTGATGCTATGTCTAATTTAAACCTTTACAAAGCAAGTACCTCTAGTCTCAAAGAACAAATTAATCCAATCATTTCCCCAAATAAATTACAGTTGACCTTGAACAAGAAGAGGGTTAGGGGTTTGATCCCGGTACAGTGAAAAATCTGTACATAACTTTCAGCTCCCCCAGAACTTCATTCCTAATAGCCTACTGCTGACTGGAAGCCTTACTGACAAGTCAGTGAACACATATTTTGTATGTGTTATATATATTATATACTGTATTCTTAGAGTTAAGCTAGTGAAAAGGTTAGGAAAATCATAAAATACATTTACAGCACTGTACTATATTTACTGAAAATAATCAACATGTAAATGGACCTTTGCATATCAAACCTGTGTTGTTCAAGGACCAACTGTAAATATATACATAGGAATTTAAATTTCTCATAATACAGAATATGATCAAGAAGAATTAATGTGTATACTTCGGTCATTTTTTTTTTTTGAGGCCCAGATGGTTCAGCACTTTCAGATCTCTAACCAAAATGTTACATGAAATTATTCAACTTCTATAAAAGTACAGATTTTAGTAATTTGTGGAGAGAGGTAAAAAATCTACCAGAGCCAAAAACAGGCTTAAAATAGCAACCTGATAGGACAATCGCTGATGGCTGTTAACCCAGTCTCACTCTGACTCCAGACAATGAACATCACTCACCCCACTCAAATTTTTGTCTTTTTGTTAGTGAAACTTAGGATAGGAATTGTCAAAGCTTTTTAGCTGCAGGATCATCATCATTCTGAAACTCAAAGATATAAAACAGTAAAGCTGAAAATAATAGGGATACAGGTAAAGGAAAGAAAGATAAAAGATTTATCTTTGGACATGATCTTCCAGGTATGGCACCTGGACAGACGAAAGGAAGGAACAGGGGCTGAGAACATTAAGAAGTGCTAGGTAAAGGCAAAGGAATAGGAGTTGAGGCTGGAGTGATTAAGGCATTTGGTGGCAGGAAAAAAAGAAGATGAAAAAGGGCAGAAGGGAAGAAAACAGGAAAAAATGGAAGGAGGGGCACCTGGCTGGCTCAGCTGGTGCAGCGTACAGCTCTTGATCTTTGAGTTGTGAGGTTCGACCCTGGAAGGAAATTTGAGGAATTTATCATAAAAAAATAGACCAACCAAGAGTTTCTATAAGACTGTTCACCGCACTGTTTATATAAACAACAAAACAAAAACAGTAACAAACCCACCCATAAATGCCAACAATTGGAGATGTGTTAAAAATGATTGAAGGCACATCCTAATGATGTACTAGTATGCAGTTATTAAAACTGCTTCTTGGGATAGGAGGAAGATGTAGTTTTCACTCTTCCTCTTCTATAACTCGTTAAATGTTAACCTTATGAGTTTGCTACATGTTAGAAAAATATAAATTTCTACAGCATGTTTAAGTAAATTGCAGTTTACAAAATTATGCAGCAACAAATCATCTAATTATTAAGATATTATACATATATAGAAAATGACTAAAAGGGTACACATCGAGTTACAGTGTTACAGGGTTCTCTGAATTTTTCAAACTTGAAGGAAAAAAATTAGGGAATACCAAGCCTGAAAAGTAAAAAAACTGATTTGCCTAAAACCAGTTAAATGATGATGAAATAATTTTAAAGGAGTAGTTGAGGATATTATCTGAGGGTAAAGAAAAAAATTAGTGTGAGAGAAGGCTATCAGTTCTTTGGACAGATTGAACGCTAACTTGACAGAGGTTTTTCCACATTGAGAAGAGAGTTCAAATGATTTCTTGAGCTTCCGTGTTCATCTTTTCAGTGTCCCAACTTTAGCAAGAATACTGCTAAGTCTGGTTAGCCAGAATCTGACCTTCAATATCTGACCAGGTTCCTCATCCCACACCATCCCCCAGTGATGATCTATCACTCTGGCTTGCCATTAGCAAGAATCCCTCCTTATTCCTGATGTTTCCTCACTAATACTCCATCTACTAACCTCCACCTTGCTCCTTGGCTATAAATTTCTACTGTTCCTTTTTGTAGTCAAGGGTTGAGCCCAATCTCTACCCCACTGCAAAATCCCATTGTAGTGGCCCCTGCACCTAGTGCAAAGGTCCTGAGTAAAGTTTGCCTTAACATTCTTTAACAAGGGTCATAGATATTTTTTCTTTAACATACGGTCATGGCTATAAATCTACCATGTCATAAGCTGATTAAGGTATACAAATTACGTATTTACACACACACATATAAAGACAGTTATAAAAACTCAGTTATACCTATTTTTATAACTATAGGTAGAAAAGAACCAATGAAACATTCTTTTGTATGCTCAATTTATATATATATATATATATATATACACACACACATATAGTTTAAATATATATAGTTTAACTTGACCCTCTCCCAAAAGAGTTCCATTCAGATTTGATGTACAAAGGCATAGAATCATGGCTACCACCTTGACAAATGCCACTGGCCTTATAAGTGGTGTTGCTTGGATAAGGAAGCACAGATGGAATGATAAGAATATATGAAGTCATCCTGTGACAAGAAAAAAAAAGAGGCTGTTTTAAATAGCCAGTTTTGGGGCGGCTGGCTGGCACAGTTGGTTAAGCGTACAAGTCTTAATTTTGGCTCAGGTCATAATCTCATGGTTCATGAGACCGAGCTCTGAGTTGGGCTCTGCGCTAAGCATGGGACCTGCTTAAGATTCCCTCTCTCTCCCTCTGCCCCTCTCCTGCTCACACATGTGCGCGCTCTCTCAAAATTAAAAATAAACATGAAAAAAACATAGCCAGCATTCGTTTAAAATGGGTGTGAAAAAGGTAAATAGAGTGGGTTCATATTTAGACCCATGTAAAAAAATAGCTTTAGGATAAGAGAAATAGAATTACCTGTATAAAGTAATTTTAGCCTTTATAACTCATCCAAAATTAAATAGATTAAAGAATCCGTGTTTAAGTGGTCAACATCCAAGGGATGTTTTCTGAGTATCCATTTCATCCCTGGCTCTCAGAGAGGGCCAACTGGAAGGACAGAGAAGCAGGCTAGTCCCTCGAGGAAGAAAGTAAGAAGGGATGATGAGGATGAAGATCAGTTCTAGCCACCAATGTACTCGCCATGAACCTCTTTAGAAGAGGACTAGAACGAAGACCAGTTGGAATGTGTAAGAGAATCATGAAGCTGAAAGAAAATAGAGATGAGGGGGGAAAAAGGCCCTGGTTAGATAGGCAACTTGAGGCAATAAAAAGTAGCTGAAAGGAAGTATATTGGAACACAGGGTTTCAGTCATTTTATGATGGTCCCTGAATACAGTGATTGTGGAAACAAATCAAAAGTTTCTCATACCAATTTTATGTCCCACTTTCCCCATAAACCACTAAAAAAGCATTCAAAATTCCAGTACTTTGTTCTTTAAAAAGGCTCCCAACCAAGACTAGATAAAAATCCTTTGATAGGGTACCTGGCCAGAATTTTCCCTTGAAAAACATCCACATGCAGGGATCCAGAGATTTGTAAGATATGGCTCTTTTCCTGAATGACTTTTTAAAAACTATTTATGAATCAATTCATATGCTTCATATACAATGTAAATAGTTAATGTGGAAGTCCTTTTTAAGGCATCTTTGGGCTTGCTTTGCAACCTGGCTCGTTTGGAAGAATTAGCAGGGCCCGAGGGAAACAAACCATGATTTCTTTTCACTGATCCAGTCTCTGGTTTCCTCTTTCAAACCCAGTTAATTCTTCACAACACCCAATGCTTAACATACTTACTCTGCTTTCTCCAGTAGGTCTTTCTTGGCTGATAATCTTCCAGTTTCAGTTTTACTGCCTTCAGTGATCTCACTCTTGGTTCCTGGCATACCAAAATGCTTATGTGAATAAGGTCTGTGTGAAAGATAGAAAACAAAAATAACCATCGTTAATAGCAGTCTTAACGGGAGTTCAGTGTCACCTACTGGCCCCAGCGCTCTGCTTGGAGAAACTGTAACTTTCTGCGGGATTAGAGCCAGTAATTAACTGCTTATATTCTTTTTTTTTTTCCAGGAAAAGGAAGAAAGGGGATGCATTTAGGTTGAAGTACCCCAAGGACCCTGAGACGTGTACATATAACGTGGCACCTATTCTATAAAATCTTGTTTGCATTGCAGTGTTCAACCCCGGGTTTCAGAGGCTAAACCAGTAGTTATCAAACTGTTTGGTTTCAGGACTTTTTGACACTTGTTGCATGTTAACATAAATAACATTTTTTAATGAAAAACTCCTGTGTTTTACCAAACAAAAAAATTTAGTGAGCAGAGTGGCATTTTTTCCACATTTCACATATTGCTCTGGTGTCTAGCTCGATAGCAGGCTGCTGAATACTCCTTATTTAATCAGTTGCAATATCCCACATCATGTAGCTTTTGCAAAGTCCTGTGTGCATTCATGTGAGTTCGAGAGTAAAATAAAAAGGTGTATACATAATATGATAATCGGAAAAGCTTGACAGAACGATTTGCATTAAACAGCAGTATGCAAAGGGGAGCAGGATTACCGTCCTGGTCTACTCTCCTACAGAAAATGGGAGCTGGCACTGTAGTTAGATTTGCTGATCCCAAGGCGTGGAGCAAGCCTGTGGTTGAAATAATGTACTGCGCCTCGTCCAGGGGCTCATATACCTTTTACTTTCCCCTTACAACAACCACGGAAGGGATAGACTTTTGCCCGTGAGGAAACAGGCTCAGGGGTTAATAAGCACATTTCCTGGTTAGATGACTGATAAATGTGGGAGCGCAAGTTCCAGCTCAGCTCTGATTTCAGAGCTCGTGTTCTCCAGGAAGCTACATTATGGCTCAACTCACCACTGGACCTGTAGAGAGGGATCCAATCTATGTATGTGAAAAAGCTTTCTGAAAAGGTAACATCCAAGTAAACGTGACTGTGTTGACTACTGGTACCCAAAGGACCATAACTAATGGATCTACTTGGATAATGTAATTTTATTCTTCCAAACGGTAAATATAAATAAACTTTTCAAAATACAGTCCTTACTTGATATGTCACAATTCAGTGGGAAAAAAAACAATGTCATTCGACTCTGACAACTTTTAAAGAAACAGATGTTTTTATTCATTTACATAGCATAATTCAATTCAATATAGGAAGAAACTGTAGAAAACAAAAGCTTTTATTTAACTTGTTTTTAAAAATTAGTAATATAATTTATATGGTGTAAAACTCGACAGAAGTGTCTGCTGTGAAAATTATTCATCCTGCCCACCCTACCGCCAACTAATCACTTTCCAGTACAGTTCCCTCCCTAGATAATACCATGGTTACCAGTTACTTGTGTATCTTTCAGAGATACTCTAAAGCAAGGTTTTAAAAAGAAATTTGAAATTTCCATGTAGCAAAGGATTCTTGATTTGCCCTTTCCCAGGTCTCATTCATATACGTACAAAATCACGTTAGAGCTGCAAAGGTAGAACCCAACAAAATATGAATCACTGATCAGTCAGATCACAGGAGTAATTCCCACCAACCCCAAACATAAGGCTGGCCATGAAGAAGGTCAGCAAGGCCAGGCAGGAATACAGTAAGTAGGGATTATCTCACAGTAGAATGAGAAGTAATTTCTATTTTTTTTCTGGAGTATAGGAATTACAGTGTTCACTCCTACCTACCTCTCTGCTTCTAGGCCCATGGAAAGATTTCAGACTGTTACAATTAGGTGGGCCTGTGACGTGGCTGTTTCTTGGCTAAAGGGCTAGGAGGCCAAAGCATTTCACTGCAGAGGAGGACCCTTTCAGTGTTCTCTTCTCCTGCCATAGGGAATAAAAAGGCCATGTGTTCCACATGGTAAGAGCTCGAGATGGTGAAGCCTCTGTCAACCTGGGTCCTTGAGGGACTGTGTGGAGCCAAGTCCCTGATGATTCACGGTGGCTGTATGGTTATGAGCAAGAAATAAAAGTCTATCATATTAGGCTGCAAGGATTTTGTGATTATTTGTTATGGCTTATCCTAACAAACACAATTCCATATAATTTGGCATTTTTTTAACAGCATGTATTATTTATATAATCAGAATTTTTACAAACTGTAATAGAAAACAACTTTGAAAAGCAATGGTGCAAATGTCAGAAAATTGGTAAAATAAAAATTCAGTTTTAATTTCTAATACATTAATTGCTTTTGCATCCCCCCCCCCCCCAATTTTCTTATATTTGTCTATATTGGAAAAGAGGGTCTCAGTTGAGTTTTCACCTTAAAAAAAGGGTTTGGATGCCTGGGTGGTTTAGTTGGTTAAGCGTCTGACTCTTGATTTCAGCTCAGGTCATGATCTTGTGGTTCGTGAGTTCAAGCCCTGCATAGGCTCTACGCTGATCACGTGGAAATGCTTGGAACTCTCTCTCAGAATAAATAAATAAACTTAAAAAAAAAGGGTGAATTAAACCCAAAGTAAGCTGATGGAAGGCTATAGAGAGCAGAAAACAATGAAATTTATAAAACAAACAGAACAACCAATGAATCAAAAGGTGATTTTTGGAAAAACAACAATAAAATTGATAAAACTTCAGCTAAACTAAGCAAGAACCTACCAAACTTGGGAAAGAGACAGCCTCACTACAGATCCTACAAACATTGCAAGGATAATAAGGGACTGTTACAAATAATTTTAATAAATGCAACTGTCATGAAACAAATTTATGGAAGGACATTAACAAATCTCATTTAAAAAAGATCCCTAACAATCTCTATTAAAGAAACATTTTGCACTTAAAAACCTTCCCACGAAGAAAACCTAGGTTCAGATGTCCAAATGGATGAATTCTACCAAACATTTAGGGAAGAAATATCAAACTTTAAAGAAAACAGATGATAGAAATACCTTGTAATCCTTCACAAGACCAGAATCACCCTGATACCAACACCAAAGGCGTTTTAAGAAAACTAAATTGTAAATCAACATCCCTCAGGAACATACAGTCAAAAATCCTTAACAAAATGTTATCAAATCAAACCTATCAATATATAAAAATAATATACCCTAATACATCATAGCCAATGCAAGCTTGGTTTAACATTAGAAAATCAGGGGCACTTGGGTGGCTAGGTCGGTTAAGCATCCGACCCTTGGTTTCAGCTTGGGTCATGATCTTGTGGTTTCGTGAATTCGAGCCGTGCTCCATGCTGCTAGTGCAGAGCCTGCTTGGGATTCTGTCTCCCTCTCTCTCTCTGCCCCCACCCCACTCACACTGTCCCTGTCTCTCTCAAAATTAACTTAAAAAAATCATATTTCTATATACTAGTGATAAACAAAAAATGAAAAACTAATAGCATTAAAAATATAAAACAGGATAAATTTGACAAAGCGCATGCAACCACAGTATTTTGAAAATTTTAAACAATACAGAAAGATCTAAATCAGTGAAGACAATTACCATGAGTTGACTCAGTTATTTTTTTTTTACTGTTGAAATTGGCAAGCTGATTTTTTTTTAAAGAATATGTGATCTTATTAAAAGATTTTTTTTTATGTTTATTTTTGAGAGCAAGACAGAGCATGAGCAGTGGAAGGGCAGAGAGAAAGAAGAAGACAGAGTCCAAAGCAGGCTCCAGGCTCTGAGCTGTCAGATGTTCAGCCCCAACGTGGGGCTTGAACTCACAAACCATGAGATCGTGACCGGAGCCAAAGTCAGATGCTTAACTGACTGAGCCACGAAGGTGCCCCTGGCAAGCTGATTCTACAATTTGTATGGAAATGTAAAGAACTGAGCAGAGCCAACATGATTTTTAAGAACAAAGTTGGAGGACTCACTACCTGATTTGAAGACTTATTATAAAGGTACAGAAAGAGGGAAGAGGAGTAGTATCAGCATAAGGATAGTTCTATAAATCAATGAAACAGAAGAGGATCCAGAAACAGACCACAAATTTATGGTCAATTGATTTTCAAAAAAAAAAAAAAAAAAGTGCAAGGTAATTCAATGGGGGGAAAGGACAGCCTCTTCTAAAATTGGTGCTGGAAAGTGGCTGTTCCTATGGGAAGAATTAACCCTTACACCACACCATACATAAAAATAAACTCAAAATGGATGATAAGACTAAACCTGAGTGGAAGATGGGTTAAATAGGTGGTAGGGCTTAAGGAGTGCACTTGTGATGAGTGCTGGGTGATGTATGGAAGTGCTGAATCACTGTATTATACATCTGAAACTAATATTACACTGTATGTTAACTAGCTGGAATTTAAAAAATTGGGGAAAAAAAGACTTTAGAAGTGAAACTGAAATTTCTGGAAGACAGGCACTTGGGTGCTCAGTCAGGTAAGTGTTCAACACTTGGTTTGGGCTTAGGTCATGATATGGTTTGTGAGATCAAGCTCTGTCAGCACAGCCTGCTTGGGATTGTCTCTTCCCCCTCTCTCTCTGCCCCTGCCCACTCTTTCTCTCTCAAAATAAATATACTTAAAAAAATTTTTCTGGAAGAAAAAAGAAAATCTTTGTGATCCTGGATAGGTGTATTTGATTCCTAGGGCTGCCATAACAAATTAACCACTGGGTGGCCCAAAACAACAGGAATTTATTCTCACAGTTCTGGAGGCTAGAAGACCAAGATGTCAGCCAAAACCTACTCCCTCTGAAGGTTCAAGAGGAGACTCCTTCCTGGTCTCTTCCAGCTTCCAATGTCACTGGCATTCCTTGGCTTGTGGCAGCATAACACCCATCCTTGCCTCCATCTTTACATGGCCCTCTCCTGTGTGTCTCTTTTGTCCTTTCTCCTCTTTCTGTAAGAACACTGGTCGCTGGATATAAGCCCACCTCCTATATGACCTCACCTTAATTACATCTGCAGAAACCTATTTCCAAATAAGGTTGCGTTCCAGGTGGACATGAATTTGGGGGGATACTAGTCAATTCACTACAGAAGGCATAGCTTTTCTTAGGACATGCATGGTGCACATACACAAATTGACAGATTGGGCTTGTTAAAAAAAAATAAGCACATCTTGTTAAAAGCATAGTTAAGAAAATGAAAAGGAAAGCGACAGACTGGGAGAAAATAGTCATAATAAATATGTGACCAATGACTTGAATCCAGAATGTAAAAGGACTTCTTACAACTCAGTAAGACAATTAGCCCTTTAGAAAAATGGGCAAAAGATTTGAACAGACACATTAGATATAAATGCAAACCACAAGAAGAAACTACTGCACACCCACTAGAATGGTAAAGTTTAGAAGACACAGTACATGTGTTGGCAAGGAAGGACAACAACTAGACCTCTCAAACACTGCTCAATCCACTTGGAGCTTTCTTACAATGTGAAACATTCAATTAGCATCTCATCCGGTAATCCTACTCCTAGTTATTTCCCCAAGAGAAACAAAAACATACACGTGGACACAAATGTGTGCAGCAGCTTTATTCACCAAGGGTCCAAACTGGAAATGTTCCACATGTCCATCATCAGGAGAACGGATAAATTGCAGTGTATCCATACAATGCATGCCTCAGCGATAAAAAGGAATGTAGTACTGATACATGCTGCGTAGAGAGAAATCTCAGAAACATGCTGAATGAAAAGAACCCCGCAGAAAAGAGTACAGACTGCATGTTTCCAATCATACAGAATTCCGTAAGAGCAAAGCAAATCCGTAAGGCCAGATAGACCATCAATGGAAATCTGGGGCCAGGCTGGGGCAAAGGGGCACCAAGGAACTTTCCACGGAGATGGAAATGTTCTTTATTTGATTGGAGTGCTGGTTCAACAAAAGAATACATTTTTCAAGATTCAAACTCTACACTGAATATGAGTGTATTTTACTTATTTTTTTTTAAATGTTTATTTTGAGACAGAATGTGAGCAGGGGAGGGGCAGAGAGAGAGGGAGACACAGAATCCGAAGCAAGCTTCAGGCTCTGAGCTATCAGCACAGAGCCCGACACGGGGCTCGAACCCACAAACTGCGTGATCATGACCTGAGCCGAAGTCGGACGCTTAACCGACTGAGCCACCCAGGCGCCCCTATTTTACTTATTTTTAAGGATGTTCATCTCATAGGACTGGATAAGTGAAAGCCTAGTGTTAAGTTATATCTCCAACAATAGGAAATGGGCTACAGAAATTATGATACAACTTCCAATGAAAGATGGCATTTTGAATAAATGCAATTACCTCTACTACCTCTCATAATACCACTAAACTAACAGTAAATTGAATTTGTACTTGATTCTAAAGTGAATAAGCAGGGGCGCCAGAGATGGCTCTGTCAGTTAAGTGTTTGCTCTTGATTTTGGCTCAGGCCATGATCTCACGGTTCGTGAGATCAAACCCCGTGCCGGGCTCTGTGGTGACAGCACAGAGCCTGCTTGGGATTCTCTTTCCCTCTCTCTCTGCCCCTCCCCTGCTCACATGTTCTCTCAAAATAAATAAATAGACAATAAAAAAACTGAACAAGCAAACCTCATTTGTCATATGTGAGTACACTAGGAAACCAAGTCACTATGTTTTTAAACTGGTAAAAATAGGAAAGAATCAAGCATTTTTTCTGCCTTTTCTATATACTAATTGTACTACTTGGTGATAGAATAGTGAGGGGGTGTTTACTTTTATTGAAGCAGTCTAATGAGTGAATAAGGAATAATAAAATTTGAAAATCACCATTCCATAATTCCTGATCTATTAATGGAGGCAGCCATCATCAGTAACTATTAACACCCAAAGGGAGAGATGGAAGGATATACCACTACCTATGAAATAGACTTGCTAATCTTAGGACCTGACCAAACCTGCAGATTCAACTACTTATTTACAAAAAAACAAAAACAAAAAAAACAAAAACAAAAACAAAAACCAGAGGACTAAAGAATATGTTAAATAATAACCCCATGAGATGCAATAAGCAAAATCCAGGTGGTGGTAAGGTAAGCTCTACAAGACAGACAACTTGTATGTTCAATACATTGTATCAATAACAAAAGATTAAAGGAGACTTCAGATATATCAACTAAGTGCAATATGTAGAACTTACCTGAATTCAATGAAACAAAGAATTACACTTATAGGACAACTGGGAATTAGACCACTGTCGAGAAATTTAAGGGTACTGAGTTATTAATTTTTGGTATTATAATGGGATTTTGTGGCTGAACTGTGTTCGTGTTCAAAATGCATATGTTGAAGCCCTAACCTCAGTACCTCAGAATGTGACTGTATTTGAATGTGAGGCCTTTAAAGAGATAATTAAAATTAAATGAGGTCACCTAGGTGGGACCTAATCCAATCTAACTCGTATCTTTATAAGAAGAGATTTGGACACACACAAGAGACACCTGGGCTGGATGCATTGTTGAGGAAAGGCCATGCAAGGACATGCCAAGAAGGTGGCTATCTATAAGCCAAGACGACAGGCCCCAGGAGAAACCAAATTTGTTGAGACCTTGATCTTGGAATTCTAGCCTACAGAATTATGAGAAAATAGATTTGTTATTTTAAGCCAGTTTTTTTTTGTTTGTTTTTAATGTTTATTTACTATTGAGAGACAGAGAGAGACAGAGCATGAGCAGAGGAGGGGCAGAGAGAGGGGGAGACACAGAATCTGAAGCAGGTTCCAGGCTCTGAGCTGTCAGCACAGAGCCCAAGCAGGGCTCAAACTCACAAACCTTCCCATCTGTACTCTCTCTCTCTCTCTCAAAAATAAACATTTGAGCCGCCTGGGTGGTTCAGTAGGTTAAGCGTCTGACTTCGGATCAGGTCATGATTTCAGGGTCTGGGAGCTCGAGCCCCGCAGTGGTCTGTGTGCTGACATCTCAGAGCCTGGAGCCTGCTTTGGATTCTGTGTCTCCTTCCCTCTCGCTCAGCACCTCCCCTGCTCATACTCTGTCTCTCTCTCAGAAATAAACATTAAATATTTTTTAATTTAAAAAAAATAATAAAAATACATCTTAAAATGTTCACGGATAAACATGTTCTCTGGAATTTGCTAAAAACATAGAATATGTGTCTGGCTGGAGTGAGGGTTGATGGGAGTGTAGATGGGGCAGGAATGACGATGAGTTAATGGTTATTTATTTGTATGTGTCTTTGAAATTTTTCATAAATCAAAAATTTTTTAACGTTTATTCATTTTTGAGAGAGAGCACAAGCAAGGGAGGGGCAGAGAGAGAGAGGGAGACATAGAACCTGAAGCAGGCGCCAGGCTCTGAACTGTCAGCACAGAGCCCAATGCGTGGCTTAAACTCATGACCTGAGCCAAAGTTGGACACTTAACTGACTGAGCCACGTAGGCACCCCTTTCATGAATTTTTTTTAAAGGTCGAAACCTCCAAGGACAAAGGAATTTGATAGTAGACACGGGGAAGCCCAGAGGCTGGAAAATGAATGGATGAATAGTAAATAACTTAGCATCTTGCTACACAAAGTATGGTTCTGAGGAGCAGAGGCGTAATAAGCATCACCTAGGAGCTTGTTATAAATACAAAATCTCAGGCTCCAATTTGGACCTACTGAATCAAGCTGCATCTTTTTTTTTTAAATATTATTTTTGAGAGACAGAGCATGAGTGGGGGAGGGGCAGAGAGAGAGAGAGAGAGAGAGAGAGAGAGAGAGAGAGACAGAATCTGAAGCAGGCTCCAGGCTCTGAGGTGTCAGCACAGAGCCCGATGCGGGGCTCGAACTCACAAACCGCAAGATCATGACCTGAGCTGAAGTCAGCTGCTTAACCGACTGAGCCACCCAGGTGCCCCTGAATTAAGCAGCATTTTAAATAAAATCTTCAAATGAATCACATATATTGATAACAGACTGAGGAAAGCTAGCAGTGGAGCAGGCACAGTGGCAACCTAATTTATACGTCAGGGCCCTCAAAAGGCTCGGGAATTGTTGGCTCAGGACACTTTGAAAAGGGATGTAAAGATGGGGTTAAAAACTAGAGGACTGGTTACAAATGAAATAAACAATTAGATCCCAGATCCCTTCACTGATTCAATGGAACAGATGACTGTCTCTCCATGGTCTCTGGACTCTGTAAAGAGTTGAGAATGGAGGGATACCATGCTGAGAACACAGAGACCAAGGAAAAATACACATATTAAAGGTTGAGACCTCTCCAGCCTTCCATTCCCCACTTGGATTTTAGGAATACTACTATCATAAAAAATATCTAACAATACTGACCTTGAATCTTCCCTAGGGAAACATCCTAGATAATGCCCTATCAATAAATATGACTAGACCTCCAAAGATCCCCAGACATTCAAAGAAAATCTCTATTATGAAAAGTCAAGCCCACAAGCAGAAAAAAGACAACTTGCAGGAAAGAGCCATAATCAATGTTAAAAGAAAACTTTACTTAGAAACTCATTGTTTTTGGGGAGAAACTACTGCATCCATTAAAACAAAAAGAGAGGCTTTTAGAACAACAACAGAAAACAAGAAAGTGCTTTTGGAAAATAAAAATATGATCATGGCAGAGGGGAGTTAAGATGGCAGAGCAACACGGAGACCCTCAGCTTCTCTCGTTGCTGAAATGCAGCCCGATCAGCACCAAACCATTTTGAACACCTAGGAAATTAACCTGAGGATTAACACAACAATCTGCATAACTTGAGCCACAGAACTTGGCAGGTACCTGGTGAGAGAGGTGAACTGGGGGAGAGAAAAGCCCCGGAGGGTAGGGAGTTGTTTTTGTGGGGAGAGGACAGTGAAAGGGAAAGGGGGAGAGTGTGGTGCGTTGAAATTGTGCAAGAAAAGGACTCCCCCAAAAGCAGCGAGAGAGAAAGAGAGAAAACACTCACAGGGGACTGAACAAGAAATCTGTTCCCCAAAACCACTGATGGGGAGAAAGGAGAGGGTTTCAACACCACCAGGATGCTATGAACAGTGGAGTGCAGAGTCTGAAGTTTTGGAGCTCAGTGCCTGGCAGTGGTCTGGTGAGGAGGTAGGGCGAATCTCCCGGAGTAGGCAGTGTGGTGTGAGGAGTCCATGTGCCACCCAGGGAGAAATGGTTCCCCTACTTGGAGTGCATTTGGTAGAGTCCATAAAGCCTCCCCACAGACAAAGGTCCCAGTGGACTTGGGAGAGCAGCCATGTTGGCTGGTACTGGGACAAAAATACTGGAGTGTGACGAAACCTGGCACCAGCTGTGATTTGTGGTTTGCCATAATCTCTGAACATCTGCCACTATGTAATCACACAAACATTTTCTGGGGCAAGCTGGCACCCAGCCATTGCTCAGCGAGCCGCTCCCCCAGAGAGTCCACATGGGTCCAAGCCGCAAGGGTTGTGAAGTGTAGGGTTTTGAAACACAACTCCATCTGAAATAAAACTCTGGAGGGAGGTGCTGCCTGGCAGGCAGACAGCTTGGACGTGGACAGGGTAGAGGCAGTGAGTGGACAGAGGCCTGAGACAGAGGAGGGGTGCTCGGTGCTCGATCACGGGTAGGTAAGAGCGTCAAGTTCCCATGCCAGAGACTAGAGAGCTGGGTGAAGCCATTTCCTCCTCTCCTGGGCACATGCATGAGCACATGTACATGCCCACCATGCACTGACCCACTCCAGTAAGCTAAGCAGTGCCCTATATTGGAGAACGGAGCTGTTACACCAAGCCCCGTCCAATTGCACCTTCCAAGCACATCCCCTAGAAGACCAACACAAGTCACTCCACCTGCTTAGTGTACAGACTGTAGGACTATAGAAGACATAGTTTCAGTTCTAGAGGAAACTGGATGTAACTTCATTTGGGTTTCATTCTGTTTGCTGGTTCATTTATTCATTTTCGTTGCTTCCGTTTTTTTACTTAAATTGTTTTTTTTTTCTTTCTTTCATCCTCATTCTTGGATACAGAAACAAAAATTTTATTTTTATTATTTTTGTACTATTATTTTTAAAATTCCTTGTTCTATTTCTTTTTTCTTTATTCTATTTTATAATTTAATTTTTAATTTTTTTAAATTTCCCTTTTTTCTATGTTCTATCAAGATTCTTTCAACAAGCCAACCAAAACTCACGTAGGATATAGCTTCCTTAATTTTGTTTTGTTTTTAATTTTTTAATTTTAATTTATTTTTTTCTTCCTCCAAAATGACAAAATGAAGGAATTCACCCCAAAAGAAAGAACAGGAAGAAATGACAGCTAGGGGCTTAATCAACACAAATATAAGATGTCTGAACTAAAATGTAGAGAATCATAACAAGAATACTAGCTGGGGTTGAAAAAAGCATAGAATTCTTTTCTGGGGAGATAAAAGAAATAAAGTCTAGTTAGGATGAAATTAAAAATGCTGTAACTGAGATGCAATCTTAATGCATGCCACGCCAGCAAGAATGGACTAGCAGGAAATCATCGATTTAGAAGATAAAATTATGGAGAATAATGAAGCAGGAAAAAAAAGAGGGAAACAAAGGCAAAAGATTACAATACAAGATTTAGAGAACTCAGTGACTTATTAAAAAAAAATAACATCTGAATCATAGGAGTCCCATAAGATGAAGAGAGAGAAAAAGGGGTGGAAAGTTTATGTGAGTAAATTATAGCAGAAAACTTTCCCAATCTGGGTAAGGACACAGACATCAAAATCCATGAAGCACAGAAAACATCCATTAAATTCAACAAAAACCGACTATCACCAAGGCATGTCATAGTCAAATTCACAAAATACACAAACAAGAAAAGAATTATGAAAGCAGCAAGGGAAAAAAGTCCTTAACGTGTAAGGGAAGACAGATCAAGTCTGCATCAGACCTATCCACAGAAGTTGGCAGGACAGAAAGGAGTGGTGATTTAACGTGCTGAATCGGAAAAATATGCAGCCAAGAATTCGTTATCCAGCAAAGCTGTCATTCAAAATAGAAGGAGAGATAAAGAGTTTCCCAAACAAAAACTAAAGGAGTTCGTGAGCACTAAACCAGCCCTGCAAGAAATTTTAAGGGGGACCCTTTGAGTGGAGAAAAGACAAAACAAAACAAAACAAAAGGCCAAAAGCAACAAAGACTAGAAAGGATCAGAGAACATCACCAGAAACAGCAACTCAACAGGCAACACAATGGCGCTAAATTCCTATCTTTCAGTACTCAATCTAAATGTCAATGGACTAAATGCTCCAAACAAAAGACATAGGGTATCAGAATGGATAAGAAAACAAGACCCATCTATATGCTTACAAGAGACTCATTTTAGACGTAAACACACTGCAGATTGAAAGTAACAGGATGGAGAACAATCTACCATGCTAATGGTTAACAAAAGCTGGAATAGCCATACTTATTATCAGACAAACTAGATTTAAAATAGTGTAACAAGTGATGAAGAAGAGCATTATAGCATAATTATGGGGTCTCTCCACCAAGAAGATCTAACAATTATAAATATTTATGCCCACAATGTGAAGGCCCCCAAATACATAATTCAATTAATCACAAATATAAAGAAACTCATTGATAATACCATAATAATAGGTGACATCAACACCCCGCTTACAGCAATAGACAAATAATCTAAACAGAAAATCGGCAAAGCAACAGTGGTTTTGAATGACACACCGGACCAGATGGACTTAACAGATATATTCAGAATATTTTATCCTAAAGCAGCAGAATACACATTCTTTTCTAGTGCACATGGAACATTCTCCAGAACAGATCAAACAGTGGGTCACAAATCAGCCCTCAACAACTACAAAAAGCAAACAAACAACAACAACAAAAAAACACCATACCTTGCATATTTTCAGACCACAATGCTATGAAACTAGAAATCAACCACAAGAAAAAATCTGGAAAGACCATGAATACTTGGAGATTAAAGAACATCCTACTGAAGAAAGAATGGGTTAACCAAGAAGTTAAAGAGGAAATTGAAAAGTACATGGAAGCCAATGGAAATGAGAACACGACAGCCCAAAACCTCTAGGATGCAGCACAGGTAGTCTTAAGACTAAGTATATATTAATCCAGGCCTTCCTAAAGAAAGGTCTCAAATACACAACCTAATCTTACACTTAAAAGAGCTGGAAGAAGAACAGCAAAGCCCAAAACCAGCAGAAGAAGGGAAATAATAAAGAGCAGAAATCAATGATTAAAAAAAAAAAAAAACAGTAGAATAGATCAATGAAACCAGAAGCTGGTTCTTTGAAAGACTTACCAAAATTGATAGACCCCTAGCCAGACTGATCAAAAAGAAAATGAAAAGGACCCAAATATACAAAATCATGAAAGAGGAGAGATCACAACCAACACCACAGAATATTATAAGCAATTATATGCCAACAAATTGGGCAATCTGGAAGAAAAGGACAAATTCCTAGAAACATATAAACTATCAAAACTGAAACAGGAAGAAATAGGAAATCTGAAAAGACCCATAACCAGTAAAGAAATTGAATCAGTAATCAAAAATCTCCCAACCAACCAGAGTCCAGGGCCAGATAGCTTTCCAGGGGAATTCTACCAAACATTTAAAGACGAGTTAAGACATATTCTTTTGAAACTGTTCTAAAAAATAGAAATGGAAGGAAAACTTCCAAACTCATTCTATGAGGCCAGCATTTCCTTGATTTCAAAACCAGACAAAGATCTGACTAAAAAGGACTAAAAAGAATTACATACTAATTTCCATGATGAACATGGATGCAAAAATTCTCAACAAGATACTAACCAACCAGATCCAACAATACATTAAAAGAATTATTCACCATGATCAAGTGGGATTTATACCTGGGAGGCAGGGCTAGTTCAACATCTGCAAATCAATCAATGTGATACACCACATTAATAAAAGAAAGGACAAGAACCACATGATCTTCTCAATAGATGCAGAGGAAGCATTTGACAAACTACAGTATCCTTTCTTGATACAAATCTTCAAGAATGTAGGGATAGAAGGATCATACCTCACGATCATAAAGTCCATATACAAAAGACCCACCACCGCTAATATTATCCTTAATAGAGAAAAACTGAGAGCTTTCCCTCTAAAGTCAAGAACACGACAAGGATGTCCACCCTCACCAATGTTCTTCAATTTCGTGTTGGAAGTCCTAGTCTCAGCAATCAGAAAACACAAAGAAATAAAAGGCATCCAAATTGGCAAGGAGGAAGTCAAACTTGCCCTCTCCGCAGATGACAGGATACTCTATGTGGAAAATCCAACACTCCACCAAAAAACTGCTAGAACTGACACATGAATGCAGCAAAGTGGCAGGATATAAAAATCAATGTACATAAATCAGTTGCATTTTCGTTCACCAATAATGAAGCAGCAAAAAGAGAAATCAAGGAATTGATCCCATTTACAATTGCACCAAAAACCATAAAATACCTAGGAATAAACCTAACCAAAGGGGAAAAATCTATACACTGAAAACTACAGAAAGCTTATGAAAGAAATTGAAGAAGACAAAAAAAAAAAAAAAAAGAAAAACATTCCATGCTCATGGACTGGAAGAATACTGTTAAAATGTCGATCCTACCCAAAGCAGTCTACATATTCAATGCAATCCTTATCAAAATAACACCAGCATTCTTCACAGAACTAGAACAAACAATCCTAAAATTTGTATGGAGCCAGAAAAGACCCCAAAGAACCAAAACAAACCTGAAAAAGAAAACCAAAGCTGGAGTCATCACAATCCTGGACTTCAAGATGTTTAACAAAGCTGTAATCATCAAGACAGTATGCTGCTGGCACAAGAAAAGACACATAGATCATATGATCAGAATAGAGAACCCAGAAATGGACCTACAAATGTATGGACAACTAATCTTTGACAGGAAAGAATATCCAGTGGAAGAAAAACCAGTCTCTTCAGCAAATGGGTGTTGGGTTCAGCAACATACAGAAGAATGAACACGGACCACTTCATACGCCATACACAAAAATAATCTCAAAATGAATGGAAGACCTAAATGTAAGACAGGAAGCTGTCAACATACTAGACAAGAAAACAGGCAACAAGTTCTTTGACCTAGGCTGCAGGAACTTCTTACTTGACATGTCTTCAGGGGCAACGGAAACAAAAGCAAAAATGACCTGTTGGGAGCTCAAGATAAAAAGCTTCTGCACAGCAAGGGAAACAATCAGCAAAACTAAAAGATAACCAATGGAATGGGAAAAGATATTTGCAAAGGACACGTCAGATAAAGGGTTAGTATCCAAAATCTATAAAGAACTTATCAAACTCAACACCTGAAAAAACAAATAATCCAGTGAAGAAATGGGCAAAAGACATGAATAGACACTTTTCCAAAGACATCCAGATGGCAGACACATAAAAAAAATGCTCAACATCACTCATCATCAGGGAAATACAAATCAAAACCACAATGAGATACCACCTCACACCTGTCAGAATGGCTAAAATTAACAACTCAGGAAACAATATAGTTTGGCGATGATGTGGAGAAAGAGGAACCCTTTTGCACTGCTGGTGGGAATGCAAACTGGTGCAACCACTCTGGGAAACAGTATGGAGGTTTCTCACAAAATTAAAAATACGACCCTGCAATTACACTACTAGGTATTTATCCAAAGGATATAAGAGTGTGGATTTGAAGGGGCACATGCACCCCAATGTGCCTGCAATTACACTACTAGGTATTTATCCAAAGGATATAAGAGTGTGGATTTGAAGGGGCACATGCACCCCAATGTTTATAGCAGCAGTATGGACAATAGCCAAAGTATGGAAAGAGCCCAAATGTCCATAGACGAATGAATGGATAAAGAAGATGTGGTATATATATATATATATATATATATACATACATATATATATATATATATATACACACACACACACACAATGGATTATTACTCAGCGATCAAAAAGAATGAAATTTTGTCATTTGCAACAACATGGATGGAACTAGAGTATATTATACGCTAAGCGAAGTAAGTCAGAGAAAGACAAGTATCATATGATTTCACTTATATGTGCAATTTAAGATACAAAACAGACGAATATAAGGAAAGGGAAGCAAAAATAACATAAGAACAGAGATAGAGACAAAACCCTAAGATACTCTTAAATACAGAAAACAAACTGAGGGTTGCTGGAGGGGTTGTGTGTGGGGAGATGGGCTAAATGGGCGAGGGGCATTAAGGAGGACACTTGTTGAGATGACCACTGGGTGGTACATGTAAGTGATGAATCACTAAATTCTATTCCTGAAATTATTATTACACTATCTGTTAACTTGGATTTAAATTTTTAAAAAGTAAATTTAAAAAAAATTTTTAAAATAATCATGGCAGAAATGATAAGCTGAACAGAAGAGCTAGAAAATTCAGGAAATTCCCCAACAACTTAGAAAAAGAAGATAAAGGACAAGAAATTTAGAGAACCAATCCAGTAGGTGCAAACTCTCAATAATGGGGTCACAGAAAGAGAATGAACTGGAGGGTAAGAAATCAAGGAAGAAAAGGTTTTTCAAGAATGAGAGTCTATCAGAGCCCACCTTGAGGGAAGAAAACAGATCCACACTGAGACACATCATTGGAAATTTTAAAATAGTGGTCACAAAGAGATTACTAGTTTTCCAACAGAAAAATAAAAACAAAAACAACAGGTTTCATCCAAAGAAATGAGAGTTGGAATGGATATCTTGAAAACAGGTAAATCTTGGAAAGAACAAAACATTTACCCTGCCCCATATGAGATGAACCACTGGGTAACCAAGTAGTAGATGAGAAGAAGTATCTCTTAAAGGGTGTTCTGACTTGCAAAATGAAAAATAAATTCTAGACTTAGAATTCCATCATTTTGCAACCAGCTCTTCTTCTCAACCTCCCACCCATAAATTAACAGATGTAAACATTAAGCACCTATTGCTATCATCGTCACAAAAGGAGAGAAACTAGACATTCTGTGCCTCCTACAGACTGAACTTGAATCCGATAAAATCTCTAGATCAGCTGCCAATTTGCAAGAAATACAGAGGACACAAAAGCAACCCAAATATCAACAACTGAATGAATAAACAGTGGTGTAATCACACAGTGGAATATTCCTCAGCAATAATAATAAATGTATCAAAACTTGAAACAACACGGATGAATCTCAAAATAATTATGCTGAATGAAAGAGGCCAGGCCAAAAGAAAAAAAAAAGTGCGCACTGCATGATTCCATGTAGAAAATCTTAGAAGATACAAACTTGTCTATACTAAGAGAAAGCAGATCATTAGGTATAGAGAAGACAGGGAGAGGCAAGAGGGAGAAATTACAAAGGGACACAGGGACCTCTTAGGAGGGATAATTGTGGTCTACGGCTATACCACCCTGAACACACCCGATCTCAGAAGCTAAGCAGGGTCGGGCCTGGTTAGTACTTGGATGGGAGTGATAGTTGTGTTTAATATCCTGACGCTGGTGATCTTTTCATGGGTACAGACATACGGCAAAAGGCGATCACGTTGTACACGTTAAGTACGTGCCATTTATTGTATGTCAACTGCCCTTCAATAAAGCTGTTTTTAAAAAAGGAAAGAAACACAGAGGGCAGCTGTTCTGTGAGTGTGTAATCAGCAAAAGTCACACTGGAAAATTCTGAAGGTCAATGGTTCAGTTCTTCAGTAGAAGAACAAGGAAAAAAATGGAGAAGTAGTCTCCAGAGTGAAAAAGAGACTTAAGATCTCAAATAATTTTTGACATCGGCTCAGGTCACGATCTCAATGTACATGAGTTCGAGGCTCGTGTCAGGCTCTGTGCTGACAGCTCAGAGCCTGGAGCCTGCTTCAGATTCTGTGTATCCCTCTCTCTCTGCCCCTCCCCTACTCGCGCTCTGTCTCTTTCAAAACTAAATAAAAACATTATATATATATACATATATATATATGCATATATGTATATATATATATTCCATGTATGCATAATGAAACCCTGGAATGACACTTATAAGTTAGAAATGGTTACAGAGGGTCATGTAGGTTCCGAACTTCGCAGATGGGGTCATGGATGGGATGGACACTCCCAATATATGTTTTTCCTACTATAAAAGTTCTCCTAACCACATCAATGTATCACGTATTCAAAAAATTAAATATACTAAATAAGGACAAACTAAGTTATTTACAAATTGGTACAACGCTCTTGTTTTTAACAGCTTTATTGGAATATAATTTACAAATCATACAATTCATCCATTTAAAGTGTAAAACTCAAAGGGAGTGGAACACTATTAATTGCAGGACCATGTAATGCTTTTGATGACAGAAAGGGTGACTTTGGGGGAAAACACAGGTACTGAAGACTGAATACAAATGTAACTAAGAAAAGTTGTACACTCAACGTGAAGCAGTTGTAGGAATACCTTAACCAATTTATTTTGTTTATATGATCCTAATTATGCATATACAAAAAATATATGACAAAACAACTTATGACCAATCAAATGAAAAGAGCTCTTCCAATATGCGTAACAATACTAACCAAAAAGCACTGCAGCCATAATTTGGCAGAATGGTTTTCTTTTTAGTGGTACATAAAACAACAATGCCTTACAACTGACACCACGTAGATTAAATATGGTAACAAATTTTATAAAATAAATCTTTCAAAAACAAAGATATTCTATAATCACTTAAAATAACATCTTTGAGGACTACTTAATGAAATGGAAAATTATAAAAAATATGGAATAAAAAGCAATATAAAAAATCATATATGGTACAATCCAATTTTGTTTAAGTATATGGAGACTGGATAGAAATATACTAAAGTTTAACAGTGGTTTATCCAAGGTCATTCTATCCCCGTATGTTCCCACTTCTCCTACAATCATTTTTGATTTCATGACTGGATAGCCATTTTCCTAAATAACTACAATACCATTATTTTACCCATGAAATTAAATAGTAACATAATACTATCTAATACACAGTTCATATTAAAATTTTCCCAGTTGTTCCAATATTGTCCTTTATAGCTTTAAAAAAAAATCTCCAATCAAGAATATACTGCATTCAATTATCTTGTTATTTTCTCTCTCTTAATTTAGAATAGTTTCCCTGCCAGTATTTTTGATCCTTTTGACACTGACATTTTTTTTTAATGTTTATTTTTTGGGGACAGAGACAGAGAGCGAGCAGGGCAGGGGCAGAGAGAGAGGGAGACACAGAATCTGAAGACAGGCTCCAGGCTTTGAGCTGTCAGCACAGAGCCCAATGTGGGGCTCGAACCCACGAACTGCGAGATCATGACCTGAGCCGAAGTCAGATGCTTAACCCACTGAGCCACCCAGGTACCCCGACACTGACACTTTTGAAGACTCTGGCACTGAACACTCTAATTTGTCTAATTGTCCTCAGTATTAGACATTTTTCACAAAAACACTACCTAGATGATGCATCCCATTATACCTGTTTATCTCGTTAATGCTCATGTGAAGTTAGGTTACTTGATCAAGGGGCCTGCCATATTTCTTTACCTTAGGGATACCTTTTCCCTCTTGAAATCAGTAAGTGATCTCTAGGGTTAATACCTTGAGACTGCTAGACTATTCTGTTCCATAAAAAAGTTTCACCTAATAGTTTAGCATCCATTAATTATTCTTGCCATTAGTATCCATAAAGTATTCACCATACTGGGAACTGAAAAACAGTGATTTTTCTAATTCTATTCATTCTGCTTTGACCAACTGACAATTTTTTTACTAGAAATACACTATGGATTTGTCTTAATTCAGTGTGTGATAATCCACTGCCATCATTATTCTTTTGAATGCCGACATTTTCCCAAATTCATGTAGTCAGAGTTCCTTCAAGTTAGCTCCTTGGTCCTCTTGACAGTCTCATTCTTTAAGTGCTTTTTGCTTTCTGGCACCTTGAACTTCTGCTGACCCAGAGTCATTGTTTCAAGGAGCCCTAGGTCCTTTTATTAAAAAAATGGTATTTAATAGAAAGCAAATTCTGGGACCCAGCTGTGTACGCACTGCACTGGGGTTTCATTGTGTCCAGGCCCTTTAAGTAGATGGGGCTAGCAATTAACTTTTGTAAATCAAGAGTTCATACTGATAACCTCCAATTCAAAGCCAACATCACAGGATTCTTTCTCACCTTATCTTCCATATTTTTATCTCCCTTACCCCACAATGAGAACCTGGTTCCCAATTACATTAGTAAATTGATTTATTTGTTCTAACTACAAAACATACTAAATGGTTTCTGATTTGCTACACTGACACCATCATCAACAGCTAACCATGAAAAAAAGGGCAACATTTCTTTCCCACTCTTTTTGTCCCTAGACCATATCCCATTACGGTGTACAGTAGGAACATGGTGTTGAAAATTACCTGAATTCTTTTTTTTCTAAGTTTATTTATATATTTTGAGAGAGAGAGAGAGAGAGAGAGAGTGTGTGTGTAGGGGAGAGTCATAGAGAGGGGGAGAGAGAGAATCCCAAGCAGGCTCCTCGCTTTCAGCTCAGAGCCAGATGCAGGGCTTGATTTCATGAACCAAAATCAAGAGTCAGACACTTAACAGACTGAGCCACCCAGGCACCCCAAATTCTTTTTAACTTTGTGTTTATGTAATCAGTTTGGTTTGGATTATCAGTTGCACTTTGTGTATTCGATTACAGGACTTGCTTTGTTTTCATTATCTCATTTTCTGTAATTAAATATGTAAAATATTTACATGGCTCAAAGTCAAAACTATGTACAAAGGGATACTCAGAAAAGTCCCATTTCCCTTCTCCAACCATACCCACCACCCACTTACAACCTATGTCTGGTTTATAGTTCCTAAGCATCTCCTACAAAAATGACTTGTGTAGGTGTTTCCTCTAGAAAAATTACTAGAAGTACCACTGCTAGATCAAAGGGGAGATGCTCATATACTTTTGTTAGGTATCACCAAATTCTCCATAGTAACTGCTGACGTCCATTCCTTTTTTTTCTCACCAAAATAACTCATCATTTGTTACTATACCACATTGTTACAATATTATTAAATACATAGATTATAACTGGAAGTTTGTTCTCTTAATCCTCTTGACCAATTTTGCCCATAGCACCACCCATCTTCCATCTGGCAACAACCAGTTTGTTCTCTGTATTTAAGCGTCTGTTTTTTAGTTTGTTTTGTGTTTTAGATTCCACATACAAGTGAAATCATGTGGTATGTGTCTTTCATTGTCTGACTTATTTCAAATACCCTCCGGGCCCATCCATGTGGTCATGAATGGAAAGATTTGTATGGCTGAGTAATATTTTCATTGTGTGTGTATTTTTATGTAGACATCTACCTTCTTTACTCATTCATCTATCTTTGGACACTGGGTTGCTTCAATATCTTGGCTATTGTGAATAATGCTGCAATACACATAAGAGTGCATATATTTTGAATTAGTGTTTTTATTTTCTTTGGGTAAATAGCCAGTAGTGGAATTACTGGATTGTATGGCATTTCTAATTTCACTTTGTTGAGAACCTTCTATACTGTCTTCCACAGTGGCTGCACTAGTTTGCACTACCACCAACGGTGCACATGGGTTTCCTTTTCTCCATATCCTTACTAATACTTGTTGTTTCCTGTGGGTTTGATTTTAGCTATCCTGATTGCTGTGAGGTGATATCTGTGGTTTTGGTTTACATTTCCCTGATGATGAGTGATACTGAACATCTTTTCATGTGTCTGCTTGTCCTCTGTATGTTTTCTTTGGGAAAAAAAATGTCTGTTCTGGTCTTCTGCCCAGTTTGTTTTTTTTTTTTTTTTTTTTTTTTTGAGAGAGAGAGAGAGAGAGAGCGCGCGCACGCGCATGAGCAGGGGAGGGTCAGAGAGAGAGGGGACACAGAATCTGAAGACAGCCTCCAGGCTCTGAGCTAGCTGTCAGCACAGAGCCTGATGCAGGGCTCAAACCCACGAACCATGAGATCATCACCTGGGCCGAAGTCAGACGCTCAACCGACTGAGCCACCCAGGCGCCCCCCTCTGCCCAGTTTTTAATTGGATTGTTGGCATTGAGTTGCATTAGTTCTTTATATATTTTAGATATAAGCCCCTTATCAAATATATCATTTGCAAATATTTTTCTCATTCAGTAGGTTGCCCTTTTGTTTTGTTGATGGTTTCCTTTGCTGTGTAAAAGCTTTTTATTCTGATGTAGTACCGATAGTTTTTGTCTTTGTTTCCCCTGCCTGAGGAGACTCGTATCTAGAAAAATGTTGCTAAGGGCAATGTCCAAGAGATTACGGCCTATTTTCTTGTAGGAGTTTTATGGTCTCTAATCCATTTTGATTTTTGTGTATGGTGTTAGAAGTGGTCAAGTTTTCCCAACACCATTTATTGACAACGGTCTTTTCCCGTGTTACATTCTTGCTGCCTTTGTCATAGATTAATTTATTATATACGTGTGGGTTTACTTCTGGGCTTTTTCCTATTCCACTGATATATGTGTCTTTCCTGTATCAGTACCATACTGTTTTGGTTACTATAAATTTGTAGTATATCTTGAAATCTGGGATTGTGAAACTTCCAGCTTTGTTCTTCTTTCTCAAGATTGCTTTGGCTATTTGGAGTCTTTTGTGGTTCCATACAAAAGTGGGTAGCACAGACATTTTAACACCATTAATTCTTCCATTCCATGAGCATGGAATATCTTTCTATTTGTGCTGTCTTTAATTTCTTTTAACGATGTCTTATAGTTTCTGAGTATAGGTCTTTCACCTCCTTGGTTAAATTTACTCCTAGATATTTTACTCTTTTTGGTGCAATTGCAAATGGGATTGTTTTCTTCATTTCTTTCTACAATTTCATTATTAGTGTATAGAAATACATATTTCCGTATGTTAATTTTGTATCCTTCAACTTCACTGAATTCATTTATTCTAATAGTTTTTTGGTGGCATCTTTAGGGTTTCTATATATAGTATCATGTCCTCTGCAAATAGTGACTGCTTTACTTCTTCCTTACCAATTTTGATGCTTTTTATTTCTTTTTCTTGTCTGACTGCTGTGGTTAGGACTTCCCATACTATGCTGAAAAAGGGGTGGTGAGAGTAGACATCCTTCGCTTATTCCTGATCTTACAGGAAAAGCCCTCAGTTTTTCCCCGTTGAGTATGGTGTAAGCTGTGAGTTTTTAATATATGGCCTTTATGATGTTGAGGTATGTTCTCTCTACACCTTACTTTGCTGAGGGTTTTTATCATCAATGAATGTTGTACTTTGTCAAATGCTTTTTCTGCATCTATTGAAATGATCATATGTATGTTTGTTTTTTATCCTTATTCTTGTTAATGTGATATATTACAATGATTGAGTTGCAAATACTGAACCACCCTCACACCTGGAATAAATCCCACTTGATTGTGGTGAGTGATCTTTTTAATGTATTATAATTATCTTTGCTAATATTTGAGAATTTTTACATCTATGTCTATCAGCGATATTGGCCTATAGTTTTGTTTTGTTTGTAGGGTCTTTGTCTAGTTTTGGTATCAGACTAATGCTGGCCTCACAGAATGAATCTGAAAATTTTCCTTCCTCTTTTGAGAGAATAGCTGTATTAACTCTTCCTAAAGTGTTTGGTGCAATTCAACTGTGAAGCTACCTGATCCTGGACTTTGATTTGTTGGGAGTTGATAACCAATTCACTTTTTTTTTTTTTTAATGTTTATTTATTTTGAGAAGGGTGGGGAGAGGGTGAGCAGAGAGAGAGAGAGAGAGAGGGAGCCAGAGAATCCCAAGCAGGCTCTGCAATGTCAGGGCAGAGCCCGATGCAGGTCTTGAACCCACAGACTGTGAGATCATGACCTGAGCCAAAATCAAGAGTGGGACACTCAACTGACTGAGCCACCCAGGTATCCTGACACCAGTTCACTTTTGTTACTAGTAATTAGTCTGCTCCAATTTTCTATTTCTTGATTCAGTTCTGGAAGAGCGTTATGTTTCCAGGAATTTATCCATTTCTTCTAGGTTGTCCCAATTTGTTGGCATATAATTTTTCACAGTATTCTCTTGTAACCTTTTGCATTTCTGTGGTGTTGGTATTATTTCTCCTTCTTCATTTCAGATTTTATTTAAGTCCTCCATTTTTTTCTTGGTGAATCTGGTTAAAGGTTTATCAATTTTGTTCATCTTTTCAAAGATAAACTATTTTCTATTGGATTTTTTTAGTCTCTAGTCCATTGTTTTCCACTCTAATCTTTATCATTTCCTTCCTTCTAACTTTGTGGCATTGTTCTTCTTTCTCTAGTTCCTTCAGGTACAAGGTTAGATTGTCTGAGATTTTTGTTTCTTGAGATAAGCCTGTATTGCTCTAAACTTCCCTCTTAGGAACTGCTTTTTTTATGTCCTAAAGATTTTGGACGATTATGTTTTTATTTCATTTGTCTCCATGTATTTTTTTATTTCTTTTTGATTTCTTTGTTGACCCCATTGATTGGTCAGTATCATGTTTTAGCCTTCATTTGTTTGTGCTTTTCTAGTTTTTTCTTGTAATTGATTTCTAGGTTCATACCATTGTGGTCAGAAATGATGTCTGACATGATTTCAATCTTCTTAAGTGAATTTTATTATTTTTTTGGTTTTATTATCTTTGTTAGATATCTATTCCCCCTTCTTATTATCTATCCCCAATGTGGGGCTTGAACTCATGACCTGGAGATCAGGAGTTGCATGTTCTACCAACGGAACCAGCCAGGCATGCCTGATTTCAATCTTCTTAAATTTATTGAGACTTTTTCTGTGACATAAAACATATAATCTATGCTGAAGAATGTTCCATGTGCACTTGACAAGAATGTGTATTCTGCTGTTTTTGGACAAAATGTTCTTTATAGGTCTCCTAATTCCATCTGGTCTATATGAATCATTCAAAGTCATTGTTTCCTTGTTGATTTTCTGTCTGGATGATCTCTTCATTGATGTAAGTGGGGTGTTAAGTCCCCTGCTATTATTACTCTCAATTTTTCCCTGTATGTCTAGTAATATTAATAGATACTCCTATGTTGAGTGCATAGATATTTACAACCATTATATCCTGTTATATTGATACCTTTAAGATTATTCTTTGTCTCTTGCAGTCTTTATTTTAAAGTCCATTTTCTCCTGTTTAAGTTGCTACCTCAGCTTTTTTTCTTCCATGGAGTATCTTCTTCCATCTCTTCAGTGTCAGTCTGTGTGTGTCTTTAGGTCTCACAGGAGTCTCTTGTAGGCAGCATATAGATGTTTTTTATCTGTTCAGTTACCTTATGTTCTCTGATGGGACCATTTAGTATATATTTAAACTTAAAGTAATTGTTGATAGGTATGTTCTTATTTCATCTTGTTCATTATTTTCTAGTTATTCTTTTAGTCCTTTTCTGTTCCTTTCTTCTCTTGTTCTCCTCTTTTGTGGTTTGATAGCTTTCTTTAGTGCTTTGCTTGGATTCCATTCGCTTTATTTAATGTATCTATTATATATCAAGAAAAAAATCTATGTTCTTGATTTGTGGTTACCACTGGGTTCATATATAACATTCTATATGTATAACAGTCTATATTAAATTAATGGTCACTTAAATTCAAACACATTCTAAAAGCACTAAACTTCTACTCCCTCCTCCACATTTTATGTGTATGTTGCCATAGTTTACATCTTTTTGTGTATCCTTTGACTAATTTATTTTAGACAGAATTGATATTACTATTTCGTGTTTTAACCTCCATACCTGGCTGTATTAGTGGTGAATCTACTACCTTTACTATCTGTCTGCTTTTACCTGTGAAATTTTTTATTTTCATAATTTTTTTTCTATTTATGGTCTTTTCTTTGCACTTAAAGAATTCCCTTTAACATTTCTTATAAGGCTGGTTTACTGGTGATTGACTCCTTTAACTTTTGTTTATCTGGGAAACTCTCTCCTTCAATTCTGAATGATAATCTTGGTAAAGAATATTCTTGGTTGTAGTTTTTTCCTTTCAGTACTTTGAGTATATCATGCCACTCCCTTCTAGCCCGAAAAGTTTCTGCTGAAAACTGAGCTGTTAGTCTTATGGGATTTCCCTTTATATAACCATTTTTTCTTTGGGTTCCCCCCTCCCCTCCACCGAGGGGGGGGGGAGGGAGAGAGAGAGAGAGAGAAAGAGAGAATGTGTGCATAAGAAGGGGACAGGGAGAGAATCTTAAGCAGGCTCCACACTCAGTGTGAAGCATGAGATGGGGCTTGATTCCATGATTCTGGGATCATGACCCGAGCTGAAATCAAGAGTCAGATGCTCTATTGACTGAGCCACCCAGGCACCCTTCTTCTGTTTTTAAGATGCTCTTTATTGTTAATTTTTGTCATTTTTATTATTGTGTGTTTTGGTGTGGCCCTCCTTGGGTTCATCTTATTAGGGTATTTCTGTGCTTCTTGAACCTGGATGTCTGTTTCCTTCCCCAGATTCGAGAGATTTTCAGCTAATATTTCTTCAAATATGTCTTTTGTCCCCTTTTGCTTTCTGGTGTCCCTATAATGTGAATGTTATTATGCAGGATGATGTCACAGAGCTCCCTTAACCTATTCTCATTTTTTATTCTTTTTTCTTTTGGCTGTTCAGCTTGGCTGCTTTCCATTACCCTTTCTTCCAGATTGCTAAACCATTCTATATCTTCTAATCTGCTAAGGATTCCTTCTAGTGTATTTTTAATTTCAGTTATTGTATTCTTCAGCTCTGACTGGTTCTTGTTTACATTTTCTACCTTTTTGTTGAAGTTCTGAGTTAATTCATCCATTCTTTTCCCAAGTCTAGTAAATATCTTCACAACCATTACTTTGAACTCTTTATCAGGCATACTGATTATCTCTATTTCATTTAGCTCTTTTTCTGCAATTTAGTCTTGTTCTTTCATTTGGGGCATATTCCTCTATGCATTTTGTCTAACTCCCTGTATTTGTTTCTATGTATGAGGTAGGTCAGTTCCTAGTCTTGAAAGGAGTGGCCTTGTGTAGAAAAGGTCCTGTGGTTCCCTATAGCATAATCGCTGCTAATCACCATACCAGTTCCCCAAGGGTATCCCCTTTGTGGGCTGCATCAATCCTCCTGTTCTGACTGTGCCATGATTGCTGTGGGCATGCTAGTAGTTAGGGCTAGCCTTCAGCCCAGCTGGCTGCAATGACCTGCTTCACCTGCTATGGGTGCACTAGGCAGAGTTTACTACCCATGCTGTTGACTATGGTAGGCTCACTGATGCCTGAGGCCTACACTCAGCCCAGGTGTCTGCAATTAACCTCTGCCACAGCTGCAGGTACACTGAAGGGCAGAGCTTGCTCCCTGCTCAGCGACCTAAGAGGCTTGGCTGCAGGAACTGAGTATTTAAGTGTGTGAGGTTATTTCCTCTGTCTCCCTAGGGTATGAGTCACTTTGCAGTGGTGCCTGCAAAGGTGGGTCGGTTGGGTGAGGTTTGTCTGCAGGGGAACTCTGGGCCAGAGCACATAGTGCTAGCAAGATAGATGGAGGATGTTAGGAGTGGCTTCTGCACCGCTCTGGAAAACAGAGTGGAGGTTTCTCAAAAAATTAAAAATAGAACTATCCTACAACTCAGCAACAGCACTACTAGGAATTTATCCAAAGGATACAGGAGTGCTGATTCATAGGGGTACATGTACCCCAATGTTTATAGCAGCGCTTTCAACAAGAGCCAAACTATGGAAAGAGCCCAAATGTCCATCAACTGATGAATGGATAAAGAAGATATGGTTTAGGGGCACCTGGATGACTCAGTCGGGTAAGCGTCTAACTTCAGCTCAGGTCATGATCTCGCTGTTCCTGAATTCGAATGCCACATCGGGCTCTGTGCTGACAGCTCAGAGCCTGGAGCCAGATCCTGATTCTGTGTTTCCTTCTCTCTGCCCCTCCCCCACTCACGCTCTGTCTCTCTCAAAAATAAATAAAACATTTAAAAACATTTTTTAAGATGTGGTTTATATATACAATGGAATATTATTTGGCAATGAGAAAGAATGAAATCCTGCCATTTGCAACAACGTGGATGGAACTGGAGGGTATTGTGCTAAGTGAAATAAGTCAGTCAGAGAAAGACAGATATCCTATGTTTTCACTCATATGTGGAACTTGAGAAACTTAACAGAAGACCATGGGGGAGCAGTAGGGGAAAAAAGTCACAGAGAAAGAGGGAGGCAAACCATAAGAGACTCTTAAATACAGAGAACAAACTGAGGGTGGATGGGGTGGGAGAGAGGGGGAATGGGTGATGGGCACTGAGGAGGGCACCTGCTGGGATGAGCATTGGGTATTGTATGTAAGGGATGAACCATGGGAATCTACCCCCCAAACCAAGAGCACGCTGTATACACTGTATGTTAGCTAATTTGACAATAAATTTTATATTTAAAAAAAAGAAATAAAGCAGCACAGATTTGGGAAAGAAAAAAAATAACTGGCTCCTGCAAGTGTCTAGGCTAAGAGGATGGCAAGAAAAATGGTGCCGCCAACACTTCTGTTCCAGGAGAGACTTCCTGCAGACCTCTGCCCCCACAGCACATGTTATAAAATTAGTCAATGAATCTGCCTCACGTATACCCCAGGTGCTTTTCAAACTGCTGCTTCTATGCTGGGTCTCTGGGCAAGTTATTTAGCAAGCTGGCTCTTTAAGGGCAGGGACTTGGTTTCCTGTCACCCACTGGCTCTTCCAGAGTTAAGCCAGGGCTAATTTTCAAAGCCAGATGTTAAAGGGACTTGTCTTCCCAGTGAGGGTCCCCAGGGCCACGGTCTGATTCCCTCAGTCTTCCATGCTTGTGATGTGCTTCCTGTTTGCAATTCATCTGGCCAGGGAATTTGGTTCTAGACTGCAATTCCACCCATCTAACCCTTTTTGATATGGCGGACTTCTCTCTACAACTAGCAGATTTGTTCTGCCAATCTTCACGTTGTTTTCAGAGTTAGTCGCATAGATGTAATTATTGCTTCTCTGTGGGACGAGGTGAGCTCAGGATCCTCTTACTTGGCCATCTTTCCCCTTTCTGACCTTCATTCTTGAATGGTAGTTTAACTAGTATTAAATCTTAGTTGAAATATTAGTCTCTTGTGTTCTAAATTCTATTGTTGATGAGAAACCTATTGTCAATTTAGCTGTTGTTTCTTAGAGGTATGTCAGACACTCTTATTAGTAGCTCTCAAACTCTGTGTCCCCTGTCTTTTCTGAAGCACCTCTATTTATCCAGGAAACTCCCTTGCAGTTAGGTACTATACACAACTAATATATAGCCAAAGAAATGTGAGCATGTGTGATATTAACCACTCCTGGGCTGAGCTCATTCCCCCTTCCCGTGGACAAACAGAGCAACTCTGAAGAACACATGGTGAAGCCCGCAGAACTACCATCAGCTGGCTCCTGAGTGCGTAGAGTCACCCAGTGACTGGAAATACCCATCCAGGACTGTGAAACGAAAGAAATAACCTTGAACTATATTTGAGCCATTACAGTTTTGGTTTATTTTTACACCATTTTAGCCCGCCCTACTTAATATAAAATATTTTTTTATTTTTAAGTTTATCTATTTTGAGAGAAACAGAGATAGTGTGAGTGGCAGAGGGGGAGAGGGAGGGGGAGGGAAAAGGTGGGAGAGAGGGTGGGAGAGAGAGGGAGGGAGAGAGATGGAGGGGGGGAAAGGGAGGGAGGGGGGACAGAGAGGGAGGGGGAGAGGGAGGGGGAGAGAGAGAGAAAGAGAGAGAGAGAGAGAGAGAGAGAGAGAGAGAGAGAGAGAGAGAGAGAGAATATCCCAATCCCAAGCAGGCTCCACACTGTCAGTGCAGAACCTGACATGGGGCTCGGACTCACGAACCATGAGATCGTGACTTGAGCCGAAATCAAGAGTCGGACGTTTAACCAACTGAGTCACCCAGCCACTCCAATACAAAATATTTCTAATTGGTTCTTTTTCATATCTTTCCCTTCTTGCTGCATACGTTCCTACTTCTCTTTCAAAATTTTTATTCACTATAAGGCTTCACTGTATCTTCTGCCTGCTCTCAGCCTCCTATAAATATTCTTAACCAGAGCACGGACATGAAATGTGGTATTCTGCATGTACTTGTATTACAGTTACTGCTGGCTCACCTACCTTGTGATTCACCATGGCCCAGGAGCTCTGCCAGGCACAGACACAAAGCCAATCACTTACCAATGTGAACTTCCTACTTATAAAATCAATTAGCCTTCATTTGATTCTGTCCAATTTGCAAGTACACATTTTATCCAGGTTAATTTGACGTGTTTCCAGTATTTCTGGCATATAAACATATACACAGTATATTACTAGTCATGGATTAAAACTAGTTAAGTAGACCTAGGTCCCAGCCCGACCTCTGAAAGGTTATAACTGGTAAAAGCTATCTGCACCAGCACCATATCCTTAATATTGTTTCTGTATGACCTTCCCACCATCTAATCATGGTTATCATCTGACCTAAACTATGTTTCTCTGGGTTGCTGATGATTACATTTTTCATAATTAAATCAACAGTATGAGAAAGTTAAAACGTATGTGCCCTGCTTCCTCCAGATCCTTCCAACGTTCTTGAAAAAATTAGGTTATACTGATATGATTCTGTTTTCCACATTAATTTTTACCCAATGTCCTATGTTTACTTAAATATAGTAAATTAACAGTCTGGTGACGTATATTTTAAAGTATCTTTTCCTCACAACATGACTGTGTCTTATTTACTGCAAATTCTACACATATATTCACCTCTTCATCATTTGGTGGGAACGGATAGTTATTACAAGTACAAATCTCAGAATGATGTAAAAGGGACTTTTATACCTTGTATTAGTTATTCACTTTTTGGTACCAAATTTTAAGACATCAATATACCTAAAGAAATTGACAAATACAGGACAGGGACTCATAATAGCAACAGGTGAAGGATCCTAAGAATGGGAGTTGTTCGAAAGAAGGACATGCTCGTTTGGGAACCAGTGTTTGCACCATCACCAGAAATGTCCAAATACAGATGAGATAACTGCTGAGCAAACGTGCTCATCAAGGAGGTTTAGTCATCAAAGGGCATCTGAACTAGAGACTGCTTCCTAGTTCTCAGTGATTATCATTAACTTCAGTTTTGCTCTTAATGACCTGGGAACTACTAATCAGAAATATGTGCTCAGTAGTTCCTGAGACCTTACTTGGAGGTACCAAGCTACTGAACACAGCTCCTGGGATGAATCCACAACCACAGAGGATGGGACTGCTCAAGTTCCAAGCTTCTAAAGTCATGGCTCTATTTGTCATTGTGGAGAACGTGAGCCAAGCCAGTCAGCCAAGGGAGAGCCTTTTCTCAACATCACACAACCTGGGATAGCCAAGCAACTAATACGGCATCTGACTTCTGTGCCAGCTTACCTCTACTACCATAAACACTTGCCTGCTTTGTTTCCACTCCCTCAGGATTCAGAAAATATAACATACACATCTCCTCAGACTGATTTTTTTTTAAAGCATAGCATAAGTTTCAGAGATTAAGATTTTAGGACAGGCAGATCCCTTAAGTAATTCTACCTAAATACCTATGGTGCTTTTCAGTTTATAAAGTATTTTATGGAGATTATATGATTCAAAGTGTCTAAATCATGCTCCTGACTATATGTTCCATGAATGATGCCAAGATGTTCAAGTGTTAAAATTGAGTAATAGTTTTTTCCCTAATAATTTTTTCTTAATTTGAGGAAAAAGTACCCTATGTAAAAGACATATTCACATTAACAAAATAAAGGAAAACAAATCATATGATAATCTTGAGAGATGCAAAAAAAAGCTCTGACAAAATTTGACACCCATTCATGACAAAAAACCTCCCAGCAAAGTAAGAATTGTTGTAAATTTCCTCAAGACCTTGAGAAAGGATATCTGTCATCATACTTGTGAAAGACTGACCACTTTCCCCTGAAAATTGGGAAAAAGGCAAGAATATCCACTCTGATCACTTCTACCTAACATTTTAGGATGTCCTGGCCAGTTCAGTGAGGCAAGGGGGACAAAAAGAACAGAGGTTAGAAAGGGAAAGTAAAACTATTTGTAGATCATGTTTAAATATTTTTTTCTTAATGTATGTTTATTTTTGAAGGAGAGACAGAGTGTGAGTGGGGAGAGGCAGAGAGAGAGGGAGACAGAATCGGAAGCAGGCTCCAGGCTCTGAGCTGCCAGCACAGAGTCCGACACGGGGCTCGAACCCACAGACCTGCAAGAATCATGCCCTGACCAGAAGCCGGATGGTTAACTGACTGAGCCACCCAGGCACCCCATTGTAAATCATGTTTATATACAGTTGACCCTTGAACAATAAGGGTTTAAACTGTGCAGTCCCATTTACATGTGGATTTTTTTCAATAAACATTATGAGAAACTTTTTTGGAGATCTGCAACAATTTGAAAAAACAGACACAAACTGTGTCGGCTAGAAATAGCGAAAAAATTAAGAGAAAGTCAGGTATGTCATGAATGCATAAAATATAGGTAGATGTATTATACTCATCTGTTTTATCATTTACTACTGTAAAAGATCCACAAATTTATTATAAAAAATTAAACTTAATTGAAACTTACAAGTACTTATAGGCCGTACAGGGCATCATTTTTGGTCAAGAGAAATATAAACAAGCACAAAGATACAGTAATGGAACCATAAATGCATACAATTAACTGTAGTATGTACTGCATGATGTCATCAACTCACAGCCACCTCCTGTCTGCATTGGACTGAAGTGTTGTGAGTATCCCCTTAAAGATGCCATGTGACGCTGATCATCTCCGAATGAGCAGCGTGCCTCTCCAGTGAAATGCGTGTCGCAGTAAAAAGTGATTTCTCAACAGTTCTTGTGTATTTTTTATGTTTTGCACAATACCATAAATCTTGAATAACACCACAGGACCCATACGAAGTACACTGGCGATGCTGGGAGTACTCAAGAAGCAGAGAGAAGTCATGACACTGCAAGGAAGAGTTGAATTGCTGGGGCACCGGGGTGGCTCCCTCGGTTGAACACCCTTGAACGTCTGACTTCGGTTCAGGTCATGATCTCGCAGTCCATGAGTTCGAGCCCCATGTTGGGTTCTGTGCTGACAGTTCTGAGCCTGGAGCCTACTTCAGATTCTGTGTCTCCCTCTCTCTCTCTGCCCCTACCCTGCTTGCACTCTGTCCCCCCAACCTCAAACATAAATACACATAAAAAAAAATTAAGAACGAGTTGAATTGCTTGATATATACTGTACACTAAGGTCTGCAGCTGCAGCTGCCCACCGTTTCAAGATGGCTGAATTCAGCATAAAGGACCATAGGAAGGAAGGGAGGGAGGGAGGAAGAAAAGGAAGGTTGTGAAGCCACATAGGCAGGTTCAAAATCTTACACTGTTTGTGAAATGCCTTTTTATCTTGCACTGAAAATGCAGCTTTTAGGTGGGTGGAGGATTGCTATAAAAAAGGCATACCTATACACTCTAAAAAGATTCAAGAAGAAAAGTTATTATAAGACAACTTAAAGCAAAAGGAAGGTGAAGGATCTCAAGTTGGGGAATTTAATGCCAGCAAAGGATGGTCTGATAAAAAACAAAAAGTCAAGATAAAAGGATAAGCAGCCTCTGCTGACCAATAGCCAGCAGATGAGTTCCCTGACACCATAAAAAGGGTTTGGGAGACGGACACCTGCCTGAACAAGTTTTGTTTTTGTTTTGTTTTTTAAGTTTATTTATTTATTTTGAGAGAGACAGAGACAGTGTGAGCGGCTGAGAGGCAGAGAGAGAGGGAGAATCCCAAGCAGGCTCCATAATGTCAGGATGGAGCCCGATGTGGGGCTTGAACTCATGAACCATGAGATCATGACCTGAGCTGAAATCAAGAGATGGTCACTTAACTGACTTAGCCACCCAGGCGGACCCTGAACAAGCCTTTAATGCAGATAAAGGTGCCTTATTCTAGAAAAAAAGCTTGCTACAAAGGACATTTACTAGCAAGGAAGAAAAGTGGGCACCAGGATTTAAGGCAGGAAGCAATAGGCTAACTACTTTTTGTGCAGATGCAGTCAGGTGTATGATAAAGACTGCCCATACCTATAAAGCTGTTAAACCCTAAGCCTTGGAAGGAAAAGATAAACACCAGCTGCCAGTCTTTTGGTTGTACAATAATAAGGCCTGGACAACAAGAGCCCTTTTTCTGAATCAGTTCCGTTAATGTTTTGTCCCTGAAGTCAGGAAGTACCTTGCCAATAAAGGATTGGCTTTTAAAGTTCTTTTGATATTGGACAGTGCCCATGGCTACCCACAACCCTAGGAGTTCAACACCAAGGCATCAAAGTGTCCCCTATTTGCCCCCAAACACAACACGTCTAATTCACCCTCTAAATCAGGGGATCGTAAGGACCTTCAGGGCTCATTACACACAGTACTCTATGGAAAGGACTGTCGATGCGATAGAAGAGAACTGTGATGGAGAGAACATCATGAAAGTCTGGAAGGATTTCACCACTGAAAATGCCGTCATTGTTAAAGAACAAGCCATGAAAATGCCATCAAGCCTGAAATAAATTCCTGCTGGAAAAACTGCATCCAGATGTGCATGACTGCACAGGATTTACAACAGAGCCAATGAAAGAAACTACAGGTATGGCCAAGAAGGGTGGGGGTAAAGAGTTTCAAGATATGGATTCTGAAGAAATTCAAGAGCTAACAGACACCACACCAGAGGAATTAACAGAAAATGACCTGAGTGCTTCCAAACCAGTGCCAAGATCAGGAGGAATACGATGCAGAAGCAGCAGTGCCAGAAAATAGGCTGACCTCAGACAAACTGGCAGAGGCGTTCTGATTGTTCAAGACTGCTATTTACTTGTATGATATGGACTCTTCTATGATAGGAGCACTGAAGCTAAAGCAAATAGTGGTAGGAGGATTGGTACCGTAGAGAAACAGAAAAGCAAAAAAATATCAGACAGAAAATACAATGTATTTCTGTAAAGTTACACCAAGTGTGCCTGCCTCTCCTAACTCCCCTTCTGTTTCTTCCACCTCTGCCACCCCTGAGACCAGGAGACGAATCCTTCCTCTTGCTCCTTATCCTACTCAGTGTGACAATGACGAGATGAAGACCTTAATAAGGGTCTACTTCCGTTTAATGAACAGTAAATAATCATCATGCCATCCAGTTAATAAACATATCTGTTGTATGTATGTGGGGGAAAAAAGTGTCTTTGTGTGAAAAATCTAATAACTGTATGGCAAGAACTGTATCACACATTTTTGCATCATCATCAACATCACCCGAGTATTCATCATGTAAAAACATCGTGTACAGACTTGTATGAAAGTGGATAGCCTCTTCTACATAGGCACAAGCAGAGTGATAATTAATATAAAATACTGTTATTTTTCTTATTGTTTTAAACTTTGTTTTCAAAGAATAACTCTACCATATAGTATGCCCTTTTCTCTCCTGATTGGAGAAATTATATATCAGCCTATCATCACAGGTAAGTGGTTTTAAAAAAATGTAACAATGTTTTCGACACTGTCATACAAATATGACTGTAATACTGTATGCCAAAATTTTTATAATGATTCATTAATTAGTGTATAGGCTAGCTACCATAAAGCAATCATATTGTTGCTTCTTTGTTATCAATGCATGAATTGTTACATCTGTAAATAAACAGAACTTCTTTCTCACATTATCTTTCATTTTTGACATCTAGTTTTAGTAACATGTTATAATAGCTAGAGTGTTTTTGTCATATAAGACAATACTGATGTAGGCACTGACAGATGACTCATCTTGTAGACAAAGAACATGAACTTATGACTATCAATAAAGTACTGTAAATATATTTTCTCTCATGATTTTCTTAACATTTTCTTTTCTCTAGCTTACTTTATTTACTATATGAATGCAGTATATAATACATATAACATGCAAAATTTGTGTTAATCAACTGTTTATGTTATTGGTAAGGCTTCTGGTCAACAGTAGGCTATTAGTAATTAAGTTTTTAGGGAATCAAAAATTCTATGTGAATTTTTCACTACATAGGTTTCTCCACCCCTAACCCCCACATTGTTCAAGGGTCATCTGTATACAGAAAATTGTAAGGCATCAACCCAAAACTTAGTGGAATTAATAAATTAATACTATTAAGGTTGCAGCTCAACTTAAAAAGCTGCAAAATATGCATACATATAAACATTTTTAAATGTTTAAAAATACCATTTATGACTCATAAACATAAAATACACAGAAATAAAACTTTTAAAATATGTACAAGCATCAATGCTAAAAACTATAAAATACTGCTGAGAGAAACTGAAGACCTAAATAAATGACAAAATATACAAAGCCCATGAATAATAAGATTGATAATAAGATAGCAATGCTCCCCAGATTAGGACTGCATTGAATCTGTCAATCAAAATCCAACTATGCTTTTTTTTTTGTAAACAAACCAACTAAGTTACTTCTAAAAAGTATATGGAAATACAAAGGACTAAAATAGTCAAAAATTTTTGAAAAAGAACAAAATTGGAAGACTTATAATACCTGTTTTCAAGACCTATAAAATGCAGAACCAAAGACAGGGTGGTACCGGCTTGAGAACAAACAGAACAGATTGGAGAGCTCCAAAGGCCCGCTTGATTTACAAGAAACTACCAATGCATTTCAATGGGAGAAACAGAAAGTCTTTTCAATAAATGGTGCTGGGCCAACTAGATAACCACTGGGGTGGGGGGGGGAGAGGAAAAAAGGACCTCAAACCCATTCATACCATACATACAAATTAATTCAGGATGGATCACAAGTTTAAACATAAAAAGTAAGACTAAACTCTCTAGAAGGAAAACAAAGAAGAATGTCCTTGCAACCGTGGGGTAGGAAAGAATTCTTAAGCAAAATACAAAGCACCAATCATAAAAGAAAAAAATAAACCGATAAAGATGACTCAATAAAAGTAAAATCTTCTGCTCATAAGAAAATGAAAAGGCAAGGGGTTCCTGGGTGGCTCAGTTGGTTAAGCGTCCAACTTTGGCTCAGGTCATGATCTCACTGTTTATGAGTTTAAGCCCCGTGGCAGGTTCTGTGCTGACAGCTTGGAGCCTGCTTGGAATTCTGTGTCTCCTTCTCTCTCTGCCCACACCCCCACTCATGCTCTCTGTCTCTCTCAAAAATAAATAAAACATTTAAAAAAATTTTAAAAGAATACTTATGTCCATACAAAACACTGCTCAAATTGCCAAAATTTGGAAGCAAACAAAATGTCCTTGGATAAACCTTTATTATTCAGTGCTTAAAAAACAAAGCAAAACAGGGGTGCCTGGGTGGCTCAGTCGGTTAGGCATCCAACTTTGGCTCAGGTCATGCTCAGGTCATGATCTCTTGGTTCGTGAGTTTGAGCCCCGCGTCGGGCTCTGTGCTGACAGCTCAGAGCCTGGAGACTGTTTTGGATTCTGTGTCTCCCTCTCTCTCTGCCTCTCCCCTGCTCATGCTCTGTCTCTCTCTCTCTCAACTAAACTAACATTTAAAAACAGCAAAACAAAACTATCAAGCCACAAAAAGACACAGAGAAAACTTAAATGCATACTATTAAGTGAAAGAAGCCAATCTAAAAAGGCTACATACTATATGATTCCAGTAATTACACTCTTAAGAATCTACCCAAGAAAAATAAAAACATAAGTCCACACAAACACCTGTACATGATTTATAATGACCAAAACTGAAAATAATTAAAATGTCCAACAACTGGCAAATGGATAAACATGATACATCTGTGAGATTAAACACTACTCAACAATACAAGCTATTAATAGATGTGGCAACATGGACAAACCTCAGGACTACTATGCTAAGTGGAAGAAGCCACAAAAAAACTACATATTCTAGGGTTCTATTTATAGGAAATATCCAGCAAAGGCAAGAGACAGAAAGAGTAATGGCTGTTCTGGCTTAGAGGAGAGGTCTGACTGTAAACTGGCATGAAGAAACCTTGGGGGCGACAGAAATATTCTAAAATTAGAATGTGGTAATGGGTGTAAAAGTCTATAAAAATAATAGAACTGTACACTTATGATGGATGGGTTTTATGGCATGTAAATTACACCTCACTGAAACGGTTTGTTTTAAAAACTTGTACAAGATTGTTCATAGCAGCTTTATTCATCATAACGGCCTTAAACTGGAAACAACCCAAATGGTCTTCTAAGGAGAATGGAAAAATAAATTGTGGTCTATTAAAAAAATGGAATATGAGTTATTAATAAAAAGCAAATTACTGACACACAACATGCATGACTCTCAAAAACGTGTTGACAAAAGAAGCCACTTTTGTTCTAATGTATACCATATTCCATTTACAAAAGACTGTACTGTATATTATGTTTCAAGAACAGGCAAAGCTCACTTATGGTACTAGAAATCAGGACAGCCATTGCCTCTAGGGTAGGGAGACTGACTGCAAAGGGCCACGAGAGAACTTTCTGGAGCATTAAAATGTTCTGTACCTTGATAGGGATGTTGTTTATATGGGTGCATACACTGATCGAAACACAACACTTAAGATCTGTACATTTTACTGTATGCACCTCAATAAATTTTTAAATGATTTAAAATTCCTCCCCAGGGGTGCCTGAGTGGCTCAGTCGGTTGGGCCTCTGACTTCAGTTCAGGTCACAAACTCGCAGTTCGTGAGTTCGGGCCCGGCATCGGGCTCTGTGCTGATGGCTCAGAGCCTGGAGCCTTGCTTCGGATTCTGTGTCTCCCTCTCTCTCTGTTCCTTCCCTGTTCGCACTCTGTCTCTTGCACTCTCTCTCAAAAATAAACAGTAAAAAAAAAAAAAAAAAATTCCTCCCCAAACTCCATAAAAACTTTACTATTAGACAAACTCTTAATCAATCAATCACACTTATTTTTCCAGAAGGAATGGTATGCGTGTGTCTATTTGGAAATCATAACATGTCAAACAGTTAATACAAATGAGTGGCTAATGACTAAATACTCATTTTTAAATGTTTTAATTATGTCATGATGCACACATATATATTCAACTTCTCTATGTTATGGGAACAAAATCAAATTCATTTATTCTTTGTAAATTCACTCATTCATTCACTCCAAAATTATTTATGGAGGACCAAAAATATTTTCCGGGCATCCAAGTTAAAACTGCAACTCAATTACAATGCTGATATTTCACTTTTTCTTTATGTCAGAATCCTAGTGTACCTTTCAGAATAATGTTTGCTTAATGTGAGTTTCCTGGTCTGGTCATGGGAAGAAAAATGTTAGGCAACCTAATAGTCTGAGACTTAGGAAGCAAAACCAAGTTTTGTGCCAGTCAAGTCCAGCAGATCAGAGCTAGTAAGCGAGGTGGGTTATTTCAGGCCTCCACTAACTACAGCACCCCCCCCCCTTTTCCCCCACCACTGTAAGGTGGCCCTGGAGCTGCTCCCTGCTCTGTGGCATCTCTTACAACTCAGGACTCAGGCTAGGAGGAAGGGAATGGCAACACCACAGGAAGCCACCACCCTTCTGGTAATTTCCCTTCCACTCTCCCAACCCCTCTGGGAGTCACAACCTAGAGTTCTGTTCCAAGGCAGGCCTGGAGGTGTGATGCTGAGTGAGGCATGACCTCTGCTCCCTGGAGAGTCTGTCTGCGGACCTCACTAGCCACTGCGCAGGACGGTTCGGAGTCTGGGTTCTTCCTACACTCCTGGTAGATTTAAAGAGTGTTTAAAATGCTCACGGCTTTTGACCCAGTATCTCCACTCCAGGGATTTATCCTAAGGAAATAATCAGAGTTGAAGGAAGGAAGTACTGTACGAGCAGCTCACTAGGGCATACTTATAATAGCCTACAGAACACTCTCCTCCCTCAAAAGAATAAAAAAAAACAAACTTAAATGCCTAAAACAGGGAAGTAGTTAGATGAATTATGATAGTCACTCTATCTGCAGCCATGAAAGACAAGCTTTGCAGCAAAGAGTATTGGAAAATGCTGACAATATGATGTTAAAGGATAGAAGCAAGCTAAAAGCTGTATATTATCAGGGCTTCTCACAGGGGGACAAGTGGAATTCCCCCTGCTTCCCAGAGTTTCTGCTGATCCCAGAATCTGTGTTACTGAGGGGAGTGAGCTCTTGTCCTCAGATAGTCTTAGGGTCGGGGGGGAGTGAGGAGAGGCTGAAAACCAGTGGTAGAGAGTACTATCCCAATACTGGGTGAAAAGGAAAAATGTATGTATATAAACAGGTCAGAGATAATCAATGCCAGAACCTGTGACCAGCAGGATCATGGCCTCGTAAACCAATACTTCACAAACTTGAATATAGGTCTTGTTAAAAAAATGGATCCTGATTCAATGTCTGGCACGGGCCTGAGATTCTGCATTTCTAACAAGCTCCGTGATGTCCAGGCTACTGTCCACAGGCCACCCACGGACGAGCAAAGCTGTGGATGCACACATCTGGCAGGACAGTCGAGCTACACCGACACCGACTTTCTGGCTGGTCACAGGATGGGCGCATTTATTTTTTATATCCCCCCCCCCCTTACTGGAGCCTTCGCAATGAAAATTCATTGCTTTTGTAATCAGAAAGAAAACTTCTTACTATTCAAAACCTGGGACTCGGTAATTATTCTTATAGGAGTCCATCCAAATAATGTGCAATGGAATCAAAAGGTAACAGCACTGTCTCTACTCAGAACACTTCTTAACACCAAACGTGGGAGGTTTTCCACACCAAGCAGATCTGAACCCACCCAGAGTTAGGGGAGGCCCACAGGGTGAAGGCTCAGCCCCCCAAGAAGGCTGCTTCCCACTTCAGATGCCAGCCACAAGGCCAGGTTGTCACCTACACGTGTACCAAGTTAAAAATTGGGAGTGCCCACACCCGTTTCTCAGGCTCATTAACAGCTCTTGGAACTCAGAACAACACTTTACTATTACTGGTTTATGAGAAAGGATACAAGTCAGGAACAACCAAATGGAAGAGATGCACACAGCAAGGTACGGGGAAAGGGTGCGAGGCTGTGCCCACTTGGGGCACATCACCCTCCCAGCATCTTGATGCGATCATCAACCAGAAACTCTCCAAACTCCATTACATAGGTATGATTGATTAAATAACTGGCCATTAGTGATTAAGATGATCTCCAGCCCCTTGGGGGGAAGGGGGAGGGGAGCTGGGGGATGCTGAAAGTTCCACCCCTCTAATCACATGGTTGACCGCCCAAGCAACCAGCCCCATAAACTTGAGTAACAGAAAGGTGCTTATTCTGAATAATAAAAGTCACTCCTCTCACCAGCTCTGCACCAGAACCTGGGATGAAGACCAAATATATTTATTTCTTATTATATCACAGAACGAAAGTTTTATGTACATGCAACTTGGAATGACTTACAATACCAAAAAATAAGCAACCACCTAGTTCTCTAATATTAAGAGGCTGGGTAAAAAAAAAAAAAAAAAAAAAAGCCTGAGATAGCACACAATTATTACAAAATGATATTTATAAAGACATGAAAAATGCAACGATAAATTTTAATCACAGTGTGAGAACTTTGCTAAAATGCTAACGTAAAATGAATTAAATGTTTATAAAATGCTAAAATCATTTTTTAAAAAAGCAAATAGCAAAATGCAACAAGACTGGCAAGAAATGTACCAAAATGTTCATGTCTTTGGGTCCTTGAATAGTGGGGTAATAGATGATTTTTTCCTTTCTCCTTTCCAGAATAAAAAAAGAATTGAGAAGAAGGAGCTTGCCTGTCATTAGGACAATGGATACAAGGATACCAATGGAAAATGGGAGGTGGCAGCAGAGAGAAACCCATCCAAGGGCTGGTTACAGGTGATGAGGGAGCATAAGGCAAGCAGACAGACTGCAAATACCCCCCACCCCCAGCTGGGATAAGTGTGATATTCCTCGGGCACTCCGGGCTGCCCAAGCACAAAGGAAAGGGGGGAAACAAATGATTAACCGATAGAGACACAGTCCTGCAGGACCTAAGTCTCCATCACCCTCCATATGATGTGGGAAACAAAGGCAGAAGGAAATGGCAGAGAGAACTAAATTTCCTTATAACCGGCAGCCCATTAACAAATACTTGAGGCAGGCAGAGTAAAAGGTTTCTCCAGGAATTCCCTACAGTCTTAATGCTAATGCTTTGCTAGAGGGAAAAACCTTAGCTTGACAATAGCTGGGCCTCCAGTATCCTGTGAGTCTTCTTTAGCATATGAAAATCTCACTGGAAACTTCCCCTGGACTTTACCTCCCCCAACTCCATAGTATAAAACCAGCCTCTCCTCGTGGTCCCGGGGCAGCTCTTCCAGCCCACAGGTCCTGTTCCCGTGCTTCAATAAAATTACCTTTTTGCACCAAAGATGTCTTCAAGAATTCTTTCTTGGTCTTTGGTTCCGGACCCCGTGAACCCCACAGTCACCCCAAAAACCCCATCACAGGGAGCAGGCTTGGGAGCCTATTAGTTGGGGGATGGGGTGGGAGCACTGAGGCTGTAAGAGGGCTCACTGGACCACCTGGCTGGGAGTGGAGTGAGAGAAATAAGAGGAGAAAGGCAATGGGTTAGCGAGGGCAGGCTGGACCACAGTGGTGACAGGCCTGGAGAAGGGGCAGGAGGCAGGAGACCAACCGCCCACTACCTTTCCCCCTGTCCCCCAGCTAGCACTTCCACGAATAGGTCTGGGCAGAAGCTGTCAACAGGGGCAACGTCTGCCTTGGCTGGTTGGAGGGGAGGTGCTGGCCACCCATTCAGTCTCCCTGGACGGAATGGATGCTTTCTGCTTCCCAGGAACACCCCAACTGTCAATCTCTCCCTTTCCCTCCTCCGCAGGATGTCGGGCTCCTCAGGATTCCTTAAGGGCATAAGAAATACAAACTCACGTTTACCTTCTCTAATAAAGCAAAAGGAATAGCCCATTGCCACATTCCCATTTCTGGGCTCGTTTCTGGCCTGAACCTCACTTCACTTTTGTGCCTCTCCTGATAGGCAACAGAAGGCAATAGAAACAAATACAAACACATAAACCTGCACCACTGGTCGATGATCAAATTAGATAGCTCTTTTTTTTAAACTACAAAATGCTATGTAAATGTTAGTTAACAGCCTCTTCATTACTTCTCCAAGTTAAAAGGTAAACTTGCCTGAGTGCCTGCTGTATGATTTCACTGCTAACAAGGGGCAAGTAGGACACAGTACTTCACTGGACCTGGGTCAAGATTTCACAAAATTGTTGTTAGCCTCTCACACAACACTCCTATGAGGCGCGCTTACCCCCAGATGACAGAGAGGCGCTTGGCCGCAGGGTGCTCGGTCTGCAGCAAGCCCCACAAAGCAGTGGCAGGGGTGAAGCTGGGACTCCTGAGTCCCCCTATTCCACGCAGACATCAGCCTGCTCTTCCGCAACAGGATGGAGTCCGCACCTACATGGAACGCCAGGAGGGTCCATCTCTTTTCCAGAGTCTGTGCAGGTTTTAATCCCCCAACAACAGCGCCAAAGCTCGGGGTTCACAGCCACGGGCTCAGGCCTAGCTCTCTTCATCAACCGCAAAGCTGCGGCTACACCCAACACCCTGTTAGCGTTTGTCACCGAGAACATTTCCCTAAGGCCAAGAGGCCGCTGGGATGGGCAGTGCTTGGCTCGCTCTGAAAACAGAGAGATCAGAGCTGTGAACCATCTATACCCTAGAGCCTGCTTTCTAAACCTATGGGGCAAGTCCTGCAAATAAAGGCAAAATTGAAGAAGGCAGGGCTCTAGCAACAACAGTAATAGCTGACCCACCGTGATTCCTTATTCTGTAACACCTGACGGGCCGTGGAATACACACAGCCCTACGAGATGGGTATTATTATTTTACACAGGAGAAAACTGAGGCTCAGAGTGGTTTAAAAACACTAGGTCAAGGACACACAGCGAAGTGGCAGAAGAACTGAAAATAATCCCAGTGATCTGGTGATAGTCCACACTCAGGATCGCACCACCTCACCTCTGTTCGGTGTGGCCAATAAGCAATCAACCTACTTTCCCTTGCCATCTGTTGGTTTGACCAGGGCCTTAGTAATCACCTATCTGAGGGAGCCAGTATCCACAAACCCGGATCCGAGTTCCCCGGAAAGGATCCAATCAACCAGCTGTTTTTGCATTTCCCACACACCTCAGTCTCTAAACTTACTTTCAACTAAACAAGACATTCTACTTGCAGCCCTTCTTTCTTTCATATCACGCTAGGGTAAGTACGTGCCTACACTGACAGTTCTAGTAACAAAGGCCTCAAAACATCACCTGACATTTCCTCAAAACCACTCCACAGGGTTCCGTTTATGGTATTTTCTCTTCCTTTTCTACTTCGCCCCTCCAAAACACCCCAGATCTATGAACACTCCCAATTCAGGGGAAAGAAACAAAGATCAAAACAGAAGCTTCAACTGTAACAAAACTCCAGATATAGACAGAAGTGAGAACATCTGTTCCATGACCCTTAACTGAAAGTTTCAAGATGAGGAAATCAGGCCATCCTTCAATTTGCCTCACAGGTTCTCTCTCAAAGGCTGGACTGTGGGCACCTCAGTTCCTCATTCCTGCAGAGGCTTCAGACAGGGCTATGCGTAAGCAGTGGGTAGGAGCGGACCAGTCACTGGCTGGAGACGGGTGGGCAGTGAAGGGAGAGCGGGGAGCGCCCTTGCAAGTCCCGGGTACCCTCAGAGCGGGTGTGGAGAGCCAACGCACGAGCGGGAGGATCCCTGTGGGTCCCAGGGTCAGGCTGCTTAAAGAGGGAGGGCTTGCTGGGGCGTCTCCCCACAGAACACCCTGGGGCACAAGGCCCAAATTCCCATTCACAGAGAGTTAGTGGTTTGGGTATTGGGGGCACTTCCTTTCTCTGCTGTGTCTTGCCCACACATTCAGCACTCCATCTGTGTTGTATAGCAGGGGTAGGAAACTCTCAAGTTCTGTGTAATAAGCACAGCAGGCAGGGCGTGGGGGAAATGATGACATACCGTGTATTTTTCTGACATAGAAACACTGCGGAGGAAACAAGACTCTTCATTCCCTCAAGTGAGTATGTGCTTTCCCAATTTTCTTGGGACAAAAGCCTCTCAACCGTTATCCCCTTTTGGACAGATGCATACAGACAAAACCTGCTCACTGTAGGAGAAACCACAGTGTGAGTGTGATGGAGCCCCACCTCAAGCCTGGGGGACACTTCAGGGAATAGCGGAGGCCAATGGATGCACGACTCTGCTCCAGAACTGCCTTACTGCCTTTGGGAATTCCTGGGGGCAGAACATGTGAAATCTCCCAATTTTCAACTCTGGTTCAATTTTTTTTTTTTTTAACTTTCTGCTGGCCTGATGAAACATCTGTTGGTTGCATGCAGCCCAGGCAGTTGAATGTGGTGAAAAGGCAGTTTACCTAGGCTGACTAACCAGATCTTCGGTGTGTAGCTCAGTCGTCTGCAAAAGGCAGTATGGACAGCATGGAGGCTGGAGAATCATGTAAATGCTAAGACCCAACAGATTTGAGTTTGAATCCTGGCTCTGCTTGTATGAGCTGTGAGACCTCAAATCCACTATCAACCTCACTTAGCTACCATTCCATCTGCAAAATGGGCTGATGGGAGACTTGTGAGAATTGAAAACACGTGTGGGTGAAGACGACCATGAATTCTTCATAAATGTCAAATTTCCTTCCCCCATAACTCTAAAGAAAACGACGTAGCCAACTCTTAGCTTCTTCATATTTCATTGTTTTCATCTGCTAGAAACTAGAATAATCCTCCAGCACCAAGGCTCTACCTCACAGGATGGGATGAAGTGGTGCAGATAAAAGCAGGGTGCTTACAACTTAGAAAAGTATGATTGCCTTGACTGCCAACACCCTTTCCTCTCATTTAGAGGCCAACAAAGCAGCAATTTGCTTTCCTAATGTGTTTATCCCCTTTCATAACGTGATGTGGGGAGAATATGGAGTCTCAGTTGTGATAATTCCCTAAAGCGGCTATGGCTATTAGCAATCAACTCTACAGGGTCCAATCCCACCATCCTTACACAAAGGCGAGAAAACATTAGGTCACTGCCTGGTTGCTTCAGGGCCCAGCAAATCTATTTTCTCTCTCGACGCTCTTGTTTTAGATAACTGAGGCAGAAAATAAAGTCACTTAACAGCCGCAATGTTTCTTCTACTCACACAAAGAAAACTGAGCCGCAGGCCAAACAACTTCACTGAAGTACCATCGCTGTGACATTTTCCAAATGTAAGGGGATTTTTGTCAATTCTCTTATTTTCCACACCCTTTGACAAAACTGGGACATGCTTTGGCATTTCCTCAACTGACGATTTAAAGCATCTTTACAATTTCTTTTACACTAGTGGGACTACATCAGCAAGGTCTAGGCTAAGGGGCCTAATCTAACACTTCACCCTTTCTTTTTTTTTAATGTTTATTTACTTTTGAGAGAGAGAGAGAGAGAGAGAGCGCGAGAGCAAGAGCGAAGGGGAGAGGAGTAGAAAGAGAGGGAGACACAGAATCCAAAGCAGGCTCCAGGCTCTGAGCTGTCAGCACAGAGCCTGATGCAGGGCTTGAACTCACAAACCGTGAGATCATGACCTGAGCCAAACTCAGACACCCAAACCGACTAAGCCGCCCAGGCTCCCCAGCACTTCAACTTTCAACTATTACGGATAGGTTTTCTCTTAAAAGCAAAGAGGCATTAAAATCACTTCCACTGAGGCTACTAAGGAGGTTTATCTTTCAGGAGTATGCCTCTCCCCATCCCAAACTTTAAAAGCTCCCTCATGCAATCGCCATGTTGCCAAATTACTAATCGAGTTATGATAGAATGAGCAATTATATGATAAATCTAGAGGGAAAAAATGAGCCAGTTGGATGAATATATAGATATTAACTCCCCCCAGCCCACCGCCCAACCCTCTTCTTCAAAGCAAGCTTCTAGGAAAGGAAAAAAAAAACACTACTAAATGTTTTAGGAGTCATTTCTTTGCTAAATACTTACATGTCACTATGCCTGGGGCAAATAGGTGAAAATGACAATACAAACGGGTAAGATCTCTTTCAGGCAAGAAGATCTCCACTTACCTTGTGATTTGTTTTTATAATGTACACTTTTTACTGATGTATACCACGCTTCCAGAGGTATACACAAATCTTAAATGAATAAGTAGTGTGTTTACTACTCTGAGCTCCGTTTCTTGATGTGCACAACTTGGAAAGGATTTGGGCAGCTCAGAAAAACTGCTAATACATTTTACACAACCTGTTTGTCTGGACACAACTCAACCCCTAGGCTTGCTAATACCCTTTGTATAAAAAGGGCTGACCCAGCATCCACCTGCATCAACTTGATCCCCCTAGTTCTGTGCACTCAGCAAACACCCTATGCCTTCTGAGCCAAATAAAGCAGCACCCCAAGAGGGAGAAAAAGAAGCTTCAGGACTCTGAAGAGGCAGGTTTTACACCCGATTTACAAAGAGTGAGGGTCTGTGGAAGGCCTTGAATCTAGAAAACACTAGCAGTACCTTCCAAACCTATGGTGGAGGAGGGGAGCGGGGGACATGTCGGCCGCTCCACTGGCAGTGGTGGTGGTGGTGTTACTTTTAAAGGAAAATGCCAAAGTAGAGACTTTCCTCCATAGTTTCCTCCACAGTGTAAGGAATTCCATACCCCACCCTTCATCCCACTTCAACTATTAACAACTCACAGCCAATCTCTTTTGGAGCTCCCCCCTCACTTTTCCACTAGCAGTGTTCCCCCAGAGTGGTTTATTTTGAAGCAAACCTTCCACCTATATTTCAACTTCAGTGTGTATTCCTAGAAGATGTTTTGTGTTTTTTTTAACCACAATCAACTAACCAGTACAAATTTCTTTTACTGGCTCAATTTTTCATGAACTTTTCCCCTTCAAATCAGGATCCAGCCTACGTTCGCACACTGCACTGCTGTGTCACTTCTCTCAACAGTGTTTAAACCGTAGGCTCCCCTTCCCCGTGATTCTCACAGCTGCCGCGCTGATTCCCAGTGGCAAATTCCCAATAATTCGACTCTGGGGATACCACACAGAGACTCCAGTCTTAGAGGCTTGTTACAAAAGTCAGACACGTATATTAAACAGTCGTTTTTGTAATTAAAGAAGTTTAAAAGCATAAGCGAAACGATTTGACCTGAAGCGATTAGCAATTCTCAAGGCCACTCAAGCACGCGTCCTTTGCAGTTCGGATCCGTGTGGATTTATTTCTGAGGTTTGAGCATACCCCGCCTTACCCGAGTCTTTTGCAAAAGGCGGGGCTGAGCGAGCCGGTTTCCTCCCAGCTGGACCTTCCTCCGCCGGCTGGGTCCTGGCGGTCGCCTCCGGAATTCCGTGGTTGGACCCAGCCGCCACCTCCCAGGGCCACCTGCCCAAGAGAAAAAAGGGAGCTTCAGCTGACGAGTTTCGGAGGGCGGTCCCAGGTTATCTAGAAAGAATTCTGAGCCAGCCGGGATAGAGGAACCAACCAGGACACCACGGTCTCGTAGAACAAACAGCCCTGAAAAATCTTGGGACTTAATACAGGTGACCCCGCGCGCGGAGGCACTGTCCCTAACGCCGAAGGGCCGAGAGAGAGAACGCGGAGTCCGCCCCAACGAACACACGTGTTTCTGTGTACGTGACTGATTACATCCACCTCTGGGTGCCAGGGGAGGAAAATTACAGAGACCTTTTCTCCAACATCACCCATTTTATGTTTAAAAGCTTTCTCCACTGGAAAGAGGGTGCGAGTGTCTGGCCAATGCAGGCCACCAGGAACCATTCACGACCGACCCCCGGACCCGAAACCCACTACAGACCGCCGGCGCGAAGGCTACACGATAACCCCCAATCCGAACGGTCAGGCTCGGGCGTCTGCAGCTTTCCGCTGAGGGCCCTCCGCTCCACTCCGGGATCTCTTAAGTAGTAAACCCCAGCTTCTGAGTCCCGGTAGGAGAAATTCGTCTCCTTTCTCGACGCGCCCAGCGCCCGCCGGGGAAGCCGCGGGCGCCGCTGACCATTCCGGACCCCCGGGCGGGGAAGCAGCTGCGAACCGCCGGGCGCCGGCCCCCGCACTCACCGAAGTGCCGCGGCTCCCGGCTAGCGCTCCGCGTTCCCAGCGCTGAGTGCCAGACCAGACACCTGCTGCGCCCGGCCGTAGGTGACCGCCGAGAGGGGCTGGAGCCCCGCGCACCGGCCCGCCCGGCTCCGCCCCTATTGCTCAAGGGCGGAGGGCGAGGGCGGGGGCAACGAGCCCGGCCCCGCAGCCCCAGCTGCAGCTGGCTAGCCCGCTCGTGCCAGGAAGTGCGGGCGTCCGCGCCGGGCAGCCTTTGAGCGCGCACGCCCCGTCGCGACCCCGGCGGCAGGCTGGCCGGAGGGGCGCCGCCTGCCGGCGGGGCGGCGACAAACGATGGAAGCCGCCACCCCGGATCCGTGGGAGAGGGAGATCTGGAGCCACCCGTTGGTTAGTGAGACCCCTTACCAGGAGGCCCCAGCCCCAACCCAAGGAGCATCTGTGTCCCCAGTAGGGTGGGCAGGCCCATTGGCAGTTGTCTCCAGATGAAGGTACACGCAGGGTGACAGAACCTGAAACATTCATGCCAACAAACAAAGCCTGCAGTGCATTATGAATTCAGTTTTATATGAAAATCTGCAAATAGCACATTTGCAAATAGCACAATTATATTGCATTGTCTTTTTTTCATCAACAATGGTGCTAAAATGTTGTATTTATTCAACAAGTATTTGTTGAACACCTAAAACTTCCCAGTCGTCTGAACATTTAAAATATGGCACAATTTTCTCCTCGTTTTCATGCAGAACCTTGAACGAGGGGAGTGGCCTGGGCCTTTTTTAACCCCTCAGAAAGCCTGGGCGGGCTATACAAGGAATCTAGTAAACGCCCGCCAGAGGGTGCAATAAGAATCGAGCCTTGGTAGAAGTGTAAGTGTGCGCTGCTACTGGAACTGAGGACTTGCCTAGAGAATTCCTCAAGGGGAGAGGTGAGCTGGTATAGTGAAGAACTATAGGATTCACCAGGATGTGAAGTGTTTCAGCCGAGATTCCACCGTGAGCAAAGCCAGAAGCCAAAAGCTGGGCAGGGTGTGCACGTTCTGATAGAGAAAAGGCCTGTGAGTCAGTATAGCTGAGAAGGAGGGGATGTGAGCTGAATTAGAGAGGGAGCGTGGGGGGCCAGATTCTGTTCCTATCAAAAATAACCGCCGCCATCTATGGAGTGCATATAAAACAGGAGCTGGACACGCATCGCTTCAAACTAAGCTCACACCAGCCCTACAAAATAGGGTTATTACTCATCCAAGAGGAAAGTGAAGACTTGCTAGTGACAGGGCTGGGAAGAGGTGACTCTGAGGGGCTAGCCTCACTCTTACTGACACTTTCCAGGCCAATCCAGGACGCCGAAGTTGTCTTCAGATGTTCCCAGCATCCCCAAGTATCCTCGAGTGCCTACTGCTCTCTCTCCATCTCCAAAGCTTGAGTTAACAACTGCCCCAGACCTCTCCTGTCTAGAAAAGATTCTGGAGTACATGACTGTGCACATCAGACCCCTTCCCAAAGGGAACTCTGTCTCCGGGGCCTGTGGTGGGCCTGAGGTAGAGCCCTCGGTTGTTCCCCAATGTCTATTCTCTGCTTCCATAATAACGGAACAGAAGCTGAGCCCGGCGCTGCTCATAACATTTCCTTGCGTCTCTTGCACCAAAACTCACACACAGTGTTGTCCAGAGCCCCTAGAATCCACTAGATCCAGCAGCACTTCTAAGGTCACTGTTTCTCCCCCAACATCCTTGTTGTCAGATATTCTTCATGGTGCAAACATTGCTCACTGCCTTGTTGATACCCATTTCTCCCACCTTTCTTTCCTTTTTTTAAATGTTTTTATTTATTTTTGAGAGAGAGAGAGAGAGAGAGAGAGAGAGAGAGAGAGCGTGAGCAGGGGAGGGTCAGAGAGAGAGGGAGACACAGAACCCGAAGACGAGCTAGCTGTCAGCATAGGGCCTGAGGTGGAGCACAGGGCCTGAGGTGGGGCTCGAACCCTCAAACCGTGAGATCATTACCTGAGCCGAAGTCTGAAGCTTAACCGACTGAGCCACCCAGGCGCCCCTCTGCCACCGTTCTAAGAGAACCCAAGTTTGTTTGGGGAGGCAATATGTGCAGCGGAGAGGGCTCATCTCCCCAGAGGGCCTTGCTGGCAGTCACGTGACTTGATTCTGGCCAATGAGATGTAGGAGGAAGTCTCCTAGCGAGTCCTGAGATTTTAGGGTTTCGGACCCTTTGTACAGTTGTCACGGCGTTTCTCTGGTTTCCCTCTCCATGTGAGGTGGTTGTGAAGTTGGAGGGGGTGCAACTGTTTTATGGCCACAGGGCAACACACCAGAAAAAGGAGGAGCACCACTTAAGACATGAGAAAAATAATTCCCTTTTAAAAAAAAAAAAAAAAGTCTTTAACGTTTATTTATTTTTGAGAGACACAGTGCTTGGGGGCGGCAGAGAGAGGGAGATACAGAATCTGAGATCATGACCTGGGCTGAAGTCGGCGCTTAATAAGGGACCGAGCCACCCAGGCGCCCTCCCCACCCCCGACCCCTTACTTGTTTTAAGTATTCTCTGTTAGGGTTTATTGCAAAAAATTTCATACAGCCCTAATGGATACATTATTCTTTCCAAAGAAAAGCCTCAAAAATCAATCCTGATTGATACGCTGCCTGATATAGAGTATTATAGCCGAACGAGGATGGGTTTTGGTATGAGACAATCCAACAAAGTATGAGTTTCAGCTCTTTTTTTTTTTTTTTTTTAAACTAATGACTTTGGGCAAATTTGTGAATTTAGATTATGTATTGTAAAAACACAAGGTTCAGTGCCTGGCATATGGTGTGTGAATAATAAATGATCATTGATATAGTTCTTATCTAATAGTTTTTAGCCTCCACCAGATGGATACCTAGCCATATGTTGATTCAGAATCACATCCACTTTCCAGTTTCACCCCAAGACAAATCTTTTTGCTGATTCTGATCTTAGATGCCTTGTAACAAAGACAATCTTAAAGTTTCATTACAAACCATCATTTGTCTTGTATCTTGTTTCCTCAATTTCTGGACTATATCTGCTGTACCAAAAAGAAAATTTCTTTTAAAGAAGAGAGGGGCATCTGGCTGGTTCAGTCAGTAGAGCATGTCGTTCTTGATCTCAGAGTCAGGAGTTCAAGCCCCACATTGGACATAACGTCTACTTAAAATAAATTAAAAACTAAAAAATTAAAAGAATAGAATTATGTGCTTTGCAGTGACTAGTCATGAATTACTGGTACCCTAGTTTAACAAATACAGGTGCATATTTCTGTGTGAATCTTTTAAAACTAAGAAACTTTAATTTCAGTGCTTCTAGGTTTGTATTTTTAATGACCAAACAAGATGTTTTCATTGTCCAATAACATGCTTTTGTTGAAACTACATCATATCCCTCTTTGCTGAAATTGAATAGCATTAAAAATTAGTATTATTCACTTAGATATTTAGTTTAAAAAGTATACATGCTTTCAACTGCTGTTTTTAAATTTTAAAAAAGACCATAATTTTCTTGCCTAATCATTTAACTTGCCTTCTATTTCTAGACATTTATGTTATTTTTAGTTTCTCTCAATTACAAACCACATTGCCTTGAACATCTTTGTCCCTATACTTTGGCCAATTCCTGTAAGCTCACCATGTCTCCCCACTCCACTGTTAACTCCCCACCCCACCAACTCCAAGCCACTATCCGCCTTTTATTGTATTATTGAAATAGCCTCCTGAATAGCTCCCTGTATTTTCCCTTGCCCTCCTTCAATCCATCTACAACACAGTAACTAGAATAGTCAGGTTAAAATGTAGGTCAGATATTATCCCTCTCTGCTCAAAACATTCCAGTGGTTTCCTTCTCATTTAGAGTAAAAACTAGTCCTTACAACGGCCTATAAAGCTGTCTGCCCCCAATGCCATTACTGCTCTGAACCATCTCCTTCCATATCCCACTCTGTTCCAGCCATGCGAGCTTCCTTGTGGCCTGTTCTTTATGTGCCAGGCACACTTCTGCCACAGGGCCTTTGCACTTGCTATCTCCTCTTTTTGTAACTCTCTTCTTCCAAATACCATATGACTTAATCTTCTACCTCCTTCAAATCTTTACTCACATGGGTGTCTTCCCTGAGCACAAATTACCAAGTGCCTGATACCTTCTGGTTCCCTTTCTTGCATTCTCCTTTCCCCTTAGCACTTTTTACCTTCTAACATACTATATCTTTGATGTGTTTACCTTCTTTACTGTTTTCCCTCCACTTTTCCACCTCAGAATGTGAGCTCCAAGAGGGTAAGGATTTTATTATATATTTTTTGAGAGTAGGGATTTATTTAGTTTATTGCAGTATCTCCAGCAACTAGCAGTTTTTGAGTGAATGAAAGTTGTGTTCAAGTATGTAAGATAGGTTCCTAGAAGAATAATTTTCGGGTCACAGGGATTTATGTTTAAAATTTTAATCAACACTTCCAAATTGCCCTTTCAAAAGTTGGAACAACATTCGTACCAACTGACCACTGGTTTCCCCTCACACTCACTGCTGTGACCACATACTTGGCTTTTTTTTTAAGTATTTCTCCTTTCTTTCTTTCTTTCTTTCTTTCTTTCTTTCTTTCTTTTTCTTTCTTTCGAGACAGAGACAGCATGAGTTGGGGAGAGGCAGAGAGAGAAGGAGAGAGAGAATACCAAGTAGGCTCCCTGCTGCCAGTGCAAAGCCCAACTCAGGGCTCAAACTCACGAAACTAAGAGATCATGACCTGAACCAAAACCAGGAGTCAGACACTTAACCGTCTGAGCCACCCAGGTACCCCTCTTTCTTTCTTTCTTTCTTTTTTTAATGTTTATTTATTTATTTGGCAGAGAATGTCAGTGGGGTAGAGACAGACGGAGAGGGAGAAAGAGAATCCCAAGCAGGCTCTACGCTGTCAGCAGAGCCCGATGAGGGACTCAATCCCATGACCCTGGGATCAAGACCCAAGCAAAAATCAGGAGTCAGACACCCAACTGACTGAGCCACCCAGGAGCCTGCATACTTGTCTTTCTTAAATGCTATGTGAAGGGCTTGTCAGACAGAGTATCTATGAAAAACAACAGAACCCACTCTAGCTAATTTAAGCAGAAAAATAAATTTTTTAAAGGGAAGCTCACAGAATCTCTGGGCAGACCAGAGAGCCAAGTGCCCATCTGCAGACAGGAACAATGCCAAAGTGCTCTGATGAATGCCTCACTGCTGGTGCCTCTGGGCCCAGATGCCCAGCTTGCTCTCTTAGACCACCTGATTAATTGTTTACATTGATGATGTCAACCCTGCAACAGATTGTAATAATTCTTGTCATAATTCTTGCTATTGTGTACCTTAGTCTGATATTTAAATGATTCCTTTCTCACCAACAACCCATTAAGGCAATGTCTTTCCCATTCTTGAATTCTTTTTCTTAAACTGTCTTTTGATTGTCTAGATTTTGCAAGTAACTTTTCCGAGAAAGGTTGATGAGCGCCATGTTGTGAGTCACCTGTCCTCATATCTATCATCTTGACTCACTGCCTTTCCTTTCCCTCTGACTGCCATATTTTCTCAAGCCCATCTTCCAAGTCACTGATTCTTTTCGCAGACACATCTGTACTTCTTAGCACTTCTGTTGTGGTTTTTATTTCCAAAATGGTTTCAATGTCATTTCATTTATTTCCTGGTTGATGCCATGTTACCTCTACCTTCATTTATGATCTTTCATATGTCTTCCTGAAGCTCTTGGATCAATTTCAATGAATCATAGTTTCTTTATTTTTATTTATTTATTTTTTCTTCAAATTTTTATTTAAATTCCAGTTAACATACAGTGTAATATTAGTTTCAAGTGTAGAATTTAGTGATTTATCACTCATATACAATGCCCAGTGCTGATCACAAGTGCCCTTCATAATCCCCATCAACTATTTAACCGAGGCCTCCACTCCCTCCCCTCCAGTAACCATCAGTTTATTCTCCATAGCTAAGAACATGTTTCTTGGTTTGCCTCTCTCTTTTTTTAAATTACATTCTGTATGTTTTTGTTTCAAATTTTGATTTAAATTCTAGTTAGTTAACATACGGTGCAATATTGGTTTCAGGAGTAGAATTCAGTGATGAGCACTGGGTATTATATGTAAGTGATGAATCACTGAATTCTACCCCTGCATCATAGGTTCTTTTTAAGTTCTTTGAGAGTGGAGTATTTTTCTTAAATATCCTTCCATACATGCCCCTCTTTCTTTTTTCAGTTGGGCTATGCATATGACTTAAGCTGCATTTTCTGTGTTTGATTCACCTCTATATATTATATCCAGATCTGCCTATTCAATAACAATTTGGAGAGGGTCAGTAGAGTGAGCAGGCATAGTTGGCAGCTTCGGAGTGAAAATGCTGCCTCCAAATACTCTTTCCAAGCTATCTGTGTGGTCCTTGTTGTCAGTGGAACAGTTTCCCTCCAGGTGAGCAGGTTGCCCAAGTCAGAGGTTGTTATAATGATTCCTGGATGATAGCTGGTGATTTTATTTAACTGTGCTGATGGGCACTGGTCAGCACCTGCAAAGCCAGTTTTGGTTTCCTTTCTCTTTTTCTCACCTTCAAGCAATCTCATCATGTTAGAACCCAGATTTCAGAGAAAATAAAAATGACTTAGGAATTCAGTTTTATCAGGGCGCCTGGGTGGCTCAGTTGGTTGAGTGTCCAACTCTTAATTTAGGGTCAGGTCATGATCTCATGGTTTGTGAGATTTAGCTCCACATCGGGCTCTGTGCTGATAGCATGGAGCCTGCTTGGGATTCTTTCTCCCCGCCCGACCCGACCCTCCCCAATTCTTGCACAAGCATAGCATGCACGTTCTCTCTCTCTCTCAAAATAAATAAATAAACTTAAAAAAAAAAAGGAATTCAGTTTATCATCAGCTCCACTTTCCTCTTGGTCTATCCACAATTTTTTAAATTAAAATATTTTTAATGTTTATTTATTTTTGAGACAGAGAGACAGAGTGGGAGCAAGGGAGGAGTGGAAAGAGAGCGAGATACAGATTCCAAAGCAGGCTCCAGGCTCTGAGCTGTCAGCACACAGCCGACATGGGGCTTGAACTCACAAACTGTGAAATTATGACCTAAGTTGAAGTCAGTTGCTTAACCAACTGAGCCACCCAGGTGCCCCTATCCATAATTCTGTTACTGTTGGGTTTGTTTTGTTTTTGCTTTTAACTGTTAACATTTATGGAGAAGTAAACATATGGGCCAGGCATAGGTCTAAGTGTTTTACAGCTATCACCTGATTCAATCCATACAACCACCCTAGATTTTATGATCCTCATTTTAAAGATGAGGAACTGATGGCACAGAGAGATGAAATAACTTGCTAAAGCCACATGACATAAAGAAGAGAACCAGGGTTTTTGAGTCACCAGAGCCACTGTACTTGTTGTGAATGAAGAAGAACTTCTCAGGAACTACTAACATGCTTATTAAGCTTGCTATCACCTTGCTCAAGATCCTAAGAGCCACATTTCTTCACAGCCCAGGTTCTGGAAGTTGTAGTTATTTTCTTGTTTTTAGATGGACTTGTCTAAATTTTTTATTATTGTTTTCTCTAGTTCATCTCAGTAGATTTCCTGGAGAAGCCCAGCATATACATAATCCACTTCAACTTTTACCAGAAATCTTTAGTAGCATTATTTTCAAGTAAATTGCAATGTAGCTGTTGACTCTACTAACCTGGGTTCCCAAGAGCTGCTCTGTCCAATATAGACTAGTACATATTTTATTAAGCCCTTAAAATATCAGTGGTCCAAACTGAGATATGCCGTAACTTTAAAAAACACACTGCGTTTTGAAGACTCAGTATAAAGGATAGAAAGTAAAATATTTTAAAAATAATTTTTTATATTGATACCATATTAGAATGATAATATTTTTTATATATTAGATTAAATGAAGGAGAAAATTAAAATTAATTTCACGTTTCTTCTTACTTTTCACAATGTGGCTTCTAGAATATGTAAAATTACACCTGTGGCTCACATTATATGTGGATTGGATCTTGAGGTTCCTTTCATGCAGGAACGGCTTAGGCAAGATCAGGAGGCGATATGGATCCACAAACAAATGACTTCACCACATTGGCGGTGAACATGCCAGAGGGGGAGAGCAAGAGGCAGAGGTGGTGTGCGAAGCCACCACCTCACAGGTAGACTCACCATATTCCCTGGTCCACGGCCTAGACTCCCCCACATGGTGCATTAGTGTCTCCTTGGCAAACACTGCCAACATTTCAGGCCAGTCCTCCCCTCTTTTGTGTGTCAGGACCACAGAACCTATTCCTCTTCCTTGTTCATGTTTCCCCAAGTATCTTCTGACTAAGTCGTGTTTATTTATTCTGTTGATTCCATATTTCTACATTTTACCAACAGAACATAGCATTCAAAATATTCCCAAACACGTTTGCTTCCAAATAAAGTGAGAGGGGTAGAAGCCGGTGGCAATATCAATGAAACAGATGGGTTATGAGTTATCATTGTTGAAGCAGGGTGATGAGTACAAAGGGCTTTATTATACCATTTGGGCGGCTACTTTTGTATATGATGGAGACTTTTCATAATAAAAAATTTAAGACAGGGATGCCTGGGTGGCTCAGTTGGTTGAGTATATGACTTCAGCTTGGGTCATGATCTCCAGGTTCCTGAGTTCGAGCCCCACGTCAGGCTCGCTGCTGTCAGCGTGGAGCCCACTTTGGATCCTCTGTCCCCCCCCCCCCCCCGCTGCCCCTCCCCTAATCATGCTCTCCCTATCTCAAAAAAAATAAAATAAAATAAACCATTAAAAAGTTAAAAACAAATATCCAAATATGCATAATTAATAGAAAGTTGTTTTTCATGGTTCAGAGTCCACACATGTAATTTACCCTAACAATTTCTCCCTTTTAAAATATAATAAATTTCTTCTTGGTCAGAAGCCGTCTTTGGGAAAGAAGCAGACAAGATACTGTACAAGGAAGGAAATGTGAAGAGCTTTCAGTCCTGCTGAGACAGTCTAAGTTCGCAGCTGGCGGTGCCTTTACAACTTGAGAGTTTCTAGCTTATATTTCCATATAGGAAAGACTTGGTACAAAGTTCAAATTCAATGGTTAGTGCCTTGGGCACACAGGAACCCGACCTTATCAGTTATAGGTTTTTCAACAGATGCTGCTTTCCTATGAAAGTGTGTACACATGGCTCTGAAGCCAGGACACCATGCAGAAAGCACTGATGAATTGGGAAGTGTCCTTTGTTTTATTTTTCCTTGCAACAGTACTCAAAGATTACTTGTCAGCCCCAACAGAGAGTAGTGGGGTCCTCCCTCTGGAGTTGGGACTCCCTGGTTTCAAATCCTGGGTGACTTAGAGTTATCTAAGTTTTTAATGTCTTAGTAGTTTAAAAAAAATGGCAAAATGGGAATAAAGCGTATCTCAAAGGATTAAATGACATCATGGGTGAAATATGCTTTTTACCATACCTAGACCAAAGGAAGGACCAGTAAATGTCAGCTATTATTTTTATAGCAGTTTATGTTTATTCTTAGTGGCTTGACACTTTACAGATTCTCTGGCTAATTGAATATTCTGATGCATATATATAAAACATGAGAAATTACCAATTTTTCAAATAATCAAATGACTGTGTTTTCTACGAGACTCAGCTCTTCGAGGGTAGGATCATGTATTGTTCATCTTTGAGTCCTTAGTGTTTAGCATAATACAGCTCATAATCTTTTTTAAAAGCCCTATGGAATATAACATACAACATATTGAGCATAATAAAATACAGTGAATTCTGGTATAGTCTTACTACTTCCTCCCACAAACTCTACCATCTCCAGGTTTAATGTAATCCAGCAAACATTTGTTGCATTCTGACTGTGTGCTAGGGATCATATTAGGAGATATGGAGTGGGCTAAAGAGAAAGAGGCAGTTATAAAAACAATAAGGTACCATTTATTGAATGTCTGTGATGGAACACACATTTTATATCCATTTACTCATAATTCTCACAGCTTCCAGTAAAGTAGATAATGTTAGGCCCATTTTATAGATGAAGAAATTGAGGTTCAGAGAGGTTATGTAACTTACCCAAAGTCACACAGCAGGTGACTGGAAATGGAAATCAACTTTTTAGACTCAAAAGCCTGTGATCTTTTCACTACATTATATTGCCTCACAGGAGTTTCTGAAAAGGCAGGTGAAGGTGTTCTAAAGAAAATTCTATCCGTTTCTCAAGTTGTTTTTCTTAGATTTGTACTGAGGCTAAAAACCACAGTTTCATGATCCAAAGGGATTCAAATGCTAATATCTTGCCTGCAAATTAAATGAATGAAAATTCTGAGACAGGTCAAGCCATTTCATAACCTCCATCATAAAGAGTCACAATTACCGCTTAACCAAGTTAAACTGTCTTTTCCCAATGATAGCTTTAGCTCTTTGAATCAAATTATTGGAATAATGTTCTAGAGTTTTATGTGTGTCTTCTCTGGAGGACAGGACCATTATTGTTTCAAGAGGAGCATCATCAAGATATCCAGTACTTTCTCTCCTCTGCTGTGACCCCAGTGACTACAGAAAATGACGGTTTTGTCAAATATTTGTATGCCTAGGTTTATTTAGTTTTTAAATCTAGGCAATTATTTAGACAGTAAAATATATCCAAATGTTAAGATATCTTTTCAATGATATAAAGTGAAATGTGAGGGCTTTTCCCCCCTTAACTTTTTCTATTATGGATGATTTTAAACATGCAAAAAAAAATGGGACAGTGTAACGAACCCGTGTTCCCATCACCCAGCTTCGGTGCTTCTTAACACAGTCTTGCTTCATCTATACCCACCCACTCCCTCCCACATGTTTTGTTCAGAAGCGAATCCCAGACTTGGTATCATTTCATCCGTAAATATTTCAGCACGTATATCTAAGAAATAAGGACTCTTTGGGAGCTGAGTATTTTGTCAAGCATTTCCCTAGACTGGTTTAGGGAGACATTTGCCAATAGCTCGCATGCTTCTCAGAAAGCTGGCCCTGGCAGGGCACTCACTTCACCTTCCAGTCCAACCAATCAGGTGCCTGGCATCACATTCCTGCACAGACAGGGAAATGCTTCATGAAACAGAGTGTGTCAGTGACAACTGATGGAACCAGAGACAGGAAGGCTCCAAGGAGCAGAGCTGTGACTGCCGGAGCCAGCTGGAGGGTGGCTGGGATAAAATGACATGGCATCAGGATGGTGATGACAGGGGCAGCCACTATGGTAAAGGGGTCATGGCAGAATAGCAAGGAAGGGATGGATACCAAGGATGGGTGGGCGCTGAGCATGGGTGAGGGGGGCAAGGGGCTGGCTAGGGTCACAAAAGGACATTGTGACCACTGGGAGCATTTGTGAGCTAAGTAGGGACTCCTTAACTTAACTCCTAAGTAGGGATTTGGGGATTGGGCTCCATGCAATTTTGGTGATTGAGTCTGTAGCAGACCACTTTGTTCCCCTCTCTCTGCACTGTTATTATGATTTTAGCCCTGGAATGAGGAAGACAGTAAGGGGGTTCAAAAGTCAAGAATGAAACCTTTCGTATGGGGGCTAAATTGTCGTGTCAGAAGTCCAGGGTGGCTCTGAGCTTTTGGTCACTGAGGTGGTTGGTGTCATTTTGAGAGCTAGGGTTTTTTTAATCAAAAGGCCCATCTGTGATCTCCCATCACTTGGGGAGAAGGTGACTTCAATACACCAAATCCTTCAACACGGGACATGTCATAGGCCAGCTTGTTTTCCACCTGGACCCAAATTCTTAAAGGTGATTATGGGGTTTTTTTCCCCTAAAAGACAAGAAAGTTACTATTTCAGAGCCAGAGACCTGCTCTTTGAATTACCTGGCTCTGCAAAGCATCAATAGAGTGTGGCGTTAGGCAGCACGATTTCGATCCCAGCTGCCTCCAGCATTACTGGCGGCAACCCTGGAGGAATCATTTTGACTTGCAAGAAACCTGTTTACTTGAGATCTGAGCTGCAATCCAAAACAGCTCTAAGGGGGCTAATGCAGGCCAACTAAGCTAGGGATCCTGCAGCCAGGAGGCTCTGCAAACATTTATCCTGTGCTCTTGAGAAGTCTCAGAGCTGATGCTCTCAGGCCCTATGGGCCATCAATTATTTCTTCATTAATCAGGCCTTTGCCAGGTGCTCAGTACTGTGCTAGATGCTTTGGGATAGACATATAATGCAAAAGAATTGGCATGAGACTTGAGAGACCCAGGTTCTATCCCTCCGGCTTCCCCCCATCCCTCTTTAGCTAGCAGCAGGACCTTTGCAAAGCCATTTATCCAGTCTGTGCAAATGTTTCCTCTTCTATAAAACTAGAGGGGCCGATTCCGGACCTTTAAAATCCCCTGTAGTTCTAAAATTCAAGATTCTCAAGGGGCACCTTGGTGCCTCAGTCGGTTAAGTGTCCAACTTTGGCTCAGGTCATGATCCACGGTTCATGGGTTTGAGCCCCGCATGGGGCTCTGTGCTGACAGTTCAGAGCCTGGCGTCTGCTTTGGATTCTGTGTCTCCCTCTGTCTCTGCCCTTCCCCCCTGCTTGCACTCTGTCTCTCTCTCTCAAAAATAAATAAACATTAAAAAAATTTTTTTTAAAGGTTTTTTTTTTAATGTTTTTTATTTATTTTTGAGAGACAGAGAGAGACAGCACGAGCAGGGGAGGGTCAGAGAGAGAGGGGCACACAGAATCTGAAGCAGGCTCCAGGCTCTGAGCTAGCTGTCAGCACAGAGCCTGACGCGGGGCTCGAACCCACGAACCGTGAGATCATGACCTGAGCCGAAGCCGGACGCTTAACCGACTGA
>CM053573.1:90590601-90691236 GCA_028646485.1 Cryptoprocta ferox
TTTTATTTATTTTTGAGAGACAGAGAGAGACAGCACGAGCAGGGGAGGGTCAGAGAGAGAGGGGCACACAGAATCTGAAGCAGGCTCCAGGCTCTGAGCTAGCTGTCAGCACAGAGCCTGACGCGGGGCTCGAACCCACGAACCGTGAGATCATGACCTGAGCCGAAGCCGGACGCTTAACCGACTGAGCCACCCAGGCACCCCTAAAAAAATTTTTTAAATAAAATAAAATTCGAGATTCTAAGGAATAGAAAAATTATAGCTAGGTATTTTAATTGAATATCCACTAAGAGCAAGATATAGTGAAAATATAAAGATTTCCTCAATTCTTTGGTTAAAACATCAGGGAATATTGTTTTTGAGATTATAACATAAAAGGAACTTTCAAATTATATTACTTGATTAACAAAATGTCCTACCCAGAAAAGACCTGACATAGGAGTTAGGTGCTGTGTCATTCTAGGACCCCTGGTATGATAAAATGGTCCACAGCCATCCTGCCCATGTCTTGGAAGTCATATATCATAGATGAATCAGTCTTAGATCTCTGATTCATTTATAAAAAGCAATAACCAACTCACATTCAGTTAAGCAAGAAGGTGAACTACTTTGGCACATGACATGGAAATGTCAAGGGATTGGTAAGGTTTGGCATAGTTTGATCCAGGAATTCAATGATGTCCTGGTTCTTGGCTTCTCTCCGTCTCTCTTTTTTGCTCATCTCCATGTTGGCTTCATTCTCAGACTCCATATGGTGGCAAGATGACTGCCAGGAGCTCCAGGCCACCAGACTATCTGGACTGATAGCTGCCACACAGGTCCTGGAATTCACTCTGATTAAACTAAGTTGAGAATGCCTTAAAATAAGGAGTGACATTTGAGCTGGAACTTAATGTGTGAGAACTTGTGAATTGTTGGTGGGATGGAGAAAATAGCCTAGGCAAAGGCAGAAAGATATATGAGAGCTTGGTGTATTTAGGGAACTCTAAGACTCCAGCTCATCAGAAGCATGTGAGGGGGCTTTGGGGAGAGTGAATAGTGATGTGTCCAATTTTTATCTAGAGTTTTAGACAGCATCTTTACTCAATCTTCATAGTTTTGGGAAAACCTTTCCTTCTAATCTACTCACCTCATTTGAGGTCTTTCTTTTTAAGTTTATTTATTTTTTGAGAGAGAGAGAGTGGGGAAGGGGCAGAGAGAAAAGGAGAGAGAGAATCCCAAGCAAGCTCCATGCAGTCGGGGCAGAGCCCAACGCGGGGATCAAACTCACTAACTATGAGATCATGACCTGAGCCAAAATCAAGAGTTGGATGTTCAATCGACTCAACCACTCAGGTGCCTCTGAAATCTTATTATAAGTTGAAAATGTCACCAAATAAGGCACAAAAGCTTGATTGACAAAGACTCCCACCCCTAGAATTACCAAGTTATATCAAGTTCTTAAGTTGCCAATGTGTTCAGATTTCTAGACCAAACCCTTGATTCTTTCAGAAAGGATGAGTGTCACTGGGAGTTTCAATACTGTTGGAAGAGGGTGATCATAGGACCTGGGACTGATGTTTGCCTTTAAACTTAGTGAGGGCCTGATTGTTTGTCTTGACTTGGGCTCTCCTGGAAGTAGATCCTGAGACAGGGATTTGAGTGCATGTAGTTTACTGGGCAGTGAACTCAGCAAACATCAATTGGGGAGTAGGAAAGTTAAATAAGGAAAGTGTTATGGGTTGAACTGTTTTCCCTCAAAACTTATGTTGAATTCCTAACCCCCAGCACCTCAAAATGTGACCTTATTTGGGAAGAGGATGTTACACATATAATTAGTTAAGTTAGGATGAGGTCATATGGATCTCAGATTGTGGGACGGGCCCTAATCTGATATTAAAAGGGGAAATTTGAACACTAACACACACAGAGGTAGAAAACCACATGAACATGAAGGCAGGCAGAGATCAGAGCGATACTTCTGTAAGCCAAGGAACATCAAAGATTGCAAACAAACAATTAGGAGCTAGCTTAAAGGAATGGAACAGATTTTTTCTCATTTGGATGAAACTAAGATGCCCAGCACCTTGATCTGGATTTCCAGCCTCTGGAACTGTGAGACAATAAATTTCTGTTGTCGAATCTCCCCAGTTCTGTAAAACTTTGTCCTGGCAGTCCCAGCAAACTAATACAGAAGAAAAGACACTGATAAATGATGTGCTATCAGGCAAGTTACCAGTGTGCCCTAATGGGTCTTAATCTCAAATGGATGAGTCTACAATGTGGAATGTGCACCTCAAAATTGTCCTGCCAGACTCAGCAATAAAAAGGCAACCCAATTTAAAAATGGGCAAGGATAGATATTTCTCCAAAGAAGATAGGCAAATGACCAGTAAGTACAAGAAAAGATGTTTAACATCGTCTTCATTTGAGCTGCTAAAACACAATACCATAGACTGGGTGGCTTAAGCATGAAACATTTGTTTTTCACAGTTCTAGAGGCTGGAAGTCCAACATCAGTGCCCACATGGTCAGGTTCTTGGAGAAGGCCCTCTTCCTGGCTTGCAGATGTCTGTCTTCTCATTGTATCCTCATGTGGAGGAGAGAGAGGGAGGGCTCTTTCCCTCTTCTCATGAGGACACTAACCCATCATGAAGCTCCACCCTAATGACCTAATTACCTCCCAACATCCCTATCTTCAAATAAATCATATAGGGCTTCAGCATATGAATTTTTGGGAACACAAACATTCAGTCTATAGCAGCATCATAGATAACTAGGGAATAATGGTCAATAATTAAAAAGATGGACAATAACAAGTGTTAATGAGGATATATAGAAGTGTAAACCTTATTCATTGCTAGTGAGATTTTGATGCAGCGGCTTCAGCAAACAGTTTTCCAGTTCCTCAAAAAGTTAAACATGGAGTTATGACCCAGCACTTCCACTCCAAGGTATATACCCAAGAGAATTGAAAATATATGTCTGTCCACGCAAAAACTTGTAAATGAATGCTCATAGCAGCATTATTCATAAAAGCTCAAAGTGGAGGTAGTGCAAATGAATCAGTTGACAAGTGGATAAACGAAATGTGATATATCCATAAAACAGAATATTATTCAGGAACAAAAAAGAATGAAGTACTGATACATACAACATGAATAGATCTTGAAAACATGTTAAGTGAAAGAAGTTGGTCACAAAAAAGCCAAATATGATGTGATTCCACTTACACGAAGTTCCTAGAAAGGCAAATCCATAGAGACAAAAAGTGTTTTAGTGATTGCCAGGGGATGGAGGGATGGTGGAGTATGGAGTGGCTACTAACTAGTATAGGGTTTCTTTTTGGTGTGATGAAAATGTTCTGGAACTAGAACATTCGGTAGTGATGGTTGCACAGCTCTGCAAATATATAAAAACCACTAAACTGCACACTTTAAAATGTGAGTTTTGTGGTATGTGAATTTTTCCCCAATTTAAAAGAGAGAGAAAGAGTGGATCTTTAACAAAACTATCCAGCCTAAAGGATGAGGGAACTGGAATATTTATCAACCAGCCCCCAACAGTCATTGGTTGAAGGCTGCTCCTGGGATATATTAATTCTCTGGAATTAATATAATTGTGGCCAGATTTATATGTGGAGTCCAAGATTCAGAGAGAGATTTTGCAAATGTTGGGACTTGGAAGTTGGGGATAGATATTTGGAACTCTCCATTTCAAAAATGTGGAAAATTCCTCATAGCCTCATGGGCAAATGCTACTTGCCTCCCGGGGTTATACAGTATTGACTCCTTACTGCTCTGTGCTCATACAAGTCAGAGCAGTCCCTCAACTTGGAAGATGAAGCATTACACAGTGAGGGTTTTCCATGAACTGTTTATGACGACTTATTTTGAGATGAGCCACAGTCATTTTAGCTGTAAACACTGGAAATCGACTCTGACTAGGATGGCTGTCATAAAAAAGATGGACAGTAACAAGTGTGAAGGAGGATGTGGCAAATTGGAACCCTCATTTATTGCTATGAGAACAAAATGAATTCAGAGGCAAAGTCTGAGTGGCTCTGAGGCTCATTGGAAAAGCTGGAGCTCAAACCGCAGGCTATAGTGAGAGAAGGCACACTATCAGGGCTGAGGCCAAAGCCCGCAGTCTTGTTTCCCAGGCAAGCACCTTCAGCAGGGGAGCTTGAAACAGTTAGGATCTCACATCGTGATTTTTAGGAGAAGGCAAGATGAGGAGGGATTTTGAGTCCAGGGCTAGCTGAATCCAGAGTCCCATACTCTCTTCTGCAAGTTTGCATTTTTTTTTAATGGGAAATGACCTTTTTATTTTTTATTTTTTAACATTTATTCATTTATGAGAGACAGAGACAGACAGAGTGCAAGTGGGGGGTGGGAGGGCAGAGAGAGAGAGAGAGAGAGAAGAGACACGTAATTGGAAGCGGGCTCCAGGCTCTGAGCTGTCCGCAGAGAGCCCAACGCGGGGCTTGAACCCACGAACTGTGAGATCATGACCTGAGCTGAAGTCGGTTGCTTAACTGACTGAGCCACCCAGGTGCCCCAGATTTGCAATTTCTTTAAAGTAGAATGGATACAAGATGGTGGAAGGGTTAACTGTGAATGATGATGCCACTAGGAACATGGACGGTGTTCCTATGTACCAGGTGCTTGCTATCTATCTATTTTGAAGTAGGCTCCATGCCCAACATGGGGCTTGATATTACAACCCTGAGATCAAAAGTTGTGTGCTCTACTGACTGAGGCAGAGAAGTGCTCCCCGATACAATTTAAATGGTAGTATCATTAAATGCAACCATAATCTGCAATCATATTTGTGTCTCCAACAACTAATTGCTGAAGTTGCCAGGCAATTATATTTGCCAGGCACAACCGGTCCACAGTGAGCAGGTAAATGATTTACACCCCAGAGACAATCTCCTCAAAGCTTCTGCCCTTCCTTTATTTGGTACAAACCTCTAGCTTGGGTTTTCTGGGTTCTGTTCTATCTGCCTCCCATTTCTAAAGCCTTTCCTTCATCCCTTTTCTCACCACATGGCCCTATGTGTCACCAAAACTTCATTTTCATCATCTTTGTCAAGGGCCTTTAAATGCTAAGCTGATCTGGAACAGCAGCTCTCACATTTTTTTGGTCTCAGGATTCCTTAAATAATCTTAAAAATGATTGAGGATGCTAAAAAAAACTTCTGTTCCTGTGGATTATTCACTGCATCGAAACCTTTAAAAGCAGAAATTGAAAAAAAATATTCATTAATTTTAAAACAACAGTGTTAACATAAATCACATAAATATGTTTTTCAAAAAATCATTTGTGGGAAGAGTGGTACTATTTTTAACAAATCTCTTGAATGTCTGGCTTAATAGAAGAAAGTTAGATTCTCATATCTGCCTGTGCATTTCTCCTCTTGCCATATCGCACCGGAAAACTCCATAGTACACTTTGAGAAAATGAGCATGGAAAGGCGGGAACATATTAGCATTATTATGAAATTAATTAGAACCTGCAGACCTTCTGGAAGGGACAAGCAACAGTACCCAGACCAGGTGTTGAGAACGGTGGCCAGTTTTGGTGCTCTTCACTCTTTTTGTGGGTCCATATTTCCATCAGGTTCCATTTTCCTCCAGTGTGAATAACTTCTTTTTACATTTCTTGCAAAGTGAGCCTGTTGGTAACGAATTCTTTCAACTTGTATGTTTGAAAAAAAAATCTGCATTTTGTTTTGGCTCTTCAAAGATATTCTCACTGGAGTGGTAGAATTCTAGGTTGACAATGTTTTATTTCAGTATTTTAATGGTATTGTTCCACTGTCTTTTCACTTAAGCTATTTCTTTTTTTTTAATTGGGATGTAACTATAATTAATATATAATATTAAAACAGTTTGCGGTATAGAGCATAATGATTGAATATTTGTATGTATTGTGAAAGAATCACAATATCTCTAGCTAACATCCATCACCATGCATAATAACATTTCTTTTCCTTGCGATAGCTTTCAAGATCTACTCACTTAGCAACTTTACAATATATACAATATAGTATTATTAACTATAGTCATCATACTGTACATTACATCCCTATGACTTATTTGTTTGATAACTGGAAGTTTGTATCTTTTGACCACCTTCACCCATTTCAACCCCACTTCATCGTCTGTCTCTTGAAAACCACCAAATCTATTCTCTTGTCTGAGTACAGGTTTTTATTTAAATTTTTTAGATTCTACATGTGAGATCATATAGTATTTATTTGTCTTTCTCTGTCTTACTTATTTCCTTTAGCAAAATGCCCTCAACATTCACCCATGTTGTCACAAATGGCAGGGTTTCCTTATTTTTTAATGGCTGAATAAAATTCCATTGTATTTATATATACCACATCTTCTTCATACATTCATCCATTGATGGACACTTGGTTGCTTCCATGTCATGGCTGTTGTAAATAATCCTGCAATGTAAGTGGGGGTGAAGATATCTTTTCAAGTGAGTATACTTATTTCCTTCAGGTAAATACCAAGAAGTGGGATTGCTGGATCATATGGTAGTTGTATTTTTAATTTTTTGAGGAAACTCCATACTGTTTTCCATAGTGGTAGCACCAATTTATATTCCCACTGACAGTGAACAAGGTTCACGTTTCTGCACATCCTAGTCAACACTTGTTATTTTTTGTCGTTTTGATCTTCTGATGGGTGAGAACTGATACCTTATTGCAGTTTGATTTGCATTTCCGTGATGATAGGTAATGTTGAGCATCTTTTCATGTACCTTCTGGCCATCCATTTGTCTTCTCTGGAAAAATGTCTCTTCAGATCCTCTGCCCATTTTTTAATCAGATTGGTTTTTTGCTATTGAGTTGTATAAGCTTTTTACAGATTTTGGATATTAACCCTTTATCAGATATACAATTTGCAAATGTTTTCTCCCATTCAGGAAGTTGCCATTTCATCTTGTTTATGCTTTCTCTTGCTGTGCAGAAGCTTTTTAGTTTGACATAGTCCCCCTTATTTTTTTTTTATTTTTTTTGAATGTTTATTTATTTTGAAAGGCAGGAGGAGCAGAGAAGAGAGAGGGAGACAGAGGATCTGAAGCAGGCTCTGTACTGACAGCAGAGAGCCTGACATGAGGCTCAAACTCACAAGAAGTGAGATCATGACTTGAGCCGAAGTAGGACGCTGAACTGACTGAGCCATGCAGGCACCCCTGTTTTTGCTTTTGTTGCCTTCACTTGCATTGCTTCTGATGAGAAATCTGCTGTCACCTCTATTTTTGTTTCTCTGTGTTTTTTCCATTTCTGCACTTAAGACTTTCCCTTTATCCCTGGTTTTGAGCACTTTGATTATGCTGTACTCTGGTATAGTTTTATTTGTTTGTTTGTTTGTTTTCCCTCATGTGTCTTGTGCTTGGGGTTTGTTGGGATTTTTTGACCTATAGGTTTAAAGTTTTCATCAAATTTGAAAAAGAACTGGTCATTATTTCTTCCAGTGTTCTTTCAGTTGCCTTCTCACACATTTCAGGGATTCCAATTACACATATATTCAGCTACTTAAAGTTGTCCTACAGCTCACTTATGCTTGGCTCATTTTTTTTATAATTTATTTTAAAATAATTATAGTCTTACAGGAAGTTTCAAAAGCATACATAGAGTCCCTTGAACTTTTCTCCCAGTTTCTCCCAATGGTATAACTGTAGTGCAATAACAAATCAAGAAAAATAACACAGGTACAAGTCTGTTAACTAGGCTCTAGAGTTTATTTGGTTTTCATCATTTTTAACATATATTTGCATTTGGGTGTATAGTTTTATGCGATTTTATCTTACACTTAAATTCATGTAATACCACCACAATCAAGATATAAGATTGTCTTATCACCACAAAAGGACTCCCTTGTGCTACCCTTTTATATTCAACCACTATCCCTGTCTATTGGTAATCATTAGTCCATTCTCCATTTCTATAGTTTTATAGCTTGAGAATATTATATAAATGTAATCATAAAGTGTGTAACATTTTAAAATTTGAGTGAAACCATCTGAACCTGGAAATTTCTTTTTTTTTTTAATGTTTATTTGTTTTTGAAAGAGAGAGAGACAGAGCATGAGCTGGGGTTGGGGGTGGGGGCAGAGAAAGAGGGAGACACAGAATTCAAAATGGGCTCCAGGCTCTGAGCTGTCAGCACAGAGCCTGATGCGGGGCTCAAACTCATGAACCACAATAGCATGATCTGAGCCGAAGTTGGTTGCCTAACCTACTGAGCCACCTAGGTGCCCCTGAACCTGTAAATTTCTTTATGGGAATGTTGTCTTGTTGTCACCAAGAGCTCTGAGAGATAGAGAGATCTCAGCAGCAATGATTTCAGAAGAATGTTGGATACAGAAACCAGCTAGCAGTGGGTTAAACTGAGTGGAGAACAAAAATTCTTAAAAAGGACAAGGAGTGAAAGGAGGGATAAAGATACTTGAGAGAGAAGTAAAGTGTAAAGACATTGGTTGTTGGAGAAAAGGGAGGTCTGAGCACATTTTTAGGCTGAAAGGTAGAAACCAGTAGAAGAAGCCGCTGGAAAAATCTCTTCTTTACCTTGACATTTAAGGTTTCCTGCAGGGGTGCCTGGCTGGCTTAGTTGGTTGAGCATGAGACTCTTGATCTCGGGTTTCTAAGTTCAAGCCCCACGTTGGGTGTAGAGATTGCTTAAAAAAGCTTTAACATTTTTTTCCCTTTAATATGATTCCCACCTGTTTTTCTAGACTCACTCCACAATATTCCTTATGCTTAAGACAATCAGGACACTTAATATTTTCTATAAAATGCCCCATAGTCTGTTCTTTGTTTTTTATTTGCTTACTTGGTTTGTTGGCTTGTTTTTTACTCAGGATATAGCCTTGGCCTGGAATACTGACACAGATCATTATAGCCTGGATGGCTCAGTTGGTTGAGCGTCCAACTCTTGATTTCAGCTCAGGTCATGATCCCAGGGTTGTAGGATCAAGCCCCCCTGTGTCAGGCTCCACACTGAGCATGGAGCATGCTTAAAATTCTCTCTCTCTCTCTGCCCTTCTTCCCCAATTTTACACTCTCTCTCTCTAAAATAAAAACAAAAAACCAAATACACAGATCATTCTACTGATCCCATTCGTCCTCCAAGGCTCAGACAGCATCCTAAAGCCTTTCTCTGATCCCCTGAATGAGTGAGATTTCCTTTGACATTAAAATTCCCAAAGCACCTTGTATGTCTCTTATCATTTCTAATTGGATTATACCCTTGAAAGATAGTTATTTTGTACTTAACTTATTACTCCTTCTTTTCAGTGTGAGCTTCGTGGCTGGGATTGTTGTCCCTGCAGTACTCACCTAGCACAAGGATTTGTCCATAGCAGGTGCTCAGCAAATACTAGTTGAATTCACAGTGAAAGGAACAGAAAAATTCTTAATAGGGATTGAATTACAATGGTTAGAAAGTTCTCAGGAATTTACTATTCTAGCCAGGAATCCACTCTCAGTGTATAAGGGTAGCTCTGTTCATCCAAAGTTAAACTAGGAGATGAGGAAATGGAGTTGCACTTGGAGTCCCAGTCTGAGGGAAACCTCACACTCATCTGTGTAGTTCTCCTCCCATCCAGGAGGTGATTAATCATCTGTGCAGAAGAAATGAAGGTACTGCTGCTGTATGCAAGATAGATCTCACGATGTTGAAAAGTCCAACACAGAAAACTACATATGATGATTTCATATACATGAAGTTAAAAGGAGGCAAAACTAGGGATGCCTCGGTGGCTCAGTGGTTTGAACGTCCAACGTCAGCTCAGGTCATGGTCTCGTGGTTTGCACTGCTGTCAATGTAGAGCCTACTTTGGATCCCCTGTCACTCCCCTTTCTCTGCCCCTCTCCTATTCACGCTCTCTTAAAAACAAAGCATTAAAAAAAAAAGAGCAAAACTAATTCATGGTGTCACGAGTGAGCATGTTGGGAAGGGGAGGAGTCAGGTTCTAGGGAGGCGTTAGGAATGGGGGATGCTTCTAGGGACTGGTGTTCTACTGCTTGGTCTGACTGATGTCACATGGGTATGTTCCCTTTGTGATGCTTCCCTGAACCATGCACTTATGATGTGTATACCTTCCTCTAGGTATGTTACACTTTATTTTAAACGTTAGTTTTATGGGTGCCTGGGTGGCTCAGTTGGCTAAGCCTCCGATTCTTGATTTCGGCTCAGACTATGATCTCATGGGGTTAGGGAGTTCGAGCCCTGCATTAGGTTCTGTGCCGACAACGCAGAGGCTGCTTGGAATTCTCTCTCTCCTTCTTTCTCTGCCCCTCCCTCACTTGCGTGCTCTCTCAAAAATAAATTACAAAATAATAAATAATAAAAGTTTCTTTTATAATATTTGCCATGCATGTATACATTTCTAAATTATCCAGTTAAACTGTTCTAGCAGCAGAACATTAAAAGGCAACAGGAAGGTGATCACAGACAACATTAAAGCAAACCACCTTCTCTAAATGCACTGTTCTTGGCTGCCTTCATCTGCAAGGGGTTCTTAATGTTGCTCTAGAAGGGAGTAAGTTTTACAGCACAAATCTATTTGGAAAAAAATTCCCATAATTGCATGTTGTATTAAGAAAAAAAAAAAGCATCCAACAGGAAGGAAATGGAATTGTTCTCAGCAGCCTAGAACAATGTCTTGGGTTGCTTCCTCTTTGTAACACGGCAGGTGGGGGTAGGGTAAACAAAATGAGCATCCTCACGGATTTTATTTTAGGCAGGTTTAACTTTAGCATGATAAGTGCAAGATACTTAAGAGAGAAATGGAATACTTACTTGATATTGTCCAAATGTTAAGGCTTGGTGCTGGAAGCCTCTATCGCAAAGAGGCCCAAAGTGTTATCCTTTTGTTTCTTTTTTCCTACCCTGACAGTTAGGGGTTATTTCTCACTTGGATTTGTAAACTCCCAGAGGCCAAGATTCTCCATTTGGGAAAGCATCTGTCGGTGGTAAAAAAGACAGGGAATGAGTGATGGCAGCTGTAAAATTCTTGCTGGCTAGATAAATGCTATCTCATTGGTCTTCTTTTTTTGCCTCCCCAAGCTCGCCATCCTTCTCTCTTTCTCAAAGTCCCACAGCACAATTGTTTCTCTTTGGCACATAGGGTTTGACTTTGTAGCTGCCTTATCCACTCCAGGCTGGAACCATACCAGTGGCAGAAACTGTAGCTCACTGGGTAGAAATGGATCTCCTGCACCGTATCTGTTCTTGCATGGTGGAGGCTGGTTGCTTGCCCCTTCTTCAAACTGGGAGCTGCTTGGGGGCAGGGGCTGCAGGCTCCTCATGTTGTATTTCCATTGTTCGGTACGCAGTAGGGGTTCAAGAAGTGCTGGCTGAAGAAAAGAAGGAATGGTGGATCAGTTCTCCCAGTTTCTAGATTCTTCAGAAGTTCTGTCTCCTGAGTCCTGCAGAAAACTGTAATGGCCTCCTGAAGAAGGAGTCTACGTGGCATTTCTTCTGTCCCTACTGACCACCACACTTCTCTCAACCTATACAGGGCAGAATAAAGAATGTGGGGTGGCAGTGGGGCTGAAACTTTGAGCTTATTTCCCAGGGGTTGGTTCCCCTGCTATAGGGAAATTATCTATTTATAATTGTGGCTTGGCCTTGATAGACCCTTTAGAACAAACATTCCATGCTCCCCTCCAATACTGTCACTTAATAAGTCACTTTGGAAGTACTAGACATCTTCAGAGTCCTTGAGCATACATTTTAAAGAAATAAAATTTGCAACCAGTCCTGTGGAAAGAGACCAGGTTGTGGGTAGGGTGGAAAGACGAGGTAGAAGAGAGTGCATAGGAATTTGAGAAGTGGAGAACTCTGGTGTTCTTTCATTAAAGTTCAGGGAGAGGGGCACTTGGGTGGCTCAGTCTGCTCAGTCGGTTAGCTCAGGTCGTAGTCTCACGGTTTGTGGGTTTGAGCCCCACATCAGGCTCTGTGTTATCAGCAAGGATCCTGCTTTGGATCTTCTGTCCCCCCTTTCTCTGCCCCTCCCCTGCTCATTCTCTCTCAAAAATAAATAAACATTAAAGTTCAGTGAGAGAAGTTACTAGGAATAAGTTTCAACTTTGCAAAACTTGTAGCCTATATGCAACTAAGGAGTAGGGACAGAGGCAGCCTGCTTACTTTGTGCAGCACCAGCAGCTCTTTCCAGTTGTGAAGTCTGACAGATACTGACTAGATTCCAAAAATGCAAACTGTCTTCTACATACTCACTGCTTTCCCTCAATTTTAGACTAATTTGCTTGTTAGTGATTTTACTTTTTCTTTGCAGTGCAAAGTACCATCTCTGTAAGGGGGGAAGGTGTGTATTTGAAGATATGGGAAAGTTAATGATGAAATGTTCCGATTCCCTCTGACACTGATCATCAAACACACTGCAATGTGGAAATCTATGTGACATGCATTTGGCATACACTTAATCTAAGTAAGGTTAACATATGTTCACATTTCAGGTCTGGATGTGATGAACAGGAATGCAATTCAAAATCGTAAATTGATCAATGAGTTGTTCTTCTGGAAAAAAAAAAATTTCTTTTTCCAGATCATTGATTTTTGATATTTGAAGTGCAAGGTACATATGGTACAATCTCATTTACTTAACACCTTTTCCTGCCTCTATGAACCTGCAGACACATGTCACATACGTAAGGGTTAAAAAGATGTATATGAGTTTTAACGGTGATTGTCCCTGGAGGGTAGGTTTGGCAGTTTTCTGTTTTATTATTTTTACTCTTAAATATTTTCTGAGTTTTCTGTAATAACAAAAAAATTTTTTAAATTTTAATTATTTATTTATGTGTGTGTGTGTGTGTGAGAGAGAGAGAGAGAGAGAACAGGGCAGAGGCAGAGAGAGAGGGAGACATAGAATCTGAAGCAGGCTCCAGGCTCTGAGCTGTCAGCACAGAGCCTGATGCAGAGCTTGAACTCACGAACTGTGAGATCATGACCTGAGCCAAAGTTGGACACTCAACTGACTGAGTCACTCAGACACTAGAAGAAAAAATTTTAAGTTATTTTTAAACAAGAGGGGAGTTGTGGTTAGAACATACAAATCTGAAAATAGTTACAAATATTCAAAGAAGTTGATGGTTACTCCAAAAGCTACATCATTCTCTTTCCCTCTGGACATGCCCCTCATCAGCCCATTTCCAGTGGTCAGTGTCATCCATGATGCAAACTTGATGGTGGCACCTCCCTGCTTTGAGTCAATTCCCTCTAAAGGGAGGTTAGTGTCGCTGTTCATCCTTACTGTCCTATGTAAGTCAGTCACCTTTCAATTCCAAATGACAGAAACCTCACTCAAAGTAGCTGAAGCAAAAATGAGGAATTTCTTTGTTCATGTAAACAAAGAGTCTGAGGTTGGCTTTAGGCGGGGCTAGACTAGGAGTTCAAAGATGGCATTCATGCCTTATCTTTCCTAGTCCTGCTTTTCTCATGTTAGTTTTGTTTTTAGACAGGCTCTGTCCATGTGGAGGCCACATGCATCAGTATCTCCAGGCCCCTATTTGTTCTTCAAACTCAGGTCCTGAGGAAGGGAGAGGATTGGGGTTGGCCTGGGTTGGGTCATGTGCTCTTTCTTGGGGCCACTCCAGAACGTAGTGAGGAGCACAACAGAGGGGAATAGGTGTTTCCCAAAGGAAAGGATTCTAGACAAACCATGACAGCTATATCTCTCCCCTCTCCAGATTCATCTCTCTCTCTCTCTCTCTCTCTCTCTCTCTCTCTTGCTCTCTCACTCTTTCCCTCTCTTTCCCTCTCTGTTCTGCAAGGACCTTTACTAGATGGTTCCTTCCAGAGGAAGGATATACACATACCCATGTGGCTGTGGTCAGGCATTGATCCCAGCTCTTCTACCGCAGTGGAATGAACTCCAGGCACAATGCTGACTGCCCATGGTCAGCAGGGCGGCAGGTCCAGCATGGTCACTTCTCCAGGGGTACAGAATTGAGCAGCCTCTCGATCAGGTCAGCGTGGGCCAGCAGTGTGCAGTACCCACGAGCGCTCAGGCCCAGTGAGTCCAGGGCACCCCTTTGGTGTACAAGGCCCGCAGCAACTCCAGCTAGGCCTTCTACTTGTTGCCCGCCATCTTGCCACAGGTGAAGCAGCACATAAGTATAATCATGGCGGCAGCAGGCTGGTCCCACAGACTGTCTGACCAACAGCCACACGCCACGATTCTCTACACTCATCTCTTTTCTAGCTGCACCTGAACTATTTTCAGTTCCAGGAACATGCCAGACTCACTTCCTTGTCTTTTATTTTGTGCATCTCACTGTATTGGCCCCAAATAGTCTTCCTCAATTTTTTTTACCTACTGCCAACTCATCCTTCAAGCTCTTCCTGATCCTCCCTATCTGGGCTGGGTACTCATATGTGTGATCCCATAAGCATGTAATTGATACTCTTGACATCACACTACAGTCTGTTGCAAGTTCTTGTTTGCATAAGTACTTATCTCTCCCTCACAAAACTAGCTCCTTGAGTTCAGTGATTGCTTAATGAGTGGCCCACAAATGTTTATTGAATGATTGAAAGATAACCTCGGTATGGATAAGATTGTACCCTGCTTCCTCCATTTATAAAGTTCCTACAAAAAATATTGAACTTTTGTTTAGGAGTTAAGGTATAATCTATTATTTTTTTAGACAGGTTTTTTTTTTAAGTCATCTCTACACCCAATGTGGGGCTCGAACCCACAGGCCCAAGATCAAGAGTTGTACACTACTGACAGAGCCAGTCAGATGCCCCAAGGTATAATCTGTTATAAATAAAACCTTACACAACACATGTAATTTGCTATATATGTGTTAATGAAGTAGACATTAATATTAAATATTAAATCATGCTAACTTAAGTATTATTGGCCTTTGAATATGATGTTATAGTCCTATTTGAAATATTGCCACCAATCTCTGGTTAGTTAGGTCAGGGTTTCTTAACCCAGAGTCTGCAGACCTTTAAGAGATTTGAGGGTAGAATTCAGATGATATGTGAACTTGGATGCAAATAAAAATTATTTCCTCTACACTTTAAGTGGAATTTAGTATTTCTTTTGATTATAAATGCAACAATCCAGAGCTGCATCAGGCAGTAGTTGTGACTCTGTCAACAATAGAAATCAGGTGTTTTAAAATCACAATTGTAGAGCTCTCATACTGTTTATGCTACTTCGATATCATAGCAGCTGTTAAACTTCCTGCTAGATGTGGTTATTAAATGAACACACATATTACTGTATTACACTTTACGCATTTTGATAACTTGCACTTCAATATAATTTTTTTAATTTAATTTCTTTTTGAGAGAGAGAACATGTGAGCAGGGGAATGGGGTAGAGAGAGAGAGAATCCCAAGCAAGCGCCACACTCAGCTTGGAGCCCAACACCAGGCTTGATCCCACGACCCTGGGATCATGACCCAAGCTGAAATCAAGAGTCAGAAGCTCAACCAACTAAGCCACCCAGGTGCCCCTAATTGGTTTTCTTTGTAATCCCATGCATTTCATTTTCTGCACTTAAAAACATTATTCTGATAAAGAATCCATGGCACAAAAAAAGCTGGATTGATCGTGGCATTCGTTTGAAGTAAGACCAAAGTGTGGAGATGACTCCAGATCTCCAGAGAAATTTAGCCCTCCTAGCCTCTGTACTGCCAGGCAAAGGATGGAGATTACAGGCCTTCTGGACAATCCTAAAAGTATAAATCTAAGAAAAGATGACCTGTCTCAGACTGAAAATTTATTTGGATGGAAAAGCCATGTGACTTATTTAAGTTTCAAAGGATCTCTGGGATAGGTTGGAAAAGTGGAGTAAATGCATTTGGACCTACTCATAAACTCAGAACTAAATGCTGCAGACTTTGGCTTAAGAGCTTGTCCAAGAAGAAAAATTCATTTCTTTTTGTAGTATCTGCATAGATATCTACTAGAATAGGATTTTGGTTATCAAAACTGTTAGGACATGCTCTGTATTCTTCCTGATAATTGGTGACAAGGACCTCTCAGAGGTAGTAAACTCATTGGAATATTGGTTCTCTAGGAATTTCTCTTCGGTTTATTGGTCTGGGCTCCAACAGGAAGCAGGTGGTCCTTAAGACACTTTGAGGGGATACTGCACAAAGGTATGGGGAGCAGGGAGCCACAACAGGAAGCACAGTAACTTGAGCAACTCTAGGTTAGTGGCAGCAGAGCCGACATTACCTCTTGGCCAGAAGTAAAAGCACAGGGAGTGGCAAATCAAAGGAAAGTGGTGAAGGGAAGTTTGGAAGAGATGGTGACAGAGCTTAAAGAATAGATATTCTGACCATTAGTCTATCTCTGACCAGGGCACTCCTTGGTGAAACCCACTCAGAGGCCACGGGGCAAAGGAGCTCACTGCTGTGGTCCCTTCATCAGCTTCATGGGGAAAAGGGTGGAGTAGAGATGGAGGGGATAGAGATATCCAGTACATTTGACAAGGTCCTATCATAGTACATATCACACTATTTGATGGTCCAAGGGAGCAAAGCTGTAATAGTTAACTGGTCTGCAATTTTTTTTTAGTTTATTTCGAGACACACACACACACACACACACACACACACACACACACACAAACACACAGTGGGGGAGGGGGGGCAGGGGCAAAGAGAGAAAGAGAGAATCCCAAACAGGCTCCATGGTGTCAGCACAGAGCCCTGTGTGGGGCTTGATCTCACGAACTATGAGATCGTGACTTGAGTCAAAATTAAGAGTTGGATGCCTAACTGCCTTAGCCACCCAGGCGCCCCTATTTTTGTAATTTTTAAATTCATGGCTGTGTCTAATAAAATTCTGGCTCACAGTAAGTACTCAGTGTTACTGAATGATTAAACAGAATTGCCATGCCACTGAAACAAAGAGTAAAAAGCAAACTACTACCAGTAATTAGGAACTAAGTATTTACTTTCAGACAGAGGACATTTAAAATGTTATGGAGGGGCACCTGGCTGACTCAGTTGGTGGAGCAGAGTTGGATCTCAGGGTTGTGAGTTGGAGCCCCATGCTGGGTGGAGATTACTTAAAAATGAAATCTTTTAAAAATTTATGGGAATATGGGAGTGTGATGATCTATTCTGATTTTAGTGTATGTGCTGCCGAAGCGAGCACAGTGATGATCCATTCTGTAGCTCGGGCAGATGGATGTCACAGCTTTATGATGTAGCTAAGTACAATCGAGCGTCAGTACTCACAAACTGCACGTTTGCATGTTTGCCTGGTGCTCTTGGGGTCACCTCTACAATGAAAATTTTGACTTGCTCAATGCGTATGTTCCCACCTGGGGTTGAGCAAGGTGTTTCACCTCCCATTATGTAGATGAATATCCTTTGCTCCAGTTAGTGCCAAGTTTTTTGCAGTTTTGTGCTTCATTGGTGATTTCCTGTTTAAAATGGCCCCCAGATGTGGTGCTCAAGTGCTAATGTTCCTAATAGGTGCAAGGAGGCCATGATATGCCTCATGCAGAAAATAACATGTTAGGTGAGCTTCAGTGAAGTGTGAAGTCTCAGAGGTGTTGACCATGACTTCAATGTTAGTAAATCAACAAAACACAAAGACACCTGAAACAAGCTTATGTATTGACTAGTTGATAAAAATGTGACCAGAGGTTTGGAGAACAATAGGCCTGTATTTTCCCTAGGAGAAATGGTTCAGTATTCATTAATTCTGTAGTAGTGGTGACTAGAGAATCTAACTGCCGTGAAGAACAACAATCAACTGCACTTGCAGTTTTCCAGTTCCTAACAAAGATTCAAAAACAAAAATTCAATTTACAAAAGACATTTTTCTATAGTTGGAAGCTGTTACTCATAAAGCAAAACCAAAATGGGGAGAAACATTAAAACCCATCACCATTGCATAATTTCGATGTGATACATTAAAATTTATTAGTTTCTGGATAGTATTTGACTAATTCCAAATTATTTCAATTAAAGTCTAGGTCATAGAGTTGGAAAATTAAAGAAATTAGTGGGAGGGAAAAGGGAAAACAATCTAATACACTGACTTTAAGAAGAATTACATATGCTTTATTCTTATTATCTGGACTCAGCTGGTTAATCCTTAGGCCAATTTATACCTACTCCAAAATAAATCATACATTATCCAAAAGTTCATGCTTCTACTTACAGTAGCATAGCAAACTGGAAGTTCCTTTTAAAAAAGAAATCACCATTCCATTGACTAATGTAGACAATTCCTCCATGCTCTGGAATAAGAATATTTAATGTTAGCCAACAAAGACAGCCAGCTATTCTTTTGAGGCATATTAATAGTGGCAGCCTTTTGATTTTTAGTTACTTTAGGTATACAACCTTGAATAGTAGGAGACACTGAGCTGAAATTTCTAACCCATTTTCTATCGTTAAGGATGGTATTTTCCCCCAGGGACCACCAGATATTTATAAAAATTTGTACTAACATTCTGTAAGAATCCACAAACATCAATAAGAAGCTGACTTTCTTGTCATGCTCCAAATGTCTTTAAGACTAGACATACTACATATATTATAAAGAGCTTTAGGATAAATATTGAGTGCCTGGGTATTAGTATAGTAGTAAAAGTTAGGTCATTTTTTTATATCTGAAAAACACTTTTGGTACCATGACCATACCCCAAAATAGGGATTAGTGCTACTGGTGATTAAGAAGCTCAGAAGCTGTAATTATGCATACCCTTCCTATGAAAATAAGCAGTAGACCTCTGAAAATGTGAGGGGAAAACACCCAGGCACTTAAATCAATGAACATTTGCCAGGAGGAAACTTTTAAAATGACTGTTTGCAGCCTTGACAGAATTGTATTAACATCAAATAGCTGTATTTCTGTCCACTTACAAGGAATACTATAAAGAAGCAGTCAAGCCATGTTTAATAAAATGTGTCAGTATACAGAAAATGTCTTTTTTCACAATTAGAAAATTTTAACATCTTTAGTCAAACACTAGATGGGAAACAGCCTAAAGAAAAAAAACGACCTACCCACATCACCTATATGAACTACAAAGCAAAATGCTCTACGACTGAAGGAAAATAATTTAATATTCATTATTTTAGAAGTGTCTAAGTCCAAGGAATGATATTATGCTCATAGGTAAACACAATATTTTTCTGAAAGATTTGTAACTAAGGTATGCAAGACATTAAATCCAACTGTAAAACTAGTTCAAAGCAGTTAAGAGTCCAATGGTTCTCTTATGTTTTCTTTAATGTTCTTTATTTTAAATTGATATTTTAGAACAGTATTTTATCTTTCATAGCAGTGACTCCTGGCCTGGTAATACAGTACCTCCTCTCTGAATGTATTAAGATAAATCAAAATGAACATTAAGGCGTACAAACAGCTACTTTAAGTCTGCTCTTATTTATTAAGGATCTTTTTAACTCATATTCAAATACATGGAATGTTGGCACAAAACTGAAGCTGCTGTAGAAAGAGGACAGATGTTCTGTGGGTTATTGAAACTTTCATTTCTCTAAAAACATACCCTTACATGGTCTTAATTTTACAAATTTAAGTGTTGAGAAAAATGTCTAAATAATAAGTAACAATTAAAATAAAATGTTTATTTGTAAATTATGTACAGAATACATTTTACTTTACGACAAGGAAACGGGAAGAGCCATCGCCTTCCAACCAATGCTCTTTGCTTTCTCTGTTGGAGATGACTATCTTTCTCTGAGTCAGATGTACAAATCAGTTTGGATTTCCTAAGTTGGAAAAGGAGAATTTGTAGCTAAACTAAAAGTGTTGCTGCATCAATACTAGTTGGCTTGTTTCCACAAAATGCTTTTGAACCCTGCTAACTCAGAATCCTAGAAATTCCCTGGTATACTTTTATAATCAACCAAAGCTTAACTATCAAGAACAAGGAGTTTAAGCATTTCATTTTAAAGAAACTGTGAAATGGCTACATAACTATGCAGAATCTGAAATGTTGGTGTTTCTCTTTTATCCCTTTTGGTTATTTTAATTAATCTAACAGTAAAAAGCCATACAACTATCAAAAATGCCATTAATCTAAATATCATTGTGGAAAATGCATCTTTGATAACTATCAAAACGAATAAGACCTACTTATTGAAAATTATCAAATAGATACAACTTATAAATGGCTTTAGACTGTACCAATAACAGTATTCTATGAAATGAAGGACTGAATATAATTGCTTGGATGTCAAATACATTTCAGCAAATGGATTTTAAGAATGCTACAAATATCATGTGTACATTAGGATGATCAGCCAACATAGAAAATCCAACCTCTTGCACTTATTTAGTCTCAAATTAGTCAGATTATGATTTTTCATGTGAAGATTTAGTTGTTTCTCCATCATTGTCTTCTTCTTCGTCCTCTTCACAATCCCCATCTGTTTGCTGCTCCAGTTCCTCTTTTGTGATCATTTCAAAATCGTTCCCATTTCCACTACTGTGCTGGGATCGGTCATCTTCCCTCCTGTCACTGTCTGTGTCCGAATGCCGTTCTCCACCTGAGCCTTCTGTTCCAGGATTCCCTGGTCCTACTTTTCCCTCTTCATCTTCCTTTTTCTCACTGTCTGACTTTTCCTCACTGTCGGACTTCTGCTGCTTTTTGGTTTCAGATTTCTCATCTTTCTTTAAGTCTGCTTTTGGTCCTTTATATTCATGTGTGTACAGAGGCCTGAAGGAGTCAATGAAGCCCACGTCAGCAGTCAGATTTGGCAAGAACCAAAAGTGGTGCCTTCCTCCAGTTATGAGCCAGATGATGAGAAACAGAATGCAACGAGCTGTAGGAGAAAAATGGCTCTAACTGAATAATTCAAGCATTGACTCAGATAGCAGGGAATATTTGTTAATAAAAAACTGAGAAAACATTAAGAGTTTATTATTTGCACATTACAAGTACCTTATATGTAAACAATGAAATCCTGACTAGTCTAGCAGCAACTACAGTATTCCAGGCACAGAGCATTCTGCTCCGATCCTGAAGGCACACCTGGCTATGTCGTACATCAATAAGCATAGCCATCAGCTGGATGTTTCAGGAAGCATGAGACCATGGTGTAAAAAAACGGTAATAGATGTAGTAAGGGATGAAGAGTATCTTAAGAAGCCTTTAAAAGGGAAAAAGCAAATCTGCATCCTGACTTTCCTGGACTCTAGTAGGCACTTTTGCCTTTGTGAGGCAATTCCTCTGTAGAAAATTATTAAAAATTATACTCTTGATGACCATAGTGGTATAAATATAAAATAATCCAGCCTAGGTTCATTATTATATACATGTGCATATATTACTACTGATTTTTTATAAATTTTTTAAATATTTATTTTTGAGAGAGAGAGAAAGTCGAGTACGAGCAGGGGAGGAGCAGAGAGAGCAGGAGACACAGAATCTGAAGCAGGCTCCAGGCTCTGAGCTGTCAGCACAGAACCCGATGTGGGGCTTGAACTCACAAACTGCGAGATCATGACCTGAGACAGAAGTCAGATGCTCAACTGACTGAGCCACCCAAGCACCCCACTACTGCTGATTTTAAAAGAAATGAAAACAGATTTCTAAAGGGCCCTAAATAGATCATGGGTCCAAGGCATGTGCATATTCTGACTAAATGGTGAGTCTTCTAAGTAAAATTACACACTTCTGAACAATAAAAGAACATTTTTCTAGCTACAATTTTGTTAATTATGTCATTTCTGCTCATTTAAGGATGATTCCTCTCCTAATATTAGGAAACAATACTATGCTAATGAAAGCCAGATTGCTTAAAGAAATAGCACTTGCTGTTACTCTCAAACTCAAAACTGGTTAGATAATGGAAGATTTTGAGAATTTTAAAGTTTAGAGTAATAAGTTATCACAAACACAAAGCCTACTATTACACAGTTTTCTCTTAATTTACCAGTTATACAGAGCTATGTGATTTTCCTGTTTTGTTGTTTGAAGGTCATAATGATTATGTGAATATTATGGACAATTATGACAGATTATGATTTTGTTTTGGTTTTCATTTCCTTTACAATTATATCACCACTTTCATATTAGCTCTGAAAAAAGCTCAGCCATCTGTGCCTCCTCCATTATTCTACTTTGGATAAATAAAAGGAAATAGTTATAGTTGCCTTGACTTTTATGAAGTAGTAATTTCTATTTTCACAAAGAACATAAATATTCTGAAAGACTCTACACATTAATATCTTTTGTGGTACAAAGAGAAATGGTAATATGTTTGAAATTATGATTAAAGAATAAATTCCACTGATAAAAGAAATAATGACTTTTAAGGAGGCTACACATTTTTTCTCCAAATAAAATTATGATACTATTATAGACTTTGTAGGGCTGTTAAGACCAATGGTCCATAATATGAAATCTTGACTCAAATCCAAGAAAAAGCAATATGGAAATGGCACAAATGAAACTTAAATTTTCCACTTTATATAAACTGGGCATAGCAGAATCCTAACAGGTTTTACAGTTCTTCCTCTACGGGGCATTAGATAACCAGGGGCAAAAGTGGAAGAATCCTGGTAAAACCACTGTGATATGTACTGTCATACCATCCTTATACTAAATGGGACACATTTAGAAAACTGCCAAAGGTCTCACACATATTCAGAGTAGCACCAAATAGAATTTTGACTAATATACAATACTTCATAGGATAATATAAGGTAAATATCCAGTCTTCCTGTAAGTCAGCTACACATCAAAACTATTTGAAAGTATATTTGGAACTGCAGTGCCTAACAGCAGCAACAAAATGTTGGGTTTGCTTTCTGGTTTAATTTACAAGATTACTTAATCCATATTGCATACTTAAATCCATAGTATATTTAAAATGAAAGATGATAGAAAACCCTACTGAAAAATGATATTTTAAAGAGCGAAATGAAAGAGCTTCTAAATTTTCAGGGATTTGAGAGCCAGAAAATACAATTTGATTCTATGTAATGTCACATCAAAGTTTATAGCTTCTCATTCTTGATGCAGGTAGTATACTACCACTAGTTCGCTGCTTCACAATCTTAGATATAATTTCTTGGCCCACAAAGGCACTGTGTTACATGCAGAACCATCAGGGGATTTTCTCAAGGTGACTAAGCTAGAAGAGGGAAAATATGAAAGGTGGGGGAAGAAAGCTTCAGACAGTCAGAGATCAGAGAAAAACGGAGGCCCATAAACATGATAAACTGAATGAAAATACTACATAAGCTACTGGGTCCAATTAGTGGTACTAACCCAGGACACTCCGATGTCCAGGGTGAAGGGACACGCAGAGTCAAATTGCTAGGGCTATAGGAATAATGCTTTATAACATAGCAATCTATTATGTATCACAGAACCTCAGAATAACATGTGCTCAGTTCAGATAATCTTGGTTAAAGTATGTCAGATATTAGGTCAATAATATGATGTTTTTTCTTTTTGTATAGGAAGTACTGTCTTATGTCTTGGTGGAAAGGTGGATTGTCATTTAGGGAAAATAATCAGAATTTAGTACCATATACCAATATAAAATCTAGATGGATTAAGGAATTATATATTGTATATAAGTTTAAATATCAATACACCACTTTAGATAAGCTGAGAAAAATTCTCACTTCTTTCTCAAAGTAAAAAATTAAATTAAATATGCATATTCTATATGGAAATATCTTCAAAGACTAGGATTTTAAGTAAAATAATATTTTTTTCATGGTAAGTAATATATTCATTGTAAAAAAAAATACAGACAAGTATAAAGAACAACATTAAAATTATTCACAACTATCACCACTATTTATATTTAGGTGCATTTCCTTTCAGTCAGATCCTCCCTGGCACTGAGAGATTCCATTTCTTTTCTTTTTTTAAAGTTTATCTATTTATTTTGAGACAGAAGGAAAGAAAGAATCCCAAGCAGTATCTGTGCTCTCAGTACAGAGCCTGACACGGGGCTTGATCTCTGGAACCTTGAGATCAGGACCTGAGTCAAAATCGAGAGTTGGACACTTAACTGACTGAGCCAGCCAGGAGCCCTGAGTATCTCCATTCCAAAAAAAAAAAAGAAAAAAAAAAAAAAAACCACAACAACTTCCTAATTAAACAGGCAAATAACCACTTCATTATCTTAATTTTACTGTTTTACTACTAGTGATAAGAATTTTTCATCTATTTATTAATCATTTGTTTTTAATTTCCTCATTTGAAGTAGGTTATTTTTATATTGTTTTGTTTTTAGCTATAAAGACCCTATTCATCCAGAAGTGTAATAAAACATTAGTCTCCTTGTTTGATTTTTAAAAACCATTTTAAAACACCTTAGTACATCAGAATTTATTTTGGTGCATGGGTGCAAAATGTTTCCCAAAATGGCATTTACTGAATTGAATATATATTTATTGAGCTTATAGAATTTAAATATTTAATATAAGTTTCATTTGTCTTAAGTCAAAATATAAAAATGTCTTACTAAAAGGAATGTCTAATAAATGATCAACCATCATAAAAACATTAAAGTCTCTGTAGTAGCTAAACTTTAAGACATATATATCACATGCAGATGAAGACACATTAAATACTTTTTCTTCACAACAGACCAAATTTAGTCAGGTTCATATTCTACCTCAAGCCTGAGTGAGTTCTGGGATGTGACCCAAAAAGTAGGTCCATATACTTCTGATTTGCCTACATTAGTGCTGCTATTAGGCTTTACTTGAAGCTCCATATTATAGCCCAAATATTATAGCCCAAATTGCTTGGTATCTACCTTATTGAGGTCTAATTTACTAGTAATACTTACCAACAGCAAGAAGAAGAATGCTGGCTACAAAGCAGCCTGCACCCACACTGAGGTAATAAACACCTACTCTCATTTCTGCTGGCCAAAGTGGGAAGAGGGTGGCTGCTATCACTGCTATCACTAAAACAAGAAATGATAAAGTTACATAGAGAACTTTTAGATTAAAATTTAAATGGCTTGGTTGCAATATCAGTAATTATATTCCTAGGGGGCAAAACTGAAATATAAACATATTAAAACATATAAAATTGCCATTTTTATAGATAGAAAATGATAAATTATCAGCCATTTCACATAGTTCAACCTAACATTTTAACTACTACTCTTGGAGATTAGGATTTTTCTAGTATAAATTACATATAATTAGAAAAAATTGTTTAAAAATGTGAAATTGTTAGCTCCTTATATGATCAATTGCTGCTGCTTTCAAGCAGTGTCTATCTTGTTGTCTGAATGTATCTGTCTGCTAAATAGAGGAGCTTAAAGAAACTACCACCAAACAACACTAAACCAAAAAATGATTCCACTCCGAAGTTTCTGAGTCTGGGGCAAAGCTCTGACATCTACAGACTGAAAGGCTCAACAGGTATTCTGATAGTTTTTCGGTAGTTAGGGAAACTGGATACAAGCATCTCCAGTTTTTTTCTAAGTATAGTGGAACCACATGGAATGATCAGATGAAATCAGAAGTATGGTTTTAGGTCTTTAGAAAGCAAGAAAGATCAGGATTCAAATTCTACCTCTATCATTTATAAACTAAGTAACTCTGGGAAAGTTATTTAATCCCTTCAAGGCTAAGTTACCTTATTGCTCATGATTATTGGTCACTGTATTTCTTTATCTGTGGGCCACCTTTACCATTTTTCTACCAGGTTGTTAAATCTTCATTTTTGCGTTAATGTCTTGTAAATATTTTCCTCAGCTTGTTATTTATCTTCTGACCTTATTTGAAATACACCTCTTTTAAGAAAACTATTTTATTTTTCTCTATGGCTTCTGCACTTTTATTTGCCTTTCTAAAATTTTAGAGATTGTACTTACCAAGAATTAATCCCATGACAAATGTTTTAAAGTGAACTGGGTCATAGATCCACACAAATACCTAGAACAATCAAGAAACCCCAGTGCTTAAGGTTACATTAGAAAGTTAAGCTTACTTCTAGATCATCTACAACAGTCATTTCCAACTTCACATATAAGATCTAAGTTTCTAAGTAAACAAATTCCAAAGACCTTTCTTTCAGGAGTAGTGTTTCTTTGGGTATTTATTCAGTTAGAAAACTTTTTTTTAAAAACTGTAAATTCTGTAATGCACTTAAGTAAATTTCCATGTACTTACATGTATTTAACAATTTGTTCATGTGTGCAAACCACTGCTTATTTTCAACCCAAAGGGCAGCGACCGTACAACTTTCTGTCCCTAATGTAATGGTGCACACTAGTACAAGGAGAAGCAGTCTAGGCTAAGAGCACAGTTAAGATAGATCCAGCCAGGCCCTATTACAGATCCAGCAGGAATCAACTCTACCTTATTCCCTCTCACTGATGAAATGCAAAGAAATAATTAATGAAGATCCATGCTTAGTGAAGATAAAGATTCCACGACTACCTGTAATAATTTCATTGCCTCCTCCCTTGTGGGAGGGCCTACAGCCCATAAGCTGGGAACCACTGCTTCCAAGCTTGATTTACTTTACACAAGAAAAGTTTACTTCATTCAGAATAATCAGAACTCTGCTCCAATCACCATCTAAAATTCCTAGTTTTATCTCTTAGTTTCTATAAATATCAGTAGTCTTTCATTTCCTGATTCTATTTTGACTAAACTCTATTGTCTTTTTGATTTGGTTCTATTTCTAACACTGGGGGTTCCATTCCTCTTTTTTAAAAAAATTATTTTTTTTATTTGAGACAGAGAGAGAGAGAGACAGAGAGAGAGAGAGAGAGAACCTGCATGAGCAGGGGAGAGGGGCAGAGGGAAAGAGAGCAGGCTCCACACTCAGCGAGGAGCTCATTCTCATGATGATGAGATCATGACCCAAGCCACACAGAATCTGAAGCACGTTCCAGGCTCTGAGCTATCAGCACAGAGCCCAAGGTGGGGCTCAAACTCATGAACCGTGAGATCACGACCTCAACCCAAGTCGGATGCTTAACCGACTGAGCCACCCAAGTGCCCCCAAGCCAAAAAGCAACAGTTGGTTTAATCAACTGAGCCATCCAGGTGCCCATGATTCCTCTTTTTTAACTACACATTTCCCCTAGAAATCAGACCCACAGACATCACTTCTGCCAGTTAGCATTCTAAAAACCAAGTTTCTAAAGACCTTTCCCACTTTTAAAAGTTTGAAAGCATGTTGCCTTCTACAGGACAAATTATAGCCTTCTCAGGAATGCGAGCACTCCTGTTTTTGCTTGTGCTGTGTCCTTCACCTAATAGATCTGCATCTCCTTCCCAGTGTACTTGGAAATCTGTCAATTATCCTTCAAAACTCAGGTCAAGTGTTCAAGGTCTCCAGACCCTCCTTATCCTGTCTTGATTAAATTTACTATTCTTAACTGATGTTCTCATAACATTCACCAAACTATGATACAGTAATATGTTTAAAAGCTTGTATCTTTGCTAGACTATAAGCACTTCCAAGAAGCGAATTTATCTTATTTATCATGCTTTTCCAAGCACCTATAAAAATGTCTTTGAACTTTCACATTAGGGGAGACCTGTGGTCTTCTATTCCAGTGGTTCTTAACCAAGGATTCACATGAGAATCACCCTAGGACACGTTATACAAAATACACACAGACACGCCACCCTTAGATTCCATACTACAGATTCTCATGCAAGTATGTCTAGAATGAGCCAAGAGCACGTGTTTTCTGAAAATTCCCAGAAAATTCCCAGAATTTCAAACTCATTGCTCTAGGAACCACTACTTTATATATATTACTTTTGTATTAGGTATAGCAAGAAGAAATATGCCTTGAAATTCACAAGAATTCAATGGCCAGTATATAACTAATGTTTTTGTATTGGTTAAATGACTAAATTAAGCAGTCTTCATGGAAGGCTACCATCACACAATTCTTCCATTACAAAAGAAATGAAAACAATTTCCCTGGGTAAAGGATTAAGTAACATTGGAAATCTTAGGCCTCTAAAGTAGTATATAGTCGATGTATAGTCTGACTATAAGAGGCAGAAAACTACTGGTGTCCTCCATTAACCATTTTACTTTTTTCTTTGATAGTAAAAGAAATCCTGCATTTTAGGTAGGCAAATGACCACCAGTACAAGAAGCACATTTCTAAGACTTTACTGCAGGTAGGCATGACCGTGTGACTAGGTTTGGGCCACTGCAATCCAGGCTAGCCTCCTGGAAGATGTCCTTAAAGACAAGGCATGTCCCTCATTCTCCTTTCTTCCTTTGGATGTAGATATAAGGCTTGCAGTCATTTTGGACCATAAGGTAACCTTTATTAATTGCCCTACACAGCTCTTTCTAAAAACTTGGTTTTTAGAATGCAAACAACCCCACAGATTTCACTGATGAGAAACAAGCATCTATTCTGTTTTCAGCGACTGTCATTTCAGGTTTCCTATTACTCATAGACAGCTGAACCTAATTCTGACTAATATCCTATAAATTTTTTGTACCTTTAATTGAGAGAAGTTATGGATTTTTAAAAAAGTAGTATCTACATGGTTAGATTTACCAAAGTTACTTCTTTTTCTTGGTAAAGTCATCAAAGATAATTCTAAAAACTTCTATGGAAAACTGGATTTCTATTTATAAGGTAGATACTCTCACCTCATTTCCATCCAAAAAAACTTGATCATCATGTGGCTCAAGTTTGAATTTTTTCTTAGTTTCCTTCTTTTTAGGAGTTCCTGGAGTTTCTTCCTTAAAACACAAGTTAAGCAGAAGGAAAGAAAAAACACAAAAAGCAAATACAATAAGACATTCATTCATATAGTAGAAAAAAAGTTTCACTGTTTTGGAGACAGAGAAATAAAAATTCTCAACCATGATATTCATAATAACCCTAAGTGGTTACTGCACAGCATTTCAAAAATGCTCACATGCCAGTGATCATGTGCATATAATTTTTTATTTTTACTTAAATTTAGCTGAAATCACCTTTTTGGATTCTTCCTTTTCACCATCTTTTTTTTTTTCTTTTTCTTTTTTCGTCTTTTCATCCTTTAGATTTTCTTTCCTGCTCTTTTTATCATCTTCTTTTCCACTTTCGGCTTTTCCTTTCTCTTTTTCTTTTTTTATGTCTTTATCATACTTCATTTTCATTACTTTTAGTGCCCGGTGAAAAAACTGCTTCTTTAAAAGCCTATGGGGAAAATGGCATGACTTTACATTCCTTATCAATTATACAGATATAGACTGGAAAGAAAAAAAACACTAAACCCGAAAAAAAAGAGCAAAGATAAAGATACATTGGCAACTCATGAAAGAAATTACAACTAGTAAATCCATGGAAAAATAGTCAACCCACCTCTAATCATAAAACTGTACTGCCAATTCAATTACATAAACTTTTTCAACCTGTGTTTTCAACCATATAATTTAGATATAACAGATTACACTTTTGGAATTATCCTTATGAAACTTTTCTCTGAATTAAGAGTAAATCAAGATGCTGCTTTATTTAATGTTAAATTTTAAATTCAAGAGCAGATATAATGGGAAAATAAATATAAGTTTAAGAAATGTTAGCAGATTAAAAACGTGCCCATGATTTGACTGATCTAAATCATGTTTTCAGTGGTCTTTCTTGATGTTATTTTTCTCTCTCATGGTTCAGCCTGCCACTATTATGAAATATCTTCAATTAAGTAATGAATAATTAAATATGCTGAGGTGAAATTCCTGGACTCTGAAAACCACTGCAGTAACAAACTGAAAATTGTACAATATATTGGCAAAACACCAACAAGTATTCTTTGTTTCACTAATTTCTCTCAATACATTGCTCTTTATTCAGTAATTATTTTTCTAAAACATTCCTACCCTGAGGGCTTTTACACTGTATGTCTCCTTTGCCTAGAACGCTGTTCCCTCAAATAAGAATTTCCTTTTGGTTCACTCCCTCACTTCCTTCAAATGTTACTTTCTCAACTAGTCCTATCCTTTTTAAAATTATAAATCCATCCCCATCCTTTCTCCTGTTTCCTGTTATCCTAGCCATTGGATTCATCTTCTAACTTATATACAATTTATGTCTGTCTGCTCCCTTGACTAGATTATAAACTATTTAAGATATCTTGGCTTTATTCATTTCTTCATCTGATGAGCTTAGAAGACCCTAAATTAAGTCAATCTAAGTGGTAGTTCCTTTCTAGACGCACAATCTTACTCAAGAAGCTGGGGTGCAGTTACCTAAAAGCCAGCCTTTCAAATCTTATGTTCTAGTTTCAGAGTTCCTGATTTGCTTTTTCATTCCTTCCTTGATAATGTATGACTGCCAAAACACAACCTACAAACTAAGTCTCACTGTGACCATCTGTGCCTATTGACTACCCACCTTTTACCTCCACTAATGCCTGCTCCAGCACATCACACCACTTGTTAATTATATGCTTTCTTCCTGTCCAAAGACCACTTATTTCTGGTCATTATGTTGTGCCCTCTAAGGCATCTGCTTTGAACTGCCTGGCTAGGCTTTATTTTGCTGCCCAAACGGGTCCATTCCATGAACATCTCCGCAAAACTAATTTCTAGGTCTTCTCATTTGGCCTTCTACTTGTTCAGATCTACATACCATAAAACTCTGCAACTGTCTGAAATGCCCCAAAGACTGTACCATTATCTGCTATCCATGGCAGTTGATCCTTGAACATCACAAGTTTGAACCATGCATGTCCATTTTTATATGGATTATTTTTTAATAAATACAGTATTGCCCTATAAATGTATTTTCCCTTCCCTATGATTTCCTTAATAACATTTTTTCTCTAGCTTACTGTATTATAAGAACACAGCATATAACATATATACAAAATATGTGTTAATCAACTGTTTGTTATCAGTAAGACTTCTGGTCAACGATAAGCTATTGGTAGTTAAGTTTGGAGGGGAGTTAAAAATAGGGATTTTTGACTGTGTGGGGGATTGATACCCCTTAACCGTTAGGTTGTTCAAGGGTCAACCACAGACTATTAACCAATGAAATTGGTGTTGAAAAAGTCATATTCAGGTACATGAGTTCAAATACGACCTCTACCACTTAACTATGTGGGTTTGGGTAAGTTATTTAATTGTAGTAAAATTTCTAAAATGGGGTATCTAGCTAACAACCACACGTAGATTGTTTATAGCATGGTGCTTGGAATATATGTACTCACACTAAGCAAACTTTGCTACAGCAAAACCCTGAATTTCACTTAATAGTTACAGAATATGCATACACATACTTTGGTTTCATATTATTACACTATAGCATCAATCTGTTCAGTAATAAGTAAAATTATTGACATGTTCCTTGACAGGTCTTTAGAGAATGGCTACTTAAACTCATTCTATGACTGGAAAAGCGAGATGACAATTAATATTGTAATAAAACCAGTGCCTTCATTTATTTAACACATCATATAGTACAAATCACTCACACAAAGTTCTCTTACATTTTCACAGAACTACTTCCTTCTTCCAGTATGTTCTGTCCCCTTTGCCAGGATTGACTGTCCTTCCTCCCATTGTTTGCTGGGTAATCACCTATTTATGTTTCAAATTTTGATTAAACCTTTCCTCTGTGAAGCCATTCTTGAAGTTTTCTCATCCCTGTCCTCTTACTGTACAGAACACAATGCATTGTAATTAGTCATGAGTCTTCTCTAAAAGACTAGAATATGTACTTTGGAGGTGGGGACCAAGTCATAGTCATCTTTGTATTCTTGGGGCCTGGAATACAACAGATATTTGATAATGGATTCTTAAAAGCAGCTTATGTGAAGTCATTAAATTGTTTATATATTTTCATCATATCTTACTTTTTTTTTTCAGGTTTAACAAACATTTATTGAAGTCAGACAAGTGTTTAAGACTTTCACCCATGTAGCAATGGTGACGTTTTATTAAATGTCCACACTGTGCTTAATGCTATGGAGTTACACTAAAGCAGAAAACAGTCCTACAATTGCCTTCAGATTTGGTTGGCAAGAAATTTTAAAAGCGGATTCATATGGAACAATTATAAAATAGGTAAGGGCTATAATGTATGAATTAACTTTAAAATGCTGTAGAACCTTAGATACCAAGATTAATGTAGGCTGGAAGACCTGTGAAATAGCACATGGCAGAGATAGAACTTGAGGGATATTTATATTGAGAGGCAGGCAGGATAGAGAAAAAAAAAAAAAACCATTTGGGGAAAATGGTAGGTTATGATCAATGAAAGACCAGAAGAGAGAATGAGTGTGGTATATGAATGAGAGTGAGAAAGACATTACTGGACTAGTGGGTTGGAGATGTAGTCATTTGGAGAGTTAGAATGGTGGTAGATTTAAAGATTCATACTCAAAGCAGGCCATTAAGAGGCATGTAGCATATTAGAAAAGGCTGTTTTGTATATCATCCTACATTTTCCTGTTTTCTTTTGTTTTTCTTCAGACTCTCTCAAGTCTACTTAACAACTTCATAAAATGAGACAAGACAAGCATCTCTTCGTGGTTTTATTTGTAGTCAGGCTGGAACCCACGAGGCTGGCCATGGCTGTTATCAGAAGTGGCTCTGAAATATTTAGGTAGTTATGCTTCTCTATTTTCATGCAGAAAGGACACAAGCAACCTGGGATGAATGGGAATAATATCTACAATGAAAAGTGAGTGTATCTCTAGGTCGTTAGGGCTTTTCATAGAATAAGGTATCGAGGCTCCTAAAAGGATGAGAGATGTGAATTAATACTTGCTGCTCTGTCTGGGCTCACATTTTAAATATTCAAATAGTATTGACAGATGAATCCTTCATCTTAATTTTTGCTTCATTAAATGCATCATCATTTTGTTGGAGGAGGTAGTATATCACAGTGGTTAAGAGCATGGACTATGGAACTAGAATGTTGGATTTAGAATTCTGGCTCTACCACTTACTGGCTGTGTAACCTTGGTTAAATTACCTAACTTCTCTGTTTTTGCATGTATAGTATCTCTTTAATTTTTACACTATATGTAAAACATAAATTTATTTTTGAGGCAGGCAAGGAAATTTGCACTTTGGAGCTCTACAGAAATGGCTGTAAAGAAAAATACTAGGTACACCACTGTTAGCTCATTCCTGCCGCAACAGTGAAATTTTCATTGTTTTTGAAAGGTACAAAAGTGCTCTAGATTTTGGCAACTAAGAATATTTTGTTTTGTTTTAAAGAGAGAGTGAGTGAGCTGGGGAGAGGAGCAGAGGTAGAGATATTCATACTCAGTGTGGAGCCCAACGTGGGGATCGATCCCAATTACCCTGGGATCCTGACCTGAGCTGAAATCAAGAATCGGATGCTCAACTGACTGAGCCACACAGGTGCCCCTAACTTCACAGTTTTACTTTTTTTTTTTTAGTTTAGTTTTTGAGAGAGAGAGAGAGAGACAGACCATGAGCAGGGGGAGGGGTAGAGAGAGGGGGAGACACAGAATCTGAAGCCGGCTCCAGGCTCTGAGCTGTCAGCACAGAGCCTGACGCAGGGCTCGAACTCAAGTCACGAGATCATGCCTGAGCTGAAGTCAGATGCTTAAATGACTGAGCCACCCAGGCACCCCTCCTAACTTCACAGTTTTAAAACCAGGTTGTGAAACAGTAGTTTTTAGAGAGGTGTTATATGGCTGATACTTTAAATACCATTAAACAATATATTAGCAAATACTATGTGTATCTCCCTACCAAACATAAAATAATCTAAAATGTTAGATTCTACCAATTATAAACTTCAGCCATAAAGACAAAATTTGGTTTGTTAACGTCTTAATAAATATGCTTAATTATTTAAGCAGAAAGTAAGCCAAGAGAAAAGAACTGAAAGAAAAACCAGTATACTTATTTCCAAGAGGAAAGAGCAAGGAAACTTCACCATCAGAAGTTTTTCCCAAAGGAGAAGTACCTATTATGAAAAACATGGATATGTTACTGAACTACCTATGCTTCACCATGGAATCAAGAAAAGGCAGATGTTGTAGTTGCCTTGATTTTACAAGGAATACATTAGCAATCACTAAACAAAATAAGGAAGGGTACCTGACTAACTAACTCCATATAGGTACAAAAACAAACAACCCAGATATAACAGGTGTATTAGGAATCCCTGCCAAAGTTTTGGGAAAGACTCCATAGCCATTTGCGCTAGAAAAGAAAGACTTTTTTGGTTACTTTTGACACTGGTATATGATTTGTATTGCTGATCTTTCAGCTCGGTCAGCCTGGCAAATGTATAAATGTATATAATACAAATTAAAATTATAAAAATAGCATAGTCTAACACCAAATAAATGCATTTCCAAAGGTACTGAAAAAATCCAGGTTGTATGTAAAAGCTGTTTGAGCTATGCTATAATATCACTACATTTAATGATAAAAACGGGTAAGGAGCTTCAGGACTATGGCAAGCATTTTGAAATTACTACTAATGTTATCCATCACTAAGAAATAAATACTACCTGTTGCAGTAGTCAACCACAGACTCCCTTGTTGTGAATAAAGCTTCCTCTCCTTTCTTGGCCTTTGCCCACTTTGAATCCAAAAGGCAATCCACTGCTTTTGAAGCTAAAGAAGAAATTTATCATTTTAAGTTATGTATACATGGGAATTTATGTCTAAGTAATAACTTATAAGGTATTCTAGTATTAGAAAATAAAACCAAATTCAAAGGAAATTAAGTCAGACGTGATCATGATAGATAAACAATTCCTCAAAACCTCAATTTGTGAAACACAGCAATAAGGGTCTTTTTAAAGTAATGTTGGGAAATAACTGACATTCAAAAATATGAACTAAAAGATGTATTATGTGGAAATGCCTTAAAAACATTTAAAATCAATATAAGTATCATCCTTATTAAATAATCACAATTAAATGTAAAATAAACAAACCAAAAATCTTCCCCTCTCACAGTAATAGAAATTCTGTTATCAAATTTACTGTGGCCCACTGAGAAATAAGCTCTGTGAACAATCTACTGCTATCACTAGAAGAAACTAAATACAGTATGTCTGAAGAGATTAGCATTTATTTATTTTTTTCAACCACTATTTATAAGCTATGGGGCCATATTATAGATGACATTAGCTTATACTGAGGTCCTTTGGATTATATGAAGAACCAAAGCTCCTACAATGGTTCCAACAAATTTGTTTCACACTGAATTCTACTCCAGAGTTTTACAAAAAGATTATCTTCAAGTACATATACTACTGAAAAATGTAGTATTAACACTGAAAATATATTCCACTTAAAATATCTGCAACTAATATACTTACAAAGCACTTTCTTCTGTCTTTTTACTAGTGACATTTCTAATCAAAAAAGGATAATCAATTGCCATATGTCCATCACCCAGCTGCATCTTTGTATAATACTTGGAAAGCACTTTTAAAATGTCTACATATCTCAAATTTAGGTATCCTCATAAAATATGTACACTAATATAAGTTTACTGATATAATCCTACCAATAAAATAATCAACTCGGTGCCCCATCATATTGGTGGACTTTGTTGGACAGTTGAATCGAAGATACTTGGCTACAGCCTTCTCTTCTTTAGATGGCTCACCAACTTCCTGCAAAATAAGAATATTTAGTGTAATCATTTACTTTACAAATTCATGTGCTGAATTTACAGATGTGTTCTACAAATCTTTTAAAGCGGAGTATAAGCCTTTCTTTCAAGTATTCTCCGGAGCAGATTTGGTAATATATACAAAAGACAGAATAGAGATTTAAAAAATTACATGTTTTTCAAATACTTGTTGATAGGGCCAAAACCTGCCTCTTCACCTCAGCTAAAGCATTTATTTTGAGTTGTTTTTCCAGTATGGTAACTACTTTGTACTGGCTCACCTTCACTCTTGCCTGGTCTCTTTTTATAAGCCACAAAGCAATAATTTAAGAGATTAAGAGGTTGCCAGCAGTGAGTGCCCAAATGTCAAAGTAAGTAGAAACAGGTGCCATAAGTAAATGTTAAATTTAACAGTCAAAGCAACGTACCCTGAACAATGGACAACAAATGTATAAGGAATCCCCAAATTAACCAGAGAGATTTGTCCTAGTGTGGGAGCCATAAGAATACTATTTCAGATACTAAAGATGTGCATTCTCTTCCCTTTCAATTACTCCTGTGTACTTATTCTCCCCACCCATATACTGAAGAAAATGAAGGCAGTCTACATTTGTATACATCTGATATATATACTTTTAGAAGTTTTTGTAGTGCTATAAGCTACAAAAACAAAAGTACTGTCTTTAATTACATGTGTAAGCATTAAGGAGAGCACTCAAGCACTATTTCCAGCAACATATAATCTAAATGTGAATGATTTCGGGAAGGTCTGTTTCTTAAATGAAGTGTCAAATATTAGCAAAGAATTATCTGCCAAGAATCTAGGATGCTGAAAACAATTAATGCTAAAGACACTTATGTTTTAGAGAAGACATTCTAATAACACAAAATAGAAAAAATAATCCAAATCATCAGTCTTTATGTCAGTTTTCCCACAAATTTCAGATAAGTCTGAATTCAGTTATGTTTGATGAAAATGAGGAACAATTAACAAACCAAGCTACCAGCTTCAATTTTATCCTGAAAAGGAGTAACTTGTTGGATGAAGTGAAAGCCTGTGCTTTGGTTGTCAAATCACCTGGCAACTACTTCTCATATTTCTTTCTCTGCATTTTCCAAATCCTCTTTTCCCAACTGCCCAATTAACAGTATATGATTCTTACACTCTGCTAGTACCCCATCTGTGGGTTATGTGTGGCAATAAAAATTAAAAGCTCAAACTATTCAATCCAAATGAAGACTACAGTAAAAACCAAATACTTGTGTGAATAAAAAAATTTTAGTTTTACATAGAAAAATATGTATCATAGAAAAATAGAATCTTAAAACATTGCATTTCAAAATTAACACTATTAACAAAATTAATTCACAAAATTAACACTCCCAGTTCACTAAAATCTGCAAGGTTCATAATAATTGGGGCCTAGCCACAAAATATACTTTCTGACACACTAAAAGGTGAAAAAGTCTATATTTCAATTTTTATGTTCTTTTTAAAAATATTTATTTTGAGAGAGAGCATGCACAAGCAGGGGAAGGGCTGAGAGAGAGGGAGAGAGATAATTCCAAGCAGGCTTTGCGCTATCAACGTACAGCCCGACACTGGGCTCCATCTCATGAACCATGAGATCATGAGTTGAGCCCAAATCAAGAGTTGGACGCTTAACGAACTAAGCCACCCAAGTGCCCCTATATTTCAATTTTTGAAATCACACTGAAATATATTAACATGTTAGTATCATATGTTAAATGATAGTATTAAATTATGGTTGTTTAATACAATGCATTTCTAAGAAGCCCATCTATTAGAAATAATATCCTATATATTTGTGTGCTCCAAAAGGTAGTATTACAAATAGTTGAAAATAATGAGCTACTACTAACTGGCTTATAGAAACCAATTCTACTTTATTATCACATCTACATATGCTCAATTTTTTCCTCATTTGATACATCTGTTGTCAATGTAAAGTTTTATGTAATTAACTGATAAGTTAACTGTATATGCTTGATTAAAAATAACCATGGGATAGAAGTCTAGATAAACATAAATTGTTCAAATACATACTTACTGAGTGTATACCCTAGAACACCCTTTAGGTGCTTCAGTTAATACCAAAATTTGTAAGGCATGATATCCATCTTTTGTTATAATTATCCAAAATAGCAATTGTTATTTTCCAAAATCATATCATACATATTTCTCAAGCACATCAACTTTAGGCATGACAAGTTTATACTCATAGTAGCACTCAATCAAACCATATACTAAACACAGGTATAATACGTACTCATCTGCTGACTGTTGACAGAGGCATCACATGTAAACTCTGATATAAGGATACACAAGAAATGGAAGAGTATATTTTATTATTGTATAGTAGGGAATCTGATACTACACGAATCCATAACACTTTTAAACCTCACTTTAACAACTAACTTCAAAATTCACCAAACTCTTCTAACAACATCACAATAGACTCTATTTTTATTCCTTTTCCCCTCCTTGGTAAGTTAAAGATACTACTAAGCAACAATGAACAGAAGAGACCCAGAAAATATGGACTTGGATAATCTTACCCAAGTAGACACAGTTACTTATCCATTGATACTTTCTAAAAGTATCAATAACTTCCCTTGAAGTAATTCCCTAGAAATGTAGTGATTCTATCAACATAATGGTATAACAACTGAAAACCTTCCTTGTTCCTTCAAGTTCAAATCCTTAATAAGTTTCTAATTTGTTTTGTGAAATATTATGAAATGTTGATTACACCACATGTAAGTTATCATACTGTAGAATGCCTTTAAGCATTATAGAATTTGTGCCATCTGCTGGGGCTTTGAAGCCAGAAAGAAAGGTTTCTATAGAAGACTATTAAGAGAACATGACCATGGAAAGCTGGTTAGATAGATCCTGCCACGGAGTCTTCACTCTCACTGCTGTCCTGCTGCAGCCTAAAGAGTATAAAACAGTCTTACTCTCTTCCTGTATATCCATTAGACTATAGTACTTCCCCTCTTTGTTCCCTTTTGATGTGACCAAATCTTCAGAATATTTTCATAACTTTTCTAGAAACCTTCTGAAAAAAAGTGAAGACCTTTTGGGAATAACATCAACTACTAATAAAGAGAAGGGTGCCTTGGTGGCTCAGTCAGTTAAATGTCTGACTCTTGGTTTTGGCTCAGGTCATGATCTCATGGTTTGTGGGAATGAGTCCTGTATCAGGCTCTGCACTGACAGCATGGAGCCTGCTTGGGATTCTCTCTCTCTCCCTCTCAAAATAAAAAAAAATTTTTTTTAATCTAAAAAAAAAAAAAAAAGCCAGCTCATCAACCCTCAAATGAAGAGAACTTTATAGCTCAATGAATGAGCTCAAATGTCTTAGAAAGCAAAGAGCCACTAGGTTTTGAGGCTAGACTGCCATCTTTGCACCCAAATACCAAGATGCTGGCTGCTGCAACTCACAATTTTTTTTAAATTACTGAAATACTATTCTTACTTTAGAATAGATCAACAGACAAATACTGTAATAAAATAGGGGTTACCATTTTTAGTTGTATTTTATTTTAGTCAGTACTTATGATAATTTTGAGAAAAAATATTAGATCAAGAGTCAGTAAGCCAATCTTCCAGGGGCCTGGGTGGCTCAGTCGGTTAAGCGTCCAACTCTTGGTTTTAGCTCAGGTCATGATCTCATAGTTTCGTGGATTCGAGCCCCCTGTCAGGCTCTGCAATAACAACCCGGAGCCTGATTTCGGATTCTCTCCCCCCACCCTTTACCCCTCCCCTGCTCGTGCTGTCCCTGTTTCTCTCAAAAATAAATAAATAAACTTAAAAAAAAAAGCCAGTCTTCAATCTTAATTGCTATATCCAGTAGAAATAAGTTTAGTGGATTTGTCAAGTGAAGTAGGCAAAAAAGAAAAGGTTAGTCAACGAATTATAAATTTGCATCTTCATACAAGCAGTATAAAATATTTGTGAAATGCAAATAGATCAACAGAGTAAAACCTGAAAGCTGGAGGGGGCCTTAGATAAATTATCTGCTTAAAGTCACACAGCATATTACTAATAAACCTTCACAAGAGTCTCTGTATCTTGACTATGACAGTGCCCTTCTATACCTACTCCCCGCCCCGCCCCTGCCCAGCTATTTGACTCCTATTGCAAGCCCTCCATTAAGCCTCTGGGAGAGTTTTCAGATTTAGGACTAGCTTCCTAGGTTCCTTCTATTTTCTTCAGAAAGTCTGAGAGAGTCAGATTACATAGTCACAAACTTTCTCTTTCCTTCCCTTTTCTGAAATTAAGCATATAGGCCCATGATTTGTCAGGGTTTTATTGCTAGGAAGACAGATGGGTACAATAAAATTAACTGAGATGCAGATTATAAAAGTTCTAAGAATTAGTAAGCCATTTAAATGTCCCAAAACTCAACTGAATACACATAAGCAGAATACTAAATGGGATGTTTCTCTCTTTAGCAGAGACAAGTCATGTTAAATCTTTACCTTATACAATTTAATATAAGGATTTCAGGATTAAAGTATTTCAGAACAGTTTTTTAAGTTATTTAAAAAAACTTTTTAATGTCTTTATTTTATTTTGAGAGAGACAGAGAGTGAGCAGGGGAGGGGCAGAGAGAGAGGGAGACACAGAATCTGAAGCAGGCTCCAGGCTCTGAGCTGTCAGCACAGAGCCTGACGCGGGGCTCGAACCCACAGACTGTGAGATCATGACCTGAGCTGAAGTCAAGCGCTTAACCGACTGAGCCACCCAGGCGTCCCTAAATTATTTTTATTTTATCACTCGGGAGGTAGAAAGAACACTCAACTGGGAACCAGAAGACTTGGTCTAAATCTGGTTTTACTACCTTGATGAGTGACTCTGGGTCAAGTCACATTACCTCACTGAACCTTAGTTTATCTATAAAATGATGGTGATAAATTAGATCAGTACATTTCATACTAGTAATACTTTTAGATGTAGGTCCTAAAAATAGTTTAAAGGACTATGAGTATGGGATGATAGCAGTGGGGTACCAAGGTTATACAGCTTTACCATCTTGCTTTTCCAGAAGAACTGCATTTGTGCAAAAGGATTCCAAACAAATTCTATCTGAAAATCCTTCTCAACTCTAAGCTTTCATGATACCAGGCCAGTAAGCACTTTGTTAACCAATATGCACATACTGTATATTTTTAAAAATTTACATAATTCACTTCTTAAATCTTAGAATTATTTATTTTCAAATGGTTCACTAATTTGGATTGAAATCACTTTCATTTGAGAATCTGAATCATTAAAATCTCCTAACATTAATAAACATGTAGCTCATTTCCAGGTTTCAGTGATCAGTAAAGTGAATCCAAGAAGAAAGTGTGACAAAATAGTCCCCTTCCTTCCAACTTTGATAGGATATCAGAATCTGAAATTATGCAACACTAGAAAAAAGCAAATGAATTAGCTACTTTTCCAAACTCTGATACCATACCAATCATTTCTTCCAATGTATGAATTACAATTAAGGTCACTTGAATTTATTAAACATAAGAATCTTTTCTAAACATGAAACATCAGGTAACAAACAGGAAATTCAGTTGATATTACAGAATTTTTTGCCCAAAAGTCTTACAAAAGAATCTTTTCTGTAACTTAAACTCTGAACTTTGACATTACATTTGATCTTTTTGTCTAAAGTGAGGCCAATATTATAGTTTCTGATTTGGGGGGTGGGGGGGGACACCCAAAGATATTATAAGATACTGTACACTTTTATTGATTTGTTACCACTGCATAGTACTCCAAGTAGCACTCCCCAGATCTCCACAACATTCTAGCACAGCTATGTGTAAACCTCCAAGAGGGGAATAATAAATGTTAATGTATTTTCATTTAGGAATATGCCAAGCTGATTTTTAACGATCGGATCCTCACATATTTATCTGATCCTCAAATAAACAGTAGTAGGTAAATAGCTATACTTTATGGAATTCACAACCTAATGGTTTATTTACTGAATAGATAGCTGTTAATCGCTCTTCAGTACATCGGAGTGCTTCACAAAAACCAAAACAACCATCCGAAATCGTTCATCCTTCGGGCGAAGGGAAAAGGAAGGAGTGATATGCCAAACACTCTTAATAACTTCTATAACTTTTAATAACAAATCACTGACTCACCTATTTTTCACAACCCTACAACCCCTCCTTTTTTTGAGGTACATATCCTTTCTTACAATTTGTAAATTGAGGTAAAAAGTTAAGTAACTTGCCAAAGTTACACAACCAGTAATCAGTGAAACTAGGGTGCAAACAGAACACGCTGGCTCAAGTTTTAGCTCCCTGCCACTACTCCTATTATACAGCTTCTTAATCTGCCTTACTCTTTAATATAGGATCAAAATTGAAAAAAAAAAAAAAAGCAGCTGTTCAAAAGTGAATAAGGGTCACCTTCACAATGTTAAAGTTGAAATTGTGCAAATAATGTGTATTAAAGGGCATAAAATGTACTATATGTGTGACTTAAGTACAGTAAGTACAAATTTGGCAACTTCGGTACAAACTCTAAGGGAAGAATTATATATCCATACCCGACCAATAACATTAAATTCTGAAAGTAGAAATAGTATAATTAGAAACTTCTTCCATAATCACCTTAAACCCTGCTTTGATGACCTGTCGGAACTTGAGGGGATTTGTTCCTTAGACTTTCTTACTTCTGCCCAATTCCAAAATTCCAAATTTACTGACCACTGGCATCTTTTTCCCCCTAGTACTTCGTAGTCTTCAGGAGACTTTTAACGTGCATGGCTCAAATCACCTGTGGTGTGGTCCAATTAAGTGATAAGGTTTTTTTTTTTTTTAAATGGAGAAATAAAACATTACATAGAAAAAAGTCATTCGAAGCAACGAAATACTAAGAAACAGAAAGACAATGGTGAGCGTAACGATCTGTGATTAGTAATATTAACAACTTACAACATTTTATCCATTTATGATGACTTACGAAGGCTTCTGGGCAGATAAGCTTATGAGGCAACGGACTAATAAAAATCATCCTGAGTCTAAGATGTTCCATATATTTAATCCTCTTGGCAAAAAGCTAGAGTAACAGGGGGGGAAACCGCAGGGAAGATATGCACAGATGACAGGCATGTGGAATGAGGGAGGGATGTTATGTAGGCTATGAGGCTGACACACTGGCAATGTGAAAGGTTTCTGGGCGCGACCAGGTCGTCGCAGTACCAACGCGGTTGTGTTTATTTACACCGTGTCGCCTGAAAGCCGGAAAGCTTCAACTGGACTGTTTCTAACACGGAGGAGAAAGGGGGGGGTCTACGCAACTGAACATCTGGAGAGGCAGACCGTCGACTGGGCCCCCGGGGCAGCCGACCAAACCCAGATCACTCCCTCTCCTACGGTCCTCCCGTTTGCGCACAAAGAACCGAGTGCTTTAGGTCAGTCCTCCGCCTCCTCCTACCCTAATTACCATGGCCTTAATTTCGGGATAACGAAGGCGAGAGGATGAGGTAGGAGAGGGAGGGGAGGAGCCCGGGGAGGTCGGCGTCTGAGCTCGCGAGGAGGCCTGGGCCGGAGCAGTCACAGGAATCGTAGGCTGGCGGACGCGCCTCGGCCGCCCATTCCGAGCGCGGCGCCTCTTACCTTCCGCCGCGGCCCCACCGCCTCAGCCTCGGTCTCTGCCGCCGCCAACACCGCCCCCCCTCAGGCCCCTCACAACGACGCAGCCCGCACCCGGAGGCTTCGCGGAGAAACCCCCGCCCCTCTTGCGCTCGGTTCCCCTCGCCTTTCCGGGGGTTTCCCTCGCTGCTTCTACTCCCGAGCGCCTTGAAGCCCCCTACTCCAGGCTCGCCTGTACTACCTGGATCCGCTTCTTGTGTCGCCTGCGTTCCGCCATGTTGGCCGCTCCGCCCGGTTCCCTCTGACGTGGAGCGAGGAGGGGGGGTGCTGGGTGGAAACCTCGCGAGAGCGGGCCGTGGGCCCGTTATGTAATCTGGCGACTGGCGGCTAGCGTCCGGCGCCGGGCACCCGGGGAGGGAGAAGGCCCGGGAGAGGCTGGGACCCGGCCGAACCTTGGTGACGCCTTCTCCCTCCTCTTCACTCGTCTCCTTTTGATGCGGGAACTGGAAATCTCCGGGACCAGAAGAAAATATGTGAAGTGGCTCCGAGAACAGAAGGGCTGGAAAGAGGCCTTGGTTCTCAAACCTGGCTGAGCATCTGAATCACCTGGGAACTACTAAAATACAGATTCCCGGGCCCCACCCCACTCCGGGCCAGTATGTTTGGGGTGGGGCCTTTTACAGAGATAGTATTACTAAGACCCGTGGAATCCAGACGTCTCTGTGGCTATCTTTTCAACGAGTCCTGACCCACCCACTCCCCATGTGTAAATTCTTTTAAACCCCATTTAAAAGATGGGAAAACAAATTACTGAGGGGCAGAGACATGAACTGATTTATCTATGTCTCCACAGTTGGTAGACCGCAGAATTGGGACCTAAGCTAAAATTTCTCTTACCATATGACGTACGAGGTAGTACGGCTCACCTAAAACAAAGTTTGGATTCTCCCTTCCATTTTCTGCCTTGCTTCTCAAAACTGACCTTTAGAATCCAAGAGTCGGAACCTAGGGAAGTACAAGCAACTAGTAAGATCAATGGGAGAAAGAGCCTAAGAAGTTGGGAGTGAATTGTTCTTAAAACTATTATTATTTTAGGGATTCTTAGTCATGCTTACACCTTACTTTCGAAATATACTGTCTCCTGGATTTCTCCGCTGAGTGTCCCAGTTAAAAATTACCACTTCATGGGGCACCTGGCTAGCCCAGTCTGTAGAGCATGGGACTCTTGATCTTGGGGTTGTGAGTTCAAGTCCCACCTTGGGTGTAGAGTTTACTTAAGGAAAGTAAAAATTAAAAGTAGAAATAAAAATCATCACTTCCCCCACAAAACCTGCCGCATTTGCTATATTTTAAAATTCTGATAACTTCATCACTGTTCACTCAGTTACTCATATGAGAAACTTTGGAGGTATCCCAGCCAGGCTTCTCTGTCCATCAGTCACCACTCCAATTGATTTTATAACTGAGATGTTTGGAATTCTTCCCTTCCTCACTATTCCTACTGCCGTTGCTTTGATGAGGTCTTTAGCATTATTACTACCTGAACTATTGTTGCAAGAGCCTCCTAATCATTCTCCCCAACTCTACCCCCTGTATGCTCCAAGCCATCTTCCACACCCCCACCCTATCGCTCCCCAATTGTGTACAGCATTCATGATGGCCAATGTTCACACAAGCCAAATGTCAAATTTCTTTTATTTAATATTTATATAAAAACAACTCAAACACTCTTTCAAGGACTCTATTTATATATTTGATGGTTGATGGAGGTAGCAGGGAGTCTATCCTAGTCACTTCTTGCTCTGATTTTCCTTTGAATTTAAAATCTCACTCCTGTCATTTGACTGTTCTTTCTTTCCCAAATGGGGAGCATTGCCTCTTCCTGTCTTTTGCCCAACAAAATTTTTCTTTACCCCTGAGCTCTGTCACTTCTTCTCCCTAGGGCTCTTTCTGAAAGTTAGATTTCTCTTGCTTCATAGAATAGAGAAGTGGAGGTCTTCACTTTTTACTGGATTCCTTTGGGCATATAGACTCATTATCATGCTTTACTAAACAAGGGGTTCTCCACTGTTGATTGCTTCTCTGGAGGACTGATGAATTGGTGGGGATTTGAAAAATTCAATTTCTTGGGTTCTACCATCAGAGTAATTGGAAGGAAATAGTATATAGACGTATATTCCTGGGGCTCTGGATGACTCAGTCGGTTTAGCTGCCAACTCTTGATTTCAGTTCAAGTTGTGATCTTGCCGTTTTCAAGATGGAGCTCCGAGTTGGGCTCTGCTTGGGATTCTCTCTCTCCCTTTCTCTCTGCCCCTCCTGTGCTCTTGCTCTCTCTTTCTTACTCAAAACAAATAAAAACAATATATTTGCATTAATCAGACTTAAGTAAACTGGAAAATGGTACATTCATATTTTTGTTTTAAATAACACTTTCTCTGGGTCCACTTTATATGTTAAACATAGATGTGTGACTAAATCAAAAAGAAAGGAATTATAGGGACATATAGCAAATAGAGGCCAGGCCCTTTTCGGACATGGTTTTTATAAGAGCATTTAAAAATATGTAGCTGGGGTGCCTGGGTGGCTCAGTCAGTTGAGCATCTGACCCTTGATTGCAGCTCAGGACATGATCTCACAGTTGTGAGATCGAGCCCCACATCTGGCTCTGAACTGAGCATGGAGCCTGCTTGGGATTCTCTGTCTGCCCCTCCCTCACTCTCCCTCAAAATAAGTAAATAAACTTTAACAAATAAAAATAAAAACTAAAAATGTGTAGTTAATGTCGATGACTTAAAGTTGTTATCACAAAGAAAAATAAATGTAATATAAATATATTTAATATAAAATAAATATAAGCCCCATTTCTTGAAAATTGATTAATATTTTAAAATTAGTTGATTATTTAGACTTCTAGCATAAATAAGAAATGGCATGAATAAGACACTGGAAAACAAGCATTTTTGTTTTGAAAAAGTACTATATATTTAACATGCTAATATTTTTAAAAATATTAAATATTTTTATGATTAATATTAAAAAATCACTTTGTCTTTTTAACTGAAATAGTAATTATTTTGTCTTTTCAAACACAAATATTAGCAGTATCATTCTCATTCAGACACTGGATTTCCTTATCTTCACTTTATTAGTTAGGGTTCAGTGCATAAAAGAGAAACTAATCTAGGTATTTTAATAAGAAAGGAACTTCCAGGACCCCTGTGTGGCTCAGTTGGTTAAGTGTCCAACTCTTGATCTTGGCTCAGGGCATGATCTCATGGTTCATGGGATGGAGCCCCGTGTCAGGTTCCACACTGATAGTGCGGAGCCTGGTTGGAATTCTCTTTCTACCCATCTCCAGCTCACACTGTCTCAAAATAAATAAATAAACATTTAAAAAAATAAGAAAGGAACTTAACTAGGGGAATTTGATGTTTCCCAAATCGTTGAAAGGCTTGGGGCTGCCCGAATGACTGCTAGAACTCTGCAGCATAGACCAGTTAGGGAAATCTCTATCTTTGGGGAGTCAGGAATCCATAATTAGCAATACTGAGTCCAAGAAACTACTTGGATAACTGTTCTGTTAGGAAGCCAGCATCAGAGTTGTTGCCAGCACTGCTACAACTGCCTCTTAATTCCCACAATCAAGACTGGACACTGCAGTGAAGCTGTAGAAAGACCTTGTAACTCCATGACCTTGCCTGCCAGCAGAGTAAGGCCAGCAGCAGCAGGAAGATGGCTTCATTACTTTTGTCCTGATATCCTGCCATGACATTGAATTAGAACCAGAACTCTAATCATAAGGGAATCGGGAGATGAAGGGTTTAAGCTTTCTATCTTCTGCTGTGTGCTAGTTAACCATATTCAACCACTATCTTCTTCCTTAGAATCACCTAGCTCATGCCTACCTTGCCTCCTTCATCTTTGACACTGTAAGACTGTTGCAGGGTTGTCGAGCACAATGGCCAAGAAAGAATACTTGAGACATTTTCTGGTGCAACTTAGTAAGGTTATTTAAGCAGCACCAGGACAGGACCCATGGGCAGAAAGAGCTACACTTCTACTGTATGAAGCTGGTGGTTATATGCTTAGTGCTCAAGGTAGAGGGGATGTACAGGGAGTATTAGATCACATCTTCTTTGAATTTCTATTCATAAATAACTTTAGTAAGATTTCTCTGGTGCTTATCATTCAGTTCGATATTAACTATTGGTGAGATACACAGACAGTCATGAGATCCTTTAAGAATGTAGCAACCAATGTGTATTTGATCCTTATCAAAACTATGTAAGCCATAGGTCAGCCTTCTAGGCTAAAGGCGAGCATTTTTCTGCTTCCATCCCTCATCAAGACCACGCTTCTCCTCCTACTCCCTCATCCCCCCACGTGTACTTTCACACTCACATGTTTACTGTTTTTCCCCCTTTCCACTTGCCATATCCTTCAAGGGTCAGGTAACAGGTCACCTCCACAGTGACCCCCCTCCCCCGGGAATTCTCTCTTCAGCAGACTCCTGTTTCTTTCTCTGGCTCCTATAACATTTTGTGCACTCATTGTTAGTATATAAGTTCACATTAAAATTTGTTTTCTTTCTGTAAGACCGTGAGCCATTCAGACTCAATGTCTAGTCCAGTGCCTACTTCATGTAATGTCTAAATAGGGTGCCTGTCTGATTGGATAGGGGACCCAAATGTGGAGCGACCGTCGAGTGGAAGCCAGTGGCACTGGCAGTGAAAGAAAAGAATTCACCTGACACAGAACAAAGGAGGTAGAAGATGACTGAATATACCGCAAGGGAGCAGCGGGCAGGGCAGCAGAGAGGCTGTCCACAACAAGGCAGTGGGTGGGGGCTGTTTTGAAAGGGGGAAGGGGAGGAGGTATGGCAACCTATGGAATTCTCCCTTTTTTGGTAACTGTGCCTGATTGTAAATAGCCCATTGATGGGTTAGGGTCTATGGGTATTTTGAGGTGGAGCACCTGATTGGTCTGTTTCAGCCAGGTGGCCACTTGTGGGCCCTTTCTACATTTCATTGCTCAAGCCTGTTTGCCTACAAGCAGCCTCTATGTTCCCTCCCGACAGATCGACAATGACAAATCTTCGGCATTTGGGTGGAGGTCTCATCTTCAGTAGCTTCTTCCTGCTGAATGATGAGTATATAGACGTTCCTACCTAAACTTGTTGGTCCATCAGGGGTTCTGTGAAGTTATGGAGGGGACCCTCTGATGGTATGGGCTGGAATCCCTGTTGAACCATCATTCCTATATGGAATTGTTGGATTCTGGAAGAGACAAATTTAACAAAGAGATTAAAGAGAGCAGGACCAATAATTAGGAGCATCAGTATTGATGCCAGGAGTCCTAAGAAGGGAAGTAGTCAGGATAGCTATGAACAGGTTTCTTTTTAGGAAAACCATCCTTGTGTTGCATGGTCCCAGAAGGAGGAAGCTAAAAGAAGGTTACAATGAGAAAGACAAAGCTTAGCTTAAAAAGTGGTCATGATTGTATTGTGAGAGCAAAATAGCAAGGGGGAAACAGTTCCAGGTAAGTTATGATTTCTGAACTAGTAAATGTGGAGAGATCCTCCTGAAGGGAAAGGTCGAGAATGAAGTCTTGGAATTGGGAAGGAGAAATCATGAGTTTCAGAAGGAAAGAATTCAGGGAATTTTTCTAAGATAATATCATAGAATGATTAAATGAAAGAGAGTGGGGATTGGCAAGGGGCCAGATTTATGGGCCTCTAGGTCTCTGGTGTGTATCACCCAAGTCTTGTTTGAGTAACAGGCATAGATCTCCAATTGGCTCACAAGTGTACTTGGCAGAGGGCGCCTCATCTGGGGATGGGATGCTCTTGATTCTGGAAAGATGGATCCACAGGGAGAAGCCATGAAGTTTTATCGCTGTTGGGAGTGATCAAGAGAACTTGATAGGGCCTGATCCAGACAGGTTTGAGTGGCTTTTTGTCCTGTGAAGGAGTCTTAAGGTATATGCAATCCCTGGATATAAGTTTTGGACGTATGTTACCTAAGAAAGGAGGAGTCAGATTTTGGACTGTACCTGTTTGGTAGTCAGTTTGTCCTAGGGATATAACATACAGTGTAATTAGAATAACAAGAATTAAAAGAAGCCCAACTAAGCTGACAGATCTTCCTCTAGTCCAGGAGTTTAACCAATCATTAAAGTAAAAAGAGGGATAGTTTAAAACACCTATTTGAGTACCCATGTCAGTTAGAAACGCAGAAATATTTTCGTGGTAATCTGGACTATATACATAACCCTCTGTTTTAATAAAGCATAGGTTCCTCTTTCAGATGCAGTCAGGATACCAAGGGCCATTCAATTTGGAGGGCTATCTTTTGGATTTGTGAGTCACTGACTGCCTAATGAGCTTAGTTAAAGGTGGCTGCTGTATACTTGGCTAAAGCCTCTCCTTGTGATTTTACATCACTAGAGGCAGCTCCTGGGACAAATCAAGAAGCCCTCTGCTTGATTTCTAGCCTTAATGATATTCTAATTATGAGGAATCACTGACAAGTGGGAGAAGACTTGTCTGGGGATATGGGCATCCCCAAGTGCATTATCCTATTCAATCCAATCTTAAGGTAAGTGGGGCCACCCATTGTTTCCCTGAATCTACAGTTAACCCCATGGAGTGGGGTATGCTCTGGATTTTAAGGAACTATTTTGTCATCCCAGACACAGAATTGGTCAAGGTGATAGTTGAGTTATACAATTGACAGGGAATCCATTCCATTTTCCAGGTGTTCAAACAATCATACGTCCATGGGATCCCCATAGAATAACAAGCATGAAGATTGTCTATACATGAGCTATGGTGGCGATTTCTCTGAAGTTTCCCTCAAGTTGTCTAGCTTAGGCAGAAAATAAGCATTTCAGGACAATCAGAACTAGAATTTAACATTTGCAAAGGTGTTTTATTGAAACATAATTTTTTCTTTAAAATCACCCTTATTTATAGAGATAGCCAAATTAAGACTAATTGGTTTTAAAAACAAGTCCAATTTTAACAAACTCGGCCAAAGTTTTTACATAAACTCAGCAAGAATAGTGATTGATCATATAGATCTTCTAAAATCTGTTTTGCTGGAACTTCTCATAAGGAATCTAGATTGAACTTTTAGTAGCCTCTGTAGGCCACCCAAATACTTGTCAGACATGCCTGCAATACCTGTAGATTTGGATGAATTTCCCCTCTTGAGGTCTCCAAATATCCTGAGGTCCCTGCACCTGCCAGGAAGTGACATTCTTTACTCACCTGGTCAGGCTGCTGGGAACTCTGTAAGCAAAGTATCAGGCCAATATTTCCAAGGTGCTTTGTGGCTCCATGTTTTATAAAGGTTTATAAAGGAACCTTAGTTCCTTAAAGCTGTTTGGTCATATCAGAGTCTATGCAAGCCTCTCTCAAATATGACATTCCAGTCAAAGCCTTGGTAAAATAACCAATGTTTCCAATGATGTCCTGTTGCAAGGAGAACAGATTCTTACTGAACTTATGCAAATAACTATGATTGTCAAGGGAAAAAGAATACTCACTGAGTTTCTGAATTCTGAGGGTTCATGTCGAGAGAAAAGTTAAATGCCTCAGTTGGTTCCTAAATGAATACTTCTGTAAGTCACAGATCTGGAAGAGCAAACATTAGAGAGCCAGCAATGTTTCAAATAAGTGTCACAAAACTATAATTCTTAGCCAGTTTGAATGCAGCTTTAGTTAGTTTTAGTTTCCAAAATTCTTACTCATTTTAACACTTTAATAATCAGAATATCAGGTGATAACCTAATACCAGAACATAATATACCAAATAAACAAGCCTAACTTATCAAAGAGACTTTGTTTACAATTTAAATCTCAGGGAAGTTTGTTAAAAAATCTTAGAAAAGCACAAGACTAAGTAGGATTACAGCTAATCAAAGACCTGATAAAGACAAAACATAGAAACTGGTTTTTCTGGGCAGATTAAAAAAAAAACAAACTTTGTTTACACTTTCTTATCAAGAGCAGACCAACAATCCAAGAAAACTTTTTAATTTTTTTAACGTTTATTTTATTTTTGAGAGAGAGAGACAGAGTGTGAGCAAAGGAGGAGCAGAGAGAGAGGGAAACAGAGAATCTGAAGCAGGCTCTAGGCTCTGAGCTGTCAGTACAGAGCCTGACGTGGGGCTCAAACTCACAGACTGCGACATCATGACCTGAGCTGAAGTTGGACGCTTCACCAACTGAGCCACCCAGGCGCCCCAAGAAAACTTTTATTAACAGAGAGAAAGCAGCATTTCAATCTTATACCAGTGTACTTTTAAAATTCATTCATTCATTTCTTGGGGCGCCTGGGTGGCTCAGTCAGTTAAGAGTCTGACTTTCGCTCAGGTCATGATGTCACGGTCTGTGAGTTCGAGCCCCGTGTCCGGCTCTGTGCTGATGGCTCAGAGCCTGGAGCCTGCTTTGGCTTCTGTGTCCTCTTTTCTCTCTGCCCTTCCCCCTCTTGCACTCTCTCTCTCAACGATAAATAAACATTAAAAACTAAATAAAATCCATTCATTTCAATCTTAGTCTGTCCTGACCATGCATAAAATTCCTTTCCAAAGACTTCCCTTCATAAACCTTCTACAATTCTCCTTTACATTCAGATTTTTGTCACAAGCCATTTCTCTGCAAACAATCAGTCTCATTTTAGAACAAAATTACTTCTTTTACCTTCAACAAAAATGTATTCCCGTTCCTTATATCTTTCCTACACATCTCCTATTTTCCTACATACAGAGTTATTTCCCCTTATTTCCATCAGTCTAATTATTTAGCAGAATTTTAACTCTTAGAAATCTTAGTCTCCAGTGAAAACTAGTAACCAACTGTAAACTATTAAATCAGAATTCTGTGGATGGCAAATTTATGAATTGATTGATTGATTAATCAAATTGATTAATTGATTTATGAATCAATTAAACACAAAGCATGTTTTCCAGCAGACTCGAATATCCTTAAATGTAAGATGTCAAAAGCAGATAAACCTTATGTTTAGTAATCAATGCTTTAGCATTCCGTCCTATTTGGAAAAGACCTAGATGTCCAATGAATTCATCCAATTTATCATTTAAGCAAACTTTAAAGTTTCAGGTTACTTTGAAATCTATCTTAACAATTACTGATGAAAACTTTGAGATAGACAAACTACCCATCATTTTAAGTCATCTTTTTGCTAACAAATGACAACAGAGATCATGAGCTTATTTAACCTTCAACAAATTTTGGTAGAATAAAAGTTTCAGTTAGCTTAAATACTGAATTATGTTCCACCTGGGTCCACTTAAAAGTCAATCAATTTGTTTCCCATTGCCAATTTTTACCTGGGGCACCTGTGAAGAAATCTGAAGTGGGTGGTGTAAGTCCAAGGGGGTGCTCTTTGCTCATAGACAGCAAGGGGAGGAAGGGAGTTCATGGTGTTTGAGGCACCAAGGATGGTGTAAGAGCCAGATTTGCAGGCCACACCCAAAGTGGTGCAAAAACAGAAGGAGGGGTAGGGAAGAGGCTGAAGAGGTGAGGTGCTGCCTGAGGGCAGAGAAAAAGGACTCCCGGTTCTAAAGCTTGTAAGCTTGGACAGAAGAACAAACACCATGTTGGTTTTTTTTTTGTTTTTGTTTTTGTTTTTTCCCCATTAACAAGTGAAAATGGGTAGTCCATGCTGGGCCAGAGAAGCCGGAGAACTTCCCCAAAACAAAAGTGGCAGCTGCTTGGAAATATTCCTTCAAGTCCCCTTCCTGGGGTAGACTAACCACAGCTGACTCCAGATATCATAGTCATTAACATGAGATATGAATGAGGGGGAAGCTGCCAGATAATAGCAAGAATATTCTGGATTTATCAGGAGGAGGAATAGTCAGAGAGTCATTGGCCAATATGTCAGGAGGTGTCTGGTTTGCAGCCAAATACATTCTGCAAGAGGCTCCTAGATCGAGGTCCTGATTCAGGGTCACCAAATCAAGCAAGACACATATGGGACTTCTGACCATTTGGAGGAATTCTAGCAAAAGAAGTCACACTGGAAAATAGTATTATAGGAAAGAATTCCATGGGAGGGCCATACCTCTTGACCTGGGAGTTTATAGTGAGGCTGGGAAACATCCTCAGGCCTTGGGGTCAAGTTTGATCTGGCTTTAAGTACATAACCCAAAGATGAGTGGAAAGCAAAAGAGGGGGTTTGTCCCACAGTGGGAAAGACCGACTGCCGATTTCCAAAGGGGCATCCCACGAAAGGGAATGGAGCTCTGACTGGTGGTCACAATTTCAGTCGGATTGTCCTGCTGACCTGAAAAAGGACGAGACCTAATACAAGGTGACTGACTCTTTGGGGCCCTTTGGGGCTTTGTATCCTTAAAGTAACCTTGGCAAGAATTCGTCAGTTTACCCGACGAGAAGAAGTCCAGAGAAATTCCTGGAGAGTCTGGGAAGAGTCCGAGACTGGCAAAGAGTCCGAGACTGGCAAAGGCTCCTTGGGCAGTGTTCCCCCAAGTGAGTGGGGGGGGGGGGGGGGAAGAGGCGCGGGGAGGGGGAGAGGGCAACAAAGTCTTTAAGCCTCGGAACCTTGATTTTGGCTGCGGTCCTGATCTCAGGGTTCATGAGGTGGAGCTGCGTAGGTAGCACCTTGGTTGGGATTCTCTCTCCCTCGGTCTCTGCCCCTCCCCGCCACCAACTTTTGCGCCTGCGCACTCGCTCTGTCTCAAGATAATTAAACATTTTTTAAAAAGTACTAAGTTCCTTTCCTAAGCTATCCTTTGTAAGAAAACGGATTGGGGAATGTCTTGATTTTTAATCTCCCAGCTGGAAAACTTTCCTTTTTCATCCACCTTCTACCCAGGAATTGCTGATCCGAAGGTCAGTGTATTTAGTACTCTATTGTCATAATAAAACAATGCCCAACAGAGATCTCATATTGTTACAAGGACAGACCGGAATTACCTAAGAATTTTCACATACAGTTGCCATTCTGACATTCAAGTATTGGTAACAAAATAAATGCTGAAAGCTTAGAGTGTGCTTTTAAGAAATGCCTGAATAATTCTACACATGACTAATCAAAGGAGAAATTTGCTTGTGTAGTCTTAAATTCCAGAGTGAAGTTACTTCTTTTAATTAACATGTATGCTTTTATTGTGTCCACAAACCAATAGTGTAATAAACGAATTTTGCTCAGTCATGGTTTTTAAAATGTATTATTTTTTTAAACTATCCATTTTGAAAAACTTTCAGACTTATGAAAAAGTTGCAAAAAATAATATCAAGAATTATCATCTACTCTTTATCCAGCTTACAGATGTTAACATTTTATATAACCACAGTACCATTTTCAGGGCAGGAAATTATTTTGACAATACTACCTAATTATCTATAGACCTTATTCAAATTTTGTCAGGTCCTACTAATGTTTTTTTTTTTTTTTTATTCTGCTCAGGATCCAACCCAAGATCCTGCATTGGATTTAGCTTTCACGATTTATTAGTCTTTAATCTTAAAAACAATCCTCAATTTTTCTTTGTGTTTCATGACTTTGACTCTTTGGAGGGTACTGTCCAGTTAGAATGTTGCTCAATTTTGGTTTGTCTGATATTTCCTCAGGATTACATTCAGATGACACATTTTGGGCAAGAATATCACAGACATGACATTGTGCCTCTCAATGCATCCTATTGGGAGGAACATGTTTGATGTGTCCCATCACAGGTGATGCTAATCACTTAAGGTGGCATCTGCCAGATTTCATCACTGGAAAGTTACTGTCTTCCCTTTGAAATTAATAAGCACACTTTGAAACTATGTAAATATTTTTGCTTTTCATCATACTTTTGCCCACTCATTTTAGGGTCCATTAACCCTAAAATAACTATGACAATTGTGTTTGCCAAATGGTAATTTCCTGTTTCCATCATTCCTTCTACATTTATTAATTGGGATACTGCTGCAAGGAACAGTTTGTTTATTTATTTATTTATTTATTTAGTTAGTTAGTTAGTTCTCAATTTGGCTTGACTCTCTGGAGACCATCACTTAGGAATGGGCTGTGGATGTAATTTTTGGGAACTATGCTCTCTATTCCACCCCACAAGAACTACTCCCTTTTGTGCTATTTATGCAGTTGTATTGTTGCGGCGGGGGGGGGGGTCTGGAAAAGAGCTCGTGGGGTTTTGTAGAGAGGACCTAGGGAACATCTCTCATTATGAATCTGTTTATATCCACTCTTCTACATCAGAGCTGAACATCTTTGCTAGAAAAAGACTTTGAACTCCATGATAGCATATCCAATACGTGTGATGGATTGGCAGGGTGCTCACCGGAGGAGGAATGTGAGGCATGAGAGCAATAGGAATGCCTTATATGAGAAGAAAGAGCCTGGTCAGGGAAGTCAGACCCAGAAACAGAGCTTCAGAGGGGGTGGAGATTGTAGTACTTACCTAAGCACAGACCTCTGGCAGTAGGTGTGACCCTTGGCAAAGGTTGTTTAGTGTACTAATTAAAATAACTGTGAAACAAAATGCACTGACACTTTGGATTCAGGCAACTTTCCCATGGGACCCTGTACTGCTGCTCCTGAGTATCACCCAGAGGGAGTGATCTCCCCCTCACTTTCTAACGTCAACATTTGGACCTGTAACCTCAAGGACAACATTTCACTTCCAACTCCACCAGACCAGCCGCAGGGCTCTAGCTCAGGGACACTAGATGTAGCTCCAGGCATTAAGTTTCTGATCCACCAGTGTGCAAGGCACAGCTACGGGTGCAGGAGCAGTTTCAGTTCTGTGTGTCACTTCTATGGAGACATCAGCCCCTGGGGTTGGAATCCTAGCCAAACTTACCAGAATGGCAAATAATGGGCATAACTGACTCATATGGTCACATGTAAGAGCCCGAGGATTCTAGCAAATTTCCAGAAATAAGGACACTGTTAAAAATTGGGCCTCTTACAGATAGTTCAGCAAGTGGGACTGAGATACTAAGATTTAGATGCTAATATCAATAGGGCTTCATTTGTACCTGTTGTCTTCAGATAGTGAGACAATAGGATCTAGAGTTAAAACAATAATTTGCCTTAGCCTACTTAGTCTTCAGAATGCACACATTAGCTATTTCCAACCCAGGAAACACACAGATCTTCATGAAACACTATCCTCCTGTTGCAAGTGAATAATAGGAACTGTGTCATCCTGATTCAGTTCTTTTTCTTCTACGTGACTTTAACTCTGCTAATCCAAGATCCAGATGATGAGCTTTAAAAAATTTATAAGGGACCCAGAGGCAATTGTGGCTACTATGCAGCTGAGTGCCCACTTACCAGAAAAATCTAACATAGGGCAAGGCATGGACAGTCCTGACTGAAAACCTTTCTTTCAGTAAGCTCGGAAAATTAGAGAGACAAAGTAAAGAGAATCCGAGGAACAAGTTACAAAGGTATGTGAGATTTTCCATTTTGTGAGCGCATTTGGTGCTTCTTTTGCTTTCCTAGATCCCCTTTCCACCCTTCAGTGGATTGCTTTGAGATCAGGAGGCCACATCAGTGGTCTCCCTCCGCCTCAGCGCTCGGTTTACATTCAGCCAATGGAGAGTGCTGGCAGGAGATTGGAGGGTAGGAAGAGAGGGTCAGGTAGTCTGCTGGACTGCTTCCCTGCTGGGAGGCAGTGGTCTGTTTGTGTCCTTGGCTGAAGATCACAGCTCTTGCTAGGTGGTCCTCTCCATTCAGATCTCTCAGTTGGGGTTCTGGAAACAGTCTCCTCCCCTTGGCCCTTGAGCTTTAGGCTTAAGGTAGTCTCCAGATGCTACTAGATAGAGAAGACACAGGCATAGAGCTCTCTGGAACAAAGAGACTCAGAAGTGAGGCAATGCTGGATGCCAGTGGGTGGTCTGGCTTGATAATGGAAACACAGGGCGGGGAGGGAGGGGAAGTCAGTCTCTCCTCTTCTCCTCTTCAGGAGGTAGAGTATGAACAGGTACCTCCAGCAGGCATTTTTGCTACTTCCTACAGGGCAAGCCTTACTAATTAAAATTATACTGATATTTCCCACCTATCACACAAGCAAAGATCAAAAGTTTTGATAAAACTGTTGGCAAAAGTGTGGGCAGGCAGTAGGCACTCACCCCATTGCTGGCAACAGTGTAATACTTTGTTACATTAAAAAAAGAAGAAAGCCAAGCGTATGTTAATGCTTTCATGAAGGGGGAGGGGGGAGAGGAGGGTAAAAGAATATATGTACATTTTTGCTTGTTATGGGAGGGTGATTAGTAGCTGGAAAACAGGATTGGAGCAGAGGTATAACATTGTATACCTTCTTGAGCCATGTGACCTTATTTTTTTTTAATTTTTTAATGTTTATTTTTGAGAGACAGAGAGAGACAGAGCATCAGTGGGGGAGGGGCAGAGAGAGAGGGAGACACAGAATCTGTTGGCTCCAGGCTCTAAGCTGTCAGCACAGAGCCCGATGCGGGGCTCGAACTCATGGACCACGATATCATGACCTGAGCCAAAGTCAGACGCTCAACTGACTGAGCCACCCAGGCACCCCATCACTAATTCTTTTTTAACTATAAAATCCAGGGTTTAGAAACAAAAGGAGTAGGACCAGCAGCAACAGCGACTGTCACTGAAGACAAGACTGCTTTCCTCGCCGCAGTGGGAGCAGCACTGGCTCCCTACCGCCACAGGAACCGGAGGGCCCAGGTGTTAAGCCCCCATCCCATTTGGTGGCCACAGCAGTGATAACTGGATCGGCAAAGCCTGACCTAGACCCCAGGAGTCAAAGACAACACTTCCGGCCAGGCCTGGCACTGTGGTGTGATGAGTGGAGGGGCAAAATGTCCCAAGCTAGAGGAAATGAGTAAGAAGTGGGTACATTTCAGTCATATTGGGAATGGACAGCTCTGTTCTGACTGATCATTTGGAAAAAAGCGGACACTGGAGGTGGTGAGGTCCAAAGCCCTGGCGCACTTGAGTGGACAGGCTTCCAGGAGCAGGGATCCCCCAGCGTGGTCCTCCTCAGTCCCCTAGCACACTTCACCGACCCTCCACTTAGGCAGGTGAAGAGGCGCGGGCATGAAGGAGACCCTGCACAGCCCAGGTTCTGTTGGAAACATCTCATTTCTTAAATGTTCTCCAGGAATTAGTGTGGGTTTGAAAAATGGCTCCAAGCTTGATTGGCAAGAAAGAGTAGGTGTGATGGTCCTAACTCTCTTCACCCAGACGCTTGAGTTACCAATCTCTTTCCTGTCTGAACCTGTTTTGATATTAGGATTTCTTTGATTCATTTGTTAGGTTCCTTTACCAGACAGAACTCATCACTCACAGATAGGTGAACAGCTGTTCTCTGCTTGTGACCTTGGGAATGGGGAGGGCAGGAGAGGCAGGTATTTTGTTAATGACACAACAAAGTGTAAAGCCATGAAACAGGGAGCCTTAGACAAAATTACAACATTCACCTGAGAATTTGACTAAAAATTAATAAAAGCCACACATAGAGAAATGTTTTTATCATTCTATTTTTTGTGTTGATTTTCACGCCTTCAGTTTTCCCAACTTAGCCATGAAAATGCGCTTTTCTGTTTTTTGAGTAAACTCTACCCCCAATATGGGACTTGAACTCACAACCCCAAGATCAAGAATTACATGCTACTGGGGCACCTGGATGGCTTAGTCGGTTCAGCATCTGACTTCAACTCAGGTCATGATCTCATGGTTGGTGAGTTCAAGCCCCATGTTGGGCTCTGTGCTGACAACTCAGAGCCTGGAGTTGCCTTTGGATTCTGTGTCCCCCACTCTCTCTGCTCCTCCCTACTCATGCTCTGTTTCTCTCTCAAAAATAATAAACAAACAAACAAAAAATTGTATGCTACTGACTGAACCAGCCAGGCACCCCAGCCATGGAAGGTGTCTGTAGGCTGATTTCCTACAGATTTTCAGTTTTTAGAAAATAAGCAAACAAAACCAGATTTTCATACTAGAACCTCAAAGGCTAGTTCCTGGCTCCTTTCTTCACTAAAAAGTAAAAAATTTACACACATATATGTGTGTGTGTATTTGGGTAGAAACACAGATAGGTGATAGATCATAAGATTTTAACTGCTAGGGATCCTATACATCGATACCTTCATTTCACAGACTAGAAGGTGGAGGCTTAAAGAAGTCAAATGAGAAATACAGTGGCCCAGTTGGAATTCAAACTTAGATCTTCCAACTCCGAATTAAGGGCTTCTCCACTTGTAACCCCTTTCACGGGGGGGTTTTCTGAAGGACTTAGTAAATACTGTGGTTTCTTGAGGGTTTCAGATAAATGTCAATACCTGGAATTCCTTTGGCAAACACATGGGAACAGATGTGGTGCAGAAGTTGCTATATTATTTCCAGCAGCAAAAGAAAAAAAAAAAAGAGCTGGTTTGGATGCCCAAGTATTCATCCTTTTACTGAATACCTACTCAGGCAAGTTTGTGCTAGGTTCTACGAGAAATGAAAGATGAATAAAATTAATGATGTATAAAGATACTCAAAAGAATATTCACAATAAGATCCCAGAGAGAGAGAGAGAGAGAGGGAGAGGAGTGACCAAACTTTGAAAATACACCAAAAGGTTAACCAAGAAATGGAAGAATTAAAGGCTACTCCCTTCCACCTCCTTTTTGGGGGGGTGTGCTGGAGGCAGGGGTAATTTTAAATTTCTGTATTCTGCATAACAAACATGCATTACTTTTGGAATAAGAAAAAGAGGTTGTTTTCAATTTAAAAAATTGACTAAGAGGGGTGCTTGGGTGGCTCAGTCAGTTAAACATCCGACTTTAGCTCAGGTCACAGTCTCGCAGTGATCTCACAGTTCGTGGGTTCGAGCCCTGTGTCGGGCTCTGTGCTGACAGCTCAGAGCCTGGAACCTGCTTTGGATTCTGTGTCTTCCTCTCTCTCTCTCTGCCCCTCTCCTGCTCATGTTCTGTCTCCCTCTGTCTCTCAAAAATAAATAAATTTATTAGAATTAAATTGAAACAAAAATTGATGAAAATATGCTGTGTGAGTTCTTCAGAGAGCCAAGTGGGCTGTGCTTAGGTGTTCTTAACTCCCAGGCCGAAGTGTCCTTAGGGGTCTCAAGTCTCCCACGAAACTGCGGCTTCCAGGAAGCCCTGGCTGGAGGAGACCATGACCAGGGACGGCATTGTTCCTATATTCAAATGGCCCTATCTTACTCCATCTGCCACCTCTTAGACATCAAGTGCCTGGCACTAACTCTCATGGTCACATCACTTGCTATATCTGTCCATGCTAAAGAAGGGCCAAACTGCTGTCATTGGCATAGCATGGAGCAACAAGGACACACTCACTGATTACCCAAGAAAAAAATAAATGAGAGTCAAAAACATTTTAAAAATTATTTTCTAACTTAGAGAGTGTAAATGATTTTTTAATTTATTTTTTATTTTTTTATTTTTTTATGAGGTCAGCTGTGTTAACTGCCATGTAAGTATTTCAGTTTAATGAGGGCAACTGTGTCCATTGTACAGGGGAGAAACAAAGTTCTTAAAACAATGGGAAACTTTTAAGCATACTTTGTTATTTTGTTCTTGACCTTTGACATGCTAGTATTATTAGAAACATTGTGTGCACAGTGAAGGTTTTTTCATTTCAAAAAAGTAAACTTGGTGTATGTTTTGCTGTCCTTGGTTAAAATCATTTACTGGTAGTGCTCCTGGCCTTCCTCAATCTTTCCGTTATCCAAATTCAGCAGGAGAAGCTAGCATGTGGGAAGCATTTGGGCACAGAGCAGTATAGCAGTTGTGTCACAGAGCATCAGAATTGACATACCATCTGAAAACAAGATAACTGAAGCAAGCTACTATTTTTAAATAAAACATTTTTATGTTTATGAAAAATGTTTGAATCTTCACAAGAATTCTTGCATTGTATTGTTATTCTTTATCCTAAATGTTTATTTTATTTTATTAAGTTTATTTATTTATTTTGAGAGAGGTCATGGGTTTGGGGGGAGGGGAGAGACAGAGAGAGAGAGAGAGAGAGAGAGAATCCTAAGTAGGCTCTGCCCTGTTGGCATGGAGCCTGACTTGGGGCTCTATCTCACAAACCATGAGATCATGACCTGAGCCAAAATTAAGAGTTGGACACTTAACTGACTGAGCCACCCATGTCCCCCCCTTTATCCTAAATTTTAAAACAAAGCCTTGATTTATGAATTACATATTTCAGAGTCAGTAATCATAAGCAGTAATGCAATCAGACTATTCATTCTGGAAAATTCTCCACAAGGGAAGCAGTACTTAGAATTTGTTCTGTGGATGTCATTTGCCGAACATACCGGTGAGTATAGGCAAAGGCTGGTGAATAATGATTTTTTATGCTTCAGGCATGGGAGCAGTCATTAGGCCAGAAATAAAGAGTTTTTCCAGATGCTCCCACGACTAAAAAGACAGCAGCCTTTTATAGATTTGTCCTTTGGGGTGGCTGATATCTCTCTTAGTTACAACCTGTACAATCAGATGTTGGTTGATTCATTCTAAATCCTGTGCTTTGAATCTTTGTGTGTTTAGTGGCAAACCATTGGTATTAATATAAAGCACTAAGGACCAACCTAATTTAGGAAAAGCTGAGTGTTAAAGGATTTGAAACCTGGTAACTTACCATAGTAATTACAATCTCATGAAACAACGAACCATCTGATCACCATCTAATTCATAAAAAAACCTAAACAACAAAACCTCACATGGACAAAATTACTTTTGGATATTCTGTTTTTGTTTTTTTTAATTTTTTTGATGTTTATTTATTTTTGAGAGAGAGAGAGAGACAGAGTGTGAGCAGGGGAGGGGCAGAGAGAGAGGGAGACACAGAATCCAAAGCAGGCTCCAGGTTCTGAGCTGTCAGCACAGAGCCCGACATGACGCTTGAACTCCCGAACCGTGAGATCATGACCTGAGCTGAACTCAGATGCCTTACCGACTGAGCCATCCAGGAGCTTATACTTTTGGATATTTTGAATGAATTTATTTCTATTTATTCAGTGTCTGGGGACCTAAATGTGTATCTGATAAGAAAATGTTGCTTTGGTAGAAATCTGTAATTGGAGTCTTAAAGATATCAGGGGAACTGTTTTCAACTATTATTTATCAAATGTTCCAATGCTCTTTGTAAACACTCATAATTTCCATCAAGTAGGTGAAGGAAAACTGCAGCAAATTATCAAGGCAAAGCACAGCACTGCATTTGACAGAACTCCAGCAAATATTGTGTTTTCTTCATAGGACTTGTTGTATTTGTTATGTGATATCAAAAAACAGGTTGACAGGCATATTATCTGCCTGGCCCATACAGACAGCTCTGAAATTTCTAGTTCTGCAGGACATTTTGCAGTGTTCAGAGAGCAGGTGAATGGCATTTCTAGTTTGTGATTCAAGGCAGCTGGTGGCACAGCCTATCTTAGAAAAGAAAGAGGCTTCCAATGTACAACAGACACAGAAAGTTTGCCTTATGGATTCTGCACCATGTGTCCAGTTAAGTTCATCAAAGAGCTCTACAACAGTATGGAATAAAGACTTAGAAGTGCTTAAGGCAGAATTTGAGGACCCAGGTAAGTAGAGAGAAGAAGCAGAATGGATTGCAGACAATAAAAGGAAGACTATTTCAGTGCTATGTGATAAATATAGCTCCTAGATTCTGTATTTTAGTGTGTGTGTAAAGAGGCCTGTTCCGTAGGGGAAAGAGGAGCGTCTGATGCTGTTTTCCTGGAGTCATTTCCCCAGGACCTTGGGGCAGTGAGTGGGAGACGGCTTGAGGTGACCACTGTAGGAGAATTGAACAATTTGGAAGAAAGAATGGATATCCTCCTGTTACAGGAAGTGCTCAGGAAGTGAGGTAAGCTGAATTTAGAATGGGTGAGGTGGTTGCCTGAGGAATTTAGAGTCAAGAGGCAGAACAAAGGATGTCACCCTCATCCCTAGGACTGGGAGGGACATCCCTCCAGGGTGGGATGGGTGAGACTTCTTGAGAATTGAAAAATTCTCACGGTGGGCAAAACTCTGGGGTGAGTTTGCTTATCTGGGAAAAGCAGAGCCCAAACTCAGAGCCCTAATTTAGACGACCCTGAAATGATTTCAGTAGGAGGAAGTGGCTGGGAAAGGGGAGGGGCCATGAGCAGAAGATGGTTGACCATCTGCCAAGTGCTGTCCTGGTGGCACTTGTCTTCCTTGGCAGTGTGACTAGAAAGAGTTCAATCCATCACAGCCTGTGATGTCCCTTCTTCTCCACCCAGAATACAGTAAAAAATTTTCTCTTTCTATGAGCCAAGGTTCTGGTCAGGAATGGACTGTTTGTGTGAGTCAGTGTTGTTTTTCCCTTTGGTGTTTGGAATTAGCTTAAAAGATGGGTGGCTTGTATGGTGGGAAACATGTCTACCCTAACTCTGTTCTGCCGTGGGAGGTGAGTGGTTGGCCAGTAGACTTGGGGTGCATCTTCTCCCTTGATTCTCCCTCATCTTGTTCTCCTTCTTCTGATTTCACAGCGCTCTCTTGGGTAGAGCTCTTGGTCAGGCTACAGATTCGGTTGGAGACATTTGCTCTGATGAGAGGTTTCCTAGGTCCTTTTTACTTTAAGCAGAATGCATTATACATTTTCCTATGCTTGGAGGCCTCTCCCCCTTGACACAAATGCTTGGGCCCCTTGTAGCCCTCACCCTCCAGTGCCACACATCAATGGCACAGGTTAGGTTTTGACAGTGATCTTCAGGTACCCAGTGAAGAGCCATCTCTGCAAAAAAGGTGGGATGGATGGCAGGACCCATGATGAGTATGAAGACTGACGTCTTCAGTGCAGGAGGATCACAGTAATCACCAGAAGGGAAACATATTCTCTCTTTTTTTGTGTGTGTGTGCTTCCCAGGGCATGTGCATAGGAGGGGCATGGTTAGGAAGATGTATAGTTAAGAAGCAGGGTTTCTAAGTTCCTATAACAGCTGGTTTATCATCTTTTCTGGAACTCTCTCATCTTTTTTAATGTGAAATTTGCCATTTTCTATATAGGAATGCAACTGTGGAAGGAAAAAATGCAGAAACCTCCCCGACACCCCACCCCATCCCCCAAAGACACAGAAGGGGGAGCTGATATTGCTGAATATTTTTTTAGGCATCAAAGAACCAAAGAATGTTGAGAGGGGACTGACTGCAAATGAACTGATGAAGGTATTATGGACTGAATGTTTGTGTCCCCTCACCAAATTCGTATGTTGAAATCCTAATGCCCAATGTGATGGTATTGAAGGTGGAGTTGATTAGGTCATGAAGATGGTGCCCTCGTGGATGGGATTAGTGCCCTTCTAAGAAGAGACACAAGAGTTTGCTGTGTCTGGTTTCCACCATGTGAGCACCCAATGAGAAGCTGGTAGGCTTCACCCTGGAAGAAGGCTGTCACTAGAAGCCGACCATGCTGGCACCTGGATCCTGGACTTCCAGCCTCGTGTAAGAAATAAATTTCTTTTGTTTATAAGCCACTCAATTTGTGTCATTTTATTATAGTGGCCCAAACTGACTAAGACAAGAGGTGGTAAACATTTTTTATAGTAACAAGGTGTTTTGAAACTCTTGCTTTTATGTTTTATTTGATGAGAATGACTTCTTAGCAGATTGAAAGGAAACATTGAATTCAATGTAATAATCAGTCAATAAACTTTATTTTGTCATTCTACCTAGCAAAATAAAATTACCTAGTAGGGAATGAACCAAAGGGGTAGTGGTGAAATATATTAGAAATGCATTTTGTTTTTTAAATGTGCACAGCCTAAAAGCATTCAGATTTTTTCAAAATGACACCCAGTGATGTTAGGTGTACTATTAATTTCTGGAGAGATTACTTCTCATGGCTGCACAATGACATCTTGTGACTATTAGCAGATATATCAAAGACTTCAGACCTTGTATTTTTGGCTTCTGTGAAGAGAGATTTATTTTCCCCAAGACAGGATGGACAAGTACAATAAATTGCCTACAACTCTCTATAAAACAGACCTTTCATATAGCTGTAATAAAATTACAGTATAAATATTTACCACTGTGAGTAACTGCATTTGCTTGAAGTATTCTCTTAGTATTAATGGATAACAAAATATTCCAAAGATTTTATTTATTTTTTATTTTTATTAATTTTTTTTTACATTTTATTTATCTTTGAGAGACAGAGAATGAGCAGGGGAGGGGCAAAGAGAGAGGGAGACTCAGAGCCTGAAGCAGGCTCCAGGTTCCAAGCTGTCAGCACAGAGCCTGATGCAGGCCTCAAACCCACGAACTATGAGATCATGACCTAAGCCAAAGTCAGCACTCAACCAACTAAGCCACCCAGGTGCCCCATAAATATTCCACAGATTTTAAATAGCAAATATGTATTTTTGAATATTCTATCAGAAAATATTGGAATCCACACATATTGTATCTGATAACTCTTTAATAATAAAATTAAAAAAAAAACTTTTATCATGGAAAAATTTCTATCATATATAAAAGAAGAGTGAATAGCATAGTGAACTTCATGTACTCATAACCTAGCTTCAACAAGTATCAACTCATGGCCAAAGTTGTTTCACCTATAATCCCACTGATTTACTAATCCCCCCTCTTCTCAATGTGTTTTTTTTGAAGCAAACCCATGGCATGATATTGTTGGAAGAAACATTCTTTTCTAGGCCTCCTTTGTTCTTTACAGATCTTTCTGGTTGGGCTAAGATTGCAAGATCCTGACTGTTCTTTCACCAGGGCCATTTTTCAGGGTTAATTATTTACTGGTAACCTTAAGAAATGAGATAACATCTCTTCCCTACTCACCTCCAGCATTCTATCACCAGCCCAGTCAAAGAGCAGGCCTGCTTACTGCTTGCTACAAAATTAGTGGGTCCCCAAGCTCAGTGCTCCTCAGCTGGGATACAAGACACTGCATGTACAGGCAATCTCTAGGCCCATCTTTGTTACCCCTGTGGCACTTGAGAGCAAGGAAAACCAACACAAATATACTAATGTGTGGGCTGCTTGTTGTGTCATGAGTAGTAAAGTCCCCTGTCTCTGACTCAAGAGTCTTGAGTATTCTGCCAGCCTCCATAAAATAAGTGGGTAATGTATTAGGTTGTAGTTAAGGTAAAATCAAACCCCAGATCCAACATATATCATTTTATCTGTGCATGTTTTAGTATACATTTCTAAAAGATAAGAACTCCTTAAAAAAGAGATGAACTCTTTAAAACATTCTAGAGACCTGGTGTATAACAGTATGGCCATAATTAACAATATTATATTGTGCACTTGAAATTTTGTTAAGAGGAAATGTTAAATGTTCCTACCACAAAAACAAAAAAAACAGAAAAACAGAACTTTCACAATATTATGATCACATCTAAAAAAGTTAACAATTCTTTAATAGCATTGAATAGCCCTGTGTTCAAATTTCCCCCGTTACTTCATTTTTTTATTGTGCATTCAATAGGCATCCAAATAATTGTATTGGGTGATTTGAATCTTAAAACAATTTTTTGTGGAGTTATCTCTCTCTCCATATATATATATATATACACATATATATATTTCACAAAATGTATGATTTAAACTATTTTTAAGTGCACAATTAAGTGGCATCAATTACATTCACAATGTTGTGCAACCATCATCACTACCTGTTTCCAGAATGTTTACATCTAGGTGATTTGAATCTTTAGCATCTTTTAATGTTAGATTTAGATTTTCCTTTTTCCTCTCTCTCTTTTTCTTTGCAATATGTTTGTTGAAGGTAATCAGGTCATTTCTACTATACAGTACTAAACAATTTCTACCATGCAGCTTCCCACAGTTTGGATTTTGTTAGGGACTTCCGTAAGGAGGCATGTAATGCCTGGTTGTTTGTGATGTTAGAAGCCATTCATGATCATCACCTAGATCTTTATTTTTCAGGGGTGCAAATAGATGATATGCAAATTCTATTTTTGCCCTTTAAGAGCTGTAATAAATACTTCCATCACAGAAACAGTTGCATAGCACTCAATCGTGTGGATGTTTATTCAATCTGTCTACACAGAATATTTCCTAAGTTGAAGATCCTATTTAGCAAACACAGTTTCATTGTGATTGGTTTTCAAACATAAGAGAGACTTCTTTTGGTTGCTGCCCTTTGTTCTATTCTCACAAAGGGTACAAAGTATGCTCAAGACTAAAGTAGTATTTGCAGAAAAGTTAAACACTATTTCTATATGATAATGTGAGTGAAATTTTCATTGCCCAACACCATTTCTGTCTCTAAAGCGGGTTTGTTGTTAGAAAGTACCCCGGCATCATTTACCTGGAAAGAAAGCAAGCTTAGTGTGGATAAGCAACTCCAGCCTCTTCTTCCCCAGAAAGGTGCAGGGAGCTGGGACCCTCCTTCACCTGCATCCTCTGCTTCTTTTTTTATGCACGGATCTAAGATTAAGCACAGTGCTTTTTTTGGTGATAGCACATGCCAGGAAAGTATGTCAGAACACTTTCCTTAGTGCGACGTTGAGACACATCTGTTCAAGTGAATCAGTTACCAGCTCAATTGACTCATTTAGCAGGGATAAGAAATTTAAAACTGTCATATGTATTGAACCACATGATCCCTTTGCCCCTAGAAATATTAATTAAGCTTTCCCTTTTATCCCCCACCATAACATCTGTTAACTCACATTTGGCATCTTGTGAAACTTCTATATGCTGAGAATTGTAACAGTTGAAAGTTCACACAACAAAACTTCATACAATTTTGAAGTTTTCCGGGATTCTTCTTCTTTTTCTCTTTCTCTCCCTCCTTAGTCTCTCTCTCTTTCTCTCTCCATAGAAAGTAAGTTAGAAAATCACGAGCATATTTGAGGGTACAATATAATTTTATGTTGGCAAAAAACCCTGCTGTTTTCAGATTAAAAATGAAAGAAAGCAAAGCCCAGTGACGTTTGCCTGGATTGTAGGGAAATAACTTCAAAAACGCACCTTCTAAACCATAAAGTGAATGTGGGTACCAGCCTATACGTGTTGAGCAATGCAATTTATTTGTTTGTTTTAGTTATCTATTGCTGTGAAATAAATTACTCCAAAACTTCGTGGCTAAAAACAACACATTTATTATTTTGCAGTTTCTGTGGGTCAGGAATTCAGGAGCGACTTAGTGGTGCTCTGTTCAGGGTCTCCCTCAAGCTTGGAGGCAAAGCTGTATGTGTAGTCATCTCAAGGCTTCACTGGGGAGGAGGCCACGTTTAAGTTCCCTAACGTGGCTGTTGACAGGCCTCAGAAGATTCATTCTATCACTCGGGCCTCTCCCCAGGGCTGCCTCGACACATAGAAGCTGGCTTCTTCAAGAGCAGGGATTCCAAAGAGAGAGAAAGAGCTTCCCAGACAGAAGAATCACAGCTTGACATCCATCATGTTTTTCATATTATGTTCACTAGAAAAGAGTCAGTTAAGTCCAGCCCACCTAAGAGGGGAGGGCATTACACGAGGGCACAAGGACCAGGAAGCAGGGATCACTGGGGGCTATCTTCGAGGCTGCCTGCTACAGTTTCTTCATTTTAAATAAATTTTAAAAATAGAGAATGCATTTTAATCATTGGACATTTAAAATGTACAAGAGGGTATGTAGTAAGTTTCCCTCATACCCCTGTTGCCAGTCCCTTCCTTGAGCAAACTCCTAGCTGTTCCTTGTGTATCTTTTCAGAGGCTTTCTGTTAAATGTGAAGTTGAGAGGGACTCCTTGGGGACAAGCAGAAAGCCAAATTCATCGTCTCCCCTCCCTCTAGGCAATTGAAACCTGCTTTGCAGAGATAACTCTACCCCCACCCCTTGGGGGAAATCTGAGGTGGGTACTGTTACTTTTCATCTCCCTCTCAGATAATCAGGAGCTATTTTGAGTCATAACATAATTTCATGTCAGAAAGAAAATGCTGGATAACAGTTACTCTGAACTGAAAGGTTAAAGCTTCCGTTCTTCCCTGGCTTGGTCCTTCTTCAGCCTGGAAGCCTGAAATGAGAAAAAGTGGAGGCCTTGCAGTCAGCTTCTCTCTCTCATTTTTGTACTTCACCACTTTTTCTTCTACATCCTTTCAACTCCATGGGATGCCTTGGTCTCTTTCTGGGTTGGGGGATGGGAAATGAGTGACGAGAGATAAGGAACTCTTTTTTTTTTTTTCAATATTGGTTCTTTTGGCTTCTTCAGAGATATCATCATGGAATTATCCAACTGTAGCTCTTTTGGTGTTTGCAAATGCTTTCGAGGATACACCTCCGGCCACTTTGGGCTGAGGTCACATAAGGAAGCCTCTTGGGCAAGGCCTCCTCTAAGGGCTCCAGGAGGGCTGGCTTTCTCTTCCTCCCAGCTTTCCATCTCATCCTAGGAAACCCTCACATGCCCTCAGAATCCTGGACTCTTTGGAAAACTGATTAAGACTGTTCTTGCTCCTTGAGGGTTTTAATTTCTCACGCTATCTCATTCGATTCATTTAGTAATTGTTACATCCTGGGAACAAGGAACGTCCAATGTATCACCCCAGGAATTAAAATCCAAAAGAGGGGATGTATCTGCTGGTTGATCAAATGGTTGTTTTGGATGGGTAGAAAGTGGTAGACTTTTCTTATACAACATACTTTCCACATGCTGAGATACCTTTGAAGACAAAATGATTATAATAATTAAGTCTATAGATTCTTCTAATGACCCAGCATCCTCTGCTTAACCACAGATGGCAGGGAGGTGGAGATAATTTCAGGCATGGGGCACCTAGATAGTTGTGAGGGACACAGTTCCCTAGGGCTTTTTCTTTCTCTCAGAAACATACAGTGTTTACTACTGTAAAATTGGATATCAAGATGATAGTAAGTCTGTAATTCCCATTCCTGGGTCTGGGTCTGCTGTGGTTCATATGTGTACACAATTATTTCACTCTGAATTTACTCCACCTCACGCTTTTCCAATGGTCCCACAACAGATCCCACAGACTCCTCACTCCACCTTTACCAATGCCCAAATGGCACTTCTCCAAGCCGAGGCTGCAGTTCTTTAGGCAGCTTCAGCGCACAGCTGGCTTTAAGTTGGGTTAGTGTTGAGACATAGACACTGCCGCTTTGGGCCTCGGTGCCCCAGTATTAACCACTGGGCTCCTACACAAACTACACCCTCCATGGGACCCAGGAGATTTTCATGTCATTTACATTGTCATAGCTCAAACCCATTTCCTCCATTCTAATAATATTTGGGTTCTCAGATTCCAGTAACTTTTTCCTCTCCTCTCCCTTTCCTCGTATGCCTTGTTCAGGTCCACCTTATAAGTTTCTGGTCTTCTGGGTGGGTTTCCTTCTTCTCAGCAAGGCTCACTATCGTGGAATTTTGCCTTTTCTTCCCATTTTGGAGATTGAGACCTTCCCCCACAGCTTCTGTGGGAGCAGGCAGATAGAGCCTGGACTTTAGAGCTCAGTTGGGCTCCATGGAGTTACTTATACCCCTTAGGTGGGAGCACAGGAAATGACTACAGCCTTGTGAATGTGATTTTGGGGTTAACACTAATGGCAAGTGAGGAGAAGATGAAGATTGACTTGGAGAATGTAACACCGTATGCCAACTACACTCAAAAAGAAAAAGGATGACTTAGAGTTGGCCACATTGTTAAGGCAGAAAAAAAAGCGCCAAAGTGATAAATTAAAGCTGAAGAAAATCGGATTTGAGAATAAACCATGCAGTATCATTAGAATGCCAAGAGATATAGTATCCTCGCTAAAGAAAAAGAAATTGTTTAAAAGTGAACGCCATATTGTACCAATGTTAATTTCTTAGTTTTGACAAATGTGCCACATTATGTAAGAAAAGCTGGGTGAACTCTTGGTAATATCTTGGCAACTTTTCTATATTTAAATTATTCCAAAATAAGAAGTTGAAAAACAAGAATACCAATGGAAACATTAACGTATTTCCATTAAAGAACTTCTTTACCCTAAACTTTTTTGGCAAATAAAAACAGTTATTGAAGGACATTTGGAAATCTCATTGTTCTTTGCACAAATATGTACCGTAAAAAGGTTCAGTCCCGTATAAATGCTGAGAAGAATTCGTTGATGCTTCTTGGTTTCACTTTTAGGAAACTCACTCTTTCAACAAATAATTTTTGACCCATTATGAGTCTTGTATACTCTAAAGATACATTAGTCAATAAAACAAATAAAGATCTATGCTTTCATGGAGCTTACATTCTAGTGGGTTGGGGGGGATCAACAATAAACATGGATATAATAAATGCATTGGTTTGTATGATTGAAGATGATAGGTGCTATTGGGGAAGAAAAGAAGAGCAGAAAAGGGATAGCAGAAGGGTGCATGGATGCTGGACTGGGTGCAATTTTAAATAGGGAGATCAGAGCAAGCTTCATTAAGAAGATATAGTGGAGCAAAGATAAAGGAGGTGAGGGAACAAAGCATGAAGATATCAGGGGAAGAGCATCCCAGGCAGGTGGAACATGCCTACAAGTTCAAGCAGCATCCAGAGGCAAGTGTCAAAAGCAATAACTGGGGGGTTGGGGGTATGGAGTAGAGGGGAGATAAGTAGAAGATGAGGTCAGGAAGGTAAGGATAGTGGTGGGTGGAGAGGAGCACAAATAATATAAACTTTTGGTTCTTACTGTGAAGGAAACGGGGAGCTATTGCAAACGTTTGCGCCAAAGGGTGACATGATCTGTCTTGTGTATTAGAAAGATCATCCTGAACTGTTTGGTGCATAGGCACTGGGAGGGCAAGGGCAGAGCAGCAGACAGTTAGAAGGCTAAAGCAGCAATCTAATGAGAGATACTGGTGCTTTAGTCCTGAATGAAGCAGTAGAGATGGTGAGAAGTCATGAACTGGAGTTGGCTTAATCCAGTCTCAAGAGCCAATTGTTACATTTTCTGGAAGTTTGCAAACCAGTTGTTAAACGTTTATTAAAAATTGAATTATATAAATTTCCAATTAAATACATTATATTGAAAACTAATCAATACTCGAAACTCATCACTCCTTAATTGTCTTTACCTAATTATTTTACTATTAATCATTATTATCTCTGCCCCTGAGGTCATTTATGTCCACCCATATGGTGAACATGCTCTAAAAGGGGGCACTTCTGGGCATGTCTCCCCAACTCTGAACTCAGGGACATGACGTTAGGAGTTTGTCAGCCATCATGGGAGTATTTACATTACAGAAATTAACGAATGCTACAAATCAGGGCTCATTTTGCTTTTTAAAGAGAACTAGTTGTTAAACATTCACCAGCGCACCACTGCCTTGTCCTTCCCAACCGTAGCTAGGAATGAGTACCGCTACCCCACCCAAAGCTTTTAGGTTCCCTTACTTCTACATGTCCCCACCCACAGAGGGGCAAAGCTTAATAAAGAGGTTAAATGGGTATTGTGCATGTTACAACAGAAGAAAAGTAACATATTTCTCTTAAGCCTCATACCATTATTACATATTTAGTTGCGAGAACTCACCCTACCTGTGACTGAATCTTTAGTGCTGGCCCTAGCTTTAATCCCAGAGTGCTTCGAAGATGCTCCTCTGTGAGTAATGGCAAGGTTTCTCCATCAATTGCGTGGTCTTTAAATACCTTATTAAAAACAAAAGGTGTTAACTTTGTCTACATGTCTTTACAAAAAAAATTCCTGCGTGGGGCAGCTGGGTGGCTCAGTCAGTTGAGCATCTGACTCTTGATTTCAGCTCAGGTCATGATCTCACAGTTGCTCCATGCTGAGCAAGGAACCTGCTTAAGATTCTCTTTCTCTACCTTTGCTCCTCTCGCCAACCCCCTTTTCTCTCCTAAATAAATAAATAAATAAATAAAATTAAAAATTCTCTGTTTTTTTTTTTTTTTAAAGTAATCTCTATACCCAATGTGGGGCTCAAACTCATGGCTCTGAGATTAAGAGTTGCATGCTCTTTCCACTGAGCCAGCCAGGCGCCCCCCTAAATTCTTTTTTTAAAGGTTTATTTATGTATTTATTTTGAGAGAGAAAGAGAGAGAGAGAGAGAGAGAGAGAGAGAGAGAGAGAGAGAGAGAATGAATGCAAGCCGCGGAGGGACAGAGAGAGAGACTCCCAGGCAGGATCTGCACTGATAGCGTGCAGCCCTTCGCAGGACTCAAATTCACTAACCATGTGAGGTCATGACCTGAGCCAATATCAAGAGTCAATCACTTGGGGCGCCTGGGTGGCTCAGTCTGTTAAGCACCTGACTCTTGATTTCGGCTCAGGTCATGATCTCACGGCGTGTGGGTTAGAGCTGCACATCTGGCTCTGTGCTGACAGTGCAGAGCCTGCTTGGGGTTTTCTCTCTCCCTCTCTCTCTCTGCCCCTTTCCCACTCACGCACACACTCTGAGTCGATCACTTAACTGACTGAGGCACCCCCAAAATTCTTGTTTTATATATAGGTATTTTAGTTTTGGAGGAACCATTAAGACTTCTTGAGGATGACACAAAATGTTATAAAGTTTAAAGTTTCTTATTTTCAATCACTCTTTCTTCTGTGCTCCAGTAGCACATCTGTGCTCTTTAATTACTCTTGGAGTACATTGTAATTTGTTTGTGGAACTCGGTTCCAACCTGGAATAGTTATGATTTGAGGGCAGGCCCCTGTCTTGTTTACCAGTGTCCCAGTGCTGTGGCTTGGACATAGTAGATGTTCAATAAATGTTGCTGGGCAAGCCAATGAATGGACAAATAGACTGCGTAAAGTGTTGTGGGTGGAAACCATGGCAGACGAATTTTACCTCTCACACTGATAGGTACAGTGCCTCTGTCCACTGGCGTGCATGAACGGCAAGGGGAGGAGAGGAAATGCAGGTGAGGGCTGTCATGCTCAGCCTTTCCAGGGGCCCTATCTGTTCTGACTGTGTAACGGATGCCACCGTGCCTTCCTTTCTTCTGGAAACTAGGAAGGCCGCTGGTGGACAAAGATTCCAGGCAGATAAAGAGATGAATCAAAAATCTGGGCAGGTTTAGTAGTACTGTAATTTTATGATCTCCAGGTTCAATCTGCCAGGCAACCCTCTATTAACAGATGAGCTTTCTCTTTTTTCTATTTTCAAGCTTTCTTCACATTCTTCAAACTTAAGACCTTACAGAATCCTCCCTCATTTTCAGTAGATCATATAACTTCCTAATAAGAAAAGAAAAGAAAAGAAAAGAGAAGGGAAGAGAAGAAAAAAGAAAAGGAAAAAGAAAAAAAGAAAAGGGAAGGGAAGAGAAAGGAAGGGAAGGTTAAGGAAGGAAAGGAACCAATAGATAAAAACTTCCTCTAATTCTTTCCAGCAACCTAAAAACTTATATTTTCTCCCTTGGTCCTGATATGGTGGAAGACGGTCTCTCAGTGCTTGAAGACAACCTCTCCATGTGTACTGTGTGTCCTCACCCCTCCCTCCTCAGGCTTCCCTCAGTAGATAATCCCCTTTCTCAGTATTAGTCTCCCCTGTTGGGCTGGCTCCTTTCCACTGGCACTTACCCAAGTCTCCATCATTAAGCAAACAATAATAAGGCCCCTACACAGATACCTTCTCACTCCGTCTCTAGATACAGACCCAATACCTCTCACCCCCTTCACAGGCCAGTTTCTCAAGAGCTTTGAACCTCCCTGCCCCAATGTTCTTACTGCCCGGTCATTCCTCAGTCTCAAGGACCCTGACTTCTACCCTCACTAGTCCATTAAACCTGCTCACCTCTGGGTCCCCGTGACTCTACTGTTACCAAGTGCATGGATATTCCTGGTGTTCCTGGCTACATCTGACATTGTTGACTACTTTTTCATTAAAAAAAACAAAATGCTCTTTCCTGGCCTTTGCAAGGCTCTCCCTCCCCTGTATTCTATGTCTTTCCTTCTCAGTCACTTCTGTGGCTATCATTTCTGTATCCATTTTTATGTGTTAGGGTCCCTTCGGCTGCTGCCTCAGGTCCTCTTTGGTCTTCATCTCAGTCTCTCTCTTGGCTTCAGTGAATATCTCTTTCTGCCGAAGCCTCCCTGATGTATACCTTTAACTTAGAAGCTGAATCACACCAATTCCGCCTTTTCAATAGTGTTCTTCTCTACCCACTCCAGTGGTGCTACCCTGGATGAAGTGTTTCCCCACCAGTCTTGCTGCCTTCAACCTGTTTTCATAAGAACAACCTGAGTGACCTTTCTGAAATATAAAGCTCAGCATGTCACTCATGCTTAAAGCCTTCACTGCCTCCAAGATAAAGCCACAGTCCCTCCCTGGATCTCCACAGCTCTTTGTGACCTGGCTCCTTCCCCTCTTTGTGACCTGGCTCCTTCCCCTCCTCCAGCCTCCTGTCTTGCCATTTTCCCCTCTCCCACTTGGTCCTGCCCTTCTCTGTGCCACTGGGAACTACTCTCGAAATCCCAACTGTGCTAAATTCTTTCTGGTTCCTGGTCTTCACTTGGGAATTTCTCCTTTGCCTCTCTTCCACCTCCCCTCCCCCCTCAGTTAGTAAACTCACTGACAGATGCCTCTCCCTTCAGGAAGCCACGTGGCCCTCCTGTGTGTTCCCACCATGTGTGTACCTGCTCTCTCCTAGCATCTCCACACTGATGTGGAATTCCTCACTAGTGTCCTTCTTCTGCACCTTAAGCTCAGTGACAAGGGAAGTTATATTTGTCTTGTTTCCACTATAATGGAGGGCATGCTTCAGGACGACTGAAGAGTCAAGTCTTTTGGGGAAGCTTCTGTACTAGGAAATTTGTGTTCTAATAGATTTTAGTTATTTATAAACTGTGTTTACTAAGTAATTGTTTCATTTCCTACTTTAACTAAGGAAATTATAGAATGGCTAATATGAATTAACTTATCTTAGGCCAAAGTGAAAAAGTTGACACTTGGGGTTAGGCTTGTAGCCTTATCTTGGGGAAATGTATGATTTCTCTTAACATTTCTTGAAGTATAAGGAAAAACTTAAGGATCCCTTTTACCACCTTTGACAACACATAGGGGCCCAGGTACCCTTACTATAAACCATATGGCCCAATATCTTCAGTGCACAGTAATTATGGTGGAAAGAATTAGATTTGTAGTCACATACACACTTATCAAGCACTCACTCTCTTAGCTGCTATGACACTCAGTTTTACTCAGCTGCAAAATAGGGTTAGTATCTTCTTTGTAGAATTGGTATACATTAAATTTAAAAGATAATCTAAATGACATACCTAGTACAGTGCCTGGCATATAGTCCATGCTAAGCAAAGAGTAGGGATTATTATAATAATGAGACAACCAGTGTAGAAAAGGTTAAGTGAGTTGCCAAGAAGCTGAGCTTGCCAGGCAGAGAACTTATAAAATAAAAGATTTCTCATTCTGATCCAGGATTTTCCCTGCATAATACTGCTGCCATTCAGAAAAAGGGGTGCTGGTGAAAATAGTTAAATATATTAATGGTGGGAGATTTCTCTTTCTTTGTAGGGATTCCAGTGAGCAATGAAGGGATACACTTTCTTTTTTTTTTTTTTTGAGTTTTTTAAATGTTTACTTATTTTTGAGAGACAGAGAGACAGAGCATGAGCAGGGGAGGGGCAGAGAGAGAGATGGAGACACAGAATCTGAAGCAGGCTCCAGGCTCTGAGCTGTCAGCACAGGGCCCCATGCAGGCCTGGAACTCACGAACCATGAGATCATGACCTGAGCCGAAGTCAGACGCCTAACCGACCGAGTCACCCAGACACTCCAGAATACATCTTTAAACAGAGGCAGGTTGGCATCCAGGGCCTGACTTTCATGAGGACCCAACAACCCTCAGCCTTGGTGTATGAACCTGGGCCCGAGGAAAAGTTGCCGAATATGCTAGTGTCGCTCACATGTCCCTCCCACCTCATTCTCAAGGCAACAGTTTAAGCCAGGAGCACCATATAAATGTTCACTTAATTTTAGTAATTTCAGTTCTTTCTAGGGAGAGAATATTTTATCTGGTGACTTCTTTGAATGAGATATTTACTTAGATCACAGGGTCTCCTGGATGTCCCTGAACAATTGAGCGACCGACCCCCCCCCCCTCTCTATTTCAAAGAATTCATTTGCATAGGAGCTTTGAGTTTTAGTTGTGCTTTTTTTTTTTTCTGGGTTTCTTTTTATACCTACAGGAGGCAGGTGGTAGGAGGTTGCTGAGTGGCCTAAGGCCGAGAAGAGAAAGAAGAGGACAGGGTGGGGGTGGGGAACACGGTGGTTGTGACCCCGACTAGTCCCAGGCTGTGCCATACTAGACAAGGGTGCCAGTGACAGCTGTGCCCAAGCTGAGCTGAGCTGCCTCTGAGCTGGTTGCACTCAGTTGCATCCAGGGTGATTCTCTCCATTTCTGTACAGAATACTGTCCCTGAGCTCGGCTGGGGTGTGCCCAGCAGGGTAGCGCTCTTCTTGCGGTTGATTTCACCAGCAATCGCTGGGAGGGAATAGACTAATGAGAACACAAGAGCAGAACTTGATCCTAACCACATTTGAGAAACACCTAGAAATAACTGTTCTATTTCTTGGGGTGGGGAAAGGAGAGCCGACATCCTGTTGGTGAGAGATAATGAGTCAGCAAAGTGTGGGGTATTCCTGTTTATGTGACTTCTATGTACCCACGAGAGGCCATTTGGGATGATAAAGTATGAAATGCATGTAGCATCATTTATTACCAGAGCAGTTATCATAAGTGGCACCTCCATGCCTGATGATCTCTGGCTGATGAAGACTAGTGAGGGTCAAATAGATTCGGTCCACCAGAAGCCAGCAATCACATGTTCATTGCTTGTTGCTTATTTCGACTGTTGCTTATTTCCAACTGTTATCAAAATTTGGTAACTTTGGTGTACTGGTGGTTGATGGTGGCACTTGATAAGTGGAATAGATACATTTAAAAAAGGATTGCCCCATGGTTAATGACTAACAAGAAAATAATAAGGTTAGACTCATTGAATGGAAGAGAATAGGACAAAATTTTTTTTATAAAGTATGTAAAAAGACAAAGTGGATGACTTAAAGAATGCAACTTACTGATAAGTAACCTGAGTTTCCGTTGTCTTGAGGAGCCTTTGATAGCATTGGGAAATTAACGCTCATCAAGGACTTATAAGGTGACAAGCCCTCTTTACTGCTTACAACAATCCTTTGAGAATATATTATATAATTATCCCCATTTTACAGATGAAAAACTGTGCACTAAGAAGACAGGCAACTTGTCCTAGGTCACATGTCCAGAAAACAAAAAAGCCAGGGTTTGAATTTGTACTTTCTGGTTTCATAAGCCATACTCTTAACTACTGCCCTACCTAACTTTCTGTAAGTCCCATAAACAGAACAAAAAATAAATAAAAAGAAGAATTAACAGCATTATATGGAAGGAAAAAAATGATCACAAAACCAAGATCTGAAAAAAGTTATTTCTAACATGAGTTAATTATGTTAAATTATAATGTCCTTTCTTTTCTTTCCTTTAATATATAAAACAAAGACAATGACACCAGATTTAGTAAGCAAATTGCAGCTCAAAATTGTGTTATTAAATCACTTGAATAAACTTTAAATATAAAAATGTAGCACTAACATAAACTTTAAAAACTGGCCAACCCATTATTTTTGTTACCAGTTTTCCTATATGAGTAAAACCAGTCTTCTTTCCAACTGTCCTGATGGTTTGTTATGATTCAAAAAATAGTACTTTATCTGCCAGATTGAATTATATGTTTGTATTCACTTTTGTATATTACCCCAGCATAAATATAGAATTTTAAAATAGTTAATTTATTATTTTTCAGATCTATAGGCTTGTTGTTCCTTTTAGAATAAAGAATATATTTCTATTACCTATCATGAGTAGCCTAAAACTTCTGGTACAGAAGTATGTGTGCCCCAATGTTTGCTATATGGAAGAGTAGGGAATGTACTCATCATTTCTTACTATTTTTGGATGTTTGGCCTCTGAGTCTCCTAATTTTTGGTAAATTCCTGGGAGATTGGTAAATCTTCCAGGAGTTTTGATGGAACAGAAACTGATGCCAGACATGGGCTTTCCCAGCCTCCCCTGCAGATGGTGTGTAGGGACATGACCCAAGATTTAGCAATCAGAGGCTCCTGTCCCAGGTCAGCTGATGACATATCAAAGGGTAGATTATTAGCAATCTTCTCTGAGAGAAAAATGCAAGTTTGGCAGAACTCATTTTGAAAGAAATATATTTCAAAATACCTTATTTTTATGAAAACACTTAAATGTTCAGTCACCTGAGCATAATCTGAACAACCTGGAAGGCCACTAATGAAGTTGTGTACATCATTCACGGTCCATTTCTGAATATCTTCATCCAAAGACAGATTTTCCCCAATTGTAACCAGTGGATGTGCTCCTTTAAAAATAGAAAAGAAATTATTTTGTGGTATACAATTTCCATGGAAAAGGGGGAAACTAAGAGCACGGTTTTATGTATATAGCTACATAAATTTCCTTATATTCTATTACCACAGAGGGTCCTTTTATAATTACATCTATGTGTAAGCTCCTTAAATGATACTGAGACATTTTCTGAAAAGTTTAGCAATCTCCTTTCTTTCCTTCCTCTAAAGGATCCTTAACGACAGCATTATTGTAAATAAACAAAGAAGTTCCAGACTGCTCCATTTTCTCTCAGATTCTAATAGGCGTGCCCTGTGGATTTCATTCTCCAGATAAACACAGTCACATTCTATGATGTTATATGATTTATCATGCTCTCTAGGCGACATGAGAAGCCACATATTCATCAAAATGGCAAATTAACACTTTGTAAGGGAAACAGTTGGTTTGGTGACTAGATTACAACCGCTTTCCCCAAATCTCTGTGTTTTAAAATATTTTTATCAAAAAAAGTTCTAGAAACTATTCAGTGTGTGTTTGGGAGGATAGTGTGTTAATGTTTTTAGGTAATAAGGTATCCTAACAGTAATGGGCACTGAAAGTTAATGCTTTTGTTTAACGGTCTATTGTTTTCTGCACTTAAATACAGAGGAGATAGAATTCATACTTTTAGGCAAGAAGTCCCTCTATTTTGTATTGAAGAAGTTAACAGCAAATTAAATCAAAATTTTAATTTAACATTCTGGTAGGTTTCCCCATCCTTCCTCATTCTTGCCTTCCTAGCTTTGGCTGAAAATTCTCTATACGACAATATATAAATAGGGACAAGTTTCACTAATATGGCTTATTGGGATGAACATAATAAAGGGACTTCAAGAAGACATAGTCCTAAATACTATTAAGAAAAAGAAGAATAAGGGGAACCTCGGTGGCTCAGTCGGGTAAGCATCCAAGTTCGGCTCAGGTCATGATCTTGCAGCTCGTGGGTTCAAGCCCTGTGTCGGGTTCTGTGCTGACAGCTCAGAGCCTGGAGCCTGTTTCAGATTCTGTGTCTCCCTCTCTCTCTGCCTCTCCCCCACTCATGCTCTGTCTCTCTCTGTCTCAAAAATAAATAAACTATAAACAATTTTGAAAAAAGAAAAAGAAGAATAAAAGGAAACATGATGGGAATGGTACATTTGTAATAACTTAAGGACGTGGTGACCTGTGGCTCATTAGAATCTGCCATTGGCCCCTGACACCCACCTGGTAGAGACGGTTGAGGAACTGGAGGGCAAACGCCATTCTTTTCACCACAGGCTACAAAGCCCTGCTCTGAAACCTTCTCCTTTGCACCATCCCAGGCCTTTGCTTCTAGGGGAGCACCAGGAGCTCCCCAAGGTTTTTTATGGGTGGCCTCGAGCTCTCCACAGGTGCTGCCAAGAGCTGGCTTTTCACTGGTTTCACTTGACTTCTGATTGTTGAGAGCTTCTGTTTCTGGTTCTTTTACAAATTCATCCTCTTCATAGGGAATCACATGAGTCTGGCCTAAGATTTTTTCCTCTACTTGACTTTTAGAGCTCTCCATATTGCTGTCTAGAACTTTCTGATTCCCAGTACCTCTCCTGAGATGACGACATTTCTGACCCCAGCTCTCTAGAAAACGTGGACCAGTTGCCACTAGAGTGGGGTTTCCCTGAAGGTTTCTCAGGGTGCTTCTGTGAAAATGTAGGTCACTGGCAGAGAGCATGCTCCTGCCATGGTAGTTGGCTGGGCCAGGTGGGATACTGGAGCCACAGAGGAATGGTATCACTGGTCCTGCTAGTCCCTTGGGATTCACTTTTTCTATTCTTCTTTGCTGGTAAATGGCATGCATTTCCATTTCCATCCTAAAACCAAAACAATGTATTTTATAGACCCCAAGAAAACTGCTAGAAATATAATCCTAATAGTTCTCTGCATTCCCTGAGATGAAACCTCTGCTTTTCCTGAGTCTTCACACTACCTATCGGAGGTTTGTTGGGTGGAAACACGAATTCCCCTAAAACTTCGATGGGAAAGAAAGTTTAGAATAAGACCTAAGGATGAAAGGTTTGGCTGAATCTCACAATGAAAGCCCAAGGCCCGTCTTTAAAGCATTGTCTCTAATAGATCTGGCAAATTTCGCAGGAATGGGAATAATGTAGCACAGGGTAGTTTCTTGCCAGAAATTAATCCTCAAACCAAAGTTCTGGGAAGAGTTTCTAAACCCCATAGTATAATCTTAGTGGGACTCAAGGAAGGCAATAATAGGTCAATGCAAGTCACAACTGTTACAAATCAATGCAATTGGCAGGAGTTGGGGGGAAGGACTTGTTGGGGGGTTTTGCTTACTTTATTTTGATTATTGGTTATCACCTGGACCCATTAGGGTTCAGTGATGAGAAAACTGAGTGTGAGGCCTTTTTGTACCCCAGGGCCTTGCCCTAGTCATTATTGCTGTCTTTTCTTTCTCCTAGTTGCTACAGCTGAAGGCCACTTTGGGGGCCACTGCCATGGGGCTGTCTGGGCTCTGCTCGTAGAGTCTGAAGTGGGGTTGGCAACCTTGGCTCCTATATTTGGGCAGAATTGAAGTCTTTTAAAACAGAAGCACCAATATGAATTTCAGAGGAATCACAACCAGGCATTTTAATTGTGAGACATTGTTAAATTATTACAATCTATAGATGTAGCCTCACTATGTAATTTCTAATCTTGCTTTTATCTTTAACTTAAATACATATTTGTATATATTTATTTTTGTAATATTCCTGAAATTCTTTCTGTATGTAATCAGATATCTATAAAAACATATATATAATACATATATAATTAAAATTTGTATATGTATACAACATAGTAAACAAATATAATGAACGAATATATATAAAAAGTATCTCTATCTCTATCTATCTATCTATCTATCTATTTCCTACCTATCTTCCTATCTTTCTATCTATCTATCCATCTAAAACCAATGAACAAGTGAGTGAATAGAAAATAAATAAAACAACACTATTATGTTACCTGGAAGTATGCTGCCTTTGAATCATTTCATTCCTTCTGGCCATTGCCTTTATGGATTCAGGTGGTAAAATGCCCCAACCTTAAAAAAGAAAACCACCATCCCACCCCACAAACAAGTTAACAATGTCCATTTAAAGATAATAAAAATAAAATACAATGATTTAAAACGGCATCTACAAAAGCCCACCAGTAGAGCACAATGCTGGAAACAGTATCAGATAATTGCTGTTGAGCATCTTAGAACCACTTTGGTGATGGAGTGATAAACACTAGATAATTTTATTTTTCTTTAAGCATGGATCTCATGATTGGTGACATTTTCCTGCCATACTTCAAAAGGGAAAAAAAATGAAATGAACTGTGGATCTCTTGATTTCTAGCTTTTGAAGCAAAAACTGATAACTTCTTTTTCTTTCCATTTTTTTTTCTACAAGAGAAATCAGTTGACCTTTTAAAATAAAGAAACTAAGTGCTTCTTGTGCACCAAAATCCCTGGAAATAAATGCAATGATTTCATGGATAAAATATAAAGCTCTTTATGTGGACTTTTTGGTGTATCTGAGAAAGATACTTTTTCCAAAATGCTTTTAATGAAGTTGGGTAGAAATTACATTTTTTGTGTCAATCTTCTGAAGTGTCTTGAAATAACAGCAGCATTAGAGAAGTCAAGGCTCTATTCTTGCCTGGCAACTTTAGGCTGTATTGATTTTTTTTGTTGTTGTTGTTCTTTCTGTGTTCTCCTAATGCACTTATAGTCTATACCGATACTTTTTAAACCATTTATGGTAAAGGACCATTTTTTTTCTTTTAAAATTTCTACCCATTATGGACCAATACATTTTTAAGAATACAATAAAACAAATGTTTATAAAATTGAAATGAAAACAAGAACAAATACAAGTATAATGTAAAAAATGATCACATTAATAGACATAGAATTAACCTGTCATATTTCTGCAAAAGTTTCTCTATTTATGCATTTATTTGCACAACCTCTTCATAGGCCAACACAGGTCTACAGAGCATACTTTAACAACAAGAGACACACAAATTGTACTTCTTTTATGTAGTTTTGTTCATTGATAGTTTTCCATGTGAAAATCTGTTCTCCCTAACATGGGGGTCAGTATCATGAGAGCTAGAACTGCTTCTGGTAAATGCTTTGTACTAAGCTAGAAAAGCTCATTTAATAACCCATCTTAAAATAAATAATGCTCTACCTTTTTTTAGGGAGATTATTTGTCATTTGTAAAATTCAGAGATTGGATGAGGTGATCTCTAAAATCCTCTTAACGCTAAAGCTTTATATGTTTGTTATAATTCAGTGGCTTCAAAATATTCTTCTCTAGAGAGCCAGCATGCATGAAACTATCAACCCATGAAGTACTGACTGCAAAAGGATGCAGAGAAAGTTCTCATGAGAAGTCCAGTATAGAAAGCACAATTTTAGTTACCTGGATCTTAGGACCCTCTGAAATCTGGAGTCCCCAAACCTATTCCAATTTCTTTCTCTTTCCCAAATAGATGACATCAAACTTAATGCTAGACCAGCTGTAATAACCCACTCTCTACCTAACATTCAGTTTTTGAAATAGATTTGTGTCTTCATTTCTATTTTCCTAACTTACTTAGTAGCTCAGTTTCTATAGGCCCAAGGCCCTACTTTTCCTTTGTTTACTCTCCCACACATCAGCCTTGAGGCAGGAGACCTGACCTATGCCCCTGAGACAGGTGGTTAATTTGCTTGCTTGTATCCAAATATTGGGAGCTTCCAGATTCTTCATCACTAAGACGGGCTCTCTGAGTCAGCAATGCAACTATTTCACTGGTCTATTTATGTGTTGCCTGTAACCATGGGCTATAGATTTGCTGGGTTCTTGATGCCAGATGGGGTTTTCATCTAGGATTAGCCTTTGGGACAGTCTTCTTGGTCCTTGGAACACTCTAGTGGGTGTGTCCAGTTTCATATCTGGCCCTGGCTTCTATGCCCAATCCCCTTGCACTGGATCCATGCACAACATGCTCAAATCCAGGCAGGCTGGTGTCTCCACTGGCTCTGGCACCAATCATATTTCTTCTTGTGCCAAGCTTTTCACTCCTATTTGTTCTTATCTATTGAGAGTTGTTGGAATCGGAGAGCAGGGACAAACAGAAACTCATGAATACAGTTTTGGGGAGATAAGATACATCAATTTGATCTTCTATATCATGAGGAAATTTTTCTTTCTTAATCTCTCTTGAGGCCCCACCAGTCATGTTTTCACTGATACCCCTCTACTGAAACCGTTCTTATCAAGATCACCAATGAGCTCCACTCAGCTAAATCTAATCATTCTTAGATTTCATCTACTTCATCTATGAGTGGCATACTTGACACAGATGTTCACTCTGTCCTTAAAACTTCTTCCCTTGCCTTCAAGGCCACCAGGCCCTCCTGGGTTTCCTCCCAGCTCACTGTTTTCTCCTCCTGTTTTTCCCTTGTTTGTTCCTTCTCATCTTTTGGATCTTGTTGGTGTGTCCTAGATATCATCCGTTTAACCTCTATCAACACTCTCTCCATAGATGGTCTCATTTAGTCTCATCTATGCTGATGGCTTCCAAAATTATATCTCCAGGCTGTCTCCAAAAGTTCTGTCTGCACTTTAGCTGCCTTTCTGACATCTCCCACTCATTATCTGTTAGGTACCTCAAACATAACAGGAGCAAAACTGAGCCCATGATATCTCTCCCACCCCAAGAACTCTGTTCCTCTCACACTCTTCTGCAACAGCAAACTGCAACTCTACCTCTCCTATTGCTCAGACCAAAAGTTTTGCTGTCTTCCTTAAGACCTCTCTCTCACACAGCTCATACCTAAACAGTGAGAAAATCTGTTATTTCTACCTTCAAAATAATTATAGAATCCAACCACATGTTACTATGGAACTGTCACCACCCAGGGCCAACCCCTCATAATCTTTTGGCTATTCTAATAGCCCATTTACTCCCATCAGTTTATCCTCAGAGCTTTGATCCTACCTAGTTTGTCTCAAACACAGGAGTCAGAGTGATCCTGGTAAAATGTAAGTCAGACCGTGTCGCTCCTTTGCTCGAACTCCTCAAAAGCTCCTCCTACTCAGAATAAGAGGCAAGCCTCCACCTTGACCTATCAGGCCATAGATAAATAGCCTCAAGCCTCTTTAACTCTCAAATCTCATCTCCTCATCACCCCATTAGTTTTTCACGTGTAAGATAAGACAGATAGCAATATTGCAACTTTTCATGTTATTCTCAGTAAATTGATGGTTGGAGGTGTTAAGCAACTTACACTTGGTCACATAGTGGTGGAACCATGATTGAAACCTAGGCAGCAAGTACAGAACTTACAAACACACCTGCCACACAACTCTGCAAAACTTAGCAGTAAATTTGATGGCATGATGGCAGAACTTAAAGCAGCCATCCAGTTCACAGTGGCTCCACAGAGCAGAGCCATCTATTGCTCATACCTGAGTAGACTCTATTGGATAGCATGTTCGGCATATTTGCATTTGGTAGAACAGAGGATCCAAATTGGGAAGGAACACAAAACTGTCTTGGGTCAGCAGGAGCTAGAGTAGAAGACAATAAATCTCTAGGGGAAAAAAGATATAAAATAGATAAAATAAGGATGGAACAGTACAAATTTTCCATTGCATAGACAGGGAGATTTTCTAATTGCCAGATGAGATTTTATCATCTCTTCCCAAAATAAAGTGCAAAAATCCTGAAGCCTCTATTGGTTTCAGTAGAAATGTAAGAAAGATCTACTAAGGAAGGATTGACCTAGCTGACAACACAACAGAAACATCAAGAAAAAAAGTTTTAGAGGTGTCTGGAAAAAGTCTAAGCAAATCAATACTGCTCTCTGATTTCCCATGACCAACATACTGTTCCAACCACAACATTCTTTTCTCATGTAATGCACGTACTTAGCCTTGGGTTTTGCCATCTGGGATCAGTGTTTGACTATGTAGGTGGACAGTTTATCAACTTCAGTGGTCTTTAGAAGTCAAAATTTATTGTTCACACTCCACAAACAACAATAAATAATGGATATTACTTTCTTCTCAGAATGTCAAAATATTCTAAAGAAGGGAAAATAAAAAACTGCCAGAATGTACAATCTAAGTCCTGATAATGTCATTTTTATTGAAAGAAAGAATTGTTCTATCATGGGAAGACCAGGGTACTCAACTGTTGTGGAGTGTGTTGTGTTCCTCCCAAATTCATGGGTTGAAATCTGAACCCCCACTGTGACTATATTTGGAGATACGGCTTTTCAGGGGGTACATGAGGTTAAATGAGGCCATAACAATGGAGCCCTAATTCTATAGGACTGGTGTTTTTATGAGAATAAGAGGAAGAGGAAGCAGGAGTGCACACACAGAAAAAAATGCCAGATGAGGGCACAGCAAGAAGGCAACTGTCTGCAAGCCAAGGAGAGGAGGCCTCATGACAAATCAATCCTGCTGACACCATGATCTATGGCTTTTCAGCCTCCAGAACTAAAGAGATGAAATTCTGTTGTTTAATCATGCAGTCTGTAGTATTTTGTCAGGGCACCCCTTGCAGAATACATCAGTGTCTACACCTGCATGATGCCTGTCCCATAGTAAGTGCTTGTTAGCTATGTGTTGAGTGTGTCAAGCAGGCCTCAGATGGGAAGTGATGGGTGGTGTGTTGAAGATGTGGCCGGCAGAGTATCTTGGTATGAATTAGTGTGCCACAGTTCATGGAAGTGACATTAGACAAGAAAACAACACTGGAGTCACCATCATTTGAAAAGTTAATGATCATCCATTTTCTCCTTCAACCAGAATAGTATATTGGAAAGAAATACCTATCTACCGCTGGAGGTTCAAATGGTGACGGAACCAGTGGCATTTTCTGCTGCACTGGTGATGTCAATAGAGGATTCATGGCCATCGTTGGATTTATCATCAATATGTCTCGCCACTGATGGAGTTCTAAAAAGAATCAGATAAATATGTAAACAAATAACTACACTATTAGGGAACTATTTGAATTTTTCTTGAACACAGTGAACACCTTTTGTATTTTCCCAACGTCTGGGGAGACTAGCTTAGCTGCATCAAGCTTTCAGTTACACAAAAACCCCTTCATTGCAAGCACCCAGATACAACTGCAGAACTTAATGATTTATCAGTTTGTCCTTGGAATTCGTTGATGAGTTCACAGGAAATACCATACCATATTACAAGCAATAATGAAATTAAACCACCCTTGCAAGATTCCAGAAATACCAACCTCCTTTCTTACAACTTATTTTGATTTTTATATTCCCAGAGGTACAAATGTACATATTTCCCATATATTCAAGCTTTAGAAAAATCTTCCTTTTTAATTGTTAAAATTAAAACAGAAAAGGGGAAAATCTTAATGGCTAAAAATATATCTAGTTAGAGTAGATACAGGCTAGGACTGTGTTTAATTAGAACAAGTGAGCAAGTTATATCCAAATGTACATAAACACAGGATTCATAACTTTATCTGAAGAACCTAGTGACCAGAAAAAGGGACCATTGTTAAAAGGATAACATTTTGTTTTACATCTTCCTGTTAATTATTAATGTCCTTTGAATAATTTTAAATATTAAACAAGTACTAGTCAAGCAGATCATTTTAGCTTCTCCTTCATCCTCAGTTGTCACTTAAAAAATTCAAGATACCTACAGCTATGTTTTTTTAAATATTTTATTTTATTTTATTTTATTTTGTTTATTTTGAGAGAGAGAGAGAGAGAGCATGAGAGCAAGAGTGTGTGCCCATGCACGCATCAGTGGGGAAGGGGGAGAAAGAGAGAGAGAGAGAGAGAGAGAGAGAGAGAGAATCCCAAGCAGGGATTCTCCCAAGCTCAGCATGGAGCCTGAAGTGGGACTTCATCCCACAAACTGTGATGATGACCTGAGCCAAAATCAAGAGTCAGATACTTAACTGCCTGAAACACCTAGGCACCCAGATATCTACAACTGTGTTTTATAAAAATGGAAACTAGGAGGGACATGGGTGTTTCAGTCAATTAAGCATCGGACTTCAATTCAGGTCATGATCTTGCAGTTTGTGAGTTCGAACCCCGCATCAGCCTACGAATTGACAGTGCAGAGCCTGCTTGGGATTCTGTCTCGCTTCCTGTCTCTCTACCCCTCCTCTACTGGTGTGTGCTCTCCTTTAAAATAAATAAACTTGAAAAATAAGGAAATTAGGAAGAAAATGTTCTGCTTTTCAAAGTAATGATCTTTCTTTTTTCCTTTCTTGTATGTATATTTAATTGTTAAAAGTTAACATTTTGATTCATATGGATTAAAAACTAAAAATATAATAGTATTTAAATAATCACTTCTTTAGCTCCCTTTTCAGACTGAAACCTAATAATCAAGTCCACAGTTCACCTAACATTGGCTTTTGCCATTCATATATTTAAAACATTTCTTTATGTTGATTTATTTTCACTGTATTTCTGTGAGGTTAGCATAGCTTCCTCTCAGATAGTGGCCTCAGAGAATCTAGTGACCAGTCAGGATTAAAATAAAAATATCTGCCAGGGGCCTACAAGCCACAGTAAGAACGCCAACAAAGAACACAGGCTGGGTATATGTCAGACACGGGCTTGCAATTCTGGCAAGGACACTATCGTGCCTTGAAATCTCAGGTTCTCTGTGCGTGATCTGGTGCACAACCCCTTTCCTCCCCCTAGTCCATTACACAACCGAACAATGTGGGACACAACTGAGTGTTACTGAACTTTCATTTGTGTCATAAAATGACCGTCTCTGGCAGAAGTTTGAATTTACCCACGAATGAGACAGGATCTTTAAAATTATAAAATATAGTGTTTAGCTTGCATTTTATGCGATGCTGGAGACAAATCAGAAGGAAGGAGGAGGAAAAAGAAGGAAGAAAGGGAGAGGTGCGGAATCCCTCCAGAGCAAGGATTGCCTAGATGTTGGACCACCCCTCTTCTTCACACACATCACCTGAGGGAAATGCCATAAAAACTAGTCACCAAAACCGGATGAGACTGTCTTATTTTGGCATTCTGCCTAAGAAGGCCTTAAGACAAAGGCTTGTGTGCAGGTAGTGGTCCCAAGGAGCTCACATGAGGGAGTGGAGAAGTGACATCAGGAAGGGAAAAGTGATAAAGGGAAAGTTAATGTGTGGATTAATACTGTGGGCAACGGGGGCTCAACCATGCTTGGGGACCCTGTGAGACACCTGTGGAACACACCTCAGGATTTGTTGCAATGAAAGACAGAGAGATGGGTAAATAGCCACTGGATTATGCCTGATCTAGATGCAATGAACTCCTGTGGTGTGGGAGGGAGATTTCAGACTGAGAAGCTGAGAGGGACAGGTGCTTGATATGGGGAAGGACCCCCGTGGTTGAAGGTGAACTCGGAAGGGGGCCATGGGGATATGGAGTAGAGCAGCAACAGTGTCTGGTGTTGTTGAGGCAATGTGATTACCTTCTAATGTCATTCCAGGAGATAGCTCGCACAAATGCCTTTCTTCTGGAGTACCAGGTTCACCAGGCAGAGGAATGCTTCTACGAGGTTCTGTAGGGTCCATTGTCTGCAACAACACAGCACGATTTTTTTTTTCACTGTTAATCATGTGTTTAGTCAAGTAAGCAGGGAACTCAAGGCTATCAGGTTAACAGAGATGAAGAAATGGGGCATCAAAGACAAGTCTTATCTAATTCAAATCTGATTTAAAGCCCTTCTTGGTAGCATAACTGTTCTGGACCCTATGGTCCTTGGGTCTGGCTTTTTTCTTTCTGCAATGCCAAGGAGATTGAATGTGATCTATAAAATTTTGTTACACATTTGCTATAGTAGTTTATTAGTTTTTAATCAACCCTCCAAGTTTTTCCCTAAAATGTAAGCTTACTTCCAAGGTCTAGAGAAGTAGCTCTATGTATGCCATGAAGGTCCCCAGGAAGGACGAGTCAGTGACATCTGCCGCATCTCAATGTTATGGTTCTGGGCTCTGCTTGGCTCCCCTAGTTTCTTTGCAGCCTCGTACTAGTAAGTAAGTGCTTTTTAACTTACCACCATCATATCTATTGGTGCCCAAATTTTCTTTTAAAAATATTATTGCCTGGTGCTATAGACTGAATTTTTATGCTGCCTCCTATTCTTATGTTGAAACTTAATCCCCAATATGATGGTATTAGGATGTAAATCTTTGGGAGGTGATTATATCATGAGGGTAGACCCCTCATGAATGGGATTAGTGCCCTTAGAAAAGAGACACTAGAGAGGGGCACCTGGTTTCGGCTCAGATCATGAACTCATGGTTCGTGGGTTCGAGTCCCATGTTGGGCTCCGTGCTGATGGTGCAGAGCCTGCTTGGGATTCTCTCTCTCTCCCACTCTGTCTGCCCCTCCCCTGCTCTCTCCCTCAAAATAAATAAATAAACTTTAGAAAAATAAAAAAAAAGAAAGAAAAGAGATACCAGAGAGCTCCCTACCCCTTCTGCCATGTGAGGGCACAGCAAGAAAGTGGTCATCTGTGAACCAGGAAGCAGGTCTTCACTGTACTGCATCTGCTGAATCTGCTGGTGGCTTCACCTTGGACTCTCTGCCTCCAAAATTGTAAGAAATAAATCTCTGCATTTATAAGCCACCCAGACTATGGTGTTCTGTTATAGCAACCTGAATGGACCAAGACATCTTTTTTATGTTCTGTTCTTATATTTTGAATGCCCCAAATTTTTATGTAGTCTATTTTTTAATAGACTTTATTTTTAGAGCAGTTTTAGGTTCACAGCAAAATTGAGTAGACAGTAAGTACAGAGAGTTCCCATATATCTCCCCCTGCCCCACATGCGTAGCCTTCCTCACTATCAACATCTGGCACCAGAGTGGTACATTTGTGAATGTGGTACATCAGGGAACCTATACTGACACATCACTATCACCCAAAGTGCACAGTTTACCTTCGTGCTCATTCTTAGTGTGGTACATTCCATGCATTTTGAGAAACGTAAAATGCCATGCATCTACCACTATAGTCACACAGAACAGTTTCATGGCTCTAAATCAAATTATATTTCAAGGCAAAGACTATCAGGAGACTTCCAAGGAAATATTGTGGGGTTGGCCAGATCTTTCCCTTCCCTACCCAGCAAGGTAGATGCTTGAGCTTCAAATCTAGGTTTCTATAAACTCACCATTTGGGGAGTCATAGGATCTACCCATGAGTCTTTAAATATCAATGTTCACATTTTCAGGGCATCCTCTTTTATTTTAGAAATATCTAGACAAATGAAGCGAACCAAGGGCAATTTGGCATGGTGGATGAAATGCTCTTGAGTCAAAATGCAGGCTGGGATATCCATTTTAGACGCAGGGAGTCTGGTAATCCCAAGTGCAGAGTGTACTGGTGCTTAGGTTTGCATTCAGGGTGGATTTCTCTGACCCAGAGCTCTAATCCTGGATGCCCAGCACTTTAGGAGGATGAGGATTCCTTAATCTCTATCTTTAGACTCTTACCCTCAACAAACCCCTCCAGGCAGCACACAGACGATTTAGCTAGTGCTAATTCTGTCTCAACTGATTAGGGCAGTAGTAGTAAGACATGAACTTCATGAACTAAAGCCCTTGCCAAATCAGCAGGTTTTTACTGAATGCTTGCCTGGTGCACAATACACAGGTGTCAGTCTGATTCCATTTCAGTCTCTCACTAGCTATACTGTGACTGTTTACTAAAGTTGGTGCAATTTGAGTTTGGCCAAGCCTGAATTTGAGCAATTACATATAGAATATTTGTTGCCTGTATGATGCATGAATTCTGGGGTTGTACTCATTGAAACAAATCAGTTTTTAAATAATCTCTGTATTTGTAGGTTTTTACATTCTAAGTGAAGGTCAGTAGAATTAAATATTCCTAAAATCTTGAAACAATAAATAAAATTTCTTAAAACTAGTGGGAGATATTTACAGAGATTTTTTGTTTAAGGTATAAAACAATCCATAGTAGCTTCACACATTCACTATTCTAGGTGTCCTATATTAATCTGGGTTCTGAAAAGCATGTTAGTGCTAAGGCATAATTCACACTTCTTTAAGTATATTTTCAGTTTTTAAAAATAATAAATGGGAAATGTTTTTTTAAAAAAATAGTTAAGCAGCCAACTCTGGCTCAGGTCATGATCTCACGGTTGGTGAGTTTGAGCCCCACATTCGACTGTCTGCTCTCAGCACAGAGCCAGCTCTGGATTCTCTGTCCCTCCTACCCCCACCCCTACTTGCATTCTTTCTCTCTCTCCTTCTCTTTCTCTCTCTTTCTCAAAAATAAACCAGGGTGCCTGGGTGGCTCAGTCGGTTAAGTGGCTGACTTCAGCTCAGGTCATGATCTCATAGTTCATGGGTTTGAGCCCCGTGTTGGGCTCTGTGCTGACGGCTGAGAGCCTGGAGCCTGCTTCTGATTCTGTATCTCCCTCTCTCTCTGACTCTTCCCACTCATGCTCTGTGTGTCTCTCTCTCAAAAATAAACAAACATTTAAAAAAATTTTTAAAAAAGAAAAATAAATAAATAAATAAAAACATTTTAAAAAATGCAAAGGCCAATATGTTGTCTAATAGCATTATCAATACTCCTAGCAGAAAAATTATGACTTCACTCATATAAGACTTTAAGATACAAAACAGATGAACACAAGAGAAAGGAAGCAAAAATAATATAAAAACAGGGAGGGGGACAATAGTTAAGAGACTCTTAAATATGGAGAACAGAAGATTACTGGAGGGGTTTTGGGAGGGGGGATGGGCTAAATGGGTAAGGGGCATTAAGGAATCTACTCCTGAAATCATTGTTGCACTATATGCTAACTTGGATGTAAATTTAAAAAATAAATTAAATTAAAAAGAAAACGAAAAACTCACAGTGAGAAGAGAGATCATGCTAATTTCTCACAGTTATAGTTAGAAATGTGAAAAGTCTACTTTTATGTCCAATAATTAAAAAGTTTAAAAAGTAATTACATAAAATAATGTGTGAAATGTAAATAATTGTACCAATATTCAAAATACATAGTTTCCTGAGATTACAAGGTGATCCTAAAATTTTCCAAGCCCTTATTTCAAGTGGAAGAGACAGTTACACTTAAAGTATCTTTACCCCAACTGTGCATTATGGCCATTTATGACAGAACGAAAGACATTGTTCCTTAAAATCCCAGTGGCTCATGTCTCCTTCAGCCCCATCCCACCTCTTCCACAAGGCTTCTGCCCATTCCTGAGGATTTCATCTTTGTGGGTGGTCAGGCTCTGACTTTTTGCTCTTGTGGGGTCCCAGTCTACCCGACAGCCCACCTCCTATAGCGGTTCCTTCCTCTCTGCTCGACATTGACTCCAAACACTCATCCATTTCCCTCAGTATCCACGAAAAAGCACTCACACAAGGCAACATGTGTGTAGCCAACTTGACTGAATTGGCCAATCAGATGGGGGGGGGAGAGGGGGAGTGTCAAAAACAATTTAAAATTGAACATTAAACTTCTCCATTGTGAAACATCCCCATGGGGAATTTTGACATTTTGACTCCAGGCTTCTTGTTCTTTTTCTTGACCTTCTCTCAGTTGGCCCCCCAACAACTGCAAAACATTCCTCCCACCTGGTTTTGCAGAGAGCCTCTTCACCCTCTTCCTGACTCTGCTCTGAGCCTCTCCTCAAGGGGCCTTTGACTCTGAGTCTGCATATTCCCTCTACTCCCCAGCCTTGCCAAGGATAGGGAGGAAACTTAGAGGGTTCTTTTCTACTGGCTTGAGTTATGTCACTAACAGCCCACTTTGGAACTCAGCTAGACCTAATTTTTGTTTTAAACAATAGCAAGCATATATAGGCACAGGATAAATGAAATGAGGTATCACTGGAGTAGTAAGCATTACTGTCTACAAAGGCAGTTAGCTCCAAAGCACTTGGCAGTGGCCCTAAAATATATTTCACTTTTACTAAAGGCATACATTTTAGCACCGTTCTAAATGCATTGTGTCACAATGTGTACCCTGGGAAGTGTCGGTGAAGACAGATGGTGCATGCTTCCCTTCCTCTTGTTTCTTTTCATTCTGGAAGCTCATTGTCATTACAGCCACACCCATGCTTCCTCAAGATGTAAAGTTCTAGACACGTTTGCAAATACTGTAATGACAAAGACTGAGCCTTTTCATCATTAAGCAAGTAGAAATTATGTAACATCTTCACTACTTGAACTCAATATAACTTATGTGCTACTATAATTTGAATAAATTACATTCTCTTTCTCCAAAAGATTGAGAAGCAAAACCCATTATATATCAATTTGTACGTAGACCAAAGTGAAATCTAGCACAACCCGTATAACTGAACTGAATTTTATTTTATTTTATTATTTTTAAAAATTTTAACATTTATTTATTTTTTAAGAGACAGAGTGTGAGTGGAGGAGGGGCAGAGAGAGAGAGGGAGACACAGAGTTTGAAGCAGGCTCTGGGCTCTGAGCTGTCAGCACAGAGCCCAACATGGGGCTCGAACCCATGAAATGGGGGATCATGACCTGAGCCGAAGTTGGAGGCTTAACCGACTGAGCCATCCAGGTGCCCCTGAATTTTAAATATTTTAGTTAGATTGCTATAAAGAATGAGTGAAGAAATAATTAACATAATTTTTTTCATGATTATCATTGATTGTTCCTCCATGTTTTTTTCTAAAAGTCTCTACTCTAACATTTCATAGTCCATACATTATAATACTTTTGGGAATATAGTTATCTGCAGTGATGAAAGGCCATTAGAAGAATAATGCATAGTAAATGTATACGACCAACACACAGAGGTAGGTACTTAATCTATTTGAAGATGATAAAACACTTGATAAATCTATATACAACTTTGAGCTGACTTTATTTTAAATAAACTTCCTGTTACTTTTACTTAAAATAAAACTAAGGTGTGACAGATAGTATTTATTTATTTGACATGAGCAGTATATCATTAAGTAACTCTTCAATAGTTTCGGCCAAATAAGAATTTGTTAGCTAATATATTGTTAGCAATAAGGGAGCCAACAAAACTTATAGGTAAATCTAGGCCTTCCTTTATAAAAATTCATTTTTCCAAAGTCTAATGTATTTTATTTTTATAGTGTACTCAGTGACTTTGGCAGGAATGCTGTTGATGGTATTTATACATGATTTCCTTGCTTCCCCGTTGTGCACTCAATCTATATAGAACAGCATTTCTTATAAGATAAAAGTGTCCATTTATTTTACATGTGAAAACATTCTACTAAAAGTAACTAGCCTGAGTTTGGACTCATTAAAGTGTAGATATATATACTTACATCCTCTCTGAAGTCTTCCTGGCTTTGACATTGCTCGCAGAAGAACCATCCAAAGAGTTTCTTTCTATTGCGGAAGCTTCTCCGGCCGCAGATTTAAAAGCACATCTGGCAACTGTTTCAGAAACCGTCTTAATTAATTCACCTTGCCTTAAATACGAATTCAACTAAGTTGATTAGTCCTATTTCATGGCAGAAACGTTGCCCTCTGATATCCTCTACAGATAGGCGAAAAGACGCTAAGCCCCAGGAAAGTGCACTGCAGTGTACATAAACCTGTCTCAGAGTTTAGCCTTTAGTTTAATCCTTCCTTAGCCTCTAAGATGCTTTGTGGGCATTCACTTAATGCCTCTTCAAGTTGACACAAAAGGAAAATACTAGGAGAATAAGTGGTAAGCTTTCTTTGATGGGAATATGACCTATTTCATATTTCCAACAGGTTTTGAGTGGGAAAATTCCTTTGCAAGTAGGAAAAAAAAAACTAAGTTCTTTTTCACAGAGCTGCAAAATTAAACAAAGATGTCAGTCTATTTGAGGAAGAAGCTTCTAGAATTGACAGGGAAAAGCCCTTCATAGTCTGTGTGAGAGCTGCAATCTGTATGAAAGAGAAAATCTGGAATTTTGAAAATGTGATCTGTTTTATTTACTAGTGAAACATTTGTTGCCTTGAAAAAGAACCTCAATAATTGGTATTCTTAATAATTTGCTAGTGGACAGTACAAAATAAAAATTCAATACAAAGAATTAAAGTTGTGTTACAAGTAATTCTTTAGGCTTCTCGTTTGAAGATAAGTTTCTTCTTTGTCGACACACATTTTTATTGTTGGCTATTGAGGTCATTAAAAAAATACCATATGGGATGTATTGATTTCACTCTGGGGTTATTTTCATGAAACAGTGGTCAGCAGCAGGGATTTAATGGCTACAGACCCAATCAAGCCCCAGGCCCATTATGTGTGACCTCTACAACCTGGCCAAATTATTGAACTTCTCTGAGCCTCAGTTACCTCATCTCAGAGTCTCATAGAGATTTTCTGAGACATGAAGGCAACATGTAGACAAAGTATTTGGATAGTTTCCACCAAGTGCTAATTATTTTGTTAGGTAACTACATCATATGGAGTCCTCTGTTGAAAAGCTATAGGCAAAAATTTTCTCAGCCTGCAGGGCTAGGAATAATTGGGCTTTTCCCCTGAGAAATCCAGCCAAAACAAAATCTCAGGAATCACATAACTAGTGAATTTCTTTCTTTGCATTGGCTAGTAGGAAGCTTAGGGCCAAATTTGTGGCCTGTCTTTATGCATGCATTTTAAAACTAGAAATATTCTATGGCTTCATTTCAGTTTTCCTAATGCTATTTTCCTTTTGCCTTGATTACTAAACTATCTCTTTGTGTTGTATGTGTATATTGAAGTCTCTGTCAATAAATAATAGATGCATATGGATTTTCATCACTCTGTTAGGCCTCAAATGAAAAGAGCCTGTGTCTGAAAGACTTGCCAAAATATTGCTACACACTGCTTTCATACAAGCAACGTCCTAAAGGAGAAAATTCAGTTCCTGGCCGGCCTGTAAACATGCGTCCTACAGTGTAACAGCAGTACTTGTTCCAATATAGAGCTACCATTTATAGTCCTGTTCTCTGGAAATACGATCAGAGTCCCAGGAGGGTTCACGAATGACACGGTTTCCCCTGGATGCATGCCTGTGCCGCACTAGCAGCTGTTACTCCGTTTACTCCTAACACCAGCTCCTGCTATGTTAAGGAAGGAAGGAAGATGAGGAGCTCTGAGGGGTGGAATGTGGGGAGGAGGAAAAACAGTGGGTTCTGGAGAGTCTGGGGCCCTGATGGGAAGCAGGAGAGAAGAGGTATAAGCTTCTGGTATCCAGTCAGCACACACCAGGAGCAGGGCCTCTGAGAGCAATGACCACAAAGGAGAGGAAAAAGGAGTACTGGGGGGACCCCAGCTATTTGAGGAATGGCTGGAAGGAGTTCCACAGGCAGAGAGGAACAGGTGAGGATAAGACTGGTAACAGTCTTGGAGGTTATTTGTTAAACATTCACGAGTATTGTAAATTTGCCCTTCCTGTATGAAGAAAAGCCTCTTTATTTTCTTGCACTTGGTCTAGTCTCTTTCAAAAGTCCTACTCTCTCAATAAGAGGTGAGACACTATGTTTCGTCCAATCTGGCAAATTCAAAGCTACCCAACAATGTAAAGAGACAGTGTTTCTCAGGGAATTTAGTCCCTTCCAAGACTAAATTGTCTCCTTTGGATCATTTTGCTATCTCCCTTTCTTCCTTGAGACGGTGCATGAGCTGGGTGTGGGCAGTGTGCCAGTGGGGGAAGGGATCCCAGAGAGTGTTGAGGGATCAGGTCCTGCCCTCCGTCTCCTGCTGGCCTCCCATGCAGATGTCCTGGTGTGGTCTGCTCACCAGGAGGCCCTACCTGCTGACTCAGCATCTGACCCAGCAGAGTCTCTGAGCTTTGGCTATTCATCCTCTGGCTTAGGTGGTCCTCCCTGGAAGCCCTTGACCACAGAGTTATCTTTGCGCTGGAATTGGTGACCCACTCCAGCAAGCTTCCCAGAGTCTCTGCTACTTTTATATCATCCAAGGGGAGGCAGGCACTCCTAGGTCCTGCCTTCCACACCACTCAGGGTGACTCAGGAAAGCTAACTGAGGCCCCTGGAATCAAAGTGTAGACCACCTTCTTCCTTACTTGCTCATGTGCAACTGTGAGTGGGGTCCCCAGTACTCGATTTTGATATGCTAAGCAACGGGGATGATCTGGAACTAGGCTATCCATTCTCTCTCCACAAACTCTAGTTTTAAGGACAAATGTATCAACTACATTTGTAGGGGGGAAAAGGTGGTGTGGGACTCAAAACCAGTCGCCCCAGGCTCTAATGGCTCTGCTTCTGAGCCATCTTAAGAAGTGGCTACTGCCTTTATATCATCACATCTTTGTATTATCTCCATCTATTAAAAAAAAAAGATGTTAGCTTTCAAACTTTGTTAATTACTGAAGTTCTTACCGACTTACCATCAATGACTTCTCTAAATGTGGAGAGGATACACTATAAAGACTGCTTTAGACTATTTTCTATCATTTGTTTTGATACTGATGCACTTCTGATCAACCATGCACATGAAATTATTTTCTTCCATAGCGATGACAGCTCTTTTTTTGGAAGATGAGAAAGGTATATGTAATTGTATATGAAAGTATAGAAATGGAGTGTAATGGAGTTTATTCTAAAGACATGTTTTCCATGTAAACAAAAGACTTCCAGACAAAGAATAGGAAATATTCCTTCTTCATCTGTTCTTCCCTTTCCTTGCCCAGAATGTAGATGGTGATTATTTCATGATCTAAGGAAATTGTGAAAAATTGAGATCTCTAGCTTAGTGAGATTGTGATTCATTTCTTAAAAATATGGTAGCACTGGGGCGCCTGGGTGGCTCAGTCAGTTAATCAATCATCCAACTCTTGATCTCTGCTTAGGTTATGGTCTCACAGTCCATGAGTTCCAGCTCTGTGCTGGGCTCAGTGCTGTCAGCACGGAGCCTGGTTGGGATTTTGTTTTTCCCTCTCCTGCTGCCCCTCCTCTGCTCATGCGTTCTGTCTCTCTGTCTCTCTCTACTTCTCAAAACAAATAAATAAACTTAAAAAAATATGGTAGCATTAAATAAATTCTTCTGAGATTGTTATGTGCTATTTTTTAATACTTCATAATTTAGTTGCTTAAAAATTAACAGAAGACTGTATTTGGTATAAGCCTTGTGTGAATAAAAGTATTTGCTTATGCAGATAACTGAGCTGGAAATAGCAAACATACTTTGCACCAATTTGCATATATTGAAGACAATGAAATATATTACTATTATAATGGCAATTCCATTCTTGCTCATGTATTTTTATAAGTGGACAACAATTTGGAAATGGTAAGATAAGATAATCAACAGAGCTTTCCATTTCTTCAGATACTAGTTTTAATTCCATTTTCCTTCATTTTATCAATTTTTAAATTTCCTTAATATCCCCATTCAAAAATAATTATTAAGATTTAGCAGGCCATGAACCTTGAAAATAAAATAATATTAAAAAATTATTTTCTGCATGGCAGTGTGATTAAAAAAAAAAGGATCATTTGATCTTAAATAATGCTGTTTTTTAATGGCCATTAAAAGCCAAGCACCAGAACTATATACCAAAGACACGGTTCTTGCTTCTAGCATATATGTATGCCCCTCCCTTTTTTTGTAAAAGACTCTTGTTTCTGCTACATGATTTCCCTGCTCCTCCCTCTTCACTGTAGATATAGCATAAGAACTAAGTTAAAAAAATAATTGGCAAGACATAGAAAAAAGAGTAGAGTAGCAAACAGAAAGAGATGGCATTTTATCTTCAAGCAGGAAAATTAATTTGAAAGGCTCATTAAAACAATTGCACAGAAACAAAAGCAACAGAAAGAGAAATCAAGAAACTGATCCCATTCACAATTGCACGAAAAACCATAAAATACCTAGGAATAAATCTAACCAAAGACGTAAAAGACCTGTACGATGAAAACTACAGAAAGCTTATGAAAGAAATTGAAGAAGACACAAAGAAATGGAAAAACATTCCATGCTCATGGATCGGAAGAATAAACATTGT
>CM053573.1:90691736-90738983 GCA_028646485.1 Cryptoprocta ferox
TCTAAGCTGGCCCAGCACAACAGTGCTTAGACTACTTCTGCCTTGAAATGTCCACACTCCTTCTACTCACCCCCAACATTTTGCTTGGGTTCCCCAAATAGTATATAACTTTGGTCTTATCTTGAAATCTTTTATTTTTTTATTTAAAAAAAATTTTTTTACATTTATTTATTTTTGAGAGACAGAGAGAGACAGAGCACAAGTAGGGGAGGGGCAGAGAAAGAGAGGGAGAACAGAACCTGAAGCAAGCTCCAGGCTCTGAGCCGTCAGCACAGAGCCCTACACGGGGCTTGTACCCACAAACTGTGACATTATGACCTGAGCCGAAGTCGGACATTTAATTGACTGAGCTACCCAGGTGTCCCTCTTTGAAACCTTTTAAATAAGATTCCGCCGATTGCTATTCAAAGTCCTTCTAAATCTGGCCCCTGAACACTCATCACAATGTTTCCACACCTTGTGGATGGGCCCTGCTTCCTCTCCATTTTTCTGGAAAGCCTTCCTTCTTTCTCACCCAAGTTCAGCCCTTCAGGGACCAGCTCTGATTCCACAGACTGTACAAAACCCTCCCTGGGTACCTCAGTAATTTCTCTTATTGCTTTATTGCATTGACATCTTCTACCATAAGGTGCATCCTTAATGAACTATTATTTTGCACTGACATTATTTTGTTGTCACATGTCATTCTTCATTTTCCAACTAGAATGTATTAGAAATGTCTGACATTTCCAATTAGAATGTCAGGGAAAGACTCGTGTTTCATACTGCTTGAGTACCCTCCCCATATGTATTCATACATTCAAAACTATTTGTTGAGCATCCACTATGTATCAAGGGCTCTGCCAGACATTAGGGATAAATTTGTAAGTCTTTGTAAAAAAAACAAGAGATAAGTTTATCTTTGCTAATCTCAATGAAAAAGCACACACTAGGGGCACCTGGGTAGCTCAGTTGGTTAGGTGGCCAACTTTGGCTCAGGTCATGATCTCACGGCCCATGAGTTCAAGCCCTGCATCAGGCTCTGCGCTGACAGCTTAGAGCCTCAAGCCTGCTTCAGATTCTGTGTCTTCCTTTCTCTCTGTACCTCGGTACTCTCTCTCTCAAAAATAAACGAACATTAAAATTTTTAAAAGAAAGCACACACAGGACATTAAAAATAATGAAATTAAGTTTTAGGTAAAGTATATAAACAGAACCACGAAATTTTAGAGCTAGCAGGGATCTTAGACCAGGCATTCTCACTGGGGACAATGATATCTCCTCAGAGACTTTATAGGACCATGTTGAAAGTTTTTGGTTGTTCAGTTGTTCTGAGCATTTATGGGATTTATGGGTGCTCTGGGGATAGGGGACATCCTGAAATGTGTGGACAGTTCCATTCAACAAAGAACTATATTATCTCACACATAATTTTTAAGTGTTTCACTGGGAATTCATGAAGATAAATTACAATTAGCAAACCTTAGAAACAGAACTCCATTTTACATGAAACAAAGCTTTCTCTTGTGTGGTTTTTTAAATACACTGAATTTTCCAGGTGTTCAACTAAGTTAAGAAAAAAATGTTCTCTTCTGTACCAAATTTTATTGAGAGTTGTTCATCATTACAAAAAGAAAAAAGAAAAACACTTCATGAACAGCAATGCCATTTATGCTGTTCAAGTCACTAAATCAATACTTCATGTCATTCTGCAGTCTTAGTCCTTATATATCTGTCTACATAAAATCCTCATAATAGGGGGTGCCTGGGTGGCTCAGTCAGTTAAGCGTCAGACTTCGGCCCAGGTCATGATCTCATGGTTCGTGGGTTCCAGCCCCGCGTCAGGCTCTGTGCTGACAGCTAGCTCAGAGCTTGGAACCTGTCTTCGGATTCTGTGTCTCCCTCTCTCTCTGACCCTCCCCTGCTCATGCTGTCTCTCTCTCTCTCAAAATAAATTAAAAACATTAAAAAATTTTAAAAAATTAAAAAAATCTCATAATATACTAATATACACAGTACACTAATTTAGTCCTGATTTCATAACAGCACAATTTTTTAAAAAAGATTTTATTTTAAGGACTATCTACATACAACGTGAGGCTCGAACTCACAACTGAGAGTCACAGGCTCTACCCACCGGGCCAGCCAAGTGCCCCGAAAATGTCAGGTATTTTTAAAAGTCAAAAATATTCCATTGGATACAAATAACAGCATATTATTATATTAAATACAATTTAAATATATTGATGTGTAATCAATTAAAATATTAAAGAGTAATATAAATACATAAAAATTAAACATTTTCAATATAAGCAGATATAAGCAGCTGACTTTTCATATGTCTTACAGTATAGTTGTGCTGGAGTATTTGCATATTAAAATACATATGACTTAAACAACATTTTTTAAAAATGTTTATTAATTTTTGAGAAAGAGAGAGAGACAGTGTGAGCTGGGGAGGGGCAGAGAGAGAGGGACACACAGAGTCTGAAGCAGGCTCGAGGCTCTGAGCTGTCAGCGCAGAGCCTGATGCAGGGCTCAAACCCACTAACCATGAGATCATAACCTGAGCTGAAATCATATGCCTAACCGACTGAGCCACCCAGGTGCCCTAATATGACTTTTTTAAAGATTACTTTCCTCGCTTTTTTCCTTTATATTACAGTTACGACATTTTATAGATTTTGGCAGTGTGTAAGCAGGTTATATTATCTTCAAATTCTACAAATCTGCAAATTCTGCTTTAGGATGTTATGGGGGAGGGGGTGTTCCAGAATGTTTGTTATGAGAAGGGGGCTTTGGGTTTGATGAGGGCAAGGACCAGGCTGACCTGAAATCACCATGAATATTTTTCTCTCTGCTACGAGCCCTGCTTTATTCTTGGGGGGTTTGCTTGCCCTCTTGCTTCCTCGAGCACGTTTGTGCATTTGGGGCAGGGTCTGTGTTCTCATGAATCTGGGAGCATTAGCACACCTGAGCCAGTAGTAACATGTGTGATGCAACAGAGGCTGGAATCATGGTGACTGCCAAGTGCAATGCAAATATTTGGCAACTGAAGGGAGAATTTGCCTTACGTGTCTCCTACAGTGTAATTTTATTTTATTTTATTTTTTAATGTTTATTTATTTTTGAGAGAGAGAGAGAAAGAGTGTGAGCAGGGGAGGTGGAGAGAGAGGGGAGACACACAATCCGAAGCAAGTTCTAGGCTCTGAGCTGTCAGCACAGACAAGTTGGACACTTAACCAACTGAGCCACCCAGGTGCCCCCCAACAGTGTAATTTTAAGAATGCTTATAAGGATGGTACCTGGAAAAGCTAATAATGACAAAAGGAAATAACGTTTCTGGTGTTGGGTGTAGTTCTAAATACTGGGGTTCAAACCCCAGGGGAATCAAACTAAATTTTCATGCCCCCTGTCCTTTCTAACTGTCAGAGTTCTGTTTCCTATAACAGACTGGAGGTTTTATTCTTTAAAAAGTGTTTATTTATTTTGAGCGAGAGAGCATGAGCCGGGGAGGGGCAGAAAGAGAAAGAGGGAGAGAGAATCCTAAGCAGGCTCTGTGCTGTAGGCACAGAGCCCCACCAGAGTCTCCATCTCATGACCCTGGGATCATGAGCTGAAACCAAGAGTCACTTAGCTGACTGAGCCACCATGAACCCCCAGATTGGAGGCTTAAAAACCCATCACCTAAAGGAAAGGCCTAAAGAACCTTATAGTTTTGAGTCAAGGTATAGAAAACAAAGGAAGATGAAATGCTTGGAAAATGTATCTAAAAGTGCTGAGGAAAAACAGCCTGGCGCTTGCTATTCAAGCAGACTCTTGGCACACAGCCTCCTCCCATCCATCCCCACTCTCCCACCAACTCACACACTTAAACATGTTAGTCCCCATTTCACCCAACTACTGTTTCGTTTTCATTTATTTGGTAGTGTCCCTCTCCTAGATCTCTGATCAAAAGTGCAGCAGAGATCACGCAAAAAAACTGATAATCAGATGTCCCCAGGTTTTAACCTAAGCAAAATCACCCTTGATTTAACAGGGATGGACCCTGACCAGATGCACGCGCTGCGTGCCACACCTGAGGCTGCAAACCCAGGTTCCCTCGATTGGAAGAAGAAACACGCTGCTAGGCTGAAAACAAGCTGCATCTGGTCATTGTTCATGGCTTCCTCCCCTTGACCCCCAGAGAGGTCACTGAGGCAATCAGGGACCCGCCAGGGGTGCCAGAACCAGTCAGTCAAGAAGAGAAGTCAACTGCAAATATGAGCTGCTGTTGGTATGTCAAGGAATTTTCTGGATGAATTATGTTTTAGGTACGACAGAAAAAAAGTAATTTTTCTCTTTTGACCCAAAGGTTAATGTATCACTTTTTCCTGTTGCTAGTTTTTTTTTTCTGTTCATCTACTATTGCCCTTCTAAAGACGCATTAAGAGAAACGAGGGTGAGATCTTATATTTTCCATCTATTAGTGTAAAAATGGTATTGCTGCCTCTATGCCTGTCTGAAACCATGGCAGCGACATTTCCACCTGGGCACCTACAGCTAGAGTTTCCCCCTCTTCACTCATGAGAAGGCTGCCTGTGTCGCTGCCCTCTTTTAGAGACTCCTTCAGATTCAAGATCTTTCAGGCATTCCTTTTGGGACACAGTTCCTATTTTGTGCACGTTTCATTTTCTTTGGTGAGATTGATGAGCTAGCCGCATTCTACTAAGTTGTCAAAGGCGTAGAGAGAGGGAGATTATGAAATGTAATGTTGGAAGATGAACCTCCACCTTACAAAATACCAAAGAAGCCGGGCAGTTGTGCCCTGGCCTTTGGGAGAAACGTGCCAGCATGTTTTTCACAGGGCGATGCTAACCTCGAGGTGCTGATTAGAGTTTAGAAAGAGGAAATTCTTTATCCATAAATGCAGGTGGTTCCGGCTACGATGAGGTTTTTTGGGGGGGGGATAATAGGATTTGTGGGGTCCAGAGCCTATGGCCAAGAAAGAATTCTTGAAGACATCTTTGGTACAAAAAGGTGATTTATTGAAGCTCGAGGACAGGACCCGTGGGCAGAAAGAGGTGCCTCAGGACCTTGAGGAGAGACTGGAGTTGGGGGAGGTAAAGTCCAGGGGAAGTTTCCAGTGAGATTTTCATATGCTAAAGAAGAATCACAGGATACTGGAAGCCTCACTGTTGTCAAGCTAAGGTTTTTCCCTCTAGCAAAGTATTAGCATTAGGACTGTAGGGAGTTCCTGGAGAAACCTTTTACTCTGCCTGCCTCAAGTATTTGTCAGTGACTGCTGGTTATAAGGAAATTTAGTTCTATCTGCCATTTCCTTCTGCCTTTGTTTCCCACATCACTGTGGAGGTTGATGGAGACTTAGGTCCTGCAGGACTGTGATCTCTATCGGTTAATCATTTGTTTCCCCCCTTTCCTTTTTGCTTGGGCAGCCCGGAGTGCCCGAAGAATATCACACATATCCCACCTGGGGGTGGGGGTGGGGGGGTGTTTGTGTCCTGTCAGCTTGTCTTATGCTCCCTCATCAGCTATAAGGAGTCATCTCTGTTCCTTCAGTAGAATAGAGCCTTTGACACAAAGAGCATCTTGGACTTCATACAACAATAACACTGATGGCAAACATTTATGGAGTCCTTACTCTGTATCAAGCCCTATGCCATGCACCTCTCACACATTGTCTCATGTTGTCATCACAACAAACCTATGAGGCAGGTACTATTGTGACTTTCATTTTGTAAAGGAGAATGCTGAGACACAGATATAAGTAGGTTCGCACTGCCAGAGGCAACTGGGATTTGAACCCACATTTGTCTGGCTCCACAGGCTTCTCACCCTCACACACGGCCTTAGGTTGGAGTTGAGTGGACTGGAACAGAACACCTTCCCTCCCATTCCCCACCCCTAGCCCCACACCCAGGTCTGTATCATTGAACTCTCTGGGCTTTTTCTTGGTTCTCCTGCTCCTGGGCCTGTCTCCCCAGGCTATTAACTTTTTGTTTTTCTTGTAATTGAGGGCTCTGCATACAATGATTACTATTGTCTGTGCCCTGGAGTATAACTGTCCACTCTCAGAAAACACAAGGGAAGTATATGTTTCTTAAAGTTCTATGCTAATGATGCTTGGCACTCTTTAACCAAGGGAACCTGAGTCCACAGCTGTCATCTTTCTAGCTCTAATTTTGGAAGGACTGTAGTTAAGAATGCAGCCAATCTAGTTGGAAGTCTACTTTACATATATAAAACGATAAGGCTTTCCTTTGCTTGCTCTGGGCAGAGACTACAAACAGCAAGAATGATAGTTATATAAGATGTAATCATATAGTGAGAGCTAGATGGACACTGGTTGGTACATTGGCCATGGGAAACCTGGTGTATCATGGCAGGTTACTAGGACTTCTGTTGCATGAGAACCTGTTACAGAACCAGGCTGGATCACTGGCAGAAAAACCAAGCAGCACTCGGAGATCTGGGTGGATCAGGGTTTTATTTTACACCGGCGGGCTCAGAGGAGATCCTTCTCCAGAGATGTGAGGCCCGAGCACAAACATGGGGGACAATTTATCATTGTTACCACATTAGTAGTAATTTGGTGCACATGCCAAGCAGGGCAGGAAGAAGAACCCGGAAGAGGAATCTCTAAGCTAAGGACTAGAGCTTATGTTAGTCCCGTCGGCCATTTTATGGTGTATGACTTTACTTATTTTTCCAATATTCCCCCTTTGATGCCTTTTTAAAAATCTTTTAGTAGGCATCACCCTTTAGCTCTAGGGTTTGGTACCCTTGGAGGGCTAAGACGCATGTTGCTGGCGAGCAACGGTGTTTTCAGTAAAGCGTACCAGAGTGTTTAGGATAGAGGGGCCAATGGTCACAAGTAAAATTATGGAAAGGAGGAGTCCTGCCACAGCAAGGAGGCAGGATGTCCCATTTGTGGGGCAGCCTCTATTAGTCCAATAGTAAGGAGCAAGATCAGGGTTATGACACTGATAAGGAGCAAGGGTTGGCAAAGTTGCATCCAAGCTACTGTACTTGGTCCACATGCTGATTCCTCAAGCTGCTGTGCACAGGCCAGCCAGCTTCCAGGGTGTGGCTGGAGCAGGGCTGAAGGTCTCAGGGGCCAGCATCTTTTTGAGGGTCAGTTTAAGTGGGTTGCTGGATCTGAGTCACTTTGCCAGGCTGAGGGCTCTTCTGAGTTGGCCTTCTTAACTCTGGAGGGACGGACCCATGCATGGGGTGATACCTGAAACTTTGAGGGCTGTGGGAGTTGTTAGAATAATAGTATGAGGCCCAGTCCACTGTGGTTTTAAGGGGTTCCCTCTTCCCATCTTTGACCCATATGGAGTCTCCTGGCAAAAAGGGATGGATGGGGGTTCCTAAGGAAATTGGGGCCCTTTCTATGACGTATCTTTGTAATTTATTTAGGACTGTTCCCAAGGTCTGAAGCTGTTCTCTTATTCCCTTATCCTCTATTTGACGTAGGATCCCCAGGAGGGTCCCTAGACATGGAGGGGGCTTCCCATATATTAGTTCAAAAGGGGAGAAACCTTGAGTTCCTGGTGTGTAATGGACATGCAGGAGGGCCACGGGCAACAGGTCTGGCCATGGGAGGTCTGTTTCCTGACAGAAATTGGCTAAGTTTCCCTTGAAGGTGTGATTCATCTGCTCTACTTTTCCTGAGCTTTGAGGCTGGTTAGCAGTCCAAGTGATGTTGAGGGAGTTGGTTAAAGTTTATATAATGTCCACCATGAACACAGGCCCGTTATCACTGTGGATTGTAGCCGATAAGCCGAACCAGGGGCCAATTTCTTTCCGAAGGACTCTAGCTACCTTCTGGCTCCATTCCATCCTGGTTGGGAAGGCCTCAACCCATTCAAAGTATGTACAGACTATCACTAAGAGTCATCTAAATCCTTGGCTTGGCTGGACATCTGTGAAGCCTAACCCGCTTTTCAAGTGCCCCCTGTGTGATGGCATGGGGGACTTTAACATTTAGTTCTTATCCCAGGGTGAGTTTATCTGCCTCCTTAAATGAGCGGAACTGTGGCCACTAGTGCCCTAAGGCATGGTGGCCATCCTGCTGCCACTGAGTACAGCCTCTTCGACAGATATGCTGCTGGGTTGGCAACAGTCTGTGTGAGAACCCCGAGGGCGGCCTTTTCCTTCTCATGCACAAAGAGATTAAAAGTCTTTTCTATATTTGACAGGCCAAGGGCTGGTGCCTGCCCCAAGGTGGCCTTTATCTCTAGGAAGGAAGCTTCAGCCTCCTCTGTCCAGACAGGGGATTCTCAATCCAGCCCTCCCAAGACATTATAGAGGGGTCTTACTATTGCCGAGAATCTGGGAATTCAGATTCGGCAGATTCCCACGGCCCCCAGAAATTCTTGTAGTCCCCTCTAAGTTTGGGGCTGGGGTAGGGAGGTGATGGCATTCTTTCTCTCTGGCCCTAGTGCTCTTTTTCCTTGGGTGAGGAGGAGCAGATCTGTGCCTTTTTCCATGAGACCTAATACCCTGAGTCTGACAGGAGTTGGAGGAGGGCCCTTGTGCCCTCTGTATAGTTCTCTAGGGTATCGCTGGCAAGGAGGTCATCTACATACTGGAGAAGGGTGCAGCGTATGACCTTGGAAAGCTGGTGAGGTTTCCCAAAGAGGGTAGGCGGGTTTTTAAACCCATGTGGGAGGCACGTCCAAGTCAGCTGCATTGGACACCCTGTGTCTGGTTCAGTCGATTCAAAGGCAAATAAGGGTTGGCCCTGGGGACAGAAGAAGGCATCCTTTAAGTCTAGGCAGGTAAACTAGCTGGCAGAGCCTGGGGTCTGGCTGAGGAGGGTGTACAGGTTCAGGACTACTAGGTGCAAGGATACAGTCACTTAACTGGTTAGTACCCTCCTCCTGGCTTCTTGACTGGCAAGAGTAGGGTGTTCCAGGGTGATTGGCATTCCACCAGAATGCCTCTTTCTTGGACACCTGCCCTTGTCTCTTGTGGGAGGGGGTATTGTCACTGTTTCTGTGGTTGAGCCCCTGGGATTAACTCTATAATGACTGGGGCCCAATTGTAGGCAAGTCCAGACCGGGGGTTGTCCTCAACCCATACAGTGCGGAAGGCAGTCCTGAATTCGGGCAGGCCTCTCAGTTGGGCCTGGGTGCAGAATGACCTCCATACTTTATTTAATTGGAGGCTGGTACATCCTGTTGGCTCAAAGGTTATTTGAGCCCCCAGCTTTGAGAGTATACCCTGGCCGAGGAGAGGGATAGGGCACTCAGGTAGGAAGAGAAACATGCCGTACCGTGTGGCCCCCAAATTCACATAAAAATCATAGCTTGGCCCCTTACTTTTGTTTTGACCGTGGGCTCATGGAGGCCAAGAAGAAGTGAGCCTAGTCCCCCTCAATCTGAATCTATTCGTGTTAGGCCTATGAGGTCTTTTTTGCAGGGTTCTTGTGCGTATTGGCTGGGTTTCTGGGACTTTCTCCGGTTGGGACATTTATTCTTTTAATGTCCTTTTTCCTTGCAGTAGGCTCATTGATCCCTTACTAAAGAGGTTCTGGGCCTCCCCGCTTTTGGCGGCTGGAACTTCCCCATCCTTTTGTCTTTGCTCTCTTGTGCCTCAGCATCAAACAAGGTGTAAGCCTCACATAGCCTCTCATAATAATCCCCAGGGGATTTCTCTTGCTGCTGGGAATATTCATGGGCTTCTTAGCCGCTGCTCAGATCCCCCGGAGGAGAGCCTCTTGGTACCAGCGGATATGGTACCTGTGCCTGGCCGAGGATGCAATCTGGCCACTGGCCCAGGGGAAGAGGATCTACCAAGTCTGGAGGTGGTGGGGAGACTGACGGTGGCAGAGTATCAGGAACTGGAAGGTTCATATGGCTGGGGCAAGATTGTTTCTTTCTCTGGATCACTGGCAAGTATTTGTGGAGGTCAAGACTTCTGCTGACCTTTCTTGGGCCACTTTGTCGAGGTGACTAAGACCCTAGACTGTCCCTGTTTGTTGCAGTTAAATCACACCCAAGGGGGAAGGGTTTGAGCAATCTTTAACCAGTAGTCGATATATGGGATCTGATCTGGGTAACCTGGGTCTCTGGGAACAACATGCCAGATGTGGCATACACCTAAGGTTCCCTCTTAGAACCTAAGAATGTAGAGGGCCATTCTACACCAAAAGTGGGCCATTTTAACTCACATAGGGTCCTTAACTTGCCGGGGGTGAGTTAGTCCCATCAACCATCTATGGTGCATAACTTTACTTATTTTCCCAAATCCTTCAGGGTCTTGGAAAAATGGGGCAGTGAATTTTGAGAAGATATAAACTCCTAGAACAGTAAGCTGAGGATCTCAAAGATGTGAGGAAGACTGTCTTCAATTTAGGAGGACATGAGTACCCTGAAAAGCAGAGCATGTACCATGTCTTGAATGAGGGAATGAAAATTGGACTCTAAAGGAGAGCTCAAGGTCAACAGGAGAGAAATACTCTATCTGCTCACATTTCTCTAGACCTGGGAAATATATCCCAAGTTCCTCCAAAAGGAGCTGGCTACCTTTCAAAGACAGCTCAAAGAATAGAATAGCCAGGATAAGGCCAGGCCACAGGAAGTTAGGCGAAGAAAGTAGGTTGCTGGTAGGGAAGAAACTCTTCTTCAGCTTTAGGGATCATTGCAGTCAAAAAAGAGGGAGCAGAGAACCATATTGCAGTGATAAGGAAGTAACAACCACAAACCCAAGCCACCAAGAGCCAGAACAGGCAACATTAACCACAGTCATAGTGAGAAAGCTTCAGGAGCAAGACTGGGAAGACAGTGGAGCCAACAGGAAAAGGAGGGCTGAGGCCTGGTAGCCCAGGGACTTCCTTGGAAAACTCAGTCTGAGATAGTGCAGGTGTCCTCAAGGACAGGGAGGCCTGGGAAGATATGGGCCTCCTAGTGTTATGGGATGAATTGTGACACTCCAAAGTTTATATGTTGAGTTCTAACCCCCCAGGACCTCAGAACATGACCTGACATGGAGATAGGGTCTTTACAGAAGTAATCAAGTTAAAGTTAGGTCATTGGAATGGGCTCTGATCTAATGACTGGTGTCTTTATAAGATGGGAATTTTGGACACAGACACACAGGGAGAATGGCATGCGAACCTGAAGGCAGAAACCAGAATGATGCTTCTATAAGCCAACATATTATAAGGACTGTGAGCAGGGGCACCTGGGTGGCTCAGTAGGTTGAACGTCCAACTCTTGACTTCAGGTCATGAAACCATGGTCATGGGATCAAGCCCTGTGTTGGGCTCTAGGCTGAGGGTGAAACCTGCTTAAGATTCTCTCTCTCCCTCTGCCTCTCTCTCTCTCTCTCTCTCTCTCTCTCTCTCTCTCTCACACACACACACACACACACACAACAAACAAAAAAACGATCGGGAGCAAACCATCTCAAGCCAGGGGAAAGGCATGGAACTGACTTTTTCTCACAGTCGTAGAAGGAAACAGCCCTGCCGACACCTTGATCTTGGACTTCAGCCTCCAGAACTATGAGACTAAAAATTTTTGTTGTTTAAGCCATCCAGTTATGAAACTTTGTTAGAGCGGAACTAAGGAACTAACATGCCCAGTGAAGCCCTCAGAGCACAGTATTGAAACATTTTAGTTACAACATCAGGGAACCAAAGGGATGTCAGGTCTCCCTCTCACAATGAAGTTATGGCTTTTAATTGTGTTCTCTACCCAGGCCGTGTTCTGGTGAATGACTAGAATGACCTCTCTCCTGTGGTGTACGTTTAAATCCTTTAAAACACTATCTATATGCACAAATATTCATTCAAAGAACACTTATAGGAAACTGCTATATGCCCAGCAACATTGCAGATTTTTTTAAAATTTTTAATGTTTTTTATTTATTTTTGAGAGTGGAGAGAGACAGCACGAGCAGGGGAGGGTCAGAGAGAGAGGGAGATACAAAATCCGAAGACAGTCTCCAGGCTCTGAGCTAGTTGTCAGCACAGAGCCCAACGCGGGGCTCGAACCCACGAACCATGAGATCATGACCTGAGCCAAAGTTGGATGCTTAACCGACTGAGCCACCCAGGCGCCCCAACCTTGCAGATTTTAAAACATGACAAATGAAATTAGGTTAAATACTCACTCATCTCCTTTTAAAAATATTTTTTAATATATATCTTTCATGTTTGTTTGTTTTTGAGAGAGAGAGAGAGAGAGAGAGAGAGAGAGAGAGAGAGAGAGAGACCATGCAGGGGAGACACTTACCTACCTGAGCCACCCAGGAGCCCCTCCTTTTAAAAATATTTAAATGAACATATTTATTGAAACCCATCTCCAACACTGCTACCCTGGCCAGTTCTCCAAAAGTAAGGTGGGGTGGAAAGGAGAACTGACTTAGCACATCTGGGCATGCAACAAGGCTTCATTTATTTCAATAACACTTTATGGTTCCTGTATGGAATATTTACTTGAATGCACTAAATGCTACAGGATTTCCCTTTGAAGAGTGGAAATGCTGTATGGAACAATCATCAAGATAATCATGGCATCCTTTGCTTGGCTTTTTCTTAGACGTGAGATTAGAACACAGATTCATAGGTTCATTTAAACTAATTTTGTTGGATTCCTCTAGAGCATTTGAAATTCTTGTTTCTGAGGAACATTTTCTCTTCTCTGGTGTGTAGTCTAGGAATACAGAGGAGGATGTTGGTTGGACATAGGCTTAAAAAAAAGCAGCTTCTCATTATGGATAATTTCAAACATACACTAAAGGAGATAGACAAGAACAGTAAACCTGAATGTACCAATTATGTAGCTACAACAATTACAGACTCCTGCCTGCTCTTGTTTCATTTAGCTTTCCACTTCTCCTTCCCCATCCTGGATTATATTGAAACCGATGCCAGCTAAATTTCATTTTATCCACAAATATTTCAGTATATATCTCTAAGAGAGACCCTTAAAAAATGATCATGAAACCATGACCTCACCTAGAACATCAGCAATTCTAAGCATCACCTATTGCAGTTAAGGTTCAAGTTTCCTTGATTGTCTCATAGTTTTTTAAAAATTTGGTTTTTTGAGAATCCAAAAAACATCTCTGTGTTGCATTTGGTTCTCTTCTCCCTTCTTTTTCCTTGAAATATATTTAAGAAAACAGGTTGTCTTTTCTGGTTTTGCTTATTGCATTCTCTTGATGTTGTTAACATGTTCCCCAGGACTTCATGTTTCCTAAATATTAGATTTAGATGCTTGATCTGATTTAGGCCTGCTATTTTGGCAAGACCACTTTGTTTAAAGATGGTGTTGGATTTTCCATCAGGAGGTACAACCTGCTCGGTTCTCCCCTGTGATGTTCGTGGCTATTGAGAGCCATAACCTAGATTTTATTTCATTTGAGATTTGCCAAATGATGGTGTTCTAATTCTATTATTCCTTGAATGTGAGGGTACAGCTCACACAGGAAAGACAAGTTTAATGCTTAATTCATTTTAGAATAATTGGTTTACTAATATCCTTCAATGGAGACCAGTGAGTTTACTTTCTTCATTTCCTTCTTCTTCCTCTCTTCCTCCTCCTCCTCCTCCTAATTATTATTATTATTATTATTATTATTATTATTATTATTTTAAATTTAAATCCAAGGTAGTTAACATATAGTGTAATAATTATTTCAGGAATAGAATTTAGTGACTCATGGGGTACCGGGGTGGCTCAGTCAATTAAGCGTCTGACTTCGGCCGCTTAATGATCTCATAGTTCCTGGGTTCGAGTCCTGCGTTGGGCTCTGTGCTGACAGCTCAGAGCCTGGAGCCTGCTTCGGATTCTGTGTCTTCCTCTCTCTCTGCCCCTCCCCTGATAGTGCTCTGTCTCTCTCTGTCACTCAAAAATAAATAAACATTTAAAACAGTTAAAAAAAAAAGAATTTAGTGATTCATCATTTCCATATAACACCCAGTGCTAATCCCAACAAGTGTCTTCTTTAATGCCTCTTGCCCATTTAGCCCATATCCCCACCCACAACCCCTCCAGCAAATCTTAGTTTGTTCTCTGTATTTAAGAGTCTATTATGGGGTGCCTGGGTGGCTCAGTAGGTTAAGCGTCCGACTTCAGCTCAGGTCATGATCTCATTGTTCATAAGTTTGAGCCCCATGTCTGCCTCTGCTGACAGCTAGCTCAGAGCCTGGAACCTGCTTCAAATTCTGTGTCTCCCTCTCTCTCTGTCCCTCCCCTGGTCAGTCTCTCTCTCTCTCTCTCTCTCTCTCTCTCAAAAATAAATAAAACATAAAAAAATTTTAGAAAAAGAGTCTATTATGGTTTGTCTCCCTCTTTGTTTTGTTATTTTTGCTTCCCTTCCCTTATATTTATTATATTATTATATTCCACATATGAATTAAATTGTATATTTGCCTTTTTCTGACTGATTTCCACTTAGCATAATACATTCTAGCTCTATCCACATTGTTGTAAATAGCAAGATTTTATTTTTTTGATTGCCGAGTAATATTCCATTGTTTATGTGTATACTACATCTTCTTTATCCGTTCATCAGTCATGGATATTTGTGTTCTTTCCATACTCTGGCTTTTGTCAATAGTGCTGCTATAAACATTGGGGTGCATGTGCCCCTTTGAAACAGCACACCTGTATCCTTTGCATAAATACCTAGTAGTGCAATTGCAGGGTCATAGGGTAGTTCTATTGTTAATTTTTTGAGGAACCTCCATATACTGTTTTCCAGAGTGGCTGCACCAGTTTGCATTCCCATCAGCAATGCAAAAGGGTTCCTCTTTCTACTCATCCTCACCAACATCTGTTTCCTGAGTTGTTAATTTTAGCCATTCTGACCAGTGTAAGGTGGTATCTCATTGTGGTTTTGATTTGTATTTCCCGGATGATGAGTGATGTTGAGCATTTTTTCATGTGTCTGTTAGCCATCTGGATGTCTTCTTTGGAAAAGTGTCTGTTCATGTCTTTTGCCCATTTCTTCACTGGACTATTTGTTTTTTGAGTGTAGAATTTGATAAGTTCTTTATAGATTTTGGATACTAACCCTTTACCTGATACAGTTTACTTTAAAAATATTAATATGGGGGCACCTGGGTGGTTCAGTCGGTGAAGTCTTCAACTCTTGATCTTAGCTTAGGTCTTGATCTCAGGGTTGTGAGTTTGAGCCCCACTTTAGGCTCTGTACTGGGTGTGGAACCTACTTAAAAGAAAAAAATATATTATTATGAACTCATGGCTTTTTAATTTATTTAATATGTTTTAATCCATTATTGGCATTAACACTCAACTTGTCCCATCATTGGCTATTTGGAACTGTTTCAAATTGGTTCTTGAATCTTAGACATAACCTTTTTATCTGCTTTTGAGAAAAGGATAGAGAAACCCTTATCAGAACTTTTACTCCTAGATTAGTGGTGTCTGGACTGTTTTGATTGTGAATTCCCATTACAAAATCATTTTGAGCATGAATCCCCTCTATGTGCTTATTTATAAATTATACACATGTACTATGATATTATGTACATAACAAAATACCTCCAAATAGAAATTTTGGATGATAAGAAAAAGCTGAAATGGACAATGTTTTAAAAATGACAGTCACCTAGAAGGTCACTAGATGTGGGTCTCCTAGCCAACACAACAGGGGAGCTGGGGGTGGAAGAAACTCAGCAGTGGCAGAGAGCTCCATCTCTGCCTGCCAAGGAGCCAGGAGTCCTAAAAGAGACCAGGCTGCTGGCCTCCAGCACTGGGGCATGGAGAGCTCAGCCCAGTTTCCTGCCAACAGCTTGGCCATGAGCGGGGATGAGATGCCGAAAGTGTCCTGGCACCCCACCAGACTCTTTTATGGTCCAGCAATCTGGCGAGCAGGCCCTGTTGGGTAAATGTTCAGGAGAGAAGGCACGCAGGCTGGTTTCACAGTTACGGAAGCAGAATCATGTCTGTTTTCTCTCTAGGAAGGAAAAATCTGAAGTCACAGAAGTTTGACTTCCTTTAAAAATGGAATCAGCTTTGGGGCACCCGGGTAGTTAAGTGTCTGACTCTTGGTTTTGGCTCAAGTCATGATCTCATGGTTCATGAGTTCAAGCCCCACATTGGGCTCTATGCTGATAGCTCAGAGCCTGGAGCCTGCTTCAGATTCTGTGTCTCTCTAGCTCTCTGCCCCTCCCCCACTTGTGCTTTGTCTCTCTCGCTCTCAAAAAGAAATAAATCTTAAAATTTTTTTTAAATAAACTTAAACATAGAATTTTGGTCATAATTTGCAATTGTAGAAAAAAAGGTTAAGAGGAGGTAGACCTCAGAGAGTAAGATAATCTTTAAAAGGAAGTAGAAACTCCTAAATGGTTCATCATCTGAAGTCATTCCTGTGAGTTAAGGATTGCTGATCCTAGAAGAATATAAATATGCCCAGAAGCAGAACATCGTGTTGCTAACATTTTGTGTGTATGAGTCATGTTTTTTCTACTGATCGGTGGGACCCAGCCAGAGACACTGCAACTTGTGAATGACAGTCTTCTCCAATAATGGGAAATTCTTTCACCTACTGGTTTATTTTCTATGAGCACTTAAGCCCTGTTTTTGTAACATCGACCACTCATCTTGAAAAATAAAATATGGCCAATTTTAAGATCTCTAAAAGAGATTTATCCCAAAAGTTCAATTCACAAAGTTAGAAAAAAAAAGGCCCAAGCCGAAACCTTTACTTTATCACCAACACCTTCACCTTGGGCAGGGCTGCTTAGCTCTTCAATCGTGTGGGTTGATATCTCACTGCTTCATTTATAAAGTGCCTTGGGATCCTAATCACTTTCCTACAAATGCTCAGTGTCACCAATTTCTCCAAAAACGGAGACAAATAGATTACATCATCATGGAGAAATCTTCCATTCCTTTTGATTACCCAACTGGATTAAGTTCTTGGAGGCCAGGGGCAGGTGTTGAAAAGACAACAGAGCTCTTTCCATTATGTAAACAAGTGAAAAACTTTTCCAAACTATAAAATACGGGTAGGGAGTCTAGCAGAGGATTTCTGTTTCTCATGGTGACCACTTAGTTTTTTGTTTTTTTCCAAATATCAAATATGAAACTTTTCAGAAAAGAGGTTTTTGGGAGCTTCTCTTTTGCTGATCGGGTCATGCCTGCTCTTCCCCTTTGCTGACCCAGTCCCACATATTTTCATCACAAAAGACAATTTGCTACAAGAAGTTGGCTCAGTGCCAGGATTTCAGTTCCTCAGGAACAGGCTTACTGGTTAATAAACAAGTTTTTATTGAGCATTTGCTAATGTCCAGTACTGTGGTAAGTCCTACAGAGAATTCCAAGGTTTATGAGTATGATAAGATAGTACTACATTCAAAGAGTTTATAATCTAGTAGAGAAAGAGGACACGAACAAAATGAGTTGTTGGGCAATGTGGATTTGAAACTGAGGGTCTGAGAGGCACTTTGTAAAGAAGTTGGATTTGTGAGTTGTTTTTTTATTACTTAAATTTTATTTTATATATTGAGTAAATAGTATATTCCCAAGGTTCAAGATTCCAAAAATCTTCCTTTCTCCCCTGCCCTTCAACTGCAACCTCCCTCCTCAAGGCAACCAATGTTGGTGCCTTTTGCATATTTTTCAGAGATATTTTATACATATATAAATAAATATGATAAATAAATATGATTTCCTCTCTCTTTAGAGTTACAAATGGTAGCTACTCTGTGCCTTGAAACATAGAGTGGTAGCATGGTGGAGTTATTATTTTTAATGTTTATTTTGAGCGAGACAGAGACAGAGCATGAGAGGGGGAGGGGCAGGGAGAAAGGGAGACACAGAATTTGAAGCAGGCTCCAGGCTCTGAGCTCTCAGCACAGAGCCCGATGCGGGGCTCGAACCCATGAACTGTGAAATCATGACCTGAGCTGAAGTTGGCCGCTTAACCGACTGAGCCACCCAGACGGCCCTTGTAATATGGTAGAGTTATTAAAAGCTGAGGCTCTGGAGCCTTTGTTCCAATCTTGGCTCTGTCAGTTTTTACCAATGTGACCGTGGGCAGAAGTCACTGAGGCTGTTTCCTTATCTCTAAAAGGGAGAAAAATAGGACTACCTGCCTCTTACTTTTGTTGTGAGAAGTAAATGAGATAATGGATATTAAATGCTTAGAACAGTGCCTGACATGTAGAAGCACTGTACTATATGTTAGATATTACTACTTTCACTTAATATATCAGTTTTTTTAAAAAAGTTTATTCATTTATTTTGAGAGAGAGAGAGAGAGAGAGCAGGGGAGGGACAGAGAGAGAGAGAGAGAGAGAGAGAGAGAGAGAGAGAATCCCAAGCAGGCTCTGTGCCTTCAGCATAGAGCCCAATGTGGGGCTCAAACCCACAGACCGTGAGATCCTGACCTGAGCCGAAACCAAGAGTTGGATGCTTAACTGACTGAGCCACCCACTTAATATATCTTAGAATTTGTTCCATATCAGCACAAATAGAGGAATTTATTTATTTATTTACAAATGCTTAATATTTCATTGAAGGACATGCTATATTGTGCTTGACTTTGTGTGATGAATAATGTTCAGAAAATTAGGAAACCAGTGTTATAGAGTTTTCAGGAGGTAGAGCAAAAGCAGCAGGCTATCACTACACATCTTTATTTGGCTAAAGTTTAAAAGACTAACCATACTGAGTGCTGGTAGGGATGTGGACAATTGGTACTCTCACGCACTGCTGATGGGAAAATAAAATAGTGGTATCATGTTGGAAAACAGTTTGGCAGTTTGACAATTTCTTATAAAGTTAAACACACCTCTGCCTTATGATTCAGCCATTGCACTGCTAAGTATTCACCCAAGAGAAATAAAACATATATTCACACCACAACTTATACCCAAATGTACCTAGCAGTTTTATTTGTAATAGACAAAACCTGGAAACAACCCAATGTCCATCAACAAGTGAATGATGGAACAAGTTCTGGTAAATCTACATAATAAAATACTACTCAGCAATAAAAATGAACAAACTAATGATAAATGCAACATGAATAAATCTCAGAGTAATGTTGTGAAAGAGTTAATCCTATATGATTTCTTTTGTACTGCAGAAGATGCAAACTAATGCAAACTAAAGTAAACAGAAAGCAGATAAATGTTCGAGGATAGAAGTAGGAGAATGGGGAGTGAATTAGAAAAGGGCACAAGGAAATTGGGGGAGGATGATGCATAGGTTTGTTAACTTGTGGCGATAGTTTCACAGGTATATATATATGTGTGTGTGTGTCAAAGCTCATCAAATTATGCACTTTAACTTTGTGCAGTTTATTATGATAAAATATACCTCAACAGAATTGGGGAAGGAAAAAGAAAATATATGTATTTAAAACAAAAGGACTAAAGCACCCCTAATAAGCAAATAGAAAAACTAAAAAGTTTTGATTGTCCAAATTATAGTGAGTATGCATACAAATACAGCATAATACCAAAATAATCTAAAAATAATTTGGGGGTGCCTGGGTGGCTCAGTCAGTTAAGCATCCAACTTCGGCTCAGGTCATGATTTCTTGGTCCGTGAGTTCAAGCCCCGCATCGGGCTCTGTGCTGACAGCTCAGAGCCTGGAGCCTGCTTCAGATTCTGCATCTCCCTTTCTCTCTGCCCCTCCCCTGTTTGTGCTCTGTCTCTCTCTCAAAAATAAACACTAAAAAATATTAAAAATCATTTGTATTTGCTGAGTGTGGAGCCTTCTTGGGATTCTTTCTCTCTTTCTCCCTCTGCCCCTATCTGCTGCTCATGCTCTCTCTCTCTCTAAAATAAAATAAATCAATTTAAAAAATCATTTGCCTTTAGTTCTTATTTTGTGCTTTTCCTTCCTTGCTTCCATAGCCAAACTACGTATGTTTGTAGGGGAGGAAAAATCATTCCTTCTACCTTCTATGTCCTTAGCCGGGGCACCTGTAACAAAGACAGATTAAAATAAAAAAGTCTGTTAGCATGTATATCTTGAATATGCATGGAAGAAACTCAGAAAAAAGAGAAACTAAATTAAAAAAGGTGGCTTAGAACTCCTGCTTATGCAGCATCTTCAACTCGGAACAATAAATGTGTGAAGAAATGACAGGACAAAGGAAAACTGTGTTAGCCTTACAAGGGCAACAAACTGAGGTAAGGAAGCTAGTGGAATTGGATTTGTTGGCAGATTTCCTCTGGTGCTGTCTCTGGGCTGATGAGAGTCTAGTCATCACCAATTAAAAGGACTTGATATCATGCCCGTAGGCAGAAAAGGTGGAAAGTAGGGAGTTTTCCTGTTTGCTGCTCCTTAATTGCCCCCAGCTCAAGCTAAAGAGCTCACAGAGGAATATTTGGGGCAGACATATTCTGGTTTCCTCCATCTTCATTACTAAGCTGAGGGATGCTTTTCTTTCAATTGTTTTGATGAGCTGCTTGATATTTACTTATTGAAGCGGCGCCTGGGTGGTTCAGTCGGTTAAGCGTCCAACTTCAGCTCAGGTCATGATCTCCCTGTTTGTGGGTTCGAGCCCTGTGTTGGGCTCTGTGCTGACTGCTCGGAGCCTGGAGTCTGCTTCTCTGCCCCTGCTCCTGCTCTGTCATTCTCTTTCTCTCAAAAATAAGTATCAAAAAATTTTTTTTTAATTTACTTATTGAATTAAGCTGTTTTTCCCCCTTAAATAAGAGATGGAAAAGAGTTTGATGGTTATGAATGTTGTATACTTTTCAAGGTGGGACATGTGGAGAGGTGGCCACTAAATGCCATCTGCCGTTACTAATTCCCTTACACCAGCAATTCTCAAATTTTCTTTGGTCTCAGGGTCCATTTTGCCCTTAAAGTGTATTGAGTGCCTCAAAAAACTTTTGTTTAAATGGGTATGTACATCAATATTTACTGTATTAGAAATTCAGCCAAGAGTTTTAAAAAATATTTATCAATTCATTTAAAAAATAATGAACCCTTTACATGTTAACGTAAGTAAGGTATTTTTATGAACAATATTTTTTCAAAAAAATTTAGTGTGAAGAATGGCACTGTTTTCCATTTTTGCCAATCTCTGTAGTGTCTGTCTTAAAAGAAGCCAGCTGGATTCTCCTATCGGCTTCTTGTTCCATCTGTCGTGACACCACATGTCATGTAATTTCTGGCAAACTCCACCACACAGTCATGTGAGTCTGAGAGGGAAGCAGGCAACTAATCTCTCCACCTTGTTATAAAAATTGCTTTCACTTCAAGGACGCCAGTGGAATGGGTTTTGTTGGCCCCAATTCTCTTCCCTGCAAGAGACTTTGAGCCCATGTAAGTCATAGCATACAGATAAAAATCTATCCTGCTTTACAAGAGTACTTTTGAAAGAGTCAACAACTGTCCCAGCTTTACAAAATATTTACCAGATAAAGCAGCTGGAGCCTCAGAAATGTTAGGCTGGAAAAAAATGGGTATGAGGCCAAAGATTATAAGGAACATTTGTATATATGTATATATACACACATACATACATACACAGTTAATATTTGCCCCCCCCCCCAGTCTTAATGTATCTAATACTGTATTTAAAAAATCTTTATTATGGTGAGACTACTCTGAAAATTGACCCACTAAATAAAGCAAAGGGGAGTTTAGTAATCAAGAGAACAGTCCCCTGACTACATTTTTCTTGAATGGCAACAGAGTTTCCACTGTTTTCCTAGACAACAACAGTTAGTCATTAAGGGTTCTTTTAGGGCAAACCATGGTCTCCTGGTCATGCCCAAACCAGTGGATTAATTTAAAGTAATTATGTAGCAGAAACCCAGTATTGTGTTTAAATGATACTGCTCCTGGCCACAGAATGTGGGAATTTGTTGTGAGGGCACCTCCAAGAAAGGTCTAACTTCATCTAATGTATACACTACATAAAGCTGTTTGAGGAAAAACAGCAAAAAATCAGTAGGTTTTGGTTGTGCATTGGTTCTTGAGGTTAATTGCATACTGTCTCAGTGAGGGGAAAAAGATAAAATATATTTAAAATCAGAGCAAAATCCTCATGGCAAAATCCCTCCTTTCCCATACTCCAGGAGTTTTCTCAGATCGTTTCTGTCTCCATTCAGTCATGTGTAATTTTACCCTGTCGGTGTGTTGTAGAAGGTATGTGATTGGCCGCAGAGAATGTTAGTCCCGGGGGCCTTACTGGAACTAGTGGTACAGTACTTTGCAGCTAGAGAATGGGGGTCTGGGGGACAGAGGGTAAAGGAACTTGCTTTCCAAATCTAGGACAAAGTAACAATATGCATTGCTGAAATCCAATAAATAAACATGTGCAAAAGAAGCTACAAAAACATAAATTGTTTCATCAACAGCAAATGTTTATTGAAGCCCCACCATATGCTCTGCCGAGCTGTTATGGAAGTGTGCTGAGCTGGGTAATGTGCAGCATGGATTTCAAGGCATGAGGTGCCCTCCGACTCTGGAGTTTAACATTCTGGTTGAAGAGATAAGCACACAGGTAATATTAGATCAGATCAGAGGTGTGGCAGAGCATTCAAAAGGCTGAGGGAACCCTTCTGATATGGACTGAATGTTTGCATTCCCCCCAACATATGTGTTGAAACCTAATCTCCAATGTGAAGGTATTTGAAGGTGGGGCCTTTGGAAGGTGATTAGGTCATGAGGGTGGAGCCCTCATGAATGGGCTTAGTGCCCCTTGAAAAATGATCCCATAAAGCTCCCTAGCCCCATTTGCTATGTGAGGGCACAGTGAAAAAATGGCTTCCTGGAAACCAGGAAGCACATTCTCATCAGGCACAGAATCTGCCTGCCAGCACCTTGATCTTGGACTTCCCAGCCTCTAGAACCATGAGAAATAAATTTCTGTTTATAAGCCACCCAGTCTCTGTGAGAGTGGCCCAAACATACTGAGACAACTTTGGTCTGGAGTTGCCCCAGAAAGCTTTGTGGATATGGTGTGATGTGAGTACTTTAGGTCTGGAAGAATTGGTCCATATGATATCATTAACACCAATATTATTCCCGATTTCCTGGCCTGACACTAGGTTTATGGTTATATTAAATGTTTGAAGTACCTGGTATAAGCTTCTTTACTCTTTTCTCACCAAGATTTAAAGAAAGAGAAAACCAGAAAATTTCCAGTGTGAAAATTTTCTTTAAAATTTTTTTTAAATGTTTATTTTATTTTTGAGAGAGAAGAGACAGAGCATGAGCAGGGGAAGGGCAGTGGGGGGGATGGGGAGACAGAGAATGAAGTAGGTTCCAGGCTCTGAGCTGTCAGCACAGAGCCCAACGTCAGGTTCAAACTCATGAACTGCGAGATCATGACCTGAGCCAAAGTTGGATGCTTAACCGACTGAGCCACCCAGGTGCCCATCCACCATGAAATTTTTCAATGAATTAAGTGTAAATGACTCAAAAATGTAAGGATTTTATTTCCCTTAAAATAAATAAAGATCCCAGACAAAGGGGGAAATATGTGGCCCCAATACAGCTTGCTGTTTGCCATTGGAGTCATGTTTAGGCAGGGAGTGAATTGAGGGAGATCATTTGACCAGGGTCTTGGCATGGTTTTCTCTTTGCCATATGTTGAGCCAATTGCTGTCAAGGACATTTTTTGTTATTTGTTTGATTTTAAAATGTTCTCAGGAAAAAAAAAAACCTGGACATTATTAATTAGATGTTTCCCAGAAAAATGTAATGGAATCAATTCTGGTTTTGGTATTGCATAGTGAAGAATCTCGCCTTTACTCCAAAAAGAGGTCTGGCCTTTGTCCTGAGCCTCCTGATAGGAGGCTCTTTATTTACCTGGGGGCCTGTACCAGTCAGAGAGTCACAGCGTGATACAGGTTGGGGAATTTGAGCCATGTGATATAAGGTGAACTACCGAGGGGCCCAAACCTGAGATCACCCACTGGATGAAGCCCTAATAAAGACTCTGGACACCAACGCTTGGGTAAACTTCCTTAGTTGGCAATACTGTGTATTGTTTCATATCAATGCCAAGAAAGCGACAGTGTCATGAATCCAGAGGGAGAGGACAAAAGCTCAGCATTTTGTGCTTTCTTGATTTCTACCCTAGGTACTTCTTCCCTTGCCTGATTCCAATCTATATCCTTCCACTATATTACAGCATAACCATAGCATAAAAGCTTCAATGAGTTCTGTGAGTTCTTCTAGCAAATTATCAAACCTAAGGGTAGTTTTAGGTACTCCTCAACTTCTAACTAGTGTTGGAAGTTAAGGTATTCTCTTGTGCTAATTGTTCTAATATCTCAGTTAGCTAAACTCTCACAAGTAAAAAGGCACGTTAGAATGTCCTGCACAACTCCCTACTAGTTCAGCTTTGGATAGACTGCCTGAAGTCTATCCATCCTGGCCTATCCTCATAAAGTACTGGCTAGGATATTTCTCCCAATATTTTGGTCAGGAGAAATCACATTAAAATGAAGATTAAAGGCAGTTTAGGAAAAGAGGACACATACACACATAGAGATGTCCACTGAGCTTTTGGCTTTCAGCTCAGAGGAGAGGTGAAGGTGCACCCGTCTCCCACTCTCCCAGTTCTGGGTTCCTCCAACAGCAGCCACCTCCACTGTGCCACCTCAGTTCAACCTCAGTGAGATCAAAGTCATGTATCTGAGGTGCATCTGTGGGGAAGTCGGTGCCTTGTCTGACCTGGACCCCAAGATCGGCCCCCTGGGTCTGTCTCCTAAAAAGTTTGGTGATGACATCACCAAGGCAACCGGTGACTGGAAGGGCCTGAGGATTACAGACCCTTCTGGCCATTCAGAACACATAGGCCCAGATTGAAGTGGCACCTTCTGCCTCTGCCCTGATTATCAAAGCCTTCAAGGAACCACCAAGAGACAGTAAGAAGCAGAAAAACATTAAGAACAGTGGAAATGTCACTTTTGATGACATTGTCAACAATGCCCAACAGATGTGGCACTGATCTTTAACCAGAGAACTCTCTGGATCCCTCTGGATCCATTAAAGAGATCCTGGGGACTTCCCAGTCCATGGGCTGTAATTTAGATGGCCACCACCCTCATGACATCATAGATGATATCAACAGTGGTGGAGTGGAATGCCCTACTAGTTAAGAACTACAAAGGAAAATATTTCAATAAAGGATCATATGACAACAACAGCAACAACAAAGATATTCATTGAAGTATATTGTAAGAGTGAATAGAGAACTGATTGTATAAATTTTGATATTCCATAGAGTGGATACTATTTTTAAAATTAGATACATACTAATATGAAAAGATTTCTAAAATCGCTTATTAAATTATAAGAGCAAGGTGCAATGAATTTGCTTTTTTTTTTTTTAACCTCAATTAACGATGAAGCAAAGGGGCAAATGCTTTGATGAAGAAGTAAGTAAACAAGTTTAAAGAGTTTTCTTTGGGGGCGATGAGTCCTTACTTGGGCATGAGAATTTAGTTATTTGGGGACCTGGAAGATGAAAGAGGGGGAGGAAGAGCCATTCCAGAGTGCATTAAAGAGAGCGGTGGTGGTTCACTCCCTCTGGGGACCCCCTGAGGAAATGTGTAAGACACCTTCAGAATTGTCAGTCCCAGAGACAGAAGAGGGAAGCATATATCTGCTGTGTGTCACCCTCCAAGTTCCCTGTTGGCTGAAGTTGGAAACTCCAGGCTTATACCCATAGAAGAATGTCTGGGCAGTTTCCTCCAGCATCTTTAAAGATGGCAGCAGAGGGGCTCCAGAGCAGAGAGGAGCCATTGGGTCCAGCCAATGCAGTGCTGTCAGGTTAGGCCTGCGCATGCCTGTTTGTCGCAGCAGTGACTAGGCCAGCTGTGGGCCGAGAGGAGGACAGACATAACACAAAGATGTTTGATGTGGGCTGGTATTAGGATATTCATCCCACTGCTGGACTTCCTAGAAGACATAGAATTTCTAGATTGTCAAGTGCAATTATGACCTGAGGAAGACCCGATGTCAAGATGGAGATGACTGGACAGGTTGGAGGCCACCCCTGGGCTAAGTCTCCTGCTTTCAGTGTTTCTCCTTGCTGCTTTGATAACATCCTCTCTGCATCCAGTTATGGTAAATGCTCTCCCCCATTGCTGTTGCTGATGATGCTCCTTTCTCTCCTCTCTCAGGCTCTCCCTAGGGAAACCCAGGCCTAGCACGGAAACCCATACTCCACTTGCTGAGGCCTACACTCCCCTCCCCAAGCCCAGCTCCCCTTCCACATCCCCCAGAGACCCTGACTACACAACCACTTATGTGGAGCTTTCTTGCCTCTGAAATTCTTTTTATTGCCCCACCACTGAGTCTGTGTTTAAACATACATGGCCGTAAGTTTAGGTACTATTGGGGGTGCGGGTGTTACATCTTGTTTCCTCAGCTGGAGTTAGTCCCTTGAAGACAAGAGCCATAAATTGTATTTCTTTGTATCTCTCAATACCTGGTAAAGGAATTTATAGGTAACAGATGTTCAGCAAATGTGTGGTTGATTGTTGCTGCAGGCCCCATTCTGCAAAGTCCCAAGAACAGCTAATTTTGAAGCAAATGAATGAAAGGCCCAGTACAGCCATGGTTCATGTGTAACAAAGGGACTAAATCTGCTTGTCCTCGTTAAGGCAATGAATAGAGGATGAGCCAGCTTGGGTAAGCAAATTCTGCTAGTGACCTAAAGTTCATTTTCACAGGGGCATTTCTGGTAAAGCCCTGAGCTTAGGACTGCCAAGATATGAATGCACACTAGCCAGTAGAGAACATAACAATAAAAGTGAAACAGGAAAAATGTGCCTTAGAGCAAAGAATGCAATGTGCTTGCTTTAGGAAGTAAAACTCAAGCCACTACTTATGGACTGATCAGTCCTTCTGTCTATCCCAACCTTAACCTTTAGCTTAGCCTTTTGGATAGGGAGATGCAAGAGGCCAATATATGCAGTTCTCCTCCCATTCCTGATCACCCTTTTGAATATAGATGGCTTTGTGACTTGCTTTGGCCAATGAAATGTTCATGGAAGGGATACATGTCACACCCAGGCAGAAGCACTTAGGAACCCGTGGCCAATTCTGCAAGCTATCTTCCCTTGCTGCACATACTCTGGGAGCAGGGATTTAGAGATGCAATGAAATTGAACCAGGAAGACGGAGTGCGTTCACTCAAACTAAACTTAATGAGTACCAACCATGTGCAAAGAAGGCACTGTTAGACACTGGGAATATGCTAGCACACAAGGCAAAGCCTCTGCTCTCATGGACTTTCCTGTCTGCGGGGCAGACATCTATTTTTAACATCCACAAATGAGTATTTAATTCTGACTGTGACTCATTGTGAAGGGAGGGAGAGCATGTCAAGAGAGCACATAACATGAACACTCTGAGGTCTGAGATTTGATGGGAGGACTGATTTAAGAACAAGTAAGAGTTATCAGTTGAAGAATATTTCAGGTGGGGGTCCTGAGCAGAGAAGGGCATAGTGAACCTGAAAAAGAAAAGGCCAGCATGGCTGGACAAGAGAAAGTAGGGGAATAGTCCACCAGTCTTGTAAAATACATGGAAACCACACTGGAAGGGGCCTGTGGGCTTTGTTAAAGATTTCAATAACTTACTCTAAATTTACTTGGGTATTCTTGAAACAAACACCAGTCATGCATCACCCTTCTAAAAGCCTTTTCTTTACCCCAGCAGTCCTTGTAGAGTGGCACAGAGTTCCTCCTGGTTGGGAGAGCCTGAAGCAAGTTGAGAGATTGAACATGTATCCCTCCCCCCCATCATGAGGTCACAAGTGATGTCTCCCACTCCTTCAGAAGTTACCATTCCCTTCTGCTGTCCCAGGTACCCAGCAGGGCTGCTCTGCAGAGATCAGGGTCGGCGCTGGCTAGATTGGTAGAAAGGCATTTGTTACGAGTATTAAGTTGCTCATGGAATCATGGAGAAATGGATTCTCTCCTGTGTTTCCAGGAAGAACTTAAAGCCACTCTACATAACTGGGCCACCAAGAACGCTGCTGTCCTGTCACAGTGTGGATGCCACCTGGTGAAACTGGAAGCAGCTGCCACAGCTGCTGGGTTGAAACCTTACTCATCAGGAAACTGGGCATCACGTGACCTACCCCTCTCCCCAAGCATCCTGCTTGCAAATTCAAGGCTTGCACAAATTCGAGGGATCAGCAAGACCTAGATTACATCCAGAACCTCCCTTCAGGGAGATGGGAAACATTGTTTTAAGTTGTAGTCTCTGCAGTGTGGAAAAGCTGCTGGAAGAGGGTTAAAGGAGACCAACTCATGGTGCTTGTCACACCACAGCTCAGAGGAACTGACATTAAATGAGAGCCCGGCTTTTGAAAACCTTCCACCTCTCACTTTAGCGATTGAAAGCCCTATACTTACCTAGTGCCACACTTCTGGTCTTGCTCTTGTTTTTTCTCTACCAAGAATAAAACCACTGTATTTCTCCACTTCTGCATTTCATTAAAGTCTGTGCCCTTCTGTTTATCTGTCCCTTATGTTAGGAACATTAGAAGCTGTAGGAGGACAAGTTCATCACAGGTGAGCTTGGTCAGAACTCAGCACTGTGTTATGTGCATACAGGTGCTCATTATACAAATGTTATTTGTCCCATTAAGTTCCTCCATAAGGCAGTTGCTGCAGAATGTTTTGGAAGGTTTTAAAGGCAGCATAAGGAATGCAGTTGGGATGAGCTACATTGAGCATCTAGCTTAAGGACCAGAGGAGGGTAGATGTTTCAAACCTCTAGTGGCCTCTATTATTTTCTGGACTAATTGGACAGTGCTTTTACAGCTCTCTAATTCTCTTTGCATTTTCTTTACCTTAGGCTGCTTTTGTGATCAGGAGATGTCTAGAGAGACCTTTGATTCCCAGGATTTTGTGTGAGTTTTGATGTATTCCTGGTGCTGGGCACAGGGGAACTGCCAGACTGTTGTCCAAAGTGGTTGTGCCATTTTATATTCCCACCAGCAGCATATGAGGCTTCTGAATTCTCCACATCCTTGTTCTCATCTGGCTTTTTGATTCTAACCATCTTACTGGACATGAAGTAGTATCTCATAGTAGTTTAAATTTGTATTTCCCTGGTAACTAATGATGTTGAGTGTCTTTTCATGTGCTTATTGGTCATTTATCTATTTTCCTTGGAAAAGGGTATATTCAGATCATTTGCCCATTTTAAATGACTAATTGGGTTACTCTTTTTATTATTGAGTTGTAACAGTTCTTTATATGTTCTAGATACAAGTTTCTTACCAGATTCACAAATATTTCTGCCATTCTGTGAGTTGTTTTTTCACTTTCTAGATAATGTCCCTCAAAGCTCAAAAGTTTTAAATTTTGATAAAGGCCAACAAATCTATTTTTTCCCCTTTGTTGCTTTTGTTACTTGTGTTTTTGTTATTATATCTAAGAATTGTCACAAAGATTTACTCCTATGTTTCCTTCTAAGAGTTTTATAGTTTTTCCTCTTACATTTTTTAAAAAAGATTTTTAAAGTAATCTCTACACCCAGTGTGGGGCTCAAACTTATAACCGTGAGATCAAGAATTGCATGCTGGGGGCGCCTGGGTGGCTCTGTCAGTTAAGCGTCTGACTTTGGCTCAGGTCATGATCTCATGGTTTGTGGGTTTGAGCCCCACGTCAGGCTCTGTGCTGACAGCTAGCTCAGAGCCTGGAGCCTGTCTTCAGATTCTGTGTCTCCCTCTCTCTCTCTGACCCTCCCCTGTTCATGCTGTGTCTCTCTGTCAAAAATAAATAAAACATTAAGAAAATTAAAAAAAAAAAAAAGAATTGGATGCTGTACTGACTGAGCCAGCCAGTACACTTTACATTTTAGGTCTTTGGTTTATTGAAGTTAATTTTTGTAATGGTGTGAGATAAAGGTCCAATCTCATTCTTTTGCATGTGGATACGATTGTCCCAGCACTATTTGTTGAAAGAACTTCTCTTTCCTCATTGAATGGTCTCAGCACCTTGTTGAAAATTAACTGACTGTAAATAGATGCATCTATTTCTGGACTCTCAATTCTACTCCATTCATTTATATGTCTGTTCTAATACCAGTACCACAATGTCTTGATTATTGTTATTTTTTTGTAAGTTTTGTACAGGGGGAGTATGAATCTTTCAACTTTGCTCTCTTTTTCAAGATTGTTTTGGCTATTTTGGGTCCTTTGAGTTTCCATATGAATTTTAGGATCAGCTTATAAATTTCTTTTTTTAATAGTTTTTTTTAATTTTTAAGAAATGTTTTTATTTATTTTTGAGAGAGAGAGAGAGAGACAGCATGAGCAGGGGAGGGTCAGAGAGAGAGGGAGACACAGAATCTGAAGACAGGCCCAGGCTCTGAGCTAACTGTCAGCACAGAGCCTGACGCAGGGCTCGAACCCACAAACCGTGAGATCATGACCTGAGCCGAAGTCGGATGCTTAACCGACTGAGCCACCCAGGTGCCCCAGCTTATAAATTTCTACAAAGAAGCCAGCTGGGATTCTGACGGTGATTGCATTGCATCTGTGGGTCAGTTTGGGGAATACTACCATCCTAACATATTAGGTCCTCTGGTCCATGGGTATGTAATGTCTTTCCATTTATTTAGAGTTTTTTAATTGCTTTCAACAATGTTTTGTACTTTTCAGAGCATAAGTTTTATATGTCTTTTGTTAAATTTGCTCCCAGGTATTTTATTCTTTTAATACTTTTATAAATGGAATTTTTCTTTTAATTTCGTTTTTGGATTGCTCATTGCTAAGTGTATAGAAATTCAATTGATTTTTGTATATTGATCCTACAACTTTGACAAACGTGTTTAATACTAGTAGTTTCTAATTATTGCTGCAGTTCATTTTTTTAATGTTTCAAGTTTTTAAGTTCTATGTAGTTAACATATAGTGTAGTATTGGTTTCAGGAGTAGAATTCAGTGATTCATCACCTACATACGACATCCAGTGCTCATCACAAGTGCCCTTCTTAATGCCCATCACCCATTTAGCCTGTCTCCATGATCACTTCCCCTCCAGCAACCCTCAGTTTGTTAACTATAGTTAAGAGTTGCTGCAGTTTAAAATTTACTTTCTATTTTACTTATTACTAATTCATGGACAGATTCTGGAAGAGTTTCAAAACTCCCTCCAATACGGGGGAGGCAAACCACAAGAGACTCTTAAACACAGAGAACAAATGGAGGGTTGATGGGGGGGTTGGGGGACAGGGGAAAATGGGTGATGGGCATTGAGGGGGGCACTCGTTGGGATGAGCACTGGGTGTTGCATGTAAGTGATGAACCACGGGAATCTACCCCAAAAACCAAGAGAACACTTTACACACTGTATGTTAGCCAATTTGACAGTAGTTATATTTAAAAAATAACAATAAAATCAGAAGGAAAAAAATGCTACTTTAACTGGGCACTTTAAAAATGTTTTTTATTATGTGAATTTCATTTCATTAAAAATGGTATTACTGAAAAGTAAAACAAACAAATAAACAAACAAACACCTCCCTCCAATATGGCCAGGTAAATAAAAAATCATTCCCGCCACAGTTTTTGTTTTTTTTAAACTGAAATATCCCTCTTAAAATCCTTTGTTTTTGACCACTAATGGACTTGTTGACCCTAAACCTGGTGCCTGTCATTCTGAGATTTCCCTTTATAAATATCTTGGCATCTTTTTCCTTTCTGGATACCATGTTTTTCTTTATCTTGGCTAACTGCCTCATTTTCATGGAGCACAAAACCCATTGGCTTCCTGAGAAAGGATACATGAGAGGGAAATTTTTTTGGAACTTAATTTGTTTGAAAAGCTCTATTCCTTACCTTCCACAAGACAGTTTTCTTGGGAATGTAGAATTATCCATTGGAAATAACTTCCCATAGAGTTTTGAAGACACTATTCTATAGTCTTCTAGCTTTTAAAGTTAATGCTAGAAAGTCCAGTGCCAGTTTGAGTCCTGATCTTCTTTATGGACCTAAGGTTTTCCTCTGTAGCAGCTTTTAAGATCTTCTATTTGTCATTGTTTAGAAATTTCATGAATAAGTGCTTTGACACAGGTGTTTTCTTCCTCATTCTTTTGGTGACTATTCAGGAGGTGATTTCAATGTAGAAACTCATAATTTCTAGTTCTGGGAAGTTTTCTTATATAATTTCCTTGGTGTTTTTTTCTGTCTTTCTGGAGAGAATAGGCTGTTACTAATCATTTTAATTGTAGCTATTTACTTTTAGTTTTTTCTATAACATAGAAACCATATTCTGTTATACTATAGTTGCTATTTCTTTTTAAAAAAATTTTTAACACTTCTTTATTTTTGAGAGACAGAGAGAGACAGAGCACGAGCAGGGGAGGGGCAGAGAAGGAGGGAGACACAGAATCTAAAGCAGACTCCAGGCTCTGAGCTGTCAGCACAGAGCCTGACACAGGGCTTGAACCCACGAACTGTGAGATCGTGAACTGAGCTGAAGTTGGATGCTTAACCAACTGAGCCACCCCGGTGCCCTATAGTTGCTATTTTTTTAAAATTTGTTTCATAATTTAATATTCAGAATGTCAGAGCACACAACTGTTAAATACTTAGTCTCTCTTAATCATACAGTTATTCTTATATATATTCAATGATCAACATCAGTTATTCCTTATGCTGATGTTACTTCAAGTACTTTTGTTGTCTAAAGATCATTCCTTAGATTAAGATTCCCCAGGAAGAGTTCATGGCAACAGTACTTCCTTAGTTGTTAAATGTTCTTAAATACATAACAGTATGTCTGCGGAGTTCAGCTTGGCTAATTATAGAATCCTTAGCTCATTTTCTTCCTTGAGTATTTTAAATATGTATCCCACTAACTGGGAAAAATAATAAACTATAGTTCAAAAGTCTGCTGACAGTCTGATTACTTTCTCTTACAAAAGACTTGGTCTTTTTGCCTTTTCTTTCTTTCTTTTTAAAAACTCATTTCTTTTACTTGAGTATCTCTTGGTATTATCTATTCCAGATAGATTTTTCCTAGGTATGCTGTGTGCCATTTAAATATACCAGTTAAGTCTTATTTTAGTTCAGAAATAGTTTCATGAATTAAAGGTTTTAGTATTTGCTTTGCATTTATTCTTCAGGGAATGCCCTTATACAGATATTGGTTTGTCTTTGCCTATCATCTATTTATATCTCTTACATTCTAAATTTTTTATATTGTAAGACAGTTTTTAAATGTCTGAAAATTCTTTTATGCTCCTTCCTTCAAAGGGTAGAACCTAATTTCCCATACCTTGAATGTGGGCTGGACTTAGTGACTCACTTCTAATGCATAGAATATGGTGGAATGGGTGGTGAGTAACTAGGTCCTCATCGGTATCACAGCTTTCTCCTTGCTGTCACTCATGAATCATGTATGCCACAGGGTGTACCTTAGGAGAGGAGGGTGGGCCAGGATTGCTTTCCTAGCTCAAAGGTTTTTCTACTGTTATTATAAAGAGTTAATCAATATTGCCTTGTGCTTGGGATACCTGGGTGGCTCAGTCCTTTGAGTGACTCTTGATTTTTGCTCTAGTCATGATCCCAGGGTCGTGGGATAGAGCCCCACATAGACCCCTGTGTCGGGCTCCACACTGAACATGAAGCCTGCTTATGATTCTCTCTTTTGCTTGGGTGCCTGGTGGCTCAGTCAGTTTAGCTACTGACTTCAGCTCAGGTCATAATTTCATGGTTCTTGGGTTGGAGCCCTGTGTTGTGCTCTGTGCTGATAGCTCAGCGCCTGAAGCCTGCTTTGGATTCTGTATTTCCCTCTCTCTCTGCCCTTCCTCCACTCAGGCTCTCTCTCTCTCTCTCTCAAAAATAAATAAACATTAAAAAATAAAAATTAAGAAAAAAAAGATTCTCAATCTTGCTCCCACTGCCTCTTTCCCCAACTTATGCGTGCACACACAGTCACTCCCTCTCTCTCTCTCTCTCTCTTTAAAATAAAAAAATAAAAAATGAAAAAATATATTGCCTTGTGCTTGTTGAAATACCTTTTCTGCCTCCTCCCCCACTTCATCTGGATCTCTTCTTGCCTTTTCCCACAGTGTCTCTGTGCTGCTCCATTTAGAATCTACCTCAGTAGATTCTCCTCTGAGAGAGACTTTGTCTTGCAAAAGAGATTCCATTGGTTAGTGCTAAGACTTAATAGGGCCTAGACTGTCCCATACAACCTAACCTTTCCTTTGCTTTCACCCTTAGCACCCCTTTCCAGTTCTGGCACTGCTCCAAATATAAGCTAAATTAGCTTTCTATGCTGACTGGGGACATTTAGACTTTGGGGTAAGTACCTCTGGAAGTTTTCTAAATGAGTTTGCTGGTGCTCAGTGCCATCAGAAGACCCTTTGCCTGTTTTCTACTGCCTCCTGTCACTTGCTGATACCATGCAGCTCTTATTGCTGCTCTCCTTGTACTTGGGAATTCACAGGATACCTTATGGCTTTTATAGTAGATCATTGTTGTGCATTTGTGGTGGCGGTGGCTATTGTTGGAGGATCAGGTAGATGTAAAAATACACCGACGCTGCCTGGGTGGCTCAGTCGGTTAAGCATCCGACTTTGGCCAGGTCATGATCTCACGGTTCACGGGCTTGAGCCCTGCATCTGGCTCTGTGCTGACAGCTCAGAGCTCAGAGCCTGGAGCCTGCTTCTGATTCTGTGTCTCCCTCTCTCTCTGCCCCTCCCCCGCTCATGCTCTGTCTCTCTCTCTCTCTCTTTCTCTCTCTCTCTCTCTCTCTCTCTCTCTTAAAAACTAGGGGCTTTTTTGTATAGTGGAAATAATATGTACTTATTGGAAACAATTAGGAAAACACAGATGAAAGGGTACCTGGGTGACTCAGTTGGTTAAGCATCCAACTGTGGTTCAGGTCATGATCTCTCAGTTCATGAGTTTGAGCCCACATTGGGCTCCTCACTGACAGCATGGAGCCTGCTTAGGATTCCCTCTCTCCCTCTCTTTGCCCCTCCCCTATTCGTTCTCTCTCTCTCTCTCTCTCTCTCAAATAAATACACATTAAAAAGTTTTTTAAAAAACACACCACTTTACTCTTGCACAAAGTATCACAATTTTAATTTTTAGAAGTTCTTCTGTTGTCTGGATTTTCTCTTTCCTACGTCTTCTGGTTCTTGATTTATAGACCTTATATCAACTCTTAACTCTGTAAGTATAATAGTGATTTTTAAAATGGTCTTTTGGGGCACCTGGATGGCTCAGTCGGTTAGGCGTCCAACTTTGGCTCAGGTCATGATCTCGCGGTTTGTGGGTTTGAGCCCCACGTTGGGCTCTGTGCTGACAGCTCAGAGACTGGAGCCTGTTTCAGATTCTGTGTCCCCCTCTCTCTCTGCCCCTCCCTTGCTCATGCTCTGTCTCTCTATCTCTCAAAAATAAATAAACATTAAAAAAATAAAATGATGTTTTATTTTCCCTACATTATTCTTATTTTCTCTAAGTTCCCTTTTTGTTATTGTTTCTGTGTCTCATTTTCCTGTCAGTCTTCCCTCCACTGTCTTGAGATCTTTGGCCCTCCAAACGTATATAGAATTAGGCATTCTATCAGGAGATCTGTGTATATATGTAGGACTTCTCAATCAGTGAGCTTCCTCTTTATTGCTTGGCAGAGACAGATTCATGTAGTTGAAGGACCTTCAACAGTCAGTATCACTTTCCCCAGCTTGGTGTCCTCCCATATACCTCCATGGGGTGGGGGAAGATGGGGATCAAACATAGTTGCCAGTGTGTTCTTACAGGAACTGAAGGAGGACCAGGGAGGGGGTCTCATCGTTCAATATAGAGACCTTCCTTAACTTCCCTATCTAATAAGGCACTGAAAACATGACCAGAGTTTCCGAGTCCAGATCCTCTATGTTTCGACTTGTCCTGAAAATAAACTTTCTGTCTTTTGCCAGGGTGAGAATGAGGCCATCTCTTGTCTGCCCTGGGGTGAGAAATAAAATTTAATTATTTAACTTCTTACAAGTTGAGGTGCCTGCCTGGCTCAGTCAGTAGAGGATGTGACTCTTGATCTCAGGGTTGTAAGTTTGAGCCCAATGTTGTGTATAGAGATTACTTAAAAATAAAATCTTAAAAAAAATAAAACTTGCAGATTTTTAACTACTATTTTGAGCCCCACCCATACTTACCTCTTCCTTCAGTTACTTAGTACAATTACTGGCTCACTTACGAAGTCTTTTGGGATTCTGAAATTTTTAACATTTGTTCCCCAACTCTTAGAAGCACTTAACTTTAAAGGCAGTTAAATTCTGAGTTAAGCATCCCACTTCAGCTCAGGTCATCATCTCCCGGTTCATGGGTTTGAGCCCTGCATAGGGCTCTGTGCTGACAGCTCAGAGCCTGGAGCCTGTTTCAGAGTCTGTATCTCCCTCTCTCTCTGCTCCTCCCCTGCTCACGTTCTGTGTCTCTCTCACAAAAATAAAATAAACATTAAAAAAATAAATAAATAAACCACAAAATCTCTACAAAAATATAATAAAGTCAGTTAAATTCTTTCTTATGCTCTCTAGATTCCAACATTTTGTTGGCATCTACCCAGTTCTCCTTATCCTTAGAGATTGATTGATGAAGTGGTGTTTTAAAAATTCCTTAATTGTTATTTAAATGGAGCTTAAAAGTGAAAGCAAATACATGTTTATCTCTGCCATCCTTTTAATAAATTCCTTTTCTGCTTAAACTAAGAATAGTTGTATTAATGATAATGCTAGAAATAGATCTACAATAATGTGTTTTCTGGAGAAGAGTTCTGAATAGGGCTGAACTAAGCCCATGCATGCCACCACAATAGTTTTTTAAAAAATTACCTAGGATTTTTACTTTATATTCATTAAAACCTGTTTAGGCATATTTAGGCACAGATTTTAGAAAATCATATCACACTTGTATATATATAAGGAAAATAAAAGCAGAAATTAAGGTATTTCTACAACTTCCTTACATTTAATGTTCTAGTCCTCTGAATCATATATATATATATATATATATATATATATATATATAATTTTTAATTGTGGTAAAAAAAACCCACATAACATAAAACTTACAATCTTAACCATTTTTTGAAGATTTCATTCTTAATTAATCTCTATACCCAACATGGGTCTTTGACCCACAACCCCGAGATCAAGAGTTGCATATTTTGCCAACTGAGCCAGTCAGGTGCTCCCCATCTTAACCATTTTTAAGTGTACAGTTCAGTAGTTTTAAATATATTCACATTGTCCTGCATGAGCTTTTCATTTTATAAAACTGAAACTCTGTAACCATTAAACAACTCTCCATTTTCCTCTTCTCTCCACCCCTGGCAACCACCATTCTATTTTCTGTTTCTATGAATTTGACTACTTAGATACCTCACATAAGTGGAACCATACTGCATTTGTCTTTTTGTGACTGGCTTATTTCACTTAGTAGAATGTCTTCAAGTTTCATTCATGCTGTGGCATGTGTCAGGACTTCCTTTTTAATGAAGTAAGTCTTATGGAGAAAGAAAAATGCATCTCTCTTTAACAAGCAATATTGAAAATATGATTCACTCTGAAATGCTGGATCAAAAATTTTAAATGAGTGTTAAGCCCAAACCTGTGGATGGAAAAGAGAGAAAAGGCATTTCTCACTTCCCCCAAAATAAATAAAAACAGCTTAGATGCAAGAGAAATAACATGCCAAATATGTATTATCCTTGGGGTTTCATAACAGATAACCTTACTTACTGATAATATAGTAAATATCAAAAGAATAACTACTCCATTAATGTTAAGTTGAATTGAAATGCCAGCCATTAGTTTCCCCAAAGGGCTCTTAAATAAGCGTGTCTGATCCCAGGAGAAAAGACAAAGCCCAGTTTTTAGCTGCTGCAGTCTGGCTGTTATGTTGTAATCTGCAAATTTCCCAATTCCGTTTCCAGGTTTGCCTCCACACAGTAAAGCCCAGTACAGGGGCAAGGGGAACATGGAAGGTCTGTGTAAGCCTGAATTGGCATGGGAAGCCAGAGTACTAATTCAAGTTTGTATATAGAGGGGAATATCCCAGATACATTTTGGGGGAAAAAAAGATTTTTTCAGAACGAGCACGGTAACTGACTACTTCCCGCTGCAAATTAAGAAATGTGCAGATGCTTTCTACTTGGCACTCACAAATCTGCCTCCCTTATACATGGTCTTTTTCTAACTCCCTGGCTTCCTCTCTGCTGTTTCCTTCCCTTGCCTTTCTCTCCTTTCTGCCTTGCTGGTTCCCCTACTGAACTTTTCTTTCCTCTTCCATCCCCTCGAGTCCTGCGACGTGCATTGTGTCTTGCCTCCTCTGGCCTCCTTCCCATTCTGCCCACCATATACGTGTCTGCAGACAGCCCAGAGGGGCCTCACAAGCTGGGTGGGGCTTCTCTTGGGTAAATTACCACATCCTGGAGCACCATCTAGCAGTGTTTTCTTAAGACTTGGGAATTGAAGTCAGCGAATTTGGTGGGGGAAAAGTGAAACCATTCAGTGGGATGGCACTCTAGAGTACGGCTCTGTATAAATCTCCAATTGGTGACATTAAATGAAAATGACCATGGAGGGGAGTCCTAGGTGGGGACCAGAGGACCAGCAAAAGGACAAGGGCCCATAAGGTGATGGCGGAATCAGAATGGGACAGCCAGGGTTGCTGGTTGTGGCTGGGTTCATTAGCCAGTGGCCTTTGTTCTCACATCTAACCCCCCTGAAGCTTGGTCAGCTGTGGGGCTGTGGCTGGGGGCAACTGTCTGGTTCTACTGCTGTCTGTTCCTGGGTAAACCTGGGCTGCACCCTGTTCTAGTTTGAAAAGAAAATGTAAAAAGAAAAGGATGCTCAATTTTGACTTCTAAAATAGTGCTCCAGGCATACAGAATATTCCATCTTCCTGGTATGGAGGTGGGCTCTCCAAGGTCATTTTTAGAAGCCCCTCTGCAAAATGTTCCTTGAGTCAATCTTGAACATAGTATTACAGAAAAGACCTATCTTATAGGGACAAAGCCATGAACGTTGGAATTTCAAGAATAACCATCAGGCCCTGGCCCAAGAACAGGATCTAAATTTCATTAACAAAATCTAAAATTACATTGATAGTTTTATCCCCAGTTTAAGTGTTTAGCCCTCCCTTAGAATGAAAGCAAATCTCAGGAGGGGACAATAGATCGACCCCTATGAATCTTTAACCTTAAATCACGCTCTTCACCTCCATTCCCCACATCTTTTCACCACTGGAACCAACCAGTGGCTTTTTCAGACCTTCATGCCGGGAGACTTTTGAGTCTGATTTTTCTACTTGAGACCCTTTTCCCTCTTTTCTCTTCTTGCTTGTTGCTCTTGGAGCTAACTCTCCATTCTTCAAAACCCAGCTAATGTCACTCCCTGTTCAAAGTCTGTTTTCCAAGGCAACCACAGCCCAACTGAGCCTTCCCTGCCTACTCGAGTCTCTCTTCACAATCGGCTCTTACCCCAGTGGGCTCTTCGGCTTACAGGCTTATCTTCCCACTAGGGTAAGCCTCCATCAAAGACATGAACTATACCTTGTTCATCATTGAATCTCGCATCTAGAACAGTATCCGGCCCAGAGTAGGTTCTTTTTATGGAGTGAGTGAAGTTTTTACTGCCAGTGTGTTTCTAATGGGGGTGGCGGTGCAGGGCTGGAGTGGAAAAAGGGAAGATGCCAGGAGAAGACGCATCAGAGGAGGCTGCTGAGGGGAGACTGCTGAGAGGAGGCTGGGCTCCCTGAAGGCAAACTCCTCTGGGCGACAGTTTTGCAAAGAGTGGGTTTAGAGGCATGCTAAATCCTCTTTTACTGCTGTTCCTCAGAAGGTAACTATAATTGCTGAAATTTCAAATGCATTGACACATTTGATGCATTTGCCAAAGTGGTGTTTAACAGCCTGTATCTCACACAATAAAATAGGGCAAAGTTAAAAACCCAAGTTTGCTTTAGATTTGTATCTGCCACCATCTGTTGGTTCCCGGATCCTGGCTTACATCATTCTTATTTTTACATTAAACATTACCAGTAATAAAAACAAAGAAAAGGGGGAAATAAAAGCTCATGTAAGGAAATTCTGATTTCACACAGGCTTGACAGTATCTTTTTCTTCTCAGTAATCCCAGGAACTGAAAACAACAGGAAGATGTCTTATTGAGAAAGACCCCTTTCAACTTGACCATGAGCCAAATAAAGAAGAAAAATTCCTCAGATGGAGAAACTAAACCCCAGAGCATTTATCAACATATTCTTCAGGAGCTCAAAACTCAGGCCTTCCAAAGCTGAAAGCAGAAAAAAGAGCAATGACCTTGAAGTTGCTGATTTCCAACCCAGTGACGACACACAGAAGACAGAAAACATCTTAGATACTGGTAAACTTCTGAATGCTGTTATTTCTTTATTTTTTAGAATAATGTTTTCCCCTAAAGATATCATATGGGTTAAACTAAACTTAGTATGAGTCTCTATTCTAAGCATTTACTATGTTACTTAAATGCTTTAAATACTTTGCTAATTGTACTTTTAAATTATCAACATTTAAATTACTTTACCATGTAACACTACAAGAAGTTATAGAGAAAATACCTTGTTTCCTTTCATTCTGATACAAATGACCATTTCTTCAAGTCTCTCCTTAGTATTTTGTTCATAAACATGCATTGCTGGTCACCCAGCCAATCAATAAACATTGATTACTTACTGTATGACAGCCATTGTAAGCATTAGAAGGCAGCCACATAAAACAGGACCTTACCTACACAAGGAACCAGAGGCAGACATAATTTCAGTGTGATAAATGATACAAAGAAACAAAAGCAGGCTAAGGAGACAGAAAATGGCGGATGGGGTACTACTTTAAATGGGGTTGCAGAGAAGGAGTCTCTGGTTTGGTGGCATCTGAACAGAGATCTGAATAAAGTAAGCCAAGTAGAATGAATGAATAAAGCCAGTCACATAGATGTCTCTGGGATTAGCTTCCCAGGCAAAGGCGGCTATAAATGTAAAGGTCCAGGGTGGGACTGAGCCTGGAGTACTTGAGATCAAGCCCAAGGACAGGGGTGCTGAAGCAGAATGAGAGGAGAAAGGACAAGAGTAACAGGACAGTCATGGAGGAGGTAGCTGGGCATCTTTTGCAGTTATAATAGCAAATCCCTCTTCGCTTACATGGAGCTGTGATCCTACTTCTGGAACATATTCTTATATTGCTCAATCCCCACATTGCTACATGATGTTTATATGCCTAATTTTAACAACTGCATGATATTCCATTCTGTGAATGTGCCATAATTACTGAAGTTCTTTTTTGCCCTTCAGTGAATATTTTTGTCTTTCCCTCTTGCCTCTTCCATACTTTGTTGTATTTCAGCCTTTTTTTTTTACTACAAATTCTTAGAAAGTGATTACAAATTCAAGGGTTATGAAAATAAATATTGCCCAATCTCTCCCTAAAACTATGTGTCATGTACAATGCCATTACTATACTGTCTATTAGATTAAATGTATTTTTTAAACATTTTAAACTTTTAATGCAAACATACACAAAAGTAGAACAGTATAAGGACCCCCCATGATCACTTCCCTCTAACAATTATCAACCTGTGGCCAATCTTGTTTCATTTATACCTACCCTGATTTCTGTCAGATTATTTGCATCAAATACCAAAAATAATATCATTTTGGGTAACTCAGTTGGTTGAGCATCCAACTTTAGATTTTGGCTCAGGTCATGATCCCAGGGTCATGGGATCAAGCCCCACATTGGGCTCCCTACTGACCATGGAGGCTGCTTAAGATTCTTTCTCCTTCTGCCCCTCTAACCTGCTCATGCTTCTCTCTCACTCTCAAATTAAAAAAATCACTCTCAAATTAAAAAAATATGTATATCATTTTATTTTTTAATGTTTATTTATATTAGAGAGAGAGAGAGAGAGAGAGAGAGAGAGAGAGAGAGAGCAGGGGAGGGGCAGAGAGAGACAGAGACAGAATCTGAAGCAGGTTCCAGGCTCCGAGCTGTCAGCACAGTGCCCGATGTGAGGCTCAAACCCACAAACTGTGAGATCATGATCTGAGCCGAAGCAAGATGCTCAACTGACTGAGCCACCAAGGCACCCCTATATCATTTTATTTTAAAGTAGTTTAAGTATATTTTAACTCCATTTCAGAAATAGAAAGTTAAAGTCTACTTTAAAAAAAAGGACAACTCTATCAGAAAATTGTTGATATTTGTTTCAAAGTATGAATTGAAGCTTTAGGAACATGGTTAATAAATACCTAAAGCCATGATTAAATTATCAGTGCAAGGCCAGGCAGCTGGTTTTCCCAAAATCTAAAGTTGGATGCTCAACCAACTGAGTTACCCAAAATGATATTATTTTTGGTATTTGATGCAAATAATCTGACAGAAATCAGGGTAGGTATAAATGAAACAAACATGGCCACTCCAGTCATGCGTGGCTTCTCCATTTCCATGTCTCCCAAAATTCAGTGGCTCCTGGAGTCATGTTAATTCTGCCCCCAAAATGGCTCTTGGATATGGTTCCTCCTCTCTATTGCTGTTCTGGGTTTCACTAGTTTTTGCCTGGACCACTGGAACAGTTTCCTAACTGGTTTCTCTGCCTCTCTGCTTGCTCTCTTGCCAACCTGTCCTCTATGGTGCCACTGGGTCTTCTTTCTAAATCACAGATATGATGTCTTTCACCTGCTTAAAATCCTTTACTGAGTCTTTCTTACCTTGAAGAGAAAGTCTACAATCCCAAACATGGTCTTCAAGGTGTTTGTAATCAGATGGATCTCTCTTCATGACCTCTGCCTTCCCCCAACCTCACGTTCATCCTCTACTCCTGACATTCAGATTTACTTGCAATTTCCTGAGCTGGCCACATTCTTACAAAGAGGTTTCCTGTGCCTACAAAGACCTTCCATTGTGCCACCATTCTCCTTGCACCCCTCCCCCCACTTATCCCTCCCTCATGTCCACCCACCTGGCTGACCCTCACTTACCCTTAAGGTGCATTCATCTGCCCCTTTCTCTTGAAAGCTTGCCAAGACGTGCCCATGGGAGCTGAGGTGCTTACTGTCACTACCGTGGGCTCATGCACCCTCTGCCTGCCTCCACCATTGCCCTTCTCCTCTGTATTGTGAGCACGGTTTTCTTGTCTGCCTAGTTTTTTTTTTTTTTTATGTTTATTTATTTTGAGAAAGAGGGCAAGTGAGCAAGCAGGGGAGATGCAAAGAGAAGGAGAGAGAGAGAGAGTCCCAAGCACACTCCACGCTGTCAGCGCAGGGCCCAATGTGGGGCTTAAACCCACGAACTGTGAGATCATGACCTGAGCTGAAACCAAAAGTGAGATGCTTAACCAAGTGAGCCATCCGGGTGCCTCTGTCTTTTCCATTGGAAACAGGAACTTGTTATCTTGGTTCCCTGCACGGCAATGCCCATGTTATAAACATATAATAATGTTTTATGAAACCATTGGGATTCATGGTTGTTTATGACCAAGAAACCAACCCTGACAGATGAAATTTGGAAAAGAACTTAATGTGAAGATACTGCTTAGTTCACAGAATCACACAGAGAAGGAAGGGCTTGTCTCAGTGGCAAAGCAGCCAAGAAAAGGCTGAATCACTCCATAGAACCGTTCGTGTGTGATAACTTTGTGCTCTCCATGGGGCACCAGTCACCCTACCTCAGCCAACTGGTAGTGGCTCTGACTGAACGGCCTTATATCTTGAGCCATGACATAAGCTATCATTTGAAGAAAGGGTTTTATGTATTAAAAAAAAAGAAATATATGGTCTGTAAGTTTATGTCCACAGATCTCATAAATTGGTATTCATATCTATACTTAGGCATTTGATAAAAATTATCATATTGATTTATTTTGGTAATTAAGGAGCTTTAAAGCTAATAGTCATTCATTCATTCATTCATTCAATTATTTGTTCATTCAACAAATATTTATAACATACCTCTCATATGAAAGGCACTGCAGAGTCCCATCTCCTTGGGAAGCCCTAGGAAATGTAAGTCACCATGCTCCTGAGAAATGAATTAGAGTCTCTGTTTTACAGATGAGTCAACCAAAGTTCAGAAAAGTTAAGTTACTTGTTCACCAGCAGGACCCACGATTTGAACCAGATCTTCCACTTCTGCTGTCTTAGACTTGCCCATCAGATCCACCGTTACAGAATGCCCAAGCAGAATGTGGTCTGAGAAGAGATTCCTGAATCTGTCAATTGGTTGGTCACTTGGTTGGTCACTGCGGGTGACCTTTGAGAAACAATTTGTTTGAATAGGTGAATGTGGTCACCAGAACATAGAGATTAATTGGTAAATGTGGTGAAGTGGGACCAACAAGTACAAACCGCCCTACCCAAACATTTGACAGTAAAGGAAATGATTGACAGACCAGTGGCTTGAGAAGAAAAAGATTTGGGAAGACTGGAACTTGAGCATGATGGTAGCTTGAGCCTGTGGAGATAAAAAGCTTAAAAACAAAAGAGAGAAAGCTTAAGACTAATGCAGAGAAATATTTTAACATAAAAATTATTTATTTATAAAAAATTTATGTTTATTTATTTTTGAGAGCAAGAGTGAGAGAGAGCATGAGCCAGGGAAGAGCAGAGAGAGAGGGAGACACAGAATCTGAAGCAGGCTTCAGGCTCTGAGCTGTTAGCACAGAGCCTGATGTGGGGCTTGAACCCACAAACCATGAGATCATGACCTGAGCCGAAGTCAGACGCTTGACCAACTGAGCCACCCAGGCACCCCTTAACGTAAAAATTTAAACACACACACACACACACACACACACACACACATACACACATAATGGGTTCTAGAGCAAACTGTTCTGGGTTCAAATTCTGACTCTGCTACTCACTAATTAACAGTCTTTCTATGTATCAGGTTCCAAATCTATGAAATAGTGTGATTGTGTTTCCTTGCATTAAGTTTAACAAAATTTCCTGTACTTACTGGCATGCAAGAGTTAGTCCCTCCCCACCCCCATCCCCAACTTCCTTCTGTTCTACTCAAAATTCGGGTTGCCACTTAAAATACATGCAATATTTGGGGCATACTTTTACTAAGCCATGATTCCTTGTTTACTTGAAGTCTAAATTTAATTGGACTGGCTATTTTTTGTTTTTCCTAAATCTGGCAACCATACCCAAAATAAAATACATTGTATCCAATGCACCCTGATATAAATGGAAGGCCTGCACGAAGACATAAAATGGTGGATGGTGCTGCCTCCTACTGTCTGAATGAGGCAACATCAACCATCCCTGCAAAGCACACCCTATAGGTGTTTGCTTAAAAATAGCAATCTACACATTCGGTGCAATCCCAATCAAAACTGCACCAGCATTCTTCTCAAAGCTAGAACAAACAATCCTAAAATTTGTATGCAACCACAAAAAACCCCAACTAGCCAAAGTCATATTGAAGAAGAAAACCAAAGTGGGAGGCATCACAATCCCAGACTTTAGCCTCTACTACAAAGCTGTAATCACCAAGACAGTATGGTATTGGCACAAAAACAGACACATAGGCCAATGGAATAGAATAGAGAACCCAGAACGGGACCCACAAATGTATGCCCAACTAATCTTTGACAAAGCAGGAAAGAGTATCCAATGTAAAAAAGACAGTCTCTTTAGCAAATGGTGCTGGGAAAACTGGACAGCAACATGCAGAAGAATGAAACTAGACTACTTTCTTACATGCACAAAAATAAACTCAAAATGGATGAAAGACCTAAATGTGAGACAGGAAACCATCAAAATCCTAGAGGAGAAAACAGGCAATAACCTCTTTGACCTCAGCTGCAGCAATTTCTTATTCGACATATCTCCAAAAGCAAGGGAAATAAAAGCAAAAATGAACTATTGGGACCTCATCAAGATAGGAAATTTCTGCACTGCAAAAAGGACACATTCAACAAAACTAAAAGGCAACTGACGGAATGGGAAAAGATATTTGAAAATGACATATCAGATAAAGGGTTAGTGTCCAAAATCTATGCAGAACTTACCAAACTCAACACCTGAAAAATAAATAATCCAGTGAAGAAATAGGCAGAAGACATGAATAGACAGTTTTCCAAAGAAGACATCCAGATGGCCAACAGACACATGAAAAGATGCTCAATGTCACTCACCATCAGGGAAATACAAATCAAAACCACACTGGGATACGACCTCACACCAGTCAGAGTGGCTAAAATGAACAACTCAGGAAAGTACAGATGCTGGTGAGAATGTGGAGAAACGGGAACATTCTTGCACTGTTGGTGGGAATGTAAACTGGTGCGGCCGCTCTGGAAAACAGTATGGATGTTCCGCAAAAAATTAAAAATAGAACTACCCTATGACCCAGCAAAAGCACTACCAGGAATTTATCCAATTAGGAGTGCTGATTCATAGGGGCACATCTACCCCAATGTTTATAGCAGCACTTTCAACAATAGCCAAATTATGGAAAGAGCCTAAATGTCCATCAACTGGTGAGTGGATAAAGAAGATGTGGTTTATGTATACAATGGAATACTACTTGACAATGAGAAAGAATGAAATCATGCCATTTGCAGCAACGTGGATGGAACTGGAAGGTATTATGCTGAGTGAAATAAGTCAGTCAGAGAAGGACAGATATCATGTTTTCACTTATATGTGGATCTTGAGAAACTAAACAGAAGACCATAGGGAAAGGGAAGGGGAAAAAATAGTTACAAACAGAGAGGGAGGGAGACAAGCCATAAAAGATTCTTAAATACAGAGAACAAACTGAGGGTGAATGGGGGCGGGTGGGTGGGGATGGGAAAATGGATGATGGGCATTGAGGAGGGCACTTGTCGGGATGAGCACTGGATGTTGTATGGAAGTGATGAACCACAGGAATCTACCCCTAAAACCAAGAACACACTTTACACCCTGTATGTTAGCCAATTTGACAATAAATTATAAATTAAAAAAATAGCAAGCTGCCAGACACACTGTGGAGGAGAGATAGCATTCTTATTACTCTCCTAATATTTAAATCTAAATTGATTACTAATCAAGTCCTACTATTAATTTTCACTGGTACCAATATAGTATTTCTTTTTAGCTATGTGGTTTTATACTTTGTCAGGGTTAGTAGACTATTACTGCACATTTAGAACTTACACTTTCATATTGGATTCCAGTATACTCTTTTATATGTTTTAAATTGTACATTTTCTATGAACAGACCCATAACCAGTGAAGAAATCGAATCAGTGATCAAAAATCTCCCAATGAATAAGAGCCCAGGGCCA